>CM064520.1:29895314-29912918 GCA_032716605.1 Paralithodes platypus | reverse complement strand
TACCCCTTTGAAAGGACATTAGCCTAGCCTAACCTAACAACCATACCAACCCTATCCATAGTAGTCTCTATGGGTGGGGGCTGCCGCCCCCCACACCCAATTTTTTGGTGATACCATGTCTATGTGGCCCCCTGCTGGCACCCTCCAACATATGATTGTATCCATTGGCATGCAAAATAGACGGGAACGATGCGGCAGACGTCCGCCGCCCATCCGTCATGTTTACATTTGTCGATACGTCTGTTGTTAACTTCGTGTCTATTTTGACGGAATTTTATTTTGGTTATTTGTGCCCCCGGCCTGGGAGAAATATATCTTATGATTACCATAGGTCATGGGGGGGTGAAGGGGGGCTAAGCCCAACCTCAACATATTATTGTATCCACAAGGCCGTCTAAATAGACAGCTGAAAAATATGGCAAAAGCGGCCCGACTCCACTACGCGTACGCATAGTGTAAACAAGGCTGGCGATACACCACGGTAACGACATCCTACCCGGCTAATGTCCTTTCACAGGGGTAGCCTATTAATTAGTAAACACTAGATAGCCTATACAACGCAACTCTTCTCCGATAGGCCTAGCCTAAAGTCTAACCTATTCATAAAGGGTGTCTACTGTAGGTGGTGATGGCAATTTTTTTTCGGTTATTTGCCCCCTGCTTTTTGGCAATAGGCTATATATGGCTGGTGAAAATATGGCATGGGGGGGGGGGGGTTGAAGAGAGGGGGCAAAGCCCCCCCTCAACATATTATTGTATCCAATGGCATTCAAATAGACAGGAACTTTTATTGCAACACGTCCCGCCACCTCATCCCGCGCCACCCCCGCCCCCAGCCATGTTTACATGTGTCGATCGCCGTGGTTAAGTTTCGCTTCTATTTTGTAACGCGATTTTTGTTTTCGGTTATTTTTGCCCCCTGCTGGCAATATATAAGATGATAACAATATGAGGGTGGGGCCTCAACAATGCACTTCTAACCTCTGTATTTGCAATAGGGCTAGAGCAATTTGGCTGCAAATTTTCCACATCTACGCTATTCCTTGACTGACCGCGACCTCTTCCCAAATGGTAGACATATTAGCTTGATTCACTCTAGGGCCTAGTTGTTTTTTAGTTACAGAGGTTATAGCCTAGGTCATGATTTCTTGCCTACTTAACTTACAGTGCAATAGACTAGGCCTATTGTAGATTGGTAAAATATTTGCTTAAGTCGGCCTAGGGCCTATGTTTTGGCTGTGCAATTGCTCGATTTTGACTATTTTTACCTAATTAGGTCCTTAAAGCAGCCTGAGTCTATTCCCAACCCCCAAACAGTATCCCTTTTAAGCCCTAGGCTAGGCCTCGGCCTAATCCCACTACATCAATCAAAATTCGAACTGATAATTCGTACCTACCGGTAAGCGTTGCCTAGGCTAGGCCTATATTTTTTCGTGAATAATATAGAAAATGGTTGATAAAAGGAAAGAGCACCTATATTATGTTTCAAATAATAGGATAATCATCACTGTGTATGGTTGTATTAAATTTAAATAGTGATAGATGTGGTATAGCATGGGATAAATACTCCGAAGTTCGCATACGTTCAGAAAATTATACTGCAACACTGTTGCCAGATACTAAATCAATCCCATTATCATTATACATAATGGATTTTACTCATTTGCATAATTTCAAATACCTATGACATTGAAATAATACTATTTTCCTATCTTTTTTGTAGTGATATTTGTCTGATTTAGTGGATATTGGTGTCTGTCTATGGTCTGTCTAACAAAAGGTTCGGTATGGGCTGGCTTAAGTAACTCTGCTTTCTTTGTGTACTACACGGCAAGAGAAGCTTTCGGTTCTGCCATTACTGTTCAAGGTAAACAGCAACTGCGAAATTCGACATCATGTTCAAATAATATGTAATAGCATTGTCTATGGTTGTATTAGACAACAATCGTGATAGTTTTCTATTTTATGTGGATAAATAGTATTAAGCTGAATAAACTAAATACCGAAAGTTCACTAGAGTGGTTGGTGATACATAGATGAGGGAGGAGGGAGGTAGGAAGGAAAGGCTATGCAGTGTTGCCAGTTGTATCGCTACATATTACCGCTAGATGTAGAGCTATTTACTTCAATTTAGCAGCCATTTTTTCATATCTAGAGAGATTTACTATGGATATTTAAAAATTTCAGACATTCTAGTCAATTACATTGTAAAATTTGCAAAACAAACAAACCAAAACTTTAGAACTTGCAGCATTCTTCTAACATTGTTTGACTATGTAGCAACATGCTAGCGACTTTTGAGAAAGGATCTAGCGGTATTTTGTGGAGACATTCGGGGAGGGTGGGAGGGAGGTGTGGTTGCAGTGTTTGCCAGTTGTAAAGCTACATATTACCGCTAAATGTAGAGCTATTTACTTCAATCTACAGCCATTTCTTTTATATCTAGAGACATTTACTAGGGATAATTTGAAAATTTCAGACATTCTAGTCATACTACATGTAAAATTTGCAAAACAAACAAACCAAAACTCTTTAGAAATTATTATGTTCCTTCCAAAAACCCCATACTCCTAAAATCGATTAATGAAAGTTACAAACACATGTGGCAGTCCGTGGACACGACCCAGGATGCTCACACCGAAAATCAACATTGCAGCATTATCCTAACATTGTTTGGCTATGTAGCAACATGCTAGCGACTTTTGCGAAAGGATCTAGCGGTATTTCGTGGTAACACTTTAGGAGGGTTAAAATATGAGTCACACGGGCAATTGCCAAAACTTTAAAGGTCCATATCATTGTTATTAAATTATGCATTTGGCATAGGGAGGAATTGTTAAAAACCTTAGCCAATACTCTGTCATTCACCAAAAATAAATTTGAATTTATAATTATTATTTGGTAGGGTAGGTATGTATATGTAGGTTGGCTAAATAATTGCTGGAATTCGTAGGACGCGAACGGTTTTGAGAGAGTTAAATAAAACAAAATTATAGATCTGAATAATAAAGAGATTATGTTATTAAGGAAAACTGGGGGATGCGTGTAAGCCTATAGACTGTAGACGGTAAACTTTGTGTGGGTAGCGAATGCGGTTTTAAAGTCATTTAAGAATACACAGTTTTCAATGCTGTGGCCAAACTATTCCACCCATTTATATTCTTTTGGTATCAAAACGTTCGGAATCGCGAGCCTCACCCAACTACGCAAGCATGGCTTTGATCATCGGCGTAGTTTTCAAGATGTGGCATTTTAAGTGGAATTAGAGTTTTTTTCAAGATTGCCGGAAAAAAAACCCACGTGCAAAAGCAAAACCTTCTCTATAAAATTTGCGGAGTATTAGTAGGGGAGTGCGTATGCCAAAGCCCAGTCGTTTCCTGTGAGTGGGAGAGACGGTATTTAGGCGTCAAGTTTTTCGGGAAATCGGCTGCCACGGACCTGTTTGGCCGCAATGCCGGATGTTTAACATATCAAAAGTTGCCCAATACAAAAACGCACCTCTTGTGAAAGTTTGATCCCGATCCAAAAAGCGGTTCTGGAGTTTATTGCGTCGAAACTGGCGCGTAAGAAGAATTTGGATGAAATCACAGGTTTAATGATTACAATAGGGGTTCCCCGTAGGGGACGAACCCCTAATAACAATAAAGAATAATAATACAAACAACAAATATAATAATGATAATAATAATACAAATAATAATAATAATAATACAAATAATAATAATAATACAAATAATAATAACAATAATGATCAAAATAATAATGATAATATGAACATTATAAAGATGAATTTCAAATACAAAAATTAAAGGAATAGTAATAACTTAAATAATACAACTTAAAAGATGTTAGAAAGTCATTATGTGAGCGTTCGAACCAGTGCTTCAGAGTCAGTGAGACAGTACCGCTCGGGACAGACTGCCGAGCATCTATTTGTCATCAACCCAAACATTAAACTCATCTTTCTTTTTCTCCCAGCACCTACTTTAAACCCTTCCGAGATTATCACGCATATTGACAGTTTATTCTGGCTATCATTAGACGAACTTTATACAGTAAAGGAAGGACCTGTGCCAATTATTATAAGGTTAAAGACGATCTCAATTTACCTTCTGACTTCCATATACCCATCCTAATCTGAATAAAATTGTCTAATAATAAGCAGAAAACAGGAGAGAAAGGCGTCATTATCGATGAACAAGTGTTTATCTATTAGTTTATTTATGTATACATTTAGTTACTTATGTTATATTTGCTGTGCTATGTTGAGGCTTATTCGCCTTAGGAACTAGATTGATGGTAGATGTTATTAGGTTGCTTTTGTTAGTGTGTGTGTGTGTGTGTGTGTGTGTGTGTCTTAAGATCACTTCCATATAACTGTTACATTCACAAACCTACCAATCCATTGTTCTTGTTCTTCATGTCACCCCTTACAACCCTTAGATCCATCACAATAATAACATGTCTTTAGTATAGAGGCCGATTACTTCTAAGTTACGGGCTCGCTATCACTCGCCCAGAAATAAATCATTACCTGAATGGGGTGAAGTTTATTTTTATCGCCGAACTATAAGGGTGGAACGTCTTTAAAATCTCCAAACTAAAGGCACGAGACAAGGGAGGTCCACGAAGACTTTCCTCCGACCCAATAGCGTTATCGGTTATTGTGCGTCCTTAACAGACTGTTTATTTGGTTGTTTGTTTATGTTTTAAATAAGATCGACATCATTGTAGCATATGCATGTGTGTATGAGTGTGTGCTTGTATGTATTGGGTGGGGGGGGGGGGGTATGGATACGGAGGGTTAAATAGATATAGATGGGTGGATAGATCAATAGATAGAGATATAGAGGGATTCATTATAGTTTGGCCAAATATCTTGACCAATAACTTCTCTAACTGCAAAACAAGCTAAATGTTCTACCATTTGTGATGAGCCAACCAGGGAATAGAGTTTGTGAACACAAATATGAATAGATGTGGAAATGTGCAGCCCGTTTTCTCTAGCCCTCTTTGAATTACAGAGGGTAGTGGTCGTGGTTTCTGGCCTACTTATAATGAATGAACTATAGTTGAGTTACCTCCAAATAATGTACGTTTTCATCACTCCTTGCCATCTCATTTTACTCATAGTATATTTCACACATTTTATTTGGACATTTTGCTCAAACGTTTTACATATATATTTCACCTACTGTCCACAATTAGCAAATTAATTATTGATACAAAGCATTAATTGATAATCGAGATATGGGAACAAGATCACACAATGCAAATTATATATTATCATGTATCAATAAACGTAGAAGATTTGTGAAAAGATTGACCAACTTTAGAAGAGGCTAAACTTAAATAGGCAGCAACTATTGTCCCCATAGTGTGCTCTATTAGTTTGGAGGTTCTAAGACGTTTCACCCTATTAGTTTGGTGATAATAAGACGCTTTACTTCATTCAGGTGTCACTCTTTTTTTGGGAGAACGATAACAAGCCATTAACCCGGGAACTGCGGGGAGACTCTTAAGAGTTCCCCCGGCGGACTGCGGGTAGACTCTTATGAGTGAGTGAAAACAAAAATCAACTTTTGACATCGAAAAAAAAAAAAAAAAAAAAAAAAAAAAAATTGGGCCCCTGGGCCATGCAAAATCTCAGTCCTCTACCTCCCCTCCTTCCCCACTTTCCTCCTCTCCTTCAGTTATCACCTATTTTCCCTGTTATTCCCTTATTCTGAGGTATATTTTCGTGCTAACATTAGCGAGTTGCAAGCAGGGTGTTGTCATCACTGATGGCAAGCGAGTGCAAGAGAGAGAGAGAGAGTATCGATCGACTGTGTCTCAGTGGCCTTGGGGGAAATTGGCGGGAAAGCAGATTGCCTCACCCATACATTATACAACTCGCGGGCTATATCTCCGATTTTGACCATCCAAACGCTGTTTTCACTCGTTTTATTGTTGTTTCTGGTTAATACCTTTATAATCAACCCATAATAGGCGCATATGGATAAGAATTAATGCTATTAATATCACAATGAATATTTTAGTGACGGAAACACCTCAAATACGTCAGCACAGGGGGACGTTTCCAATTACCCCCATGCGCACTTCAGAGGTTAACTGTGAATAATAATAATAATAATAATAATAATAATAATAACACTAACAACAATAATAATGATTGTACTACTATTACTACAACTACTACTACTACTACTACCACTACTACTACTCCTACTATCACTACTACTACTTGTAGCTGTAGTACTATTACTACTACGAGTAATAATAATAATAATAATAATAATATTAATAATTAAAGTTGCAAGCAACGTTGTCCGGGGTTCGAGCGGTTTTACATCCAGGGTATTGTGTTGGATACAAAAGTTGTGTCACAGATAGCAAAAGATCATTTAACTTATCGGGCATGGAGAAACTACAGAAGGAACAGATTGTGCAAACAAACATTAGCGAGAGAGGGAGAGATTGGCTGTATAAGGGATCTGCCTCTATTTGTTTAGTAACTGAGTTGTAGATATGTGGAATAGGCTACCGAGTGCTATAATGGGATCAAGAACAATAGAGCTTCAACTTGAAATTAGATAGAACGAGATTGGTTGGGTATGAAAGGGATCTGCCATGTGTAGGTCAATTGGCTCTGCAGACTCCCGTTTCCTCATTTTTGTTATGTTCTCATTTGTGAGGGAGAGAGAGAGAGTACGGCAAGAGAGAATATATATAGGATGTCGTAAACGTAAGGTAGATAGTGATAAATATGAGAGAGAGAGAGAGAGAGAGAGAGAGCAGGGGATGGATTGGGTGTGAAAGGGATCTGATATGTGTGGGCCAATCGGCTCTTTGCAAACTCCGGTTTTCTTATGTTCTCATTTGTGAGAGAGACAGAGACTAGGATGGCATAAATGTAAGGAAGACAGAGATAAATGAGAGTTTTTATGAGATGGGTTGGGTGTGAAAAGGATCTGTCTTGTGTGGGCCAATTGGCTCTCTACAGACTCCCATTTTCTTATGTTCCTATTTCTTACAATTGTGTTTTGGTTGCAGGTATATGATAACATGGGTGTATAGTAAGTAGTGTAAATAACAGGTAACGTTTATGAGATGGGTTGGGTGTGAAAGGGATCTGCCTTATGTGGGCCACTTATTGGCTCTGCAGACTCCCATTTTCATCTTGGTTGCATGTGTAAGGGATCTGCCTCATTTGTACCGGTGTACAAGCAAACAAGAGCGAGAGAGAAAGAGATTGGCTGTGTAAGGGATCTGCCTCTATTCGCTTGGTATAAGAGTTGTAGATTATGTGGAATAGGCTACCGAGTGCTATAGTAGGATCAATAACAATAGAGCTTCAACATAAAATTTGATAGAACGAGATGAGTTGGGTGTGAAAGAGATCTGCCGTGTGTAGGCCAATCGGCTCTCTGCAGACTCCCATTTTCATCTTGGTAGCATATGTAAGGGATCTGCCTCATTTGTACAAGTGTGCAAATAAGAGAGAGAGAGAGATTGGCTGTGTAAGGGATCTGCCTCTCTCTTAAGAGAGTCGTAGATATGTGAAATAGGCTACCTAGTGCTATAGTGGGATCAAGAAAAATAGAGAATTTCAAGATAAAATCAGATAGTCATATGGACGAAATGGGTTGGATGTGAAAGGGATCTGCCTTTTGTGGGTCACTTGTCTCTCTGCAGATTCCCATGTTCATCTAAGTTGCATGTGTAAGGGATCTGCCTCATTTGTACCGGTGTGCAAGCAAACGAGCGACAGAGAGAGACTGGGTGTGTAAGGGATCTGCCTCTATTCCTTTAGTAACAGAGTTGTAGATATGTGGAATAGGCTACCGAGTCCTATAGTGGGATCAAGAACAATAGAGTTCATCATAAAATTAGATAGGACGAGATGGGTTGGGTGTGAAAGGCTACACGAGCGTTTCTGGCCACCATTTTGAATATCATATTAAAAGTTGCCCAATACAAAAATGCACCTTGTGTCAAAGTTTGGTCCCGATTCGACAAGCAGTTCCGGAGTTATTGCGTAAAAACCGGACTATATTATATTTTTATGGAAGCGTGCAATACTTCTCGAACCCCAGATAACGTTGCTTGCTGTTTGAAGGAGGAGGAAAGGTAAGTCACACCACACCAACAATTTTCAAAACTTTGAAGGTCTAGAACTTTGTTGTTAAACAAAGTATTTGGCAAAGGGAGGAATTGTTAAAAACCTTAGCAAATACTCTGTTATTCACCAAAAATAAATTTGATTATCATTATTATTTGGTAGGATAGGTATGTATAGGTAGGTTGGCTAAATAATTGGTGGAATTCGTAGGGACTCTAACTGTTTTGAGAGTTAATACAAAATAATAGATCTGAATAATAAATCGACTATGTTATTAAGGGGACCGACCGGTTAATTTAGGCTTAAAAAACTCGAAATCCTGAAAATACCAATAGGTGTTTACTCAACAAGAGTCACATCCCTTCATAAGCCAGTGAAATGTTATTAGTGAAAATCCATTGGGAATCGTTTTTTGTTTATGTTTTCCAAACTTTTCCTGTAATTCTAAAAACGTTATATAGCGAACTTTGAAATTAACATGCTCAGTAACTACAGTGCATTCATTTGACATACATCGACAGGCCCCGCCCACTTCCCCAACCGTTATCATACGGCTGGCATGACTGTGCGAGGTACGGGTGTCCAACAGGGTTACCAAATCAGCACAAAAATATTATTTATTCTGTTTGCAGAAGTAGCTAGAAGAATAAAAACTAGTAAATGCCTACCTAATATTGCTAGAATATTACTCCAATATTGATACATGTGCTAAAAGATTCGGAGTATAGCCAGCATTCTTATTGCTTGGTGTAAATATTGCCGCTAGATCAAGTCAATATTTATTTATCATTTTAAATTATTAAATATGGCCTACAAAGCCATCTACCTTTCTACATCAACGAGTGAGAAAGAAATGTTAAGACTGGAGCCTGTCTTTAACAGCTCCATTCCCTTGTTCAAGTAAATACTTTTTGATATAGCGGTAAGGTAGCTACATTGGCAACGCTTCTCTCTCAAGGTTTCAACTGTCACTGCGCTGCCATTCAAACGTCAGTTCAGTTCCCTCCTGTCTTCTGAAGGGGGAAGATGGCGTCTCCTGCCATCTCCAGAACCGGCAGACCTGCTGGTTCTCCCCGACTTGTCAGTCAAGCCAGGAATATTGTCTTGAATGTATTCATGTATTTTGATAAGGAGAACACTGAGCCAGTTGATGTGGTGGTGAAGAAAACCTCTGAGGCAACGAAAGTTTCACAGCCATTAATTAATAAGATCAGAAACTCAAGGCATGAAGATTGAAGGAGTCTTTCATTCACCCGTTACCAGCAACGGCTTTCACCCATACTTGGACCATTGACAACTTTAATCACTTCACAATATGAGAGAGAAAGAGGGAGGGAGGGAGAGGCGTTACGGTTACGGTACCGTACCCTATACACCCAAACGCAGTCGCTCGCTAAGCCTAGCTTAATAATTTTCTACCTCTGCTCTGCCCAAGTAGACGAGGTAACAATGGTAATGGAGTGTACTTATCTGTACTATGGTATATGGTAATATTGTATAGTAAAGAATAACTGCAAATATGCATGTATTAAAGCGCTCTTACATCGTATAATTTATTTTACTTGGAGCTCTTATCAGCTCCGTGGTAAGGTGACAAGTGACTTGTCCGAGATTGCGGTATGATAAGCTCTACTTCTTCTACAGCGCTGGTGGAAGCGGGCGGGGCCTGTTGATATATGTCGAATGAATGCACTGTACTGGTCGTACAGGAGCATACCTATATAAATCGAATGAGCGTAAGCTACTTTACAACCTCCCATACGCTTTATCTTCTACTTTGCCATGTTCCTGCTTAAAATATTGTAAATCTAAAAAACAAAAGTAAAATTTGTCACCTAATTACCTTAGACTTTCACCTGTTTTTCTCAGAACCTATATTGCTGCACTATCGGATGTTATTCTACAGTTATTATTGGACTTATAGGAATGGTGTATATACCATTGGAAAGGTAATTAAAAACACTAAAAGGCCTATAAAGCCAATTTACTCTAGTAATTTAATTTTGTTCACAATATGTCGTCAAAGTTGTAATTTTCTATAAATATATTCGCCTGAATCCGTAATCACCTAAATCGAACAAATACACAAAATATATATATAATGTGTTTTATAGAAACTACAGATACACCTTTTGTGAGTTGTTTGACCATATAAAACATGTGCTATGGGGATTTCTGTAGGAGTTTATAATTTTCTGCAGTGCTATGATTTTCAACGTTTTTTTACCTAAATTGTAAGAAAAAAGCAAAAACAATTTTTTTTTTTTTTTTTTTTTTTTCTAGTTTTATGGTCATATACACCTGTGCCAAATTTCATTTAAATTGAAAGTAAGACCTGGAAGTTTGTAATTAATCGGTCGGTCCCCTTAACCCTTATTTAGCGGGGTCGGACTTAAGTCCGATACCAAAAAATTGGACTAAATGGCGGGGTCGGACTTAAGTCCGTGGGCGTATTCCCGCCCTAATTTAGGTGGAAAGCGAAACTTGGTGGTCAGGCGGTGTACTACAAGGGCCCACCCACACATCCCCACTGCGTGACCGTGACTAAGTGACCCTCAAGCAGCCATAATGGAAGGTCAAGATTTGCCCGTGTTCGATTCGGTGGCCGCCATCCCTAGTGCGTCGCGCCACCCTACTAACCACGCCCGGCTTACCACCCAGGAACTAGATATCATGCTGAACTCTTCAGAACTTTCTAATAAGCTGTTGGAAGGTCTGGGTGAGAGTTTTGGTAGTGTGGATGACTCGGAAGACGAAAATAACTCGATCATAGGCTTTCACCCCAAGCATAATTTGCGTGGGGTGGATGTTGTGGTTGATATTGGACAGACCCTTGAGCAAATTGGAGACGTTCCTGACGAAGAACATACTGGTGTGGGTGTTGGTAAGTACAATTTATATTTTATAATTTCTTGAAAATGTGATTGCAAGCATTTTATCACCTTACGAGCGGCTGGTGGAGTATATTTCACTGTGCCGCCCAGCGGGGTTTTTTGTTTACCCTAAATGGGGTTGTTCCGTGCTCTTTTTCATGCATAAACAAGACCCAGAGCGTAATACAAGTATGTATCCTGAAAGTGCGTAAATTGAGCTTTCCAATGACACCCGAACCATCCTTTTACGATCACTGGTTGTCTTTCAACGATCGTAAAACACGAGTGAAAAACCCTAAAATACGGTAATTTCCTTATATAATTCCCTGTGTGGCGAGCGGTCTTGAGGTAATTTACGCTCCTAATCACCGCTCCGCTCTCTCTCAGAGCACATTACGTCCTCAAAATTGCACTCTACAAGAAATTTCCTTTGCATTTTATAGCGTATTATTTGTAGGCCGTTCGGTAAATTTCTTACGGTAATACAAACAACGAAAGATTGAATATTTGTGCTTGGCATTATATGATTGTGGGGAACAGATGTAGGCCTACCGTATATATTATGTTTTCATATATATGATACATGTGTAACATTTGTATATTATCACGACTCTCTCTCTCTCTCTCTCTGTCTCACTCTCTTTGTTTGTACTCCTTTGTACTCTCTTTGTCTGATGTAGGCCAGGGCACGCCCCTAACTAATCTCTTCCCTCTCAGGGGAAATCACACCTAGCAGATGTTTTTGACTTCCCCTCTCTCTCTGTCATTCCTCTTCCTCTCTGGGTCTACATATACTGCATTTGACATTGAAATTGCTTGAGAGTTTGATTGCAAGCATTTTATAGCGTATTATTTGCAGGCGTTCGGTAAATTTCTCACGATAACCAGGGTGTATGGTACATTTCTCACGATAATACAAGCAACAACGAAGCTTGGCGAAGATTGTGGTCTACAATATACCTTTTTATAATTGCATGTGACCTTGTAATTGCTTGAAAGTTTGATTGCAAGCATTTTATAGCGTATTATTTTTAGGCGTTCAATAAATTTGATAAATATATCAAAATAAGTCCTGTGGGACTATGAAATAGCTATTATTGGACAAGGACAATATTTTGTTCATCCCTCCACTGGAACATCAACAACAATGTCAACAACGTATCACCGTCGGCAATCGTAAGATTCAGAGTCGTAAAGATTCCAGGACGAGCTCAATAGAAAATGAATGAATGCAATGAATGAGTGTGCAGTACTGCCAATACGTATAGCGACTTCCGCTAGATCTAGAGACCTTTACTTCGATCTAGCAGCAATGACTTACACTAGCGGTTTTGTTTTGAAATTTCAGAACAATTTCGAAGTGATATTATATGGATTTTGCCAATTCATATTTCTAGTGGTATTTATCATGTCTTACATCTAACAATATATGCTAGCGGATTTAACTTCAATTGGTAACCCTCCCGCTCCAAGAAAAACGATAATGGTGGCACTTTAGTACACAGGTGATAAACAAAACCGCATGCGGATCGGTTTTGGTGTATCGGTATTATGGTAAGTTGGCTACCTACTATTGTTTATACGATATAGTAAGTAATGATAAGTAAATTATTATATATTATATATAAAACAAAAACAAAATTCCTGCAAAGCAAGCGAAACAGAGAGAGAGAGAGAGAGAATGCAGAAATTTAACTGAAGAAAGAGTGAAAAAGATATAATAATACAGAAATATTACAAGCAAATAAATGAAATAGAGGGATTAGTTAGAGAAAATAATAATGAGAAATACATAATACGGATGAGGAAGAGGGAAAGCGAGCGAGCCAGAGAGAGAGAGAGAGAGAGAGAGATACAGGAGTGAGAGAGATTAGAGAAAATAGAGAGATTGCAAGCATTTTATAGCGTATTATTTGCAGGCGTTCAGTACATTTCTTACGGTAATACAAACAATGAAAGATTGAATATTTGTGCTTGGCATTATATGATTGTGGGGAACAGATGTAGGCCTACCGTATATATTATTTTTTTCATATATATGATACATATGTAACATTGTTATATTATCACGACACTCTCTCTCTCTCTTGTCTCTTCCTCTCTGGGTCTACCTATAGCCTACATTTATAATTGCATGTGACCTTGAAATTGCTTGAGAGTTTGATTGCAAGCATTTTATAGCGTATTATTTGCAGGCGTTCAGTAAATTTCTTACGGTAATACAAACAACCAAACAACGAAAGATTGAATATTTGTGCTGCACATCCCTCATACGAAATACCATTCCCACCGTATAGAGAGAATACAGAAACTGAACTGAAGCAAGAGTGAAAAAGATATAATAATACAGAAATATTACATGCAAATAAATGAAATAGAGGGATTAGTTAGAGAAAATAATAATGAGAAATACATAATTATACGGATGAGGAAGAGAGAAAGGGATCACAAGAGAGGGAAAGCGAGCGAGCCAGAGAGACAGACAGACAGACAGGAGGAGTGAGAGAGATTAGAGAAAATAATAATGAGAATTACATATACGGATGAGGAAGAGAGAGAGAGACAGAGCGCGCGAGAGAGGGAAAGCGAGCAAGCCAGAGAGAGAGAGAGAGAGAGACAGACAGACAGACAGGAGTGAGAGAGAGAGAAAGAAAGAGAGAGAGAGAGAGAATACAGAAATAAGGAGAAATAAGAGAAAAATAAGACCGATTACCGAAGGAATAGTAGACGCGCGAGAGGCCGAAGTCAGGCCAAAGCGAACGCAACCGAACGCGCCCGGGAAATAGACCAAAAAGTACCTCCTCTTCCTCACCTCTTTCCACCCTCCACACTCATTCATAACATCCATTCATAGACTTATATGGGGAGACGAAGAGTTGCTCTTTCCAAAAATGATAGTTTCGTTCGCATTGGAGCCATAGTAACGGCGCTAGGGCGAGTGAAATTGAGCGAATATTTCGGGATTATGCCCGCTGAGCGGTACAGTGTAAAATACCTTACCACCCGCTAAATAAGGGTTAAGCAAAACTGGGGGATGCGTGGAAGCCTATAGATTGTAGACGGTAAACTTTGTGTGGGTAGCGAATGCGGTTTTAAAGTCATTTAAGAATAGACAGTTTTCAATGCTGCGGCCAAACTATTTTACCCATTTATATTATTTTGGTATCAAAACGTTCGGAATCGCGAGGCTCACCCAACTACGCAAACATGGCTTTGATCATCGGCGTAGTTTTCAAGATGTGGAATTTTAAGTGGAATTTGAGTTTTTTTCAAGATTGCCGGAAAAAAACCCACGTGCAAAAGCAAAAACTTCTCTATAACATTTGCGGAGCATTAGTAGTGGATTATGCCAAAGCCCAATCATTTCCTATGAGTGGGAAAGACGGTATTTAGGCGTCACATTTTTCGGGATATCGGCTGCCACGGACCTGTTTGGCCGCCATGCCGGATGTTTAGCATATCAAAAGTTGCCCAATACAAAAACGCACCTCTTGTGAAAGTTTGATCCCGATCCAAAATGCGGTTCTGGAGTTATTGCGTCAAAACCGGCGTGTAAGAAGAATTTGGATGAATAACCAGGTTTAATGATTACAATAGGGGTTCCCCTTATGGGTCGAACCCCTAATAATAATGATAATAATAATAAAAAAAAAAAAAAAATATATATATATATATATTCACATTTGACCTTAACAATTGGAATATTTATCTAAAATTTGGTCTACGTAACACCAATTTTAGCACTATCTAGCGTTATGGATATGGTGTAATTACCAGTTGTTGCTATCTTCCCCCTTTATGTGTTGCTATCTTCCTACTTCATGTGTTGCTATCTTCCTACTTCATGTGTTGCTATCTTCCTCCTTCATGTTTTGCTCTTTTCCTCCTTCATGTGGTGCTATCTTCCTCCTTCATGTGTTGCTATCTTCCTACTTCATGTGCTGCTCTCTTCCTCCTGCATGTGTTGCTCTCTTCCTCCTTCATGCGTTGTTCTCTTCCTCCTTAATGCGTTGTTCTCTTCCTCCTTCATGTGTTGTTCTCTTCCTCCTTCATGTGTTGTTCTCTTCCTCCTTCATGTGTTACTATCTTCCTCCTTCATGTGTTGCTCTCTTCCTCCTTCATGTGTTACTATCTTCCTCCTTCATGTGTTGCTTTCTTCCTCCTTCATGTGTTGCTCTCTTCTTCCTTCATGTGTTGTTCTCTTCCTCCTTCATGCGTTGCTCTCTTCCTCCTTCATGTGTTGTTCTCTTCCTCCTTCATGTGTTACTATCTTCCTCCTTCATGTGTTGCTTTCTTCCTCCTTCATGTGTTGCTCTCTTCCTCCTTCATGTGTTGTTCTCTTCCTCCTTCATGTGTTGCTCTCTTCCTCCTTTATGTGTTGCTCTCTTCCTCCTTTATGTGTTGCTTTCTTCCTCCTTTATGTGCTGCTCTCTTCCTTCTTTATGTGTTGTTCTCTTCCTCCTTCATGTGTTGCTCTCTTCCTCCTTTAAGTGTTGCTCTCTTCCTCCTTTATGTGTTGCTCTCTTCATCCTTCATGTGTTGCTCTCTTCATCCTTCATGTGTTCCTCTCCTCTTACTTTCACAATCTCAAACATTGTAGTCAGGGTACAAGAGGAATCACCCAGAGTCTCTCATAAACCAACCGTAGTCACCAAGGACGAATTATGGCTTCACCGTTGGCAGATGTATTACGCGACACACGCACGAGTTGTGCCTATGGGTTTTGGATCTCTCTCTTTATGGTAATACATATTTAAGTTTACATTACTTACATCTCTCTCTCTCTCTCTCTCTCTCTCTCTCTCTCTCTCTCTCTCTCTCTCTCTCTCTCTCTCTCTCTCTCTCTCTCTCTCTCTTGTATTATCGTTTACAGGGACACCTGATCTACATTGTGACTATTGCATCACTTTTTGTTTTGTTTTCGAAATAAAATATGAGCGTTTATATAACTGTATTCTGCTAATAGTCTATTGAAAAGCTTCCGTGCTTGGGTGAGCCTCTATTAACACCTTACGAGCGGCCTATGCGGTTTATTTATATGTACCGCCCAGCGGGGTGTTTTTAGCCAAAATAGGGCTGTTTACGTGATCATTTTCATGCCTAAATAAGACCCAGAACGTAAAACAAGTATCTATCCCTGAAAGGGCATAAACAGAGCTTTCGAATGACACCATAACGATCCTTTTATGATGGCTAGTTTCTTGCAATAACCGTGCAACGCGAGTGCAAAAAGCATGTAATTAGGCACTTTCCCCATACAATTCCGTATATAGCGAGTGAGAGAGGGAGGGAGGAGGTGGGATTCATGTCAGTAGGTTCGCCGCGGTGGTCTGGAGCAGTCATACGCTCGCTACTCTCCTGCCACCACTTGTCTCTCTCTCTCAGCAACATTACGTGCTGAAATTGCCACACAACCTATGTCGAGCGCCGCCACATAGTCCAGCTTTATTTAACTCTACTTATGTTGCTCGCCGCTAATTAAGGGTTAAGTATGTGTTTTGAGAAATTGATTAAAAGAACATTATAGCTACATCACTTAGGTTACTGAGACAATGCAGGCATCATAGATGTATATGTACAGTATATATTATTTTGTATTATATGTATGTATTTATGTTTTCAGGTTAAGGTAGAACTATTAGGATTAAACATATATATATATATATATCAACCTTTTCTATCTAATAATGATTTGTATATGGTCATTGCATTTCATACCAGAATAATACATACCCTGTGAACAGACTTTTTGAAGTCAAAGTCTTCCGGGGTTCTTCAGTATCATAATGTGTCTAATATATAAGTCATATTGTTCGATTGTGCCACATTAGTACACATTATTTACTTTGGTGTTCGGCTATATTGCCTTACTGATGACACACACACATTAAATGTTTACACACCAACCCCGAACAGTGGGCCAGTGATGCATTTTGACCTAGGTGACCCCTGGGTACCAGTTTTCTGTCAGTCCAAAGCTTTCAGTCTTATTAACTCACCATCTCTCACTAATTCCCAACAGTTTCTTTCTACACACCTCAATGTTGCATCGCTCTCGCTCTTCTACCACTATTACAATAATCAGTGGTCTTCAGAGCTCTCTCAGTGCATACCCCCTCCCTTACGTCGAGTTGGTGGCACTCACCTTTCAACACATTCCCGCCCCTATTATGTCCAGCTAGCTAACCAAAAGCCTAAATACATTCTTCCAGTCTCTCTTCTACTCAACAAGCACAAGTTCCATTCCTCTCTGAGTTAATATTTTTTGGAAGTAAAAATATTATGATTACATAATTATAGAGTGTAGCATCTTATTTAACAGTTGCATATGAAGGTGAATTAACTACTTTATAGCAAGGGACTCTCCTAATTCAATGCTATTAATTTTGCTTTCATAAATTATATTTCAAAGAGGAAAATAACTTGTGAGAGGAACTCTACCTTGAATTAGGCTTGCTGTCACTCTTTCGACATTGGATGAGACTCATGCTACAAGCTGTTCAGCCTTTTGTCGCCTTCATATACTAAAACATCTATCTATCTATCTATCTACCTATGTGGTAACCACCGAGGCATATGTCTTCTAAGCGTAGTAGGGAAGGTGTGCAG
>CM064520.1:29715314-29890314 GCA_032716605.1 Paralithodes platypus | reverse complement strand
GCCTACCTGTACAGTAGGTATTGACAGTGTAAGGTGTAGTACCTAGCTGTACAGTAGGTAGTAACAGTGTAAGGTGTAGTGCCTACCTGTACAGTAGGTAGTAAGAGTGTAAGGTGTAGTGCCTACCTGTACAGTAGGAAGTAACAGTGTAAGGTGTAGTGCCTACCTGTACAGCAGGTAGTGACAGTGTAAGGTGTAGTACCTACCTGTACAGTAGGTAGTAACAGTGTAAGGTGTAGTGCCTACCTGTACAGTAGGAAGTAACAGTGTAAGGTGTAGTACCTACCTGTACAGCAGGTAGTGACAGTGTAAGGTGTAGTACCTACCTGTACAGTAGGTAGTAACAGTGTAAGGTGTAGTGCCTACCTGTACAGTAGGTAGTGACAGTGTAAGGTGTAGTACCTAACTGTACAGTAGGTAGTGACAGTGTAAGGTGTAGTACCTACCTGTACAGTAGGTAGTAACATTGTAAGGTGTAGTACCTACCTATACAGTAGGTAGAAACAGTGTAAGGTGTAGTACCTACCTGTACAGTAGGTAGTGACAGTGTAAGGTGTAGTACCTACCTGAACAGTAGGTAGTGATAGTGTAAGGTGTAGTACCTACCTGTACAGTAGGTAGTGACAGTGTAAGGTGTAGTGCCTACCTGTACAGTAGGTAGTAACAGTGTAAGGTGTAGTGCCTACCTGTACAGTAGGTAGTAACAGTGTAAGGTGTAGTACCTACCTGTACAGTAGGTAGTGACAGTGTAAGGTGTAGTGCCTACCTGTACAGTAGGTAGTAACAGTGTAAGGTGTAGTACCTACCTGTACAGTAGGTAGTGACAGTGTAAGGTGTAGTGCCTACCTGTACAGTAGGTAGTGACAGTGTAAGGTGTAGTGCCTACCTGTACAGTAGGTAGTAACAGTGTAAGGTGTAGTACCTACCTGTACAGTAGGTAGTGACAGTGTAAGGTGTAGTACCTACCTGTACAGTAGGTAATAACAGTGTAAGGTGTAGTACCTACCTGTACAGTAGGTAGTGACAGTGTAAGGTGTAGTGCCTACCTGTACAATAGGTAGTAACAGTGTAAGGTGTAGTACCTACCTTGTACAGTAGGTAGTGACAGTGTAAGGTGTAGTACCTACCTGTACAGTAGGTAGTGACAGTGTAAGGTGTAGTACCTACCTGTACAGTAGGTAGTGACAGTGTAAGGTGTAGTACCTACCTGTACAGTAGGTAATAACAGTGTAAGGTGTAGTACCTACCTGTACAGTAGGTAGTGACAGTGTAAGGTGTAGTGCCTACCTGTACAGTAGGTAGTAACAGTGTAAGGTGTAGTACCTACCTGTACAGTAGGTAGTGACAGTGTAAGGTGTAGTACCTACCTGTACAGTAGGTAGTGACAGTGTAAGGTGTAGTACCTACCTGTACAGTAGGTAATAACATTGTAAGGTGTAGTGCCTACCTGTACAGTAGGTAGTAACAGTGTAAGGTGTAGTGCCTACCTGTACAGTAGGTAGTGACAGTGTAAGGTGTAGTACCTAGCTGTACAGTAGGTAGTATCAGTGTAAGGTGTAGTGCCTAGCTGTACAGTAGGTAGTGACAGTGTAAGGTGTAGTACCTAGCTGTACAGTAGGTAGTGACAGTGTATGGTGTAGTACCTAGCTGTACAGTAGGTAGTATCAGTGTAAGGTGTAGTGCCTAGCTGTACAGTAGGTTGTGACAGTGTAAGGTGTAGTACCTAGCTGTACAGTAGGTAGTATCAGTGTAAGGTGTAGTGCCTAGCTGTACAGTAGGTAGTAACAGTGTAAGGTGTAGTACCTACCTGTACAGTAGGTAGTGATAGTGTAAGGTGTAGTACCTACCTGTACAGTAGGTAGTGACAGAGTAAGGTGTAGTGCCTACCTGTACAGTAGGTAGTGATAGTGTAAGGTGTAGTACCTACCTGTACAGTAGGTAGTGATAGTGTAAGGTGTAGTACCTACCTGTACAGTAGGTAGTGCTAGTGTAAGGTGTAGTACCTACCTGTAGAGTAGGTGTGACAGGGTAAGGTGTAGTACCTACCTGTACAGTAGGTAGTAACAGTATATGTGTAGTACCTACCTGTACAGTAGGTAGTGACAGTCTATGGTGTAGTACCTACCTGTACAGTAGGTAGTGACAGTGTAAGGTGTAGTACATACCTGTACAGTAGGTAATGACAGTGTAAGGTGAAGTACCTACCTGTACAGTAGGTAGTGATAGTGTAAGGTGTAGTACCTACCTGTACAGTAGGTAGTGCTAGTGTAAGGTGTAGTACCTACCTGTCCAGTAGGTAGTAACAGTATAGGTGTAGTACCTACCTGTACAGTAGGTAGTGACAGTCTATGGTGTAGTACCTACCTGTACAGTAGGTAGTGACTGTGTAAGGTTTAGTACCTACCTGTACAGTAGGTAATGACAGTGTAAGGTGAAGTACCTACCTGTACAGTAGGTAGTGATAGTGTAAGGTGTAGTGCCTACCTGTACATTAGGTAATGACAGTGTAAGGTGAAGTACCTACCTGTACAGTAGGTAGTGATAGTGTAAGGTGTAGTACCTACTGTACAGTGTAAGGTGAAGTACCTACCTGTACAGTAGGTAGTGACAGTGTAAGTTGTAGTACCTACCTGTACTGTAGGCAGTGACAGTGTAAGGTGTAACTTTATCTTAGCATAACCACATAGTAATACTGAACTAACAGACTGTACTTACACACATGCAATGTCTTACTGTCCTTCGCCAATACATTGTAATAGCTCAGACATAGTTGCCTTTCAGAGGTTTGACTGTAGTAAAATAGTCCTGACATAACATTGCCCCACCATGCCGCATGGCTGATGAGGACATACTGGTAACAATGTGTCAGCAAGCTACAATACACTCGTGGAACAGCTATCTGCACCAAAAAAGCATCCACAATGATTCAACGTTACAATACCCTAAACAGACTGCTGTATAGGATCACTATAGGGACAGGGGTCTAGGAAAGGAGCTCCAGTCTGACCCTATTCTTGACTTACAGTGTGCTGGCTTAATAATCCAGAAGAGTTGATAGCCTCTGAAGTCCTATTTTAAGTAACTAATTTATCATGTGGTGGGCTGACCCTTTGTCAGACTGAGGGTTGGTGTCCTCTACTTCCCAGAGCCCCTTCTATCTTTTTCTCCTTCTGCATCTCTAATTTTTTCAAATGGCGTAGGAATGTGGCGACCCCAACGCCCACCACTTTCTGGTGCAGGTAGCCTCCTCTGTGGTGGAGGGGTGAGAAATTTCCACCACCGCTTTTCTCCGGCGAGACGTTGAAGTCGGCTAAAGGGGATCAGGGGCAGGGGGCCTGGTATCCTTCTCCCCTTAAATAAATCTACCAAAAAAACGAGACAGAGATAGGGGCGAGGGAACACGTTAGTGGTCAAGAACCCTAAGAATAGGAGCTTTGAATGTGCGTGGATGTAGTACAAATGAGAAGCGAGAGGATATTGGAAGGTTATTTGAAAGAAGGATGTATGATGTCCTTGCACTGAATGAAACAAAGATGAAAGGAGAGGGAGAAGTGGATTTTGGAAACGTGATAGGTAGAATGTCTGGAGTAGACGAGGGAGTCAGGGGGAAAGAAGGAGTGGCTATTATTGCGAAGGAGGAGTTGAGAGAGTTTATAAAAGAGTGGAAAGAGGTGTCATCAAGGCTAATGTGGGTGCGAATGCGGTTTAAGGGTGAAAGGTGGGTTTTTGTAAGTGCTTATGAACCAGGAAGTGAAAGAGAGTTAGATGAGGTAGAGGGTTTCTGGGAGGATTTGAGAGATTGTCTACAAGGGTTTGATGAAAATTAAAATGTTATAGTTTTTAGGGGACCTAAATGCTAGGGTAGGAAATGAGCCTGTTGAGGGAGTCATCGGTAGTTTTGGTGTGGATGGTGCAAACGAGAGTGGAGAAAGACTGAAAAATGAATGTGAAGAGTGCAGATTGAGTGTAGGTAATACGTTCTTCAAAAAAAGGCGTATACACAAGTACACCTGGCATAAACTTGTGAGGGGAGAGATTGTAGAGAGGGCATTGATGGATCATGTGCTGGTGAAAAAATTGTGTAGACTGCTGGATGTGAATGTGATGAGAGGTATGTCAGATCATTACCTCGTGGAGGGAAAGTTAAGAGTTACAGGAGAATAAGAGACAAGCGTGAAGTAAGAGAGGTAATAAAAGATAGTGAGTTAGAGAAGAGTGAAAAAGAGAGGGAGTACAAGGAAAGACTAAATGAAAAGTGGAGGGAAGTGAGAGGGATGGAAGAGAGAGAAGTAGAGGTTGAATGGCAACAGTTTAACCCTTAATTAGCGGCGAGCAACATAAGTTGAGTTAAATAAAGCTGGACTATGTGGCGGTGCTCGACATAGGTCGAGTGGCAATTTCAGCACGTAATGTTGCTGAAGTGGTGGCAGGAGAGTAGCGAGTGTATGACTGCTCCAGACCACCGCGGCGAACCTACTGACACGAATCCCACCTCCCTCCTCCCTCTCTCACTCGCTATATACGGAATTGTATGGGGAAAGTGCCTAATTACATGCTTTTTGCACTCGCGTTGCACGGTTATTGCAAGAAAACTAGCCATCATAAAAGGATCGTTATGGTGTCATTCGAAAGCTCTGTTTATGCCCTTTCAGGGATAGATACTTGTTTTACGTTCTGGGTCTTATTTAGGCATGAAAATGATCACGTAAACAGCCCTATTTTGGCTAAAAACACCCCGCTGGGCGGTACATATAAATAAACCGCATAGGCCGCTCTTAAGGTGTTAAGGAAGGAGTGAAAGCAAGTGCAGAGGTAGTATGCGGCAAAAGGAAAGTAGGAGGCAGAGGTATCAGGAAGGGAAGCGAGTGGTGGAATGATACGGCGAGAAAGGCAGTTGAGGAGAAGGGACAGTGTTTTGAGATGGTTTTACAGGATGGTAGTGTTCAGGTATGGGAGAGGTACAAGGAGAAAAGGAGAGAGGCAAAACGAAAAATTAGAGAAGCGAAAAAAGATGCAAACGAAAGGTGGGGTCAAAGGCTGAGTGAGAATTTTGAAGAACGAAAGAAAATGTTCTGGCAGGAGGTAAATAAAATAAGGAAAGGACAAAAGAGGGAAGAGTCAGTGAAAGATGAAAATGGAGAAGTACTAGCGGAACCAGTTGATGTGAGGAAAAGACATGCCGAGTATTTTGAATCTTTGTTAACTCCTTCGACATATATGACGCGATCGCGTCATATGGAACTTATGACCAAAAACTCATATGACGCGATTGCGTCATATGGACTTATCTACATGCCTCTCCAATAAGTCCATATGGAGCTCAGTAAGTCCGCTAAGTTAGATGAAGATCTGTCGGTTGGTGGCAACCCCAGGTTCCTCCGACAATTCTAACGGCCAGCAGTGTGGTTTTGACAGTTGTGTGGTTCAGTGGCAATGATACCGGGCGCCCGCCTCCGTGGACTTACTGGAACATAATATGTCTGAAGGAGTTAAATACAAGAGATGGAAGAGAAACAGTGATTGAAGCAGAGGTGGATGGAGATAGGTTACCCAGGCCACCCAGGTGGCAGGGAATGAATGAAAGGATTGAGGAAAATGAGGTGAAAGAAGCAGTGAAACAAATGAGAGCGGGAAAAGCAGAAGGTTTGGATGGTATTGCTGCGGAGTGTATAAAGAAGGGTGGAGATGTGATAATAGATTGGTTGGTGAGACTCTTCAATGTGTGCTTTGCTGTGTCAATGGTACCAATAGACTGGAAGAGTGCATGTATTGTGCCGTTGTACAAGGGGAAGGGAGATCGGCCGGAGTGTTCAAGTTATAGAGGTATTAGTTTATTGTCAGTGGTTGGAAAGCTGTATGGCAGGGTGTTGATAGAGAGGATAATAAAGTGTACAGAAGTTGCAATAGGAGAAGAACAGTGCGGTTTTAGGAGGGGAAGAGGGTGCGTGGATCAGATGTTTGCAGTAAGACAGTTATGCGAGAAGTATTTAGAGAAGCATAAGGTGATATTTTGGGCTTTTATGGACTTGGAAAAAGCGTATGATCGTGTGGACCGTGAAGCAATGTGGAAAGTGTTAAGGATTTATGAAATAGGAGGACATTTGTTAGAAGCAGTTAAGAGTTTTTATGAAGGGAGCAGAGCATGTGTGAGAGTAGGAAATGGTGAGTTGAGTGAATGGTTTGAGGTAAAGGTAGGTTTGTGACAGGGTTGTGTAATGTCACCATGGCTGTTTAATATGTGTATGGATGGTGTGGTGAGGGAGGTGAAAAGGAGAACTATGGGAAGAGGATTGGGTTTAGTAGGAAAGAATGGTAGAGATTGGGAGTTGAATCAGTTGCTGTTCGCTGATGACACAGCATTGGTGGCGGATTCTGATGAGAAACTGCAGCGGGCTTCAAAGAGTTTGGTGTGGTTTGTGGAAGGAGGAAACTGAAGGTGAACGTCAATAAAAGTAAAGTAATGGTGTGTAATAGGGGAGAGCATAGGGTGAATCTAGATGTGAGGCTGGATGGGGAAATATTGGAACAAGTAGAGTGTTTTAAATATCTAGGAGGAACGATAAGCAGGAGTGGAGGTATGGAAGTGGAGGTAAAACAGAGAGTGTGTGAAGGAAGGAAGGTTTTCGGAGCAATGGGAAGTATGTGGAAGACGAAAAATCTCGGAGTGAAAGTAAAAAGTGCACTGTATCAAGGAATTGTAGTGCCAACAGTGATGTATGGGGCTGAGACATGGGCTCTGAAGAAAAATGAGAAAAGAGGGCTGGATGTGATGGAGATGAGCTGCTTGAGGAGTATGTGTGGAGTTACTCGTAGAGACAGATTGAGGAATGAAGAGATACGTAGGAGAGTGGGGCAGCAGGAACATTTGTCAGCCAGAGTGGACAGAAGGGTGCTGAGTTGGTATGGTCATGTTGAACGAATGGCAGATGAAAGGCTTACAAAGAGAATATGTGAGTCAGGTACAAGGGGAGTTAGAAGGGCAGGAAGACCCCCATTGAGATGAGCTTTGGATGATAGAGGAATGAATATAGATCAGGCAGGGGAAGTGGTGGTGGACAGGGGTGAATGGAGAATGCTTGTGAATAGTTGAGTGAACACTTGGTCATTTTGAGTAAGGGGTCGGGCGCAAGTTGGACTAGATAATAGTCCATCAGGCGCCTGGCCTGGGGAGACGATTAATATGAAGGGTGCGCCTGGAAGTGTGGTGGGAGGGCTTGTGGCTTTGGCTCCGCTGCATGTCTGCCTGCCGAGATCGGAACCTCTCCGGCTAGGGTAGGTATGTATAGATAGGTTGGCTAAATAATTGGTGGAATTCGTAGGGACTCAAACTGTTTTGAGAGAGTTAAATAAAACAAAAATAATAGATCTGAATAATAAATCGACTATGTTATTAAGCAAAACTGGGGGATGCGTGGAAGCCTATAGACTGTAGACGGTAAACTTTGTGTGGGTAGCGAATGCGGTTTTAAAGTAATTTAAGAATAGACAGTTTTCAATGCTGCGGCCAAACTATTTCACCCATTTATATTCTTTTGGTATCAAAACGTTCGGAATCGCGAGCCTCACGCAACTACGCAAACATGGCTTTGATCATCGGTGTAGTTTTCAAGATGTGGAATTTTAATTGGAATTTGAGTTTTTTCAAGATTGCCGGAAAAAACCCCACGTGCAAAAGCAAAACCTTCTCTATAACATTTGCGGAGCATTAGTAGTGGAGTCCATATGCCAAAGCCCAATCGTTTCCTATGAGTGGGAGAGACGGTATTTAGGCGTCAAATTTTTTGGGATATCGGCTGCCACGGACCTGTTTGGCCGACCTGTTTGGCCGCCATGCCGGATGTTTACAATATCAAAAGTTGCCCAATACAAAAACGCACCTCTTGTGAAAGTTTGATCCCGATCCAAAATGCGGTTCTGGAGTTATTGCGTCAAAACCGGCGTGTAAGAAGAATTTGGATGAATAACCAGGTTTAATGATTACAATAGGGGTTCCCCATAGGGGTCGAACCCCTAATAATAATAATAATACCAATAATATTAGTAATAAATTAACATTGATATAAAGATAACCATTTGAACATGGTGGTTCGAACAAGGGACGCGAGATTCAATGTTCACACCACCACAGACAGGCCAGACAGCATCTTATTATCAACGACACAAACTTGCACCACACAATTCTTTTTCTTAATTCCAATGTTTTAATTAAAATTGCTTAGATGATATTTTACATCTGTATTTTCTTATACTCCTCTCTCAACTAACTGGCCACGAAGCTGTTCAGTTACCAAGTTTATTTATTTATATTTTTATTTAATTATATATTTATTTTATATTTTTGTGCTCTCTACATTAATACTGTTTCAATTCCCTATTTGCGTTCAATTATTTCATCATAATATACGAAGCTATGTCTTACTGAACAAATACTAAAGTTTCTTTCCATTTACTACATAGAGCCAAAGGATGGGTCTCTCCGTAGAGGCAGCAAGATACATACTTTATTACATTACTATGACCAAATTATACATGCTCAGTATAATGAAGAACAAAGTGTAATTCGGAAAGGAGATAGTTGTTGTTCTTTTGGTCAATTTATTCAGCTATTCATATAATGTTTGATTTCCTAGCTAGACCTCCATCAAGCTTTAAAAAACACCCCATAGACCCCATTTCAAGATAAATTGGTACATGTTTCGGTAGAAATATGTCACGGCCGAAGGCCGGTTTCTCTTAAAATTACAGGCTAGCTATCGATCTCCAGGAAAAAAAATACACCTAAATGGCACAAAAAGTCTTAAAATTGACAACGAAATGGGGTGAAAGGTGTTAAAATTGTCAAACTAATGAGCCAAACGCTTTATAATCTCAAAAATAATTGGGCTAAACACGAGTGAGAAGGGGAACTAGAAAAACTGCCCATCTCCCCTTAACATCAAGTTGAACACAATCACATACATCTATACATGATAATTAACACTATCTGGCCTGACTTCTTGGTAGGTTATTATGATATTATGTGTTCAGACTTGGATCCACACAGAAGGTTGTCAGTGTCTGTCTGTATGTCTGTATCTGTATTATTGTATTGCATGAGAAACTATAGGTCATCTTAGGCCTCTTGATTATACAGATGTTGTTCCTGAGCTAAATGAAGTCGCTTCAAGAAAACCAGAATAACAATTAAAATCTTTGTCATCTTACTAAAGGGACAACATCAGATGGTTGTATTATGCTTAAAGAAGACATATTTCTCTACCAGAAGAGCTTATGCACAAAAAAAAAAAAAAAAAAAAAAAAAAAAAAAATTAGGAGAGATAATAAACGCCAATAATGATGCAGTAAAGGTTTGTGTTGTTGATAATAAGATACTGTCGTGTCCTGTCTGGAGCGGTGTGAACTAACAATCGGGAGTCCCTTGTTCAAACAACCAGCTCAAATTGGCTTGTTAGCATTTTTTATTACCGGTATCATTATTAGTAGTAGTACTATTATATATTGTGTTTTATATTGTGTTATATATTGTGTTTTTATTACCGGTATCATTATTAGTAGTAGTACTATTATATATTGTGTTTTTTCTTTTACTATGATATATTTATGTTATTTATATAGATTTGAATATTATTGTTTGTTCTTATTTTATATATTATCATGTTAATATGGCTAATTGATATTATTTGTATTATTATTATTATTATTATTATTATTATTATTATTATTATTTGTTGTGTACTATACAATAGTATAATAATTATATTACATTATTAAACTATATTGCATTATTATATTTTATTTATATTTAATACGTATCTAAGTCTACTTTTACCTTTTCTATTCTTGTCCAAATACTATAGACACTGAACGTAGACTAAACCATAACCAACCTTCTCTTTGTAATTATATACAGTATGTATATGAGTACAATCAGAAGGCCACCCTTCGAATCGAATAGCGTTAACACATCTTACACTTTCATATTAACTGTTGTGTGTATTTTGCAATTAAATGTATACCTTAAAAGTAACACAATTAAAGAGGCCAGATAAAAGGAGATACTTGAGAATATTTGTGACTAAATCCTGGACCCTCAGCGGGGGAGGTTTTAATTGACCACTTGCGAGTTTATGCTATAAGGAAGTTGGAGCCGTAACATTGATGTAAAACAGAAATGCAATAATTATGTTGGTTCTGATGGATAGAAAGAATGATACATTTGGCTTTTGGTATTATTAAGTGTATTTTGACTGTTATTATGGTTCTTAATTCTGCTAAATATTTATGTATATTCCTCTAACTTCCTTATAGCCTGAAACTCGCAAGAGGCCAATAGTTCTTTAGGTCAAAACTATATATCTGCCAACTATACCCTGTTCCACAAAGGTAGGCACAACATTACGAATCCTAACCTCTATACCTCAAAAAGGGCTAGAGCAAATGTACTGTAAATCTCTAGACCTATTCCCTGGCTGACCCCTCCCAAATGGTAGATATATTAGCTCGATTACTCTACTAGTTTGCGAGCTATAAAGGTTATTGTTCAAGATATTTGGCATATTGTTTTGGAAGAGGGTATAGTATATGGCCCAGATCCCAATATCACATGTACCGGTACCATCCAGGGTAAACTCCATATTTATCGTTGTTCAATGGACTAGGTCTCTCCCCAACTCCCCCCGTTTGGGACTATTGAATATTTTCCAAATACTTGTTATATCTTTATAACAACGCTGAGTTTTAGAGCTGGAGTCACAGGTTGAATAAATCTCTTCCAGTGATCTCCTGTGATAATCTTGTGAGAGTCAGTCTTGGATCCCAACAGAAGAATATCAGTGTCTGTCTGTATGTCTGCATCTGCAATATTGTATTGACTGGGAAACTATAATTATGTTCTCTTAGGCTTCTTGACTATCAAATTATTTCCCTAAGCTAAATAAAGTATATTAAAGAAAACCAGAAGATTCATTAGTACTGTTGTCATCTTATCAAAGTGATGAAGCCAGATGGTTGTATTCTGCTTAACACTTTCAGTACCGGTGCTGTCCATTCAATCTTAACGTGGCTTACATTAGACGATTATATTAACTTTAAAAGGGCTTCCGGCAATTAACAGACTTAAAACTGTCTCACTTAACCCTTCATACTACCACAGATCCTTCTTAAACTGCACAAACTTGTGCAAATATAGCTAAAATAAAATTATAAAGACGTGAACGGTACAGAAGGGGCTAAAGAAGATATATTTCTCAGACAGAGGAGCTAATGCACAAACATAAATATTGAGATACATTAATGACAAAAAAGATTCGTGCAGTAAAGGTTTGTGTTGTTGATAATAAGATGCTGTCCTGTCCTGTCTGGAGCGGTGTGAACTAACACTTCTGAGTCCCTTGTGCAAACAACCAGCCCAGAGGTGAAGTGGCATTTTTTATTATTTATTTTATTATTTAAATAATCATCACTAAATATTAATAATAAATATTATTTTGATTGTTATAATTAATTGTTATTATTAGTGATTTTTTTTTTTTTTTTTTTTATTATTTGTATTATCATTAATACTATTATTATTAGGGGTTCGTCCCCTACAGGGAACCCCTATTGTAATCATTAAACCTGGGATTTCATCCAAATTCTTCTTACGCGCCGGTTTCGACGCAATAACTCCAGAACCGCTTTTTGAATCGGGATCAAACTTTCACAAGAGGTGCGTTTTTGTATTGGGCAACTTTTGATATGCTAAACATCCGGCATGGAGGCCAAACAGGTCCGTGGCAGCCGATTTCCCGAAAAACTTGACGCCTAAATACCGTCTCTCCCACTCACAGGAAACGACTGGGCTTTGGCATACGCACTCCCCTACTATTGCTCCGCAAATTTTATAGAGAAGGTTTTGCTTTTGCACGTGGGGTTTTTCCGGCAATCTTGAAAAAAACTCTAATTCCACTAAAAATTCCACATCTTGAAAACTACGCCGATGATCAAAGCCATGCTTGCGTAGTTGGGTGAGGCTCGCGATTCCAAACGTTTTGATACCAAAAAAATATAAATGGGTGGAATAGTTTGGCCATAGCATTGAAAACTGTCTATTCTTAAATTACTTTAAACCGAATTCGCTACCCACACAAAGTTTACCGTCTGCAGTCTATAGGCTTCCACGCATCCCCCAGTTTTGCTTAACATAATCTCTTTATTATTCAGATCTATAATTTTGTTTTTATTTAACTCTCTCAAAACAGTTCGAGTCCCTACGAATTCTAGCAATTATTTAGCCAACCTACCTATACATACCTACCCTACCAAATAATAATGATAAATTCGAATTTATTTTTGGTGAATGACAGAGTATTGGCTAAGGTTTTTAACAATTCCTCCCTTTGCCAAATGCTTAGTTTAATAACAATGATATGGACCTTTAAAGTTTTGGCAATTGCCCGTGTGACTCGTATTTTAACCCTCCTAAAGTGTTACCACGAAATACCGCTAGATCCCTTCTCAAAAGTCGCTAGCATGTTGCTACATAGCCAAACAATGTTAGGATAATGCTGCAATTTCTAAAGAGTTTTGGTTTGTTTGTTTTGCAAATTTTAAAATGTAGTATGACTAGAATGTCTGAAATTTTCAAATTATCCCTAGTAAATGTCTCTAGATATAAAAGAAATGGCTGCTAGATTGAAGTAAATAGCTCTACATTTAGCGGTAATATGTAGCTTTACAACTGGCAACACTGCAACCACCACCTCCTTCCCACCCTCCCAGTATGTCTCCACAAAATACCGCTAGATCCTTTCTCAAAAGTCGCTAGCATACTGCTACATAGTCAAACAATGTTAGAATAATGCTGCAATTTCTAAAGAGTTTTGGTTTGTTTGTTTTGCAAATTTTACAATGTAATATGACTAGAATGTCTGAAATTTTTAAATTATCCCTAGTAAATCTCTCTAGATATGAAAAAATGGCTGCTAAATTGAAGTAAATAGCTCTACATCTAGCGGTAATATGTAGCGATACAACTGGCAACACTGCCTAGCCCTTCCTTCCTACCTCCCTCCTCCCTCATCTAGCAAAATATGTATCAACAACCACTCTAGTGAACTTTCGGTATTTAGTTTATTCAGCTTAATACTATTTATCCACATAATTAGAAACCTATCACGATTGTTGTCTAATACAACCATAGATAATGCTATTACATATTATTTGAACATGATGTCGAATTTAGCAGTTCCTGTTTACCTTGAACAGTAATGACAGTCTGTGACAGAACTGAAAGCTTCTCTTGCCGTGTAGTACTCAAAGAAAGCAGGGGTACTTAAGCCAAGTCAGAGATGCAGAGGTAACTTTCACAATGCATTATAACCCTAGACAGACACCAATATACCACTAAATCAGACAAATATCACTACAAAAAAGATAGGAAAATATTATATTAATGTCCTAGGTAATTGAAATTATGCAAATGAGTAAAATCCATTATGATATAATGACAATGGGATTGATTAGTATCTGGCAACAGTTTTGGACTATAATTTTCTGAACGTATGCGAACTTCGGAGTATTTATCCCATTAATATACACATCTATCTCTATTTAAATTTAATACAACCATACACAGTGCTATTTCATATTATTTGAACATAATATAGGATGCTCTTTCCTTTAAACCATTTTCTATATCTATTCACAAAAAATATATGCCTATCCTAGCGGCGGCCTAGGCAGCGCTACCGGTAGGTACGAATTTATCAGTTCGAATTTTGATTGAGAGTGGATTAGGCCTAGGCCTAGCCTAGGGCTTAACATGGGATACTGTTTGGGGTTTGGGAATAGACTGAGGCTGCTTTAGGCCTAATTAGGTAAAAAATAGTCAAATCGAGACAATTGCACAGCCAACATAGCCTAAGCCTATTAAGCAAATATTTTACCAATCTACAATAGGCCTAGTCTATTCGCTGTAAGTAGGCAAGAAATCATGACCTAGGCTATAACCTCTGTAACTAAAAAACAACTAGGCCTAGAGTGATCAAGCTAATATGTCTACCATTTGGGAAGAGTCAGTCAAGGAATAGCCTAGATGTGGAAATTTGCAGCCAATTTGCTCTAGCCCTATTTGAGATACAGAGGTTAGAGGTATTTGTTGAGGCCCCCCCCCCCTCGTGACATATTGTTATCATCGTATATATTGCCAGCAGGGGGCAAATAACCGAACAAAATCGCCGTCAAATTAGACGCGAACATAACCACAGCGATCGACACATGTAAACATGGCGGTGGCGGGGAGGTGTCGGACGTTTGCAATAAAGTTCCTGTCTATTTTGAATGCCATTGGATACAATAATATATTGAGGGGGGCTTTGCCCCCCCCCCCCCCATGACATATTTTCACCATCATATATATTGCCAGCAGGGGGCAAATAACCGAAAAAATTGCCGTCAAAATAGACACCTTTATGAATAGGTTAGCCTTTAGGCTAGGCCTATCGGCAAGAGTTGCGTTGTATAGGCTATCCTAGTGTTTACTAATTTATAGGCTACCCCTTTGAAAGGACATTAGCCGGGTAGGATATAGTTACCGGGTGTATCGCCAGCCTTGTTTACACTACGCGCCCTTCATCCACCTATGACATATTGTCATCATAATGTATATTTCCAGCAGGGGGCAAATAACAAACATAAATCTCCGTCAAAATAGACACGAACTTAACAACGCCGATCGACAAATGTAAACATGACGGAGGCGGCGGATGTCTGCAATCATGTTCCCGTCTATTTTGAATGCCAATGGATACAATAATATGTTGAGGGTGCCAGCAGGGGCCAAAATAGACAAATACAGCAAAAATTGGGTGTGGGGGCGGCAGCCCCCACCCATAATAGCCTACTATGATAGGTTAGGTAAGGTTGTTAGGTTAGGCTAGGCTAATGTCCTTTCAAAGGGGTATAGGCCTAGTAAACACTAGGATAGCCTATACCCGGTCAAAGGTAAGTCCTGCTGTAGTCTCCTTGAATGCTACCTTAAATTGTATTATTAGACTAGGTCTAGCCTATAGATAAAATAGCTTAGCCTATTCATTTATTGTAGCCTATAATATAGGCCTAGCCGGGCAGAATGTAGAGTTCGGGCGTACCACCACCAATGTTTACACTACGCAGAGCGGCGACGAAAGCTTGCCATCATGTTCCCGTCCATTTTGAATGACGTTGGATACAATAATATGTTGAGGGGGGGCAAACACCCCCATGACATATTGTCATCATCATATAATTTGCCAGCAGGGGGCAAATAGGCCTAACCAAACTGCGGCGATCGACCATGTAAACATGACGGCGGCGGCGGCGGCGGTGGACGCTTGCGATCATGTTCCCATCTATTTTGACTGCCATTGTACAATAATATGTTGAGGGAAGGGCTTTGCGGTAATTTTGTTGGTTGTTTGCCCCCTACTGGCAATATAATATATGATGATGATAACATGTCATGGGGGGGGGGGAGGGGGGCTTTCAACATATTATTGTATCCAATGGCATTCAAAATAGAATGAAACATTATCCCAAGCGTCCAACGCCGACACCGCCGCGGCTGCTGAAGAACAAGGAAGTTAGCAATAGGTTTCATTGTGAACTGGAGGAAATTAATAGAAATAAGGAAGCTAGGCCTAGCGATGTAAATAGTCAATGGAATTTCCTTAATAATGACAATTATATGTATAGGTATAAAGTAAAAACTATATATTTTACATAATTTATTGCATATCTTACATAATATTTAAACAAATATATATTAAAAATAGTTTAACCACACCACTGAGTTCCCCCAAAATACTCTAATAGGGCTGGCCTGAAGAATTAGATTAAGATGGACAACCAATCAAGACATGATAGGTAGGTAAGGGCAGGTGAACAAATCTAGGACGGTGAAGATACGCAGACATTTCTCGCCATTTCACCAATTCAGCCGTACCACATGAGTTCCACAGCAGAACTCTTATAGGGTAGAGCCGGAAGATGAGGCAAGAACTGCTACACTGCAGCACAGCACCAATTAAGAAGTGATCAAAAGCGAAGAATGAGAGATCAGGTCTATGGAAAAAATATATCGCACCGAAATGCACAAAAAATACACACACCGAGGGAAATCGAGTCAGCTCGACCGCATCAGCGACCGACACAAATCAGGTCAGGAGCTAATAACCTAGCCAGGCCAGGGTGGCATATGATATAGGCCGTCCGGAGGACAACCTAATGAGACAGAATAAGAACAGAAGGGGAAAAACATAGAAAAAGGAATGAAAAACTTGTCATGTCATCGTCATATTGCCAGCAGGGGGCAAAATAGACAAATACCCAAAAAATTGGGGTGTGGGGGCGGCAACCCCCACCTATAATAGCCTACTATGATAGGTTAGGTAAGGTTGTTAGGTTAGGCTAGGCTAATGTCCTTTCAAAGGGGTATAGGCCTAGTAAACACTAGGATAGCCTATACCCGGTCAAAGGTAAGTCCTGCTGTAGTCTCCTTGAATGCTACCTTAAATTGTAATATTAGACTAGGCCTAGCTTGGCTTAACATGGGATACTGTTTGGGGGTTGGGAATATGCTTAGGCTGCTTTAGGCCTAATTAGGTAAAAAAAGTCAAATCAAGACAATTGCACAGCCAACATAGGCTAGCCTGTTTATAGGCTACCTTTCATTACTGCAGTTAAGCACAAACTTATTTTACAATGGAAAATAATGCATGAGGAGGGCTGGGTAGGCCTATTAGTATTTTGTGAAATAACTTAAATTAGGTTAGGCTATAGTATACTTCATTAGGTTATTAGGCCTATGAGAAAACAGGCCTAGCTTAATTTTATTTCACTGCTCAACATATTTTTGTTTGTTTTTGCTGTTGAGCTCTGCATAGGGCTATATTCAGGTAGGCTTGGGTTTTAGTAAAATTGCATTAGGCTAGGCTACATATTTGTACTTCTATTGGAAAGCACAGGCCTACACAATAGTACACATGTTAAAGAATTTAGCCTAGCCTACCACAATTTAGCCTAGACTGAAAGAACAAACAAAAATAGGCTAGGCTAATTGCAGCTAAATAATTTAGCCTAGCCTCCACAATTTAGCCTAGACTGAAAAAAAAAAAAAATAGGCTAATTGCAGTTTTGGTAAGAGTTGTAGTTGTGGGCATACCAAAAGCTTTGTTTATATAGCCTAGTCGCACACTCGCAGTTAGGCCTATATTCGCTTCTAATTTAACTGCTGGGATAAACTTGGTAAAGCCACCCTCAATCCGCCGGCCGGTAACAAAATAATTTACCCATCGCCTGGCCGTGGGATACAATAATGGGTTGAAGGGGCTTTATCCCCCTATGACTTATTGTCATCATCATATATATCACCAGCAGTAGTCCATGAGCCAAGACCCGAATTTTGGGATATCGGTACCACCCGGGGTGACTAATTCTCTTAGGTGTTTTTAGCTTGCTACATGTCTCTAGTTTATGTTTTGATATGATAGCCCTTGCACATTGGTAGCTTAATGGTCGTTATCACTTCTTGAATAGACATACCCTACCGAAAATTCCGAAATTTTTTAAAATGTCAAATTTGGGGACAGGAATGCCTAAATGTCAACAAAATGCATATAGTAATTGTCACATTTAATACAAGTCCTGTAAATACACACTAAGCATGCCATGGGCTTGTACATACTATTATGGCAAATTACTACTCCTAAATATCATCTACGTCAGACTCGGAATCTGACTGTTGTGCCACCGGCTCTTCTTCAATAGCCTTGTTCTGACATGTCTGTAACCTGCACATGTCCGTGCATTTTAGACCATTGCTGAGGCAAGTACACTTAGGGAGTTCGCATGACCGCACACACTTGCAAGACAGTAGCTGCATAACAGCATCTGGTGCTGGTGAGCCTCGCATCCAGTTGACGGCAAGCTTACCGTCCTCATCTGTCATCCAACCGCAGTCTGTTGGGTTCGCAACAAATGGCTGGCTCTGAAGACTTCTCCTCCAGATCGCAGCCTGGTAGTTTGCACGCAGTGCATGCATGAAGAGGCAGTCCTCACAAGGAGGGAGTTGACTTGACTCTACCTCTCCACGTCTTGCACAGAACAGCTCATACCGAAGCTTGTTTACCTTAGTTGTGTGGGTAGATGGTAGGTACATGTGGCAGGTGATTTCCTGTAGCTTCTCAAAGAGTTCAGGAGACACTTCCCATGAGCGTCCAAGTTCGTGAAAAGCATGCTGGTATGTCTTGTCCATCTTCACCTGCTTGAGTGTCGTCATCTTCCCTCGGCCAGCGAATGCACTGACGGTATCACAGCCTGTAAAGGCATGCATACCAATCAATGAATCACACACGCTGCCTCCCAGTGTGCGGCTCAGTGTGGTGATATCCAGGAATCTTGTCCGGTTCTTCGTCCCGCACTTCTGGAACAGATGGGATGGGATCTTGTGGCACATGCCAAGACACAACACCATGACGTCTGTATCTTCTGCAGTGATGATGACAGACTTGTTCCCAGATTCTGCTGCATGAAGTGCATGGAGAAGAAGGCGTGTGTCTGCTTCTTCTTGAGTTGACTTAAGCTCAGGAGCCTCTTCCCACTGCTCTTTGGTGATCTTGAAGCAGCGCTGCTCACATGTGACATACAGCTCCTTGTCCTTGAGCTTCTCCCTGTGCTGTGGTGCCTTCCATTCTTCTACCAAGAACTTGATAAGACTTGCCTTGTTGGAGGAACTACCGAGTAACTTTCTCCACTGCTGGATGTTGTGCCCAGGTTGAATGTTCTTGAAATGAATTCCTGTGCCTGCACTTCTTTTGGCTCGTTCTGCATCCTTGATGGATGTCTCCTTGTAGATATCAAACACAACATCAATGCGCCTGCTCTTAGCACCTTCATGAACAGCGTGACTCAGTGCTGTACCTGCAAGCTGTGAAAAAGTTTTGTCGTTTCCCTTCAGTTTGTGGACCAGGCTCATCCCATCAATTATGGTAGCAGAGGGCTCGGGTATCACTTCTGCAGGAGAAACATTCCTCTCTAACTCCTTTGCGAGGGCAGCCTTGTTGGTCTTGCGGAGAGACCCATCACCGCTGGCAAGTGCCCAAGGCAAAGGCCCCAGGGGATGAGCCAAGACATCACTCATTTTGAGCTTTCTGTTCTCGGCAACAAGGATCATCTGGCCAAATAGGTTCCTGTCAGCCTTTAAGATAACCTCCTTGGCATGGTCTTGTGAGCGTGGCTTCATTCTGATGTTAGTGAACGTTCTCAGTTTCGTCTTCGTCATCGTGTCATGAAACTGTATAGTTGGCGTATCGATCTCCAGGCGCTCTTCCTTGAAGGCTTGATATGCATCCTCTCCTATTCTGTAGGCCCCTAGAAGGTCTTTGACAACTTCTGGTGGTGCCATAGTCGCAGTTGACAAACTGACAAGATCTTCTTGCTCTGCGTTGAAGGGGTTCAACCAGCTGGTCTCCATCAGTTGAACTAAAGATTGGACATCGGCCTCATCTCTTCTAATCCTGGGCATCTGTAGGTCTGGGTGGCTGAAGTCAGTATACTTTTGGCCTACTACCATAGTCCTGAGCTGCCTTAAGTACCTGCTGCGATACTCCGATGTCAGGTAGTACCTGGCGACAGCTCCGCCTTTCAGGCTGAAGCCTTTTGTGCCCCCTGGTGTCTGGGTGTCTTTGTTGATCGTCTCTTCGATTGTCTGGTCCACAGGGATCCGTCCAAAGGGATTCTTGCTACCGATCTGGACCGAAAAGCCACCTTGCATGAAGTGTTCATGGACCTCTGGGTGTTCAATGGGCAGTCGAGACATCAAGGCATAGTAGTAGGTTAGGAACCGGGCATAGTTCACTTTGTCATAGGCAAAACACCACGGTATCATCTGTCGGATTGCTCCTAGGTGGAGCATCCAGTTGCCTTCTCTGGAGGCTCGAATTAAGTCCAGCATGATCTCAACCATGTCCAGGTATGACATCCAGAATGCTGAGAGGTTGTGTTCATCTCTGAGGGTCTCAAGATAAACTTGGAAAAGCTTCATGATATGTGTGCATGATTCACTCTCCATCAGCTCTTGAAAGAGTCCCTGAGACACATTGCTGTGAAAGCTGTTGATGTCCTTCAGTGTTTCATCTAGATGGTGTATGTCCCTTGAATGGTTTTCTTCTAGCCATGAAAGGAAGCCTTTCCATGCAAGCCTCATCAGTGCTTCATACACGAGCTTGTGTAGTCTCACTGCTCTGTTGTACCTCTTGCCGTTCATCACTCCTGACACTGATCCTTCTGCGATGATACCTGATTCCACACACAGATCTCTAAGACCTGCATCTTGAAACCTCTTTCCTATGGTGGAGATGAGATTACAGATTGTGTGGAAGACGCCCATCCTGATGATAATGTTCTTGAACTTCTCTTGTTTCCAGATAACTTCGGCAGCTTTGGCATAGAGTGCTTGATCAAACACGCACACAATCTTGTTAAGCTGTAAGGACTGCATGATAGCATGCGTTTGTTCCAAGATTTCATTAACGGTGGACATTTCTGTTGCGGGAGCATTGATAGTGGGCAGGTAGCTTACAGTGTCCTGAACCACTGCAATGTCTCTGCGCATTTTGATGTTGAACCCAGTCCAACTGCTGATGGACTGGTCCTCATGGTCTGACATTCGAGTAAGAAGCCAGATATGGTTCTTTGTCTTTGAATCCTGGACTTCCTTGGTAGTGTCGACATACGCAGTCTCAATCCTAGGTGGCCCTGCCCGCCGCCCAACATTGTATATTGGCAGCATTGATGATGTCTGAGTGATGCTTCTTATCTTGGACTTGGTAATCTCTGGCAGGACTTTCTCTGGCACAGAGCCTGCAACCTTGGACTGGACAGCAATGCCATTGACTCTATGAGAAGTACCTGCTCCACTTAGGGTCTCTTCAAGTCGGTCAATGTTATCCCAGGCCAGGGTTGTGAACACACCAGGGTAGATGTTTGCTGGCAGTGGAATGTCATCCTTTGAGCATTCCAGCTTCTGGATACAAAGGGCTGTATCGATCTCCTCAAACATTAAGTAAGACACACAGTGACCAAGACGATTCAGAGTTCGGATCAGTTCTGTGTTTCCTGTCAAAGACTTTACAGCATTGGTCAGCAGTACGTGCTTGGGTGGTTTTGTCTTGCCACTGGTAACAGCAAAGACCAAGTCACTGCCAAAGGAAGTGGCAAGACGTTGAGCTCTTTCAGAGGGAGTTTCACACTCACACTCTCCTGTCAGCAGGGTGTGCAGGAATTGAGTGACTGCTGCAGGAATGACATTCTGATCTGTATCGGGAGGCCATGGCTGACTCACATCTTGTTTATTGATCTCATTCCTCAGCTGCATTCCTGCTTTGGTTAAGACATCTTCAGAGTTAGCTGCTCTTGCTTCTTGCAGGTCTTTTGCCATTTTGTGTGCTTGCCGGGCAAGGTCGTCCATTGAGAGGCTGCGTGGATAGATTAGAAGCTTTCCTTTCTCATCTGGGACAAAGCGTAGTGATTCTCCAAACTCGGTTTCAATCTTTCGGCGAACATGTTTCTTTGTCGCTGGTTTCAGTTGGATAATACCACGGGACATCATGGATCTCTCAAGCCTAGATGTGAGGTTTGTCATAGGCAGTACCTCTGGGTTGGGGAATAATTTGGTCCTTATATACAAGCAGAGTTCCTCGAGGGCTTCTGTCTCAACCTCTTCGTAGCGTGCTTCCTCGCTTTCTTCCTGATTTTCACCTGCACCCGACCTGGCGGCCGCTGGGAAATCATCTTTTGTGAAGAGTTTGTAGCACGACTTGTGGTAGTGACCCTCTGCAGCAACAAGGTCTCTGCTAACTAAACCAAGGATTCTCTGGTTGAGTTTCCTTATTGCTGCTCTGCGAATCTTCTCATCTGCTCGTAGCTCAACACACTGTATGAGTGGCTCCCTTGTCTTTGTTGTTTTTATGTACTTGCTTGACTTCTCGCAGAAGATACATACTTTGGCATACACCCTGCTAGTACTAGGGGCATCCCTTGATGCCCTCCTCCTGGGGTCGACGCTTGCTGATTCTATCTTGACACCCTTGGCAAGGATAGAATCCAGTGACTTCTTCATTGTAAAGAGACTACGACATTTACGGTGATAATGTATGTGTGGTATTCCTCCTTCTTCAAGGCCCTTGGCTGCTTCCAGGACTGGATCATGCTGCCTGATTTCTGCAGCCCTGAGCAATGTGTTCCAGGAGTCCAAATCCTGTGGTGACACCAGAGCATCGCTGTCATCATCAGAGCAGTGGATGATACAGTCGATCCGTGCTCTCTTCCTCGCAGATGGTTCCATCCTGCCGTCAAACAGTCGACACACACCTGCAAAAAATATCACCATTAAACCATGAACAAACAAACACATTACATGGAAACCACTCTACATATGTTTGCTCCTTCCAATAATAAATTATCCCCAAAATATAACAAAAAATCCCCAAATATGAAATAAACCCCTAAATATGGAGAAACTTGAAATACACATCGGAATAATTCTTGTAGAGAATCAAATAAGCTACAAGAGCTGTTAGAATATATTTTTCAATGTTCCCCATATTTAAGGATTTATTCTAGATTTAGAGGAAAATACCCAAAATATAGAGTATATTCCGAAATATGAGGAAATTTGAAAAATACCTAGGAACAACTCTGGTAGAGAATATAATTCTACATAGGTGTTCAAAGTTTCGCGATGATTGTGTGATGGATTTTAAAGAAAATGAGGAAAACGCCGAGCGTCACGCTAAAAATCTTTATTTTTGGGTAGCGCCCCTATTGCATCAAAAAAATTAGACTAAGCTACCAGTGCGAGAAGGCTATCATATCTTAATGTACTTACAGTCACTCTATAAACATTTTAGTACCATTCGTGTTTAGTCACCCCAGGTGGTACCGATATCTGGCCTGGCTCATGGACTACAGGGGCAAATAACCACAGTCAAATTAGACGCAAATGTAACTGCGAGCGTGCGACTACGTAAGTAAAGGGGACGATAGACCCGCTAACACAACTCTTAACGCATTTTTTCCTAATGTATTAGATTTTTTTATATTTATGACCTCAACAGTTGAAAGATGACAATTTTATGGTTTATTTTAGGCTATACAAAAATATTTGCTTTGTACCGGTAACTTAGATACGGTACTCATATTTATGCTTATAATTGCATTACGAGTGGGTTTTTTCTTTTTATATGTAGGCCTAGGCTAAACAAATGTTAGTTTTTGTTTTATAGGCTAAACTAGGCTGAATTTATGCTAATAAATATTAATTGGAGGGCGCAAATCTGTCAAGGAATAGCCTAGATGTGGAAATTTACAGCCAATTTGCTCTAGCCCTTTTTGAGATACAGATGTTAGAGATCGTTGGATACAATAATATGTTGAGGGGGTCAATCACCCCCCATGACATATTGTCATCATCATATATATTGCCAGCAGGGGGCAAATAGCCTAGGCCTAGCCTAACTACAAAAAAAATCGCCGTCAAAATAGACGCGAACTTATATTAACTACGGCGATCGACCATTGCCCACACCGGCCGTCCCCCGGTTATTGTTGAGGTCCTGAGGAACCGTATGACTTTGACGAGCTCTTCCCTCCGCAGTCTCCGCATCGCATGTATTGTCGTACGGTACCTCTTCCCCTCCACATCCTACATCTGGTCGTCCTACATATGCCTCCTAAGCCTCGCCTCGTCCCGTCACTGAGCATGTGGATGGGCGTCCCTTTCTGGCTTCAAAGATGGATTCCTTCCGACAGCTCCTACTGGATTGTTTGGGGTTGGTTGATAAGGGCACCTCGATTCAAGACATTGCTCTGGCCCTAGTACCGCGGTTTGTAGGTCTCTGGTTTGCCACCTGATGACCTGCTATTGGGTTGTTGCCTTTACAGTGTTACGGTTCTACGAATGACCTAGAGTGAAAGTGACACGGTGGTGAATTTTAAACTTAACTATAAACTAATTTAAATTGTGACATAGGATCTCCGCGAATACGGTAGGGCCGGAGCGGGCGAGTATTCGCCTGAGGTTGGCCTTAACCCGGGAACTACGGGGAGACTCTTAACCCGGCAAGCGCGATAGGCCTCACGGAAGGCTTCCTATAGGGAACGCGATAGGCCTCACGGAAGCAAGACCATAAAAAAAGCCTTCCAAAAAAAAAAAAGGGCCTATCAAAACAAAGGATTTTGTCTCTAGGTGAGATAATTCCCCTCTAGTACTCATCCATGTGTTTCTCACCCCTCCCCCCCTCCCCCCCCCTATTCCCCCCTCCCCCCCTCCTCAATTATCACCTATTTATCCTCTTATTATCATCATTTATCGGTTATTTTTCTCTCCCGCGATAATGTAGCACAAGTGGGTTGCATAAAAGATCGTTATGCAACACCCAGACACCGGCACACACCGCCCCGCTCGTCTCAGTTGACTCCCAGACAGCGAGAGGGGAGGGCTGCCTGTGGCTCTCTCTCGCCTGAGATTATGACCGGGTGGCCAATATCTTCGTTTTTCACCACCCAAATGCTTTTCCCACTTATTTTAGCACTCTTGAAGGTTCATATATACATCATATATGTAAAATAAAAGCATACCGAAAACAAATAATGCATTATATTGTAAATATAACAAATTCTGTCAGAATCCAGGGCTAGAAATGCACAAATAACTACCCTAGCACCTAGGTCTATATCGCGCTTGTCAGGTTAAGAGTTCCCCTGGCGGACTGCGGGGAGACTCTTAAGAGTGAGTGAAAAAAAAAATCAACTTTTGACATCGATTTTTTTTTTTTTTTTTTGGCCCCTGGGCCATGCAAAATCTCAGTCCTCTACCTCCCCTCCTTCCCCACTTTCCTCCTCTCCTTCAGTTATCACCTCTTTTCCCTGTTATTCCCTTATTCTGAGGTATATTTTCGTGCTAACATTAGAAATCCGGTTGGAGGGTGTGGTCATCACTGATAGCAAGCGAATGCAAGAGAGAGAGAGAGAGTATCGATCGACTGTGTCTCAGTGGCCTTGGGGGAAATTGGCGGGAAAGCAGCTTGCCTCACCCATACATTATACAACTCGCAGGCTATATCTCCGAATTTGAGCATCCAAACGCTGTTTTCACTTGTTTTATTGTTGTTTCAGGTTAATACCTTTATAATCAACCCATAATAGGCGCATATGGATAAGTATTAATGCTATTAATGGTACAATGAATATTTTAGTGACGGAAACACCTCAAATACATGCGCACAGGGAGAGGTGTCTAATTACCCCCATGCGCACTTCAGAGGTTAACCCTCAAGACAAGACAAGACAAAATTCTAGTGCTGGTTTTACTCAGATTTTGTGAGTTATAATATAGCCTAGCCTAGGCCTAAGAGTTCAGAAGATTTGCAAAATGGACCCCATAGTAGCCTACCCATAGCCTAATAGGCCTAGTGATTCTTTTTTGGCAGACCACCCACAAATTTTCATATAGCCTAAGTTCTGGAATGCATGTTGGAATAGCCTTCCTATAAACTGTAGGCTAGGCTACTTCCTTTTAATTTAAGTTTGATTCTTTGGAAAAATCTATTAGGCCTAGACCAGGGCAGGAAAGTAACATTTAAAATGACGTGTAAAAAGTCGCCCATAAACGGCTGGCCGCTATGTTATTGTAATTTGGGAGCTTATTTCGTCTGTTGATTGACTTTGTCCTTAATTGGGGATCCTATGAATTAGCACAGATGATGATGACTTACCGTACATCATAATACGTGACGGGCCGACGTGGGGGGGCAGAGCCACAGAGACCCCCTCAACATATTTTGTGTCCCACAGTAACTTTTAATGGGATGGATGTAGTTACCGGGTGTACGGTCGTCATGTTTACATAGGGCGATCGCCGCGGTTAACTTCGCGTCTATTTTGATGGCGATTTTTTTCGGCATATTTCATTTTATTCACTTCCTTTTATATTTAGGCTATAATCTAGCTTTGGCACGACAATAACCCTAACTTGGTCTTTCTTAAAGATTCTTCTAATCTTCCAGTAGCCTATAGCCTAATTTAGGTCATTTTTAAAGGCACACAACTAAATGGTTGGTATTTTAAACGACACTACTGCAGCATTACGAGAAACAATTTATTAGAGATAATAGGCAACAATAGATTCGCCTTATTTTTCTCCATAGGCTATAGTCCGCATGGAGGATTTTCGTTATCGACAAATTGAACAAATTCTCACTTCACAGACAAAATAGACAAATACACCAAAAATCGGGGTGGCGGCATCCCCCACCCATAATAGCCTACTATAATAGGTTAGGTAAGTTTGTTAGGTTAGGCTAGGATAATGTCCTTTCAAAGGGGTATAGGCCTAGTAAACACTAGGATAGCCTATACCTGGTCAAGGGTAAGTCCTGCTGTAGTCAACTTGAATGCTACTTTAAATTGTAATATTAGACTAGGCATAGCCTATAGATAAAATAGCCTAGCCTACTTATTTATTGTAGCCTATATTATAGGCCTAGCCGGGTAGAATGTAGAGTTGCGGCAATTTTTTTGGTTGTTTTCCCCCTACTGGCAATATACAGTATATGATGATGACAACACATCATGGGGGCAAAGCCCCCCCTCAACATATTATTGTATCCAATGGCATTCAAAATAGACAGGAACATTATCGCAAGTGTCCGATGCCGCTGCCGCCGCCGTCATGTTTACATATGTCGATCACCGTAGTTAAAGGCTGGTTCACACATAGCCGAGTCGGTGTGCGAGTCCAACACGAGTCACACTCGTCGATTATCGCCGTCGCTGGAGGCTGAGTCGGCCGTGAGTAGCAATTGCTCCCGAGTCAAGGAGAGTGTAACACGAGTTAACTCGAGTCAATACGAGTCAACACGTGTTCATGCAAGAGTCTGTACGAGTAACTGAGAGTCAAAACGAGTGTAACACGAACCCAACACGAGTGTCAAAAATTTGAAAATAATGGCCACATTCCAGGGCACGTAAACAAAGAGTATGGACGAGTCTAACACAAGTCAACGCGATTGTTACACGGATCAACACGGATCAATCGGGTGGATGAGACTCGTTAGCCTTGGTAGGCAACTCATCTAGGGGAGACAACCTTATACAAATCCGGGTGGATGGGACTCATCAGCCTTGGTTGGCAACCTGTCTAGGGGAGTAAACCTGATACAAATCCGTACTGCTTACCTAAGGGTAAGGCAGGTTAATGGATGGATTAGCCGAACACCACTGTAGAAAAATAGTGCTAACAAGATACACAGAGTCGGAGTCCGATCCTAAATCGAGTGGTCAATCCTGTAAGTCCTTCACTAAACTGGCTCGGGTTGTCCCTCTCACAGGGAATAGGTCTGCTTGGGGGCATTCTGTGTATGGCCACCCTCGTAAGGGGAGTAAGGCGTCCGGCAATAGATAGATAGATAGATCAACACGATTGTTATACGGATCTACATGAAAGACAACGCGTTGACTCTCGTTGGATCTCTGTTGCACACGTGTTGACTCGTGTTACATCCGTGTAAACTCGTGTAAACTCTCGTTGATTCGTCCTACATTTTTGAAATAACGGTATTTCAAATGACACTTGCTTTTTCGTGTTACACTCGTGTTTTTTTCTTAGTGGATCGTGTTTACTCTTGTTTACTCGTGTTTTCACTCGTGTTTGAATCGTGTAAACTCTGGCATCATGGGGGCACCAAATTTTGGCACTCACATTCGTGCTTTCTACTCTTGTTGATACGTGTTGCATGTGTGTTACATACGTGTTGTTGCGTGTAGACACGTGTTGCTTTGTCAACGTCGAAAGGATGACGAAAAGCGACGAATCACCAAAGAGTGTTACACGGGTTTACACGAGTCAACATTAGTTAACACGAATAACAACATTATTCAGAGTCAAACACGAGTTAACACGTATGTACACGAGTCTACACGTATTTAGGCCACACTCGTGGGTACTCGCCACGGGACCCAAAAATGTCATGCATGCATGACATTTTTGGACCCCGTGGCGAGTACCCACGAGTGTGTCGAGTAAACAAAGAGTATACACGACCATAGCACGAGTCTATGCGCGTGTTGAGGAGTATCGACGAGTCATTGCTGAATAGCAAAATTTCATCACTCGTGTTGGACTCGCGCACCGACTCGGTTATGTGTGAACCAGCCTTTAGTTCGCGTCTATTTTGAAGGCGTTTTTTTTCGGTTATTTGCCTCCTGCTGGCAATATATATGATGATGACAATATGTCATGGGGGGGTGATCCCCCTCAACCTATTATTGTATCCAAAAGCAGTCAAATATGATGATGTGTCAGATTTGATGATGATGATGAAAAGCAGTCAAATAGACGGGAACATGATGGCCAGCGTCCGCCGCCGCTCCACGTAGTGTAAACAAGGCTGGCGGTACACCCGAACTCTACATTCTACCCCACTAATTTTCCAACTAGCATAACCGATGATTATCAATGATCAATCCCAGTCAGAAACGTCCATGCTTCCCTCCCATAAGTTAATGTCGGGATTACCACACTGTCATGCAAGGACTTTTTTACGTCCATGCTGACCACCCTATTTCTTCTTACTGCTTTCAGAGTTCCTACAACACTCTTCCCCTGTTACACTTTCTCCCACACTTCTTTATCCATAGGCCTACTCACATCTTTACTCAACACACTGCCCAAATACTTAAATGAGCTGACATTCTTCATAGCCGTTCAACCTCACTTCACACTCTATGGTTGCACCCCTTTCAATGACCATAATATTGCTCTTCCTAGCATATATCTCCAGATTCCGTTTTTCACACACTGTTCCAAACATATTTACCTGACCCTGCAACTCCCATTCACTATCGCTCATCAGAACTGTGTTGTCAGCAACAGTAGTACCGGTACTGTACTGTTGAGGCAACTTCCACTCGTTTCCTTATCAGCGGTACACCAACATCCGCTGCTCTTCCTTGTATTTCTTTCATGACTCCATCCATATACTGTACCGGTATATATTGAACAACCATGGGGACATCACACACACCCTTGCTTTAACCCAACATTCAGATTAAAGAACTCGCTCTGTTAATTATCCACACATACTGACACCTTTGCACCCTCATACATGCTCTTCATTGCTTTCAGCAACTTGCCATCTACTCCGTATATTCTCAGTACCGGTACTTTCCACACACCTTCTCTATCAATTCTGGCATAGGCCTTCTCCAACTCCATAAATGCAGCATACAACTTTTGTCGCTTCTCCAGATATTTCTCCACAACACATTTCCGGGCAAAAATCTGAGCTACACATCCTCTTCCCTTCCTAAGATGACTACAGTATGCTAACCGTTTCCCCAGAATACTGACTGAAAATGCCCAAATATATTGCATGTCCTCTTCAGATTTATCTAAAATATGTAAAATTATACCAAATACCACTACAGTAGCACTGAAATCAATAAAACTCACTAACAGGATAAATAAATGGAAAAAATACTCCAAAAGATTAATATGTTAACCCTTTACCCAGCAATACTGCCTGAAAATGCCTAAATAGATTCATGTGCTCTTCAGATTTATACATACATACGTACATAACATTTTAAGACAGTGCTCCACACAGATGTGCAGTTTCAGTCTCTTTTCCTAATGGCGGCGTTCCAGGCAACCCTGTTAAGGGATGCTTTACTCGTCAAGTTTTGGATTTGAGATCGGCACGTATAGTCCGATCCCAGGTCTTACTCGGTCCACCCCTTGGTGCAGCTCCCTCCACAATCGCAGACCTGCATCTTTTCACCCAATTTTGTTCATCCATTCTCTCCACATGTCCATACCATCCCAGTTTACTTGTACGCATCTCCTCGCTAGTACTCTTTATACCTAAACGTCTCTTCAGCTCATCATTTGTTATTCTGTTGACATCCTTTATCTGAAATATGTAAAATTACACCAATTACCAACTACATTACCAACAAATTTAATAAAGTACACTAACAGGATAAAGAAAATGTAAGAAATAGCCCTAAAGATGAATTTATCTATCTATCTATTGACGGACGCCTTGATCCCCGAAGGATGGGCCACGAACGAAACACCCCTATGCACCTCTGTCCCCAGTCAGTCGACGCCCCTCCTCCCATCCAGCACCGCTTTCACGCATATACTTCTTAACTCCATCCTTCCACCTCTCTCTCGGTTTATTTCTCCCTCTGTCCTTCCACCTCACTCGTGCACGCTCATAGTCATTCTCTTGCTTCCCATACGTTCCACATGGCCGAACCATCTCAAGGTGTTCTTTTTCGCACTTTCCAGTCCATTCACACCACACCTCTCTCGTACTTCCTCTTTCGTCTGTCTAGCACTCCATGTAACTCTGCACACACTTCTCAAGTAACTAATTTCCATCCCTTTCACTCTTGGTTTGAATCTCTCCAACAACGTCCATGCTTCGCTTCCGTAAGTCAGTGTCGGTATTACCACACTGTCATGCAATGACTTCTTCAGTTCCATGCTGACCACCCTATTTCATGTTACTGCTTTCAGCATTCCTACAACCCTCTTCCCCTGTTGCACCCTCTCCCACACTTCTTCATCCATACTCCCATCTTTACTCTGTACACTGCCAAGATACTTAAATGAGCTGACAATCTCCATAGCCTGACCGTTCAACTTCACCTCACACTCTGTGGCTTCACCCCTTTCGAAGACCATAACCTTGCTCTTCCCCGCATTTACCTTCAGATTCCATTTTTCGCACACGTTCCAAACATATATACCAGACCCTGTAACTCCCATTCATATTGTCAGCAAACAGCAGTACACAAACATCCACTGCTCTTCCTTGTATTTCTTTTATGACTCCATCCATATACTGTATATATAGAACAACCATCGGGACATCACACACCCTTGCTTTACCAAACATTCAGATCAAAGAACTCCCTCTGTTCATTCTTCACACGTACTGATACCTTTGCACTCTCATACATACTCTTCACTGCTTTCAGCAACTTGCCATCTACTCCATATATTCTCAGTACTTTCCACATACCTTCTCTATCAACTTTGTCATTCTACTCGTTGCCTTCCCTTATTAGTGGTACACCAACATCCACTGCTCATCCTTGCATTTCTTTTATGACTCCATCCATATACAGTTCAGTATATATTGAACAACCACGGGGACATCACACACCCTTTCTTTAACCCAAAATTCAGATCAAAGAACTCGCTCTGTTCATTCTCAACACATACTGACACCTTTGCACCCTCATACATGCTTTTCACTGCTTTCAGCAACTTGCTATCTGCTCCGTATATTCCAAGTACTTTCTACATACTGGTACCTTCTCTATCAACTCTGTCATAGGCCTTCTCCAAGTCCATGAAGGCAGCATACAACTTTTGTCCCTTCTCAAGATATTTCTCCACAACATATTTCAGGGTAAAGATCTGAGCTACACATCCTCTGCCCTTCCTATGATGAATACTGTATGTTAACCGTTTCCCCAGCAATACTGACTGAAAATGCCCAAATATATTGCATGTGCTCTTCTGAGTTATCTAAAATATGTAAAATTATACCAAATACCAACTACATTAGTACAAAACTCAATCAATCACAGAAACAGGATAAAAACATAGAATAAATACCCCAAAAGATGAATACGTTAACCCTTTCCCCAGCAATACTTACTGAACATGCACAAATAAATTGCATGTGCTCTTCAGATTTAGCTGAAATATGTAAAATTACACCAAATACTAACTACATTAGCACAAAAATCAATCAAGCACTTTAACAGGATAAATAAAATGGAAGAAATAGCCCAAAAATGAATTTATCTATAGCCTACCGGTATATATAGCCGGACACCTTGATCCCCGAAGGGGTGACCATGAACGAAACGCCTGCGTATTTCAAGCTCGCTTGAGTTATCACTCGATCGTCTTTTAGAGCTTTTTGGCCTAGGGTAATTACCACCCCATCGAGTCATAAGGAGTTTGAGGGGGTTAAATTGCTAGATACATAGAGGAAGAGGAATGCCAAGTAAAGCTAAACAAAAATATATAAGATATTTTTAACATGAGGTTGCTTATAATAATTTGTACCTCTGCAGTTTCTCCATGGCTAACGAAAAAGGTCACATTCCTAAGAAGCCCCAACCAAAAAGGCCAAGCTTCTGTACAGAAAAAATGCCACACCATTACCCTTATGGTGACCCTATCAAATAATCAAAACAACCACACTTCTTAACCCAATTCCCGCGGGGCCCCTCATATGACGGAGACGATTTTCCGGCTATTTTGTAGCCTGTGAGCCAGGCCAGCTTTTGCAAGCAGCACGGATGGACGTCAGCCGGAGCCTACAGGCCCTGCCACGACACTGAGGTTTGTGTGAGAGAGAGCTCACTTATGTGCAGCGTCACACATAGCGAAAACAGAAAATAATTGGTAATTTTTAGCGATTTCGCCTATCGGATTTAGTAATTTTTAGCAATTTTGCCCTTCGTTTGCAAGATCCTTACAAGAAAACCAGACGTCATACAGGGATGATTCAGGAGTAATTTGAAAGCTATTACCGTACTTTCACGAATACATAATTGTATTATGCTCTGGCATTTGCTTATGCATGAAAATGAGCAGGGAATGAAGGCAATTTCGGGCAATTATGCCTACTCGTACAGGAGTCCTTGGAGCGGCTTCGGTCGCGCCTGGAATTTCCACACCTCTCACACCACACACAAACACATCACACAGTTTTTCCTACACCGAGAAATGACTCTCCGGCTGTCATTTCTCGAAGACTTTTTCTAGCTGGAGACATTGAGAGCATCCCAGGACCCACCTACACATACATATGTCCAACTTGCTCAAAACCCATCACTTCGAGTCGCCACACTAAGGGTTCAGTTCTCTGCAATTCATGCAGGAACTGGACCCACTTCACCTGCACAACACTTGCCTCCAAGAAACACTACACGAACACCTGGACCTGTTCCTCATGCCCCTCCCTCTCCCAGTCAAATCCCTCGCCTAAAACCCGTCCACCTCTCCTCCCCAACCCACAACCCACCTAACCTTCCCATACCATCCACATCCTCAACTCAACACACCACACCCCATCCTAATCCATTCCAACCCCCATCTCCTGCTCCCCAATCCCCACCCCCACCTCACCCATCCCAACCCCCAGCCCCTCCCTCACCCCCACCCCCACCCCCACCCCCACCCCATCCTCGTGCAGCAGCACCCAACATACATCGTGCACATAACATTAACATTCTCCAATTGAACATAGATGGCATAAACACAAAGAAACACAAACTCTCACACTTCATCAAACAACACAACATACACATTGCCATCTTACAAGAAACAAAACTCCGCACAACACAAAAAACACCCACATTTCATGATTTCACCACCATCAGACAAGACCAGGCTGTCGGTGGACTCATCACCCTGGTACACAAAGAAATATCATACATAGTTACCAGTGTACAAACCAAATCCCTCCTCCCCCCAAATGATAACACAACAGAAATACAATCAATTAAAATACGCACTGGCAACAACTCCAACATAACCATCATAAACACATACATCTCCTACAGTACCAAATGAATACAGACCACACTTACAACACATCACAAACACCCCTCACATCATCCTGGGTGGTGACTTCAACGCCAAGACGTCGGCCTGGTTTGTCGACAACCCCGACACAGACAGAGGACTGGTACTACAAAACCAAATTGATAACCTCATCATCCTTAACGACATCCATCAACATACCCATATTCCTCACCCATCATCTCCAGACATCACCTTTTGCTCCCCAGAACTCGCCCCCACAACATCCTGGAGGGTGGTCAGAACCTTAGGCTCTGACCACCTCCCGATCATTATCACCACCAAAACCTGACTCACCCCAGCTAGCCACAAACACACATACACCAATTATAAAAGAGCTAACTGGGAAGCATTCACAAATGAGACAGAACAACACTTCACAACTCTAAACAGTACACCCATCACTAACAACAACAATGCTGTACACATACTCAATAAAAGTATCCAAAACGCTGACAAGAAACACATTCCAAGAGATAACAGAAAAAGACACAACCCCAACTTCACACCAGAAATTCAAAACCTCATCAGACAACGCGACATACTGAAACACTCCCCAGCACCCCACACACAAGACATCACACAACAAATCCAAGCACTCAACACCCAAACTAACAACAAAATACAAGAACAACAAAAACTAAATTGGAATAACTTCCTACAAACACTTGATCACAAAACAAACCCCAAAAAACTCTACAAAACACTAAACAGCATCACACTTTCCAACAGCAACACAACACAATCACATGCTGCAATCACAACAACAGACTCTACTCCTTCATGTAAACAACAAGCAAACACTCTCATCAATCACTTCTCACATGTCAGCCACCTAAAACCTCACAAAGACTACCAACGTGTCATCCGACGTAAGAGACAATTCCCCACAGACCCTGACTATACAGCCTTCACCAATCACCAGACAAAGCATATCATCAACAATCTCAAGCACTCACCCGCTTGTGGCCTAGACAACATAAGCAACATACACCTCAGACACCTGGGACCACAAGGCATACAAGCACTCACTAACATATCAAACTACAGTTATTCACACAACACAATACCAGACATTTGGAAGCATGGTCTCATCACCATATTCCCCAAACCCAACAAAGACCCCACGCTACCCTCCTCGCACCGCCCCATCACACTCCTTTGCTCCCCCTCCAAAGTCATGGAACGCCTAGTATTACAACTAATTACACCCGACCAACCCCTAGCTCCAACACAACATGGCTTTAGGCCACTGCACTCCACAAACACACTTCTCAAAAAGAGCTTTTGACGACATCAACTCAGCTAGACCACCACACAGATCACTATTAGCCACACTCGACATTAGTAAAGCCTTCGATGCCATCCCCCGCCACAACCTAACAAACAAAATCAACAACACAAACATGCACAACAACACAAAAAGGTGGCTGGCCAACTTCCTAGCAGGCAGATGTGCACACGTATCTTTTGCCGGTCAGTCATCTAAAATCAGAAACTTTCCAAACAGAGTCCCACAAGGATCCGTCCTATCGCCCGCACTCTTCAATCTGTACATGCACGATATAACTACACCCAATACGCCCCAAATAAACTTAGCCTCCTATGCAGATGACATAACACTCACATGCACACACCATGACCCAAAAAGAGCAACAGATCTCCTTCAACCCTATCTCAACACACTACATGGCTGGTGCACTACAAACAGACTTAATCTAGCCCCAGCCATTTCCACCGCAACCCTGCTCACAAGCTGGACAGGAGAACACGAATACATCCCTCAACTCACCATAAACAACACACCCCTAACACATACACACACACCCAAAATCCTAGGAGTAACATATGATACTCATATGACATTCAAACAGCACACCACAAACATTAAAAAGAAACTGACACCCAGACTTAACGCCCTCAGGTCACTTGCTCACACAAAATGTGGACACAACAAAGAAACTACCACCACAGTATATAAACAATATATAAGATCAGTGATGGAATACGCAAGCCCAGCCTGGGCTTCTAACCTAGCTGAAACACATCATAAGACCTTACAGACTATTCAAAACAAAGCCCTGAAGATCATTACAGGCTGCATAGCTACTGCATCCACAGATCACCTACATCAAGAAACCAAAATCCTCAAAGTCAAATACCATCTGGACATGAGAGGCACTCAATCCCTGTCAGCAGCCTCCACGAACCAAGACCACCCACTAAACTACATGGCAACACACCCACAGACACCAAGAAATATCAAAACAACACCCAGCACACGGTATCACACACAATTACTGTCCTCTCTCCCTCCCTTCCCACCCCGAACCAACTTCCAAAACCACATCCATACTCATATCTCTCGCCGATCCATCCACTCACTCACAGACAACACTCAGCTGCAAGCACGACCTCCCGAAATCCATTCTTCCGAATCCTCCCTTCCTCGCGAGGACAGAGTCCACCTGGCCAGGCTGAGATGCGGACACCATCCAGCTCTTCTGAGCTATCAGAAGAGACTGGATGACTCCGTTGTCGACGCTTGCCCGGGATGTAACACAGCACCCCATACCATTAAACACATCATAGAAGATTGCATTTCACACAACCACTTACGCCAACAACACAATCTACACTCAATGAGAGCTCTTTGGGTAAGCCCGATCGTGGCCATGGCCTTCCTCAGGGACTCGGGGGCTGTTCGGCCAGGCAGCTTAGGGAACAACAACAACAACAACTCGTACAGGATTAATAGCTTTAACCAAAATGGTCACACTCCTTAATGGTCTAAGTGGCCATAGCCAAAATGGCTACACTATATTCCTTCTGTACTTTCTCCATGCCCGATAAGATACATGATATTTTGATATATGTGGCACAGCCCTTGTATCCAACACAATACCCTGCGTGCAACCCCGCTCGAAACCCGCACAACGTTGCTTGCAACTTTAATTAGGGGTTCGTCCCCTACGGGGAACCCCTATTGTAATCATTAACCCTTAATTAGCGGCGAGCAACATAAGTCGAGTTAAAAAAAGCTGGACTATGTGGCGGCGCTCGACATAGGTCGAGTGGCAATTTCAGCACGTAATGTGGCTGAGAGAGAGAGACAAGTGGTGGCAGGAGCCTAGCGAGCGTATGACTGCTCCAGACCACCGCGGCGAACCTACTGACACAAATCTCAGCTCCCTCCTCCTCTCTCACTCGTACATACTCAATTATTACCGAAAGTACCGAATTACCTGCTTTTTGCACTCGCGTTGCACGGTTATTGCAAGAAAACTATCCTTATTTAGGCATGAAAATGATCACGTAAACAGCCCTATTTTGGCTAAAAACACCCCGGGCGGTAAGGTGTTAATGGTCCAGTAAAATGGCTACACTATATTCCTTCTGTACTTTTTCCATGCCCGATAAGATACATGATATTTTGATATATGAGGCACAGCCCTTGTATCCAACACAATACCCTGCGTGCAACATCGCTCGAACCCCGCACAACGTTGCTTGCAACTTTAATTGTTATTGTTATTATTATTATTATTATTATTTAATGGAATTGAAAACTCATTTTATAGAAATGGTAAACAATTAAGGTGTGTAATGTTTTCCTTATATTCTAATATTTTGTTAAATCTACTGCTGGGAATTGATAAGAAAAAATTGCAGATTTTCTTTTCAAGTTACTGTACAGTTGGTCAAAGTTCCAGCTGACCCACCCTCGCTCTGAGTCTCGCAGAATTATCTGGCAATGCTGGTGTAGGAAGGAGGTGTGTCTTACAAAGATTGGGATTGGTAGATCTGATTTTGGCTATATCATTGTTGTTGTTCCCCAAGCTGCCTGGCCGAACAGCCCCAAGGCCCCGAGTAAGGCCAAGGCCATAAACGAGCGCCCCCCACAGAACCCTCCCTGATGACCACAATAAAGCCTGGGTGACCAAAGCCACTCCATGGCGGGGAGCTGAGAGGGTGCGTAAACGCCCGGGAAACCAAAGCCCCACCCAGGGCCCTGTGCCCCTCAGCAATTATGAAGAGAAAGTTGAGGGGCAAAGGAATAATGTGACGCTTTAGCTTCATCTGATCTTGGTAGATTGGGAGGTCAATCCACGGAAGAGACGCCGTCACTTGAGATTTAGAAAATATATAAGTAAAAGGAACAGTCAGAGTAAGCTATGGGTATGGCAGAGATCGCTCAGGTCTCACTCTGATAGACCAGCCCATCGCCAGGCTATATCATTGTTAGAACATATACTAAACAAAGAAAGTAAGCCTATCTCAAATAAAAATGCATACATCGCTATGTATGATCCCGAACATTCACCCAAAGTTCGTAGATTTGCTTAAATATTCAAGTTATTATATCCACTGATTGGCAACGCATATAAAACCTGCTGGCTGCCACAACATACTTTACTCGATTTTATAAGAATACATATTTCTGTTTTATTGGTGGCTGCTTAATGAAGGAACATTTAGTCTTCACAATGTGAACATTAAATAGTCTAATTTGCAGTAATATGCAGGACAGACACAGGTAACACATTAATGGCAAGTGGTATCCCTGCACCACTACACCAGTATTGCTAGCTAATTCTGTGAGCCCCAGAGTGAGGGTGGGTCAGCTGGAACTTTGACCAACTGTACATGAAATGTTTGTGTCTGTACCAGTAACTTCTCATTTATTCCCGGATGTTAGGTGGAGGTGTTGAGTCACTACGGGTCAGAGTTCTTCTGTCCCATCTCGCTCTTCCGCATCTATGGTCTCTCAGAGTTCGAGGTCATAGACACCATTGATGAATCCGCAGATGAGTCTGACGACTCTGACGACACTGACGAAATTCCAGAGATACCTGAAGAGCACGATAAAAAGAAAACTAAAGGTAATATTTTGTATGTTTGAATACTGTATACAATTAGGTTTGAAGTCTATACCATATTGTAGTTAAGTCTTTAATAGTTAAAATTATACCTCATAGTTGGCCTATTGTATATTAATAATAATAATGATAAAAGTATTTTCTACTGTCATGATTGTCAGTAAGAAACAGTTGTCAGCTCTCCACATTAGTGGATTCAACTGCTCTCGCATTATGTAACTATTCAAAGATCCTAAAGTTTCTAATCTTCGCTTACAGTAAAGAAACTGGTATTAAATTAAGTAATCTGTAATAGAACATATAGAACAGTTTATATGATCCGTTGAGTAATGTACTCATCTTTATTTCAGAGGAAGGTAAGCCAAGCGTGATCCCTGCAGTACTGAAGAACATGTGGAGCGGTGTCTTGGATGTGATCAAGAGAGGCTACCGCCCCTCCACCAGCACCACAGATCCAACTGTCAACTGTTTCTCACTCCCTTCTTCCCTGGTTGTCGCCGTCACAAGCTGTCACCTGGCTCAGTCTTTGAATTATATCTTGTCCTGTTATTGGGCGGAGTACCAGCAGCTGATGCAGAAGCCTGTAGTGGCACTCACTGTCAAGAACTCTGGTTTCTGTCGTCTGTTGGCATCCAGCATGTGTCTGGACTCGCAAGTTAATGATAGCATTGTATACGACACTGTGTGCAACAACAGTTATGTGTGCGTTATGCTCTCACCCAAGCACGTGCTGGCCATGTGCTTCATGCATGACAGTAGGATCATTAATGGGGAAGTGTCATGCAGCTCCCCTGACACTCACCTCCCAGAAAACTTCTCAGCCACATCCCCAGACATCATATCTCCAGACAAAACAGTTCCTGCCTACGTTAAGAACGCCAAAATAAACACCTCCAGCATAACTCGTGCCGATGCATCCGACGTGACTGGCAGTGTAGAGCCGGATCAAAGCATCACGTTACAGAACAAGGAGAATAAATCGGCACCAGTAGATGAGGAGTCCGGATCTGTAGTCGATACCACTGCAGCCTCAAAACTGCCTGAATCTTCCCTGACCCAAACCCCGAAGCCCCCCAAGAAGAGCAAAAAAACGAGCAGCAGCCAGAAGGACAAGCAAGAGAGTGGCGGACAGGACAACAGCACCGAGCCGGACATGGAGCAGCAGGTGGAGGACTCCGGCTTGGCGGGAGAGGAACTGGAGGGTGAAGAGGTGGCAGAACACAAACCGGAAGAAGATCTGTCTCCACCTTCCTCTCCACCCCCCTCCACCACACCTTCACCATCCACCCCTGCCCCTCCTCCTCCACCTTCACCACCACAGCCAGAGACTAAATCCACTTCCCCCACCAATAAGGAATCAGTAGTTGTGAGACTATCCAACAAAATTAAGGTAAGACATTGACTGTTAGGTTTAAATGCCTACAGTAGACCCTTGGTAGTTCTTACTTAAGGGACCGCTTTTATCCAGTAGGCTTTTGACAACAATTTTTAACAATAGGAACCACTATAGTACGTACTGTAAATCCATGATAGTATGGCTTTCCTTATGTACGCCATCACACTTCTCTAGTGAGCAGTGCCACTACTCTGAAGGATTGAGGTAGCATACTTATAGTCAAAATTTGCCTTACAGTACAGTACAGTATGCTATTTTTTAGTGCCAAATGCCTTTCTTGGCGCTAATCCATTTTGAACGAGGAACAACAGACTGTCAAACAATGTACTGTACATGTGAAGCACGAGGAAACCCAGGAGGTGTGATAACAGCGCTGATGTTCTAAAATTATACCCCAATGATACTTGAAATTACTAATTACTAATTTTCTTTTTTTTTTTGGGGGGGGGGGGAGGAATTCATAAAAATAAATTGGAAATTATCAATTATATAATACTCGATAGGGTGAGGGCTGGTTCTATCCTGAGTGAGGTTTGGCATCCTTTACCCAACATTAGCCGTTTCTGTTTCTTTTACTGTCCTACTTTTCCTTCTGGGGGCAGGGGGCTAGGAATCCTCCTCCCCTTGTAAAATTCACCTACTAGCCGAGACAGAGTAAGGGGTGAGAGAATGCGAAATTGGTCCTGGACCTTCTGAATTGGAACTTTAAATGTGGTTTCTGTTCGGGCTCTGTCTCGAGTCGGCCACCCCCAGCAATGTGGTATGTGCCTGATTACATACATACAGTACTCTCTGTCCTTAATATAAATAGATACATTTTATAGATAGTGATCCATATGGGGTATGGTTTCAGTTGTATACTGTATATCGTGATATAAAAAAAAAAAAAAAGCAAATCACCTCCTCCTCTCTCCCCAGGCCCTAGAGTACAACATGTCCATCAGCAGTCAGTACCTGGAGGAGCTAAGCCGTCGGTACAAGCGGCAAATGGAAGAGATGCAGCGACAGTTTAACCTGACCATCGCTGCCCTCAACGCCACCTCCCACCAGGCCTACGAGCGTGACCAACAGCACCAGAGGGACATAGAGGCTCTGGAGAAACAGCTGGACATGGCAAAGGAGGCCCTAGACATGTTGGTGGATGGGCAGGATAACCTGGCTAACACAGTGGTAGAGCAACACCTACTGTTGATGGTGGTTGAGGTGGTGGTGCTGTGTGTGGTGTTTACCTGGTGCTATCGTCGGTCTCCATACCAAGCACTTCCAACACACACCAGGGCTCAGGTAACAGATTTTGAAATACATATACCTATTACTGTGTTTTACTATTCTGAAGTACTGTTGATGGCTAAAATTGATTACAATATGACTTTCATATGTGTAATTATCACCAACTGTTTTAATGATTATACATACATACATAAATTTAAAGACCAAGTGCTCCACACGAAGTGTAGTTCCGGTCTCACATTCTAATGTTAATGGCGGCACTCTAGGTAGCCCTGTTCAGAGCTGCCTTACTTGTCATTTTTTTTTTAGTTCAAGATCAGACTGTAAGGTCTAATCCCATGTCCTTGATCTGACCCTTGGTGCAGCTCCCTCCACATTAACTTTTTCCTTCATTGGGAGATGGAGTCTTCTCATGGTAAGTAGTGACAACAGTTCTCTGAATTTATCTCAGCTGCATCTAGTTTTGGTGATATTGGCGGCCTCGGCCCCACCCCCGCAGAGATGGTATCTCTCAAGTAGCAAAACTTGTCCACCATCTCCAGTGCCTCGTTGCAAAAGTTAACACTATCGAGTCGGTCATTGAACACAAGCTCTTATAATTCACATATGTTTCACTTTACTGTGCAACTCTCCAACCCAAGAGTGAAACGCTATTCTCAGACTTTCTTCTATTCAACTGCTGAGCTCTGGAACTCTCTCCCAGAATCAGTCTTTCCCTCTTTCTATGACTTAAATTGCTTCAAACTCCGTGTGTCCAGGCAAATTAACTCGAACGTCCCTTGATTTCGGCCCTGTCACTCTTTGAAATCTGGGGGGGGCACTCGCTGCAGGCAGTTATGCCTTTTGTCTCCCTCATTCACATAAAAAAAAACACACAAAAAAAAACTTACCACCACAATTTACCGAAGGATATAATCAATGTAAAACTTGCAAAATAAACAAACCAAAACGAGGTCGAGACAATATAAAGGCAAAAGAACTAATCAAAATCACTATGTGGAAACAACATTTTAATTAAATTAAAGTTTGAAATAAGAGAACACAAAGCCACCACATTTGGTGTAGCTTACATCACTACATGAGCAAGTTAATCGGTTTCCCAAGCAAACTAATCGCTGGCTTTTCATAATATGTAGACGGTCTTGTTAAAATTTAGAAAGAAAAACTCGGCTTTGCATAGTATGCATACAAATTTCTCGACTTCAAACTTCTTCCTTGGTAGAGGTCTCATTATTCTAGCACTTTTCCCGTGGTCTACCCTGCAGCGGCAGACGCTACACTGAATTGAGTTCGCGCCCACCCCTTTTCTGCATACTGCACATGGGTATACACCAATTTTGTCTACCTTTCCAAGTCCTAATATAATATGTAAAACCTTGGTTTTATGCATATCTTACATTAAGCGTTATTTCCACATAGTGATTTTGGTTCGTTGTTTTGTCTTTTTACTGTGTTCGTATACGTTTTGGTTTGTTTATTTTGCAAGTTTTACATTATAATTACATTGTCCCTGGAATTTGAAAGCATTATCAATGAAACACTTAAATTGTAGCCTTAACACAATGACTGTGGCACTTGTCATATGACAATTGCTTGGTCACCACTGTACTATACGGGGGTTTTCGACTAAAAGTAACCTTCATTCCCTGCACATTTTCATGTATAAACAAGAGCTAAAACTAATTTAAATTATATATCCCTGAATTAAAATTTAAAACTTGCAAACTAAACAAACCAAAACTGGGACAAAAACAATATAAAGTCAAATTAACTTATCAAAATCGCTATGTGGAAACAACGCTTACTAAAATAAAATTTATGAAATAAAAGAACACAATCCACCACATAGGGTGTACATTACTACATGAGCAAGTTAATCTGTTTCCCAAGCAAACTAATCGCAACGCACTATCGTCACGTTCAAGGAATTAGTCAATTTGGGAAGTCAAAAAAAGCAGAGGAATAGACCTTTCCAATGACACCTGAATAATGTCTGTACGACCACTGGTTGCCGTACAACAATATTGCACAGTTCACGCTAAATCGGTAAAAACTAGCGAGTTTGAGCGGTTTTCGCTATCCCCGAGTCTGTAAGGGAGTTGGAGATGTCTCCCACTGCCACTAGTAATGGCCCAGACATGGAGGGCTATGGATGGGACTGTTCCGCGCTGCTTATATTCGCTCGCCTGCCTCCCAGTCCTTGTTCAAGGCAGAAATTCGGCAATTGTCATATGACAAGTGCCGCAGTGATGACTGTATTTTTTTTTATATAACAGCCCGCAGTCATTGAGTTAAAGAATATCTGAATTTTTCTATATCTGTTTCTTATTTATTTGTATATTGGAAAGTTGGGTAGACAGTCCTATATAGTGTAGCTCTTGCAATATGTTACTTACACCTTTTCAATCATTTCCTTTTTCTAATTTTGGGGGGTTTCTCTTAGACTCCTGGTGACAACGGGTGTGAGTGTGTTGAAGGTCACAGCGGTAACCTACTTAAACCTTTTCAATGATTCCCTAGTTTCTAATTTCTTGAGCCCAATCCTGTGAGAGTCTCTTTGGACTCAGTGGTCCATATAATTTTTTTGTATTACAGTACAGTGGGCCCCACAAGGGTGCGGTTACCTAAGTCCGAGACATGCGCGCACCCTTGTAAAACGCACCCTTGGAGCTTAAGAACCTATGGGAAATTCACTATGTAGTCCGGGGACTCTTCAAACTTACCCTTTTTTCGCCCAATAACCCCTGAAAAACATGAACTAAGGAAAGAATACCTGCACAGTATAGAAATGTGATTAGATATTAGATAGAATTGGGGTATTACACTCACTTTGGATGGTTTATGTATGCGTGGAGGTTGGGATGTTGCTCTTACTGAGGGTCCGAGGCTGCCCCCATGCCCACACCAAAATGTCTACCCACATTTGCCTGTTTCTCACCTCTAGCCAACATGTCTAGTAACTGTTTTTTCTGTTCTAAATCAAGAACTTTCACTTTTGTTTTGGTGGGTAACACGATCGCCCTGGGCGGTGGGTTAGGGGCAGCAGGTGTAAAATGCCCCCATGTGGGCATGGGGGCAGCCTCGGACCCTCAGTAAGACCAACATCCCAACCTCCACGCATACATAAACCATCCAAAGTGAGTGTAATACCCATATTCTATCTAATATCTAATCACATTTCTATACTGTACACGTATTCTTTCCTTAGTTCATGTTTTTCAGGGGTTATTGGGCGAAAAAAACGCACGCTTTGCTTTTTTCGCGCTTTTTTTCGCACCCTTGGATTATAAGCACCACACGGACATCTGCCGCACGGTTGGAGAATCGCACCCTTTTAGTGCGCACCCTTGCGGGGCCGACTGTACTACTAAAACCACTGTACTCGAATTTCTTGGTGCCTCCTTTAGAGTCTGGTGACTTATTGAGGGTGTGGTGAAGCTCATAATGATGGTGATGGTTTCTAATATTTTTTTCAGACTCCTGGTGACGACGGGTGTGAGCGTGGTGAAGGTCGCAGCGAAGGTGAGAGGGGACGAGTGAGGCGGAGATCGGTGGACAGTATCACCCTCGCTCGTAACTCTCAACTCAGACAGAGGCGACCTAGTGAAGAAGCTCTTAGGATATCTGGTATGTACACTACACTACACTACAGTATATTCTGCTGCCTTAACCCTCCAGCCCCGGCTATGTATTATATATATATTCCTCGAAACCCGGGTGTTTTGGCCGAAAAACGTCTAGGCTAGGCTACCGTATATTCGTTAATCAGACTGCTTCCCGCATTCCCGCACATCCCCAAGCGTAGCTGTGTTATTTACCTGTAGAATGGCATTAAGTAGAGCTCTCTAAGTCAACTGGTTGAGCTGTGATGATGATTTCATTGGAGATAACTTTATGGCCAAAACAGCCACTTTACACCACTTTTCGATACTTAACAACAACATACAGGCACACACGAACAAGCGACGCTCTCCTTCTTGTGGCCGGAGATGCGGGGCGTCGGTCCAGCCGGCTGTTGTTTACATGCGTCGGACCGACGCCTCGCACACGAAGCTCACAGGCTTTCAACCACTGGGCGTTCAAGAGGCCTTCCGGGTACCTGTTATATGCTTTTTTATGGGCGTTCAAGAGCCCTTCCGTGGTGAGAGGGTTAAACTCTTCAGGATACAATGACACCTTTACTTGCCAGCACCACGAGAGACCTAGACATAGATTGTTTTATAATGGGAGACAGGAAAAACGTTGTCGAATTTGGGAGTAATATGTCTGTAACATTAATACATATAGAAATTAGTTATATTTTGATGACGTATTCCTGTCCCCTTATTCTACTTTGGCTATCGTTAGACAATTTTTTTCACCTTACAGAGGATTTGTAAGATTCAAAAGGCTACAAAATATCACAATTATCTTTTAAAATCCCACATATCCTCCCTTAGAAAATATGTTTGATGTTGGCTAGAATAAAATTTCCAAAACTAGAATGTTTCATGTAAATTTTCCTGTATTCTTTCTCATATTCATTCCAGTCTTAAAACCAAATTGTCCCAGTTTTGACATCCAGTATAGTACTGTGATACTTATTGTACTACAGAATAATCTAATTTATTTATTTCACTCCCAATTAATTTCAGCCTCAGACCAAGCACTGTTCCGCCGCCATAAACTTGAAATGGAGTCGATCCCCCTCAACTTCTCTTCACCAGACACCTTTGATTATAATGCATGCTTTACTATGGATGAATTTGAACATGCACTCTCCAATTGTCCTAACTCCGCTCCTGGCCAAGATAACATAAGTTTTGCCTTACTAACTAACTTAGCCCCCCTTGCTAAATCCTACCTCTTGCAATTTTATAATCAGGTGTGGATCCGTCATCAATTTCCTACCTCATGGAAACATGCTATTGTCGTCCCAATTGCAAAACCTGGAAAAGACCCGAGCTTGCCCTCGAGTTATAGACCAATATCCCTCACCAGTTGTCTTTGTAAATTAATGGAGAAATTGGTCAATACTAGACTCACTTGGTTCCTCCGTCAAAACACTATTCTCACTCCGACCCAATTTGGCTCTCAGAAAGATCGATCTACTCTGGACTCGCTTACGTTATTAGAATTTCATATCAAGCGTGGCTTTGAAAGTAAGTCCATCACCGTCGCCGTTTTCTTTGACATCCAGAAGGCATATGATACCACGTGGCGGCGTCCCATCCTGCAACTACTTCATGATAGTGGTGCCCGTGGCCATCTACCTTTTTTTATTTCCAACTTTCTTTCTGATCGAACATTCCAGACTCGAGTGGAGGGAATTCTTTCTAATGTCTTTCCACTCGTCAATGGTGTTCCCCAGGGCAGCGTTCTCAGCAGCAAACTTTTTGCCGCGGCCATAAATAAAGTCATTCAACAATTGCTGCCGGAAGTCCATGGCAGCCTGTACGTTGATGATTTTACCATCTATTGCACTGCCCGTACCCTCAGACATGCTCAACGTATACTCAACATCTCCATCCAACGGGTGATCGCCTGGGCATCTTCAGTTGGCTTTCAGTTTTCGGCTGAGAAAACTAAGGCAATAGTCTTCTATCGAGACAAACGCTGGCTCCGTGGCCAGTCCATATCGCTTCGAATGGGACCCTCTCAGATTTCTTTCTATCCCAGTGTTAAATTCTTAGGTGTAATCTTTGACCAACATCTCAACTGGAGAGACCATGTTCAGTATACTAAAGGTAAAGGCCTTCGTGCTCTCAACCTCCTCAGAAAACTATCCCATACCACTTGGGGTGCCAGACGTACCACTATGTTGATGCTCTACAAGGCGGTGGTTCTTTCCATCCTCGACTACGGCTGCCCCATTTATAGGTCTGCCTCTGCTTCCGTTTTGAAGATGTTGGACCCTGTTCATACGCAGGGTATGCGTCTCTGTACTGGAGCTTTCCGTTCCTCCCCAAATACCTCCGTCTTAGCTGAGAGTGGCGAGCCCCCGCTCTCCCTCCATCGCGATTTAGTTACTATGCGCCGTGCATTAAAAATTAAACATAGTGACTCTCCCACTAATTCCCTTTTCAGTGATATCTTCATTCCCGATCCGTGTCCATCTTCCCCCTCCTTTCCGATTCGTGCTACAATTCTCCTCAACTCTCTTGACTTTCACATTGCTGTTTCGCCGCCTGTTGTCTCCCCTTCCCCCCCATGGGTTATCTCTCTCCCCAATGTTTGCACTCACCTCTCCTTCCTCTCTAAGAGATATCCTTTTGTCCCTAGCCATCACTGCCAACACGCACTCGAACACATACGTCGTAAAGGCCCCCATTTTGCCATCTTCACTGACGGGTCTAAGACTGACTCTGGGGTGGGCCTCGCTGCTGTGTCCTCTACTAAGCTCCTTCAGTTTTCTCTCCCGCCCCAAGCCTCTATCTTTACTGCTGAACTTTTAGCTATCCAATCTGCTATTGACATTATACGTGATACCCCTCAACAGCCCTTTATAATTTACAGTGACTCTCGTAGTGCCCTCGAAGCGCTCCGTGCTTATTCGTCCTCCCACGTAATAGTTTTAGCCATAAAACACGCTCTCCACGAGATGAGCCTACGTGGATTCCAGGTCCAGTTATGTTGGATTCCTGCTCACATCGGTGTCCGTGGCAATGAAGACGCCGATACTGTGGCTAAGAATGCTATTTTGATGATCCCACGCCAGCCCCACCTTCCGTTAGGTGATTGGCTGTCCTTACTCAAGCCTTCTATTCTTTGCACGTGGCAATCTCATTGGGATGCTCTACCCTGCAATAATAAACTCCGTGCAATCAAACCTTCTGTCCGTCCTTGGCCCTCGTCTTCCAGGTCTCACAGGTGTGAGGAAGTTTTACTAACTAGACTTAGGATAGGCCATTCCCGGCTGACTCACGGTTATTTGATGTCCACTCCCCGCACTCCGCCCCCTACCTGCTCCTCCTGTCATTCCCCTCTAACTGTTCGCCACGTCTTTGACTGCCCAGATACTGCCCGTCTGCGTACGGTTTGTGTACTAAATCATTCACTGACCTTTTATCCGATTCTCCGTCATTTTCCTTCCCCCCTATCGTCCGTTTTTTGCGTCGCCTTAAGCTCCTTTCAGTAATCTGATCCAATCCTTCGGGCCAGACCTATGAGAGTTCCGTATGGAGCTCAGTGGTCTGGTTAATCTGCTCTACATAACTAACTAACTAACTAACCAAGCACTGTATTATTTGGAGGTACAGTATGTGCTCTACTGAACAGGCTTTGTAAACATTTCAGCATTCAGGGTATCCAAATATCCTCGAATATGCTGTCATCTGCTGATATTACTCAGATTAGATGTAATTTGAGGGGAGTAATCCTCGACAACGGTTTACTTCGTTCAACATTCCCAACCCTAATGCCATATCATTAGTCAAATAATTGTCTTGTTAGATATTGTTGATCTTTCCTGAAAGGCAATTAGAATTTTTGTTTAACTGAATATGATAATGGCATGATATTTCATGTGTTCTAATTATTACTTGTTTAAATTCAAATATATTTCTTCATGTTATTACTGTTGTTATTGATGACAGAGATGCCATGCAAACTTGTAATTTAGTTAAAATTTCCATATGAATTGTTGTTGACTAACGTGTGTTTATTTCCAGGAACATATCAAGACTTATTGATAATTGAACCAGCCATCCCAATAATGGTGGACTCAGTCAGTGACCGACGGCGCAAGAAGAAGTCAAGCAGCAGCGGGGGATTGAAGCGCTCGAAATCCAACGCCAGCATTGTGGAAAAGACTGCTTGTTCTTCCTCCAGGCAGGCGCGACGGATTGAAAATCTTGATAGTTCTAGCGCAGGGGTGTTGTTCTGTGGCGACCAGCAGAGTGTCGAGCCCCCGGTCCCCCCCAGTGACCCCCTCTCCTCCCCTGACTCCCCTGACGCTCCCACCTTTCCCTACCAACCCTTCGTCAATGAGGAGGATCTGGGCTACTACAGTGTGTGTGGGGAGTTTGGTCCTCACTCAGTGCGCCCTTGTATCTCTGAGATTATTATCCCAGACCTAGAAATGAAGGATTTGGTTGGTGATAGTGGTAACCCAAAGAGACACACTATTGCTGGCTACCACACATGTGATAGCAGCACCAAGAAGCCTTTAAGGTTGAGCAAGTCCCTCTCCCTCGGTGCTGCACCAGACCAGGGTAGAAGTGGTGCGGAGAAGGTAAAAAAACACAGAAAAGTCAAGAAAAACAAAAGCGATGTTTTAGAAAATATAAATACTAATGTAGGTGAGAGTCATTACTTGCCTACCTCATATAGTCATGAATATTACTGTGACACTATTAGTCCTGTGTATAGTCAGCAGAGGCATTATATGGAATACTATTACAATGACCATAATGCAGTTCATTATAATGAAACTACCAATGGCCACGGTACTGATGATGTTTTCCCTGGACCTAATAGCTATGTTAATGGTGATAGTTCTCAAGTATTGAATATGTTAGGTAGCGAACATTTTCCCTCTAGTTACGAAAACCCTGTGATAGAACAAAGAAAGTCCTCCCCCACAACCAAAGTCAAACTACGGTCTGACAACTGGGAGTGGTACACAACCCAGCACTGTGGTGCCAGCAGCAGTGAGACAGTCAGCACATCTAGTGACTGTAGTAGCAAGCACAGAAAACCCAACCTAGAGGATAAATCAGTGGTAAGCATACCAGTGAAGCTAGTAGGTAAATCGGAGGACAAGAAAATGCGAAAGAAAAAAAAGTTGAAAGTGAGAACGTCGGTAGTAGTTCTAGAAGAAGAAGGTGAGGCTGGAACCTGACCTGATCACTTTCCTCCCACCCTCCTTTCCCCTTCTCCTCCAACCTCCCAGTCCCCTCTCTCCTCTCCCCAGCCTGTTTCATCTGTCTCCCCTCTCCAGCGCTCGTCTCCCCCTCTCTCTTCTCGGGTGGTCTCCCGTGCGTGCCCCGCCAGTAATGATGATCGTCCACGCTGCTGCCCACGCTGCCACTGTGTCCTCATGCTGCTCAGAGGACTTGCCTGTTGAACCTGTTGAGCCTGTGTCTGCTGTCATAGTAAATCCCCTTTCTTTTAAATCCCTGGTATTCTTAGAACCATAGGCTCTCAGATTAGGTATCCAAGCCCAGATTTACTAAGCAATGTGAACTACAATACAAATATAAGTGACTACAAAGGGATAGAGATAAGGAAGGATTAACACCATAGGGTATCATTGTTTTGCATTTGTGGTAAGTTTTTTGCATATCGTCGGTCGTGTTGGTTAACAAATATGACTCTCACTCTGGAAGCTACATAGCTCTTTTGGACAATGTCCCAGAGAATAAAGTACAGTCGTGAGCATTTAATAAGGTTACACTCATTTGAATAATTGAATCTTTAAATCCAAGTTCTGAAGCATCTGGGAAATATAATAAGAGCATTGTATTGTCTCATTTGTGCTTGAACTTATTCAAAAGGGTGCGCTGCTATTAATACTCACAATTGTATAAGTACTGTAGAGTGAGGTGATTGTCTGAACATATGGTATTCTTGGTCTTTTGGACTTTTCCTTCGACCTTCCAGACAAAACTCGAAAGGCAGAGGCCTGAAAAATATAGAACAGAGTTTTTCCTCAGATGTTCCCGAAAGAAAGGGGTTTTACTATATTCTTAATTTCTTACGTTTATCTTCTCTTTTTACTAATTTTTTTATTTTTTATGGTGTGATAATGTTTTACTTTATTGGCTCTAGTTTTTTATATGTACTTTGTATTGTCCCTTAGTCATCTTACAACTTATACTTGTACACCACCAATTTTATTGCCTTCTTTTCAGCCAGTGCTACACAAATTGAATCCTGTTCAGGAATATTTACAAAATTATAATGAATACAGTGACTTGAGTTAAGCTGGAAATTTGTTAACAGATTTAGATACGATCCATAGACAGTGACCGAAGCAAATGTTTTTTACATTACAGTACTTACGATCCGTAGACAGTGACTGAAGCAAATAAGTTTTTTACATTACCGTAACTAGTCCAATTTTTTTTTTTATGGAAGGGATAGCCATGAATATAAGGCGTTTGTCACGAATTGCTAGATCAAGTTGCCCGGGCTTGACATCTACCGCACTGTCTAAATGTTATTGGTAGATATCAAGTCCGGGCAACTTGACCTAGCGATTCATGACAACGCCTATTGTTCATGGCCACCCCATCTCGGGAATTACGTCGCCTGGCAAAAAATACAAAAATCAATAAAAAAAAATCTTTATTCTCTTTTGATAAATAAAAGCATCAGGATAGGTAGTCACTGTATTTTAGTTAGGTTTTCAAAAAGCAAAGACCAATCTATCTATCTATTGCCTGACGGCGCGATCCCCGAAGGGGTGGCCACGAACGAACCTCCCCCATGCACATCTGTCCCCAGTCAGTCGACGCCCCTCCTCCCAACCAGCACCGCCTTCATCCATATACTTCCTCACTCCATCCTTCCACCTCTCATTCGGTCTACATCTCCCTCTCTGTCCCTCCACCTCGCTCTCGTACACCCTCTTAGTCATTCTCTCGCTTTTCATACGTTCCATATGGCCGAACCATCTCAAGTTGTTCCTTCTCACACTTTCCAGCACATCTACCTCCACACCACACCTCCTTCTTACTTCCTCATTAGTCTGTCTATCCCTCCATGTAACTCCGCACGCACTTCTTAAGTAATTCATTTCCACTGCTCTCACTCTTGGTCTGAGTCTCTCAACCAACGTCCATGCTTCGCTTCCGTACGTCAGTGTCGGGATTACCACACTGTCATGCAAGGACTTCTTCACTTCCATACTGACCACCCTATTTCTTGTTACTGCTTTCAGCATTCCTACAACCCTCTTCCCCTGTTGTACCCTCTCCTGCACTTCTTCATCCATAGTCCCATCTTTACTCAACACACTGCCCAGATACTTAAAAGAGTTGACGATCTCCATAGTCTGACTGTTCAGCTTCACCTCACACTCTGTGACTTCACCCCTTTCGAAGACCATAACCTTGCTCTTCCCCGCATTTACCTTCAAATTCCGTTTACCACACACTGTTCCAAACTCATTTACCAGACCCTGCAACTTCCATTCATTATCACTCATCAGAACTGTATCATCCGCAAACAGCAGTATAGGTAGCTTCCACTCAATTCCCTCCCTTTTCAGCGATACACCAACATCCACTGCTCTTGATAGTATTTCTTTCATGACTCCATCCATATATACAGTAAACAACCACAGGGACATCACACCCCTGTTTCAAACCAACATTCAGGTCAAAGAACTCGCTCTGCTCACTCTCCACACGTACTGCCGCCTTTGCACCCTCATATATGCTCTTCACTGCTTTCAGCAACTTGCCATCTACTCCGTATATTCTAAGTACTTTCCACAAACCTTCTCTATCCACTCTGTCATAGGCCTTCTCCAAGTCCATAAAGGCAACATACACCTTTTGTTTCTTCTCCAGATATTTCTCCACAACACAATTCAGGGTAAAAATCTGATCTACACATCCTCTTCCCTTCCAAAAACCTCCCTGCTCATCGCCTATCCATTTCTCCGTTCTCACAGACCAATAACATGTGTTATTGGCAGACGTCAGTGCTGTTGGTGAACGGTGCGGTCTATCAATCTGTGGCAACTATTCACTAAGTCCCTGAATCATCAGGGCACCCACCCTAGCCCAGCTATTCAGCAGGGAGTGTATAGTGGTAAAAACTGCATCATCATCAGTGATGGAAGATCGTTAACCCAGCAAGTGCGCAAGACTTATATAAGGCCTACCGCTGTGCTGCGGGAAGCCTTATATAATCCAAGGCCTAAAAAAAAAACATTTAAACCAGCCCAGTATCAATTGTGTGTGTGTGTTTTTTTTTTTTTTTGTATTGCCCCTTGGCCATGGAAAATATCACTCCTCCACATCCCCTCCTTCCCCCCTCCCCTTCAATTATCACCTATTCTCCCTGTTATTCCCTTATTCTTAGGTATATTTTCGTGCTAACATTAGCGAGTTGCTAGCAGGGCGTGGTCATCTGTGTTACCAAGCGTGGGAAAGAGCGAGAGAGAGACTACCACGCAACAGTGTCTCTCCAGCCGTCGTGACGGCTGGCTGGCTGGCAGGCTGCCTCAGCCATCAGTTATGTAACTCCCGGCCTCTATCGCCGATTTTGACCATCCAAACGCTGTTTCCACTTGTTTTATTGCTGTAACAGGTTAATACCTTTATAATCAACGTAAAATAGGCGCATATGGATAAGTATTAATGATATTTATGGTACGATGACGATTTGAGTTTAGGAAACAGTCTAAATACCTCCACACAGGGAGGGGTGTTCAATACCCCACTTACGCAGCGGAGAGGTTAAGGGTCAGTAGAGCACCCAAAATGTATGCATTTTTCAATTAGAACACAAATCTATAAGTAAACACTATAAAAAAAGAAAGAAAGGTCAAGTTAAATTACTAAAGTTTGCATCAAAATGTAGGCTACAGTCATAAGCAATCAAGTTGCTAGAAATTATGGTGAGATTGTAGTGTATCAAATACCACATGCAGTACTGTATAATGTTGAAGCAAAAGCAAGTACTTGTTTGTATTTGTGAGAATACTGATGCAAATCCTAGAGTGAGTTTGGGCATACTTGTGTGAATGATCTACATAGGTTATAATATATTTACTATCTTGTGATATGTTAGGTCACCTAATCACACCATAGTAAAATAGCACTGCAGTTTGACAAAATATAATGCGCATATTGGACTGTCTTTAACAACTCTCATATTTACTTATGATATCAAGAAAATAGAACTATTGAGGCTTTTCAGTAACATAGACCACACAACTATTCACACTAGTCAAAACATACTTTACTCATAGCTTCTCTTCTGCCTTGAGTGCTTCTTTCAATTTGAGTGGATAGAATGAACAGGTATTTTGTGCATCTCTATTCATGTACTATGCTACTAGAAAATATTATAAGTAGGCCTATTCATTTATGGAAGAGCTAACCACTTAATGTAGCGGTTATTAAAATCTCATATACAGTAGACTTGTTATGTATATTTATTGTGTATATATTTTTTGTTAATTCTACCGTATTAAAACTCCATGAAAAATACCTTTTTTATGTCTGGGTATAGGATTTGGATGTGTATAATAAAAAATGTTGCTATAATTCTATTATTATTTTTCATAAGGGAAAATGTTTTGCATTCTTAGAAAAAGTCTAAAGTGTGTACATTTAATTGTTCGTCAGTTTTATACAATAACAAATTCTTGATCATCTGTATGCTTTTAGTTTTGGGCTAATCAGACCATTTTTAAAGTGTTTTTGAGGAAATTCCATCAAATATATATATTAATTTACAAAATAAGCGAAAGTGGTCCCGGACCCTGAGAATAAGAACTTTAAATGTTGTTTCTGTTCGGGCTCTGTCTTGTGTCGGCCACCTCCAGCAATGGGGTATGTGTCTGAGTATATACATACAATACACACATACAAAATAAGTCCATATTTTGATGCTCTTTGTAGTATATGAAGCAATGTCCGAGCTTATCCATTTTTTTACAGTTTCAGTATAGTGACATCTTTATTCATATAAGTATTCTTCTATAATTTTGACAGCTTTATTAAGATTAGCAAGAATCTGTGGGAATAAAATAGTTAATAAAGATAGTCTTTATCCCATTGAGCTCTAGAGATCCTTCACAAGTTGAAAGAAAGTTGTCTAGTCTAAGTCAAAATAAAATTAAAGTAAAACACTAATTCATATTATAACCAACCCACCAATTAATTTACAAATAAACTTAAAAATGAAATCAATGAAACTAATTAATACATTTGGTAGGCTACTCCAAATATTTGAACCTAGGATACTCACACCGAAAACTCAGCACACTAACCATTATGCTATCAAGACAGTTAAAAGTATGATATCAGTACCCTACTTCAATTAATTTGAATGAAGGTAGGATTAAATATTTGTCTTATTAAAAGTTAGTTAATATTTGATTGACAGGTTATCAATGTCTTCACGGAATGTATATATACTGCATTGGAAAGAAAAGTAGAAATTAATTTTTGCAAATTTCTATTGTATCAAGGTACTCATATCAAAGCATCTAGTAATCTAATCAAAACATAAAACTTTAAAACGAACTCAAAAGTTGCTGGTATTGTTATTTCTTTGGCATTATTCGTTGTCAGGCATTATATTGTGGTTAGCCTATACTGTACATATAGTTTTACAGACATACAAATATTTGGACTGATGTGACTTAACTGATGTAGCCTAGATGTTGAAAATTGACTGAGAATGACACTGTCTGAAAACAAAGATCTATTTCTTATATTAAGTTTTACATTTTAAGTATTGTTAGCAGTGGTAGACTTTCTTTTGCCTACTTTCCTTTATGATTGCTCATTAGAAGAGATTATAGTAAGTTAGAATAGATAATAAATTGTTATATACATGAAGGCTTATTTCTTCAAAATGTTCTCTGATGACTTAATTGCATGTTTCGGTCTAAGGACGTTCGAGCTATAGACATATTTAGTAGAAATACAGAAGAATATATACATACATATATAAATTTAAAGACCGTATGCTGCACATGAAGTGTGGTTCCGGTCTCACGTTCTAATGGTGGCGCTCCAGGCAGCCCTGTTCAGAGCTGTCTCACTTGTTAGGTATTTTTATTCAAGATCAGATTCCAAGTCTTTCTTGTTTGTGATAAATGGAATCATGTTAACCCAGGGAATGCATTAATCATGTTTTAAAAGGTCAATTCGGACATAATTTTGTTATATTTTAAATTGTAAAACTTTAAAAATATACAAACCAAAACTTGGACGATACATGATAAAGACAAAAGAACTAATCAAAATCGCTATGTGGAAATTACGCTTAATAAAATAAAATTTTAAAATAAAAGAACACAATCCACCACATAGGGTGTACATCACTACTTGAGCAAGTTAATCTGTTTCCCAAGCAAACTAATCGCACATACTGTATAACAACGCACTGTCGTCACGTTCAAGGAATTAGTAAATTTTACTACTCCATATGCACATATTTTACTTGTATAATGAACATGTGAACATTGAAGAGCCAGAAAATAGGTGTAAAAAGCAATTATCCAGTGAAGTAACATATTATTGTAACGAGAGGTTGATGAATGCAGAGGAATGGGGAGTGAGACATGTAACAGGGAGACAGGTGGTGGTGGTAAGGAGACATGCCACCTAATCACATAAAGCTTCCATGTCAATGGCACTGGGGCGTCCTTCCTTCCGAAAGGAATGTCGCATTCGCCCAGTAAAATATTCCGAGAGTAACGTCGCAGCGTAGAGGTTAAATTTGATTAAGTGTATGTCTATCTATCTATCTATCTATCTATTTACTCAGTCCCAATCCCCACTTTTGTGTATGTACTACAAACATTTTAACTTGATTTTCATCTAAACATCAATGTTTACAGCTTGAACTTCCTTATAGCCTGTAACTTGCATATGATCATAAACAAAGTTATTAGCTTAAAGTCCTACTGTACTTTTTAACTGGCTCATCTGATGCTAGAATATACTCTGTTAATTTTGTGCTCCATTTAATATTTTTGTTATATTGCCAAGTAAACTATTTTCAATGTACATATCAGTGTTAGCAAATAGAATAAGCCTTGGTACTAAAGTGGGCTAAATTGAGCTGATGATTTAGTTATTCTCAAGGAAATTTCTCTACTGTTTTGTACATTTTTCAATCAACTCTACTTCCTTGAAATTAAGTTATTATGTATGAAATGTTGTCTGGTGTATGTGTTAGGTATGATGTGTATTTATGAATATTATGTTGGAGTAACTGAATTAAACTTTACTCTTTGGCATTTTTGTAATACACTTTACTCTTTCTAATCTTACTGTTCTTTTATATAATTTTCTAAACATCCTACCTCTATATCACACAATATTTTCCTTCAATCACTTTCTCTGACAGAGTTATATTTCTAACCATAATATTTTGTGACAAAGCCTTCCTTCAATGTTTTTTTTTATTATGATACACACAAATTGATTAAGAGGAATAATTTTTCTAATATATTAAAGAAAGGGACACAAGGCAAAATCGCCTATATAGGTAGTAAGATTCCTGGCTGTAGAAAAATTACTGGTAATAGTCAGCAAACTTCAAAGTGCACTACTGTACACTCGGTCAAAAAAGTATCTGCACCCCTACGCTGATCATCTGGTGTGTACAGCTCGATATGGTTGGTACCTCTGCCTGCAAATATATCCATGTGTCAGAGAAGATCGTCTCTGACACATGGATATAGTTGCAGAGGTGCCAACCCTACCGAGCTGTACACATCAGATAATCAGCATAGGGGTGCAGATACTTCTTTGACCGAGTGTACATTAAAATAATCAATGTCTGGGCAGATTTTACTTGAAGGATTTCAAGTCATAATTTAATGGACATGATCTAATGACATTTATTCAGAGCTTGCAGGTTGAGAGTCTGAAAAAAAACTTCATTCTTGCATCAGAAAGTTGGATAGAAAAGGATAAATGTGTTGAAAGACATTTGCATCCAAATTACAAAGCTAATACAGAAGGCTACTAGTTGCTATAGATTCTTTTTTTACCAACTTGTAGGTTTGACTGTCATGAATAATCATATAATAAGTTGATTTGGTAGTTGGTCTATTTACAAAAGAACTTCTAATCAATGACTCAAAACTTTGTAAACCTTAAAGGTCAACTCCAGGGATGAAACGTATTCAAACTATAATGTCCATTGGGATCTTCTTGGTTATAGGGATATGATACTGAAAAACCTTTATCAATGTGGCCTAACAACATGGAAATATAGCTTATATTACTTATTTTATGTGGTGATAACTGGCGTGTTTACCATGACGTCACAGGCGTCAATGGTGGGACTATTCCCATGGGAATCTGGTCTTTTTGATGTGAGAAACTCGTATAAATTGTATGCAATTTACAGCTCAACATATGGCTTTACCACTGTTTGGTCAAGAGACTGCAATATTTAAATGAACAGAATTTGTTTGTTTTCATTAAGAAATAGGCCTTGGAAGTGACCTTTAACTCTGGACACTAAGCACTCAAAACACTGCCGGTATGTTTATTGTTGGATTATTTCTTAGTGTGCACCACATATTCAGGACTTGTTCGATGTTTTGCTGAGCTTGAGTATTAAATTGAAAGGTATTAATTAAGAAAAACACCCGACACTCCACGAGTGCGAGTGATGTTTACAAACGTCTCTCACTTCTTTCGTCACGCCAGCTGACTGGTACCAGCCCAGCTGATCGCCGAGAATGCCAACTACATTTTAAATTAGTATTTTTCTCTGGAGTTTAATGGAATTATATCGATATTGCCCATATATATATTATAGTATATTCATGACAAGTTATGACCCTGCATTAAGCTTTGTTTTTTCTTTCGCTCCTGGAATTGACATTTAAGTAGTCTCAGCCCAGTAGGCTATAGAATTCATTGGTCTTGTTTTTGTATTGAACATTCTTGAATTACTGTATATCATAAGAATCCATAGTTCTGATTAATGTTTTAATGAATAAATTAGCAAAGAAGAGGAGAAATAGGTCAAGGATTAGGTGAAGAGAGAAGAACAATATGTTATACTGTATATACATTCTCATACCAACCTCTCTATATAAAAGTATGATTTATGTCACAGATTAGATTGTGAACAATTACATTTTTATGTTCTACCTATACCAATAATTAGATACAGTCTACATATATCAATCTTGGATGCTGAATAACAGTAGAATGTCAAAAGGTCCAAACTACCATAGATGAAGAATTCTTGAGAGAGTTAACCCCTTCTCTACCAGCGACGTCTTTTTAATTTCATTCTAGCTATAATTAGACAATATTGTACAGTTTAAAAAGGGCCTCCAGCAATTAACAGGCTTTGAACTATTTTACTTACCGTTATTACTGTTGTTGTTGTTCCCCAGGCTGTCTGGCCGAGCAAGGTCAAGGCCATAACCAAGCGCCCCACAGAACCCTCCCAGCTTTACCACTAAGAAAGCCCAGGTGACCGAAGCCGCTCTCAGGCGAGGGGCGGAGGAAGGTGCGGAAATGCCCGGGACACCAAAGCCCCACCCAGGGCCTGTGCCCCTTAACAATTATGAAGGGAAAGTTAAGGGGCAAAGGAAAAATGTGACGCTTTGGCTCCCAGTCTAGTAGAGAGGTCAATCCACGGAAGAGACGCCACCACTTGAAATCTAGAAAATATATAAGCAAAAGGAACTATCAGAGTAAGCTATGTATATGACAAAGATTTCTCAACTCTCACTCTGATAGACCAGCCCATCACTACTACCAAAGATCCTTCTTCAACTGCACAAAATTGTCTAAATATAGCAACCTGTTCAGGCTCTGTCTCGAGTTGACCAGCCCCAGCAATGGGGTATGTTCCTGAGTACAGTCGAACCTCGCATGAGCGGACCCCTGGTGAACGGACTTCGGTTTGTACGGACAAAAAATCGAGATCGGACAAGCGCCCTAAAGTCCGTACAAATCGGGAAAAAGACCGCTAATTTGAAAGTTGTCCGGTAGGCGGGTGACGCGGCAGCATTTTCCCGCCGAAAACATCAGTTTGTTTACAAGTATTATATCCTTAAGTCATTTATTTTATAGTGTAAATACTTCAATAGATATTAAGGTAAAGAAAACATGTTTTTATACAGTCTTATATTATTAAGTCATTTATTTTATACAGTTTTGGTTAGTACATGTTAAAATTCATCGTATTTTTACTCGATTTTCAATGTACGGACTTTTTCAATGTGCGGACCAGGGTCCCCCCCTATTAGTCCGCTCATGCGAGGTTCGACTGTATATACATTCATACATAATTCTCTAAGCTTTCCACACCCTGTATTAAATTCTAATGCACTTTCATACACGTTTCCTTACCATTCAAGCTACATTCAAATACAGTACAGTCTTTCAGTTTTGGGATAATTTAAGGAGGCAACAACAACTTGTCTCCTCGGGTACCAGTACAGTTGGATGCTTACTGTATACATAACTGTAGTTCTGCTATTCTTAAAACTTGGTAAACAAAAATAGTTTGGCTGAAAGAAAAATGTATAAGACAGGCATACAGGTCCTGTAGTGTAGCCTACAGTACATGATAAGATGTGAATGTGTTGCAAAATAAAGTATGTCAGTGAAAAAGGTAAACTTTATGTAAAGTACATATGTTACGTTGGAGCTTTTCTTAATAATGCCAGTGGTATGGCTCTCATATATAAACTGTCAAGTGCATTTCGTGGGTAAATTTAAGAAGTTGGATATGTGGTCTTTTCATTTGTTTTTTTCCTTATTTCCTTTTCTGTGCCTTGAATTATTAGCTTACCCTACTTTATCAGAGATTGAAAGCATAGTACGGTATTATCTTTAATCATTTGAATTAGAGAGATCCCTCCTTAATTGAATATAATTTGGTGTTACCTGCAAGTGAATGCAAAATCAGATTGTAAGAGTTGACTTAGGTACTACATTATAATTGTCTAATCCCTTCCTCTTACAGATCATAAATAGAATGGCTAAATTAATCTTGTGATAGTTAGAATAAAGTCAAAAGCTTAAAGTAAGTTAAGAATCCTTGCTTTAAAGATTCCAGGCAATTACCTATTCACATAACTTAGCATAATTTATTGTCCTCAATTTCAATGGATCTCGGCAAGCGACCAAATCTACATACACCAATAACAATGAAATTCAATGATAGGAGAGGCTGGGAATGCGATATCCCCAAGATGATAAATCGGGGGCTATGGGCTCTCTGCGAGAGTGCTGGTTATCACATAGAAGAGCACGTCTCTTCAACAAACTCCCGCGGCGAGTGAGAGACATGAGAGGTGTCTCGTTAGACAGCTTCAAGAGAGCTCTCGATGTCGAACTACAAAAAGTGCCAGACGAGCCCATCTTCACAAGGGTGCGCTCCACCTCTTCGAATAGTCTGCTGCACCAATTCTCAAACAACAACGAAGGGCGGTGCGCTCTTCGGTGCCACTAGCAAGAGTGGCGAACTCCACATAGGTAGGTGATATGGCTATTTCACATGGTGCACTTGAAATTTCTTTACTGGCATGTTTTAACCGGCTGAGAGAGTATGCAAAAATGAAAAGTAGTTGACTTAATTAAAGGAAATATTTCTACCATTGCTGAGACAGATAATAGCTAATCATATCACTTGGGGTTTGTCCAAGTACATTGAAGGTTAACATATATAGCAGTGATTTATCCATATAATTCTCTCTTTATATTTACTAGAAAGGATTTCCATCCTAAGTCTACTATTATTGTACAGTACTTTACATTCTCCTACTCAACGAGATAGAGAAATGGGCGAGAGAACGCGACAGTGGTCCCGTACCCTAAGAATTGGATCTTTAAATGTTGTTTCTATTCGGGCGCTGTCTCGAGTCGGCCACCCCCAGCAATGGGGAATGTGCCTGAGTATATACATACTGTACTTTATATTTCCAAATTTGATATTCATATTTTTTATCATGAAACTTCACTTCTTGGATTTGTCATGATGTTCCTATCTTATTTTTTGTATTGTCTTTGTCTTTTATGTTAACTTTTCTTCATGACCAACTACACCCAATCTTTATGTTATATTTGTGATAATCTGATGTATTTTTAGTACTATGCAGTGTCCTCATTAATATATTTATATTTTTTTCATACACACTTAACTCTATGCATTATATCCTCTAATCTTCTATTTTTTTTTAAACTGTCCTTTTCATATACTTTTATTTTTTCAGGAGGAACAAGAAAGAGTGTAGTCACAAACAACATCTTTATTTGTTACCAATATTTTGACTTATGCAAAACTCATCATCAGGCCATCTATCAAATAAATTAATACAATACTGTAATTAGAATTGTTGAATTGAAAAGATATAAATGATGATAACTTATACATGTTGGTACCAAATAACAGCCATGTGAGAGTTCTAGTATGAAAGTCATGTATGTACAGTATATATACATTATACAGTATTATACAGTTAAAAAAAAAAAAAAAAAGTATGGTACCAAATAAATATCTTGTTCGTGACTACTCTCGTTATGTTCATCCTGAGATTGTGATTCCCGGCTTTACCGATTGTTTTTATTTTTTTATTTTTTTCAGTATATTTTTTTGGTATATTTGGTATATTTGTTTCCATATATGCCCAGCCACTCTTGATCTGCTCGGGACTGCTCTTCACCCCTACCCTGTAGTTTTGAAAACTATACTCCATTTAAACTAACTTGGCAGAAAATTCTCACCCCATAAGTATGATTATGAATTAATATGATTGGTTGGCGGTGGATGTATAAATAAGCTGCCTATAGGTAGCGCCAACGAACTTGACAATAATCTGGACCCCTTAACTTCTTATAACTCAAAATGAATGAAAGCAATCGGGCTAACATTTCTATAATTTGGGGAGAGTCCACCAGGAAATAGGTGTGGAAATTTACAGCCAGTTTTCTTAAGGTCCTTTTGAGTTACGAAGAGGTCAGGGATCGAGATAATTGTCAAGTTAGTTGGCATTACCTATAGTTAGTTTGAATAGAGTATAGCACTGCCTGATCCATCAATGTCCTTCCTCTATCGTGCTGGCCAATCACCAGTTGTGTGGTGGCGGTGCTCCTCTCAACTACACTACCAACTCTCTGCTCTCTTTGTTTGCTTATGGTCAATATATACATGTCATTTTCCTCCCTGCAGTCCTGTTACCGCTACTTTAATCTGGCAGCTTCTGAGATGTACTTTTGTAAGAATTCCGTCTCTTTGTCGATACTAGTAAGTTTCGGAGCATTGTTAAAATATTGTTGTGAATCAAAAGTTGCTCGTTGTAAATCTGCCTTTAACATAACATCAATTGTGTTTAAAGGATGTGTTGCAGATTTCCCCTATATGTTAGAAAAAGCAAAGGAATTTAACAAGCTATTAGCTTAAAAATTAAGGATTCATGCACTCAGTTTTCCAATTGTAAATACACATCTGAGAACAATATGCTACCTCAGAATATTAACTATTATTATCTGATATATACTGTACTGTACTTTCATTTCATGTCTGTAAATTCCCCAAATAATGTGTCAAGAATATCATGGTCTGGATTTACTTACCAATATGCGATCACAAATTAACTCAAGTGGACGGTAGTGTGAACGAACTATCCCTCGATGTATTAATTCTTCTTTATCTCCTACCTCTTGCGGTCAATTTTAGTCGTATGTGGTTAGCATTAGTTAGTAAATTTTGGCCAAGAATATTAATTGCCTCAGGATATAAGGACACTTTTCTATACTATTATGGCTAACATTAAACAATTTTACTCAGGCATGGAAGGTCCTCTAGGAATCAGTGGGGTAAAGTTGATCATAATTAACCCTTTATCTCCTACAGTTCCTTCCTAAACTAAATAAAATTGTCTTATAATAGCTACCACATTGAATATAAACGCATTTTTGTATCCTGAAGGGGTTAATTGAGTGATGCAGACACTTGGAGCAGAGAGTGGTGTGTGTGGTTCTCACAGTCTAGTCTAAGGTCGGTGGAGAGCATTGTACTCTTGTCTAGTTCCCATTTATATTTGTAAATCAACTGTATTCTCTGATGTAGTTATTATTATTTTAGAAAAATACATTTTAATGGCTTCATTGACTTGTTAACCTTGTTTTATTTATTCATAGGTATTGTACCTTGTAAAATCTTGTAATCATGCCACGATCCGTGGCATGGTCAGTAGCGCATCTGGCTGCTGATTGAAGGGCCGGCAGTTCAATCCCACGCTGTGCCATAGGTAGATGGCAAAAGTTTGGGCAGCACGGTCTAGCAATTTGTGGCAAATGTCCAGTAATGTGCCTGTAATAAGGGCACGCCCTAACCTTGTCAATCAAAGGAGTGCACAGCATTAATAACTGCATCATCAAAGTCTTGTTATGGCACTGCCTTGTCGCAGCACTGTTGAGACTGGCGTGATTGCAGATACTGCAGGGGGATTTCAAATTGCAAGGGGATTGTGTTGAATCTTGCTGAGACACGGTTATCACTATACCAACATCAGCCACAGTGATACACTGATGGGGGCATAGATGGGTTATTTATGTATGGATTTTGCTCAAATTTATATCGAAAGTACACTTTGAACCGCTGAATCCAATGGTACAAACAGAATTGAAATCGGACCCTTAGTTTAGGATTTCAACTTTGACTGGGCCTCCCAAAACGCCGAAAATTACCACTTTTTGAACTTTAAAAGTCGTCTGTACGCCAAACTATAAGTCCAAATTAATTCTATTTTGCGTCAATTGATTTTTCTCGACCCGCTGCATCCATAGCCGGTCACAGATTGATTTTTCGACCAGCCATTCGGCCAGAATCAAAAATAGTTTTCCAAAATACCTTTGGTTTGCCCAGGCAAACTGAAGGTACTTGACAGGCGATTTTAGAATTTTGAATTTTTGAGGGCATATTTGGTTTCTTCACGTCGTTTCGAATCCAACGGTATATGGATTTTTGGATTTTGCCTATTTTTTTAGTTTGAAAACTCAATAGACGAGTTATTTATGTATGGATTTGGCTCAAATTTATATCGAAAGTACACGTTGAACCGCCGAATCCAATGGTACAAACATAATTGAAATCGGACCCTTAGTTTAGGATTTCGACTTTGACTGGGCCTCCCAAAACACCGAAAATGACTACTTTTTTAACATTAAAAGTCATCTGTACGCCAAACTATAAGTCCAAATTAATTGTACTTTTCGTCAATCGATTTCTCTCGACCAGCTGCATCCATAGCCGGTCGCAGATTGATTTTTCGACCAGCCATTTGGCCAAAATTTAAAAAAAAAAAATCCTTAAGCCCAGGAAAATGTTTGCACTTGGCGGGCGACTTTCGAATTTCGAGTTTTCATGGGTATATATGGATTCGTCTCGTCATTACAATTCCAACGGCATATGAATGTTTAAATTTTGACCAATTTTTAGGCCCAATAGGCCTATTTTAAATTTTAAAACTCCATAGACGAGTTATCTATTGAGATGCGGTCTCAGGATGATAAGACCGCATCTCTAGCTGCCACTAAAACCTGCAGCCAACCCTACTCCTGCCAGCCAGAGTCCAGGCGCGCCACCCCCAGAGCCACAAGGACATAACCACCACGCGCCAAACACCCTTGATCCTCTCAAGCCGGGCGCCTTAAGTAGGGGCAAGAAGATTGCCTTATACTCACCCAGCCTGGACATCATTAACTAAGCTTGCCATTTGGTATTCTTTAGTTCAGGGTAAGAACAGCCAGAGATAGCTGGTGTTCAACTTGTCAGTTGTGTGCTGTGATCGAAGATCTACCAGGTCGGGTTCCCCCCATCAGGAAGAGGACTAGCTTGGGCAACCCACTTTGGGCTCCCCCTTTCTGGCCTTCGATGCGGTGCACAAACCAAGTACCAAAGGATTCCTACCTTGTTTTGTTCAAGGGATTATGAGGATAGTGTAATAACTAGAGATCTACCAGATCGGGTTCCCCCCATCAGGAAGAGGACTAATTTTGGGCAACCCACTTTGGGCTCCCCTTTCTGGATTCTCTTTTTGCTACATGGTTCTGATAGTTCCACGAACTAGCAAGGAAGGAAGACACTTACCTTGACCCCCCTTAGACTACCTATAATGTCACTATCTAGACTGCTTGCCACTCTAGGTAGATCATTATGCTAGTCACCCTAACCCCCCAAACCTTGTAGCAGAACTCCAGCATATCCTTTGGGGATCACTGCACTGTGGGAGTGCAAGAGGAACCCGGTTGTCCCGTGGTAGGCGCCAAGGTCTAAGGAATCATCTTGTGACTCACCCTGGACCAGTAGCTGGAGTCATCACGCCCAGCCGCCCCCCCTGGACCAACTTCCGGAGTCATCACGCCCAGCCGCCCTCCGGACTACTGGATCCTCCCTCGATCTATGGGCCCTCCTCTTCACTACAGCTCTCCTTTAAGTGCTTTTGTACCGTTTCTGGGTATAGAGTTGACTCAGGGTTGTGGTAGAAGTTATCTTCAGGGGTTCTCATTAACATTACGTCTTGCGAGAGGTCTTTCTTCTCCCTACTTAAATTGACGTTAATTAGCCCACTTGCCGGGACCCATTATACATACCTATCAGGGGATCCTTATATATGCACCTTCCCGGGTTATTGGTCTCCCATAGCCCGACAGAGGGGGCGTGCTTATATAAGACCCATAGCATCAAACACAAACACATATTTGCACGTAATCTAGTCCCTTTGTATAACTTCTAGCCTAATTCATTTAACATTCTGTCAGGTTCATAACTCGAATAGATTTCACTCTATCTCAGCTCCCGACGATTGTTGCCTCAGCCTTCAGCACCCTGCTAGTACACAATTAGAGTTATGGATTAATCTTTGCCAGGTGAGATCTAGCACACCTATAGTATTAATATCATTTGTGAGCCTTTCCGAGCCCACTTCATTGTTGATGACCACTTGGCCATTATTGCTTTAGAGTCAGTTAACGTCACTATATGCCGGGGACATCATTGCATGATCCAGACGGCATTTGCCATTACTGCACTCTTGTCTTTTGTTGAGATCCTCTCTGAGATCTATTTGGGTAGGAGGTGTACCTCCACCATTTTGGATACCTTATAATTGTATCCTAGGAGTATTATTATTACCTTGAGTCCGGACCCATTGTCCGACTCCTATTGCTTACTTGATAACCTGAGTATTGTATGTCTTAATTATTCTTATTGTTGTTGATGATCTCCAGGTTACAGGTATAAAATATATGTCTTGCTCCTCCATGAACCAGGTGTTAAACTGAATAAAACCCATGTTAACTTGTTACCTGTGTACTTACTATCCTGCCGTGTTGTCTCTTTATTTAAAGTTTAAGGTATACCTATCCAGTTAGAGAGCTGCTCATTGTACAAAGAATATCTCGCGTTCCAATTTGGACCGGGCATAACACTGGTGGCAGCGGTGTCTCTTTCTCGAAGGTAGCCTTTCAGGTTTTTCCTGCTTTAAATATTTTGAGAGTATCACGACAGGGATAAGTAGTCAGGATGGCAGGGAAAGCACTGGATATTATTCCTTTCAGACAAGAGGAAACTGACATTGCCACCTATTTAGAGGTTGTCAAGCCAGTGCTTGACATCATATTTAAAGATGAAGTTGCCCCTAAAATACATACTGTAGTCATGAAGCTAGGGCGGTCTATGGCCCTAGTTTCCAGTTATGTAAAAGAGAACCCCGGAATGACCTGGGAACAGTTTGAAACATACACTAAAACTGCCATTAACCCCGTCTTAGGTACTGTAATAGCCGACCAGCAATTTCACGCCATCACCTACGACGGGGACCTCGACGCCACCATCAGCAAGCTTACCAGGCTGGCTTCCACCGCATTCACAACGGCTACAGCTGCAGAGAGGAAGGAGAACGTCCGCCGGACCCTGATGAGGATCCTTCCGCGTGCAGTCCGGGACCATTTTGCCATCACAGAACCGGCCGGATATGATACAGACCTCCCTATCATACGCTGTATTCTGGCCCTGCAAAAATCCCAGGAGCAAGGAAAGATCGCGGGTATCCAACGAGCTCCCACTAAGCCACAAGGAGCTCATTCCGGACCAACCTACCACCCTAGCCGCAACCAGGACAAGCCGGAAGAATGGGCCAGAGTCAAGCCTGGAGACTGGAAGCCCTGCGGGTCCCAGTGCCCTATTAATGGGTTGAAGAGGTCTTTTGCCGAGTTGCTGGCCAAACGCTCGAGGGTTCCACTGTTCTGGGGACAAATTCCCTGGCTGAAGCCCTCCAGAAGAGTTGCCACCATCCTAGAAGACGGCACCGCAGGAGCTGAGGACTACGACGAGGTTGGTGACCCGGACGACCACAGTACAGTCGAGCCGGAAGTCATCAAACCGGGTTTTTAGACCGCCCCCGCCCACCAACTTGCAAACTGGCGGGGGCTCGAGATAGGGGCAGCTATGATATGATAAAGCCTCCCATTTACACCCACCTGACCATCCAGGGAGTCAACTCTCGACTCCTTGTCGACACCGGAGCTTCAAGATCCTGTATTTTTTCCTCTTACCACCAGAGACATCACAACACTTTTGGACCAATTCAACACTCGTCCACCACCCTCATTGATGCCAACGACAACCTTATTTCTAGTACTGGCATCACGGCCCCACTGTATGTGGCCACCCCTCAACCTAACCACGGCCATCACCACGCTTTCATGGTATTTCCCTCCCAAGAAACCACCTACGACGGATACCTGGGATTCGACCTTCTCACGGCCCTCCGCACTACTATCCAGTGTGTTGAAAGAAGATTGTTATTTTCCACCAAACCCCCAGGACTCACCACTCCGAAGATTGCCACACCGCTCCATGACCCTCCTCAAACCTTGAAAGCCATCCGTGTTGCATCGGCCATCACCATTCAACCCATCACCTTGCTGCCACATCATGAACATTGGGTACCCATCCATCCAGCCCTCAACGGAGAACTCATTCACACTCCCTCTCTTCAGAGCCCTTTTGACAGGGATTGTCTCACTGCTCCTGCCATTTTAAAACAAAATGCAGTAAGAATAGCCAACATCTCCGACCACCCTATCACCCTACCCAGGGGTCTCACCATCGGAGAACTAGAGACTTATGATATAATATAGGGGAGAAATGTGTGAAATGGATAGAAGCCTTCCTGAAAGATCGGAGACAGAGGGTATTGGTGAATGGAATAGGCTCGGGGTGGAGGGAAATTACAAGTGGGGTACCTCAGGGATCTGTGTTGGGACCATTGCTGTTCGTTATATTTATCAACGACTTGCCTGAAGTTATAACTAATGGAAGTGAGGTATACCTGTATGCGGATGACACTAAACTGTATAGAAGAGTGAGGAGTAAGGAAGATATGGGTTTGCTTCAAGGAGATGTGGAGGGCATGAAGGGATGGTCTGAGCATTGGTTAATGCCTTTTCATCCAAAAAAATGCAAGTACATGCGGATTGGGACCAGCAAGATAGACAAGGTAGGATACAGTATGTATGAAGCGATGGAGGAAGTGAGTGCAGAAAAGGATATAGGAGTAGTGATAGATAATAAGTTAAATTTCTCAGAACATTTAGCGGAAAAGATAAACAAAGCCAATAGAATTGTAGGGCTGATAAGGAGGACATTTGTGTCACTTGACGAAGAAATCTTCAGGAATCTATATACAGCGCTGGTTAGGCCACACCTGGAATATGCAAACCAGGTGTGGGCTCCATATATGGTAAAGGATATAGAAGCAGTGGAGAAAGTGCAGAGAAGAGCTAGCAAGCTGGTACCAACGTTGAAGAACGCGGGCTATGAGCAGAGGTTGAGGACACTGGGACTTCCGACACTGGCATATAGGAGAAAGAGAGGGGATATGATAGAGACTTTTAAGATAGTGTCAGGAAAGTACGATGAGGATGTGTGTGAAGGTATCTTCTTGATGCGGGAGGGAACAAGAACGAGAGGACACTCTAAGAAAATTTACAAAGAAAGAAATAGGCTTGAGAAGGCGAAGAACTCATTTTGTGATAGAGTGGTAAATGAGTGGAACGCACTGCCCCAGTATGTAGTCGATTCCGAATCAATAAGGGAGTTTGAAAGTAATCTTGATAAAGCATGGGGAAGACAAGATTTGAAGTTTGATTATAAAACAAAAATACAGAATAGTAAAAATGTTGCGTCTGCTACCGCCGCCGCCAACACCGTGAACGACCGCAGCAGTGCAAGCACTGGTACTGAGCTGGATACACAGGCATAGTTTGCCTTTTTCCAGAGGATCTACTGTAAGAAACTGTAAGAAATGATGACCAGCCTTCAACCGACACCACCACCTCCATTCCTGCATCAACTACATCATTCCCAGACGTTCCTATTCACCTCACCCCTCAACAAAAGGACGATCTGTGCCAGTTAATGGCCGAATACCAGGACATCTTTGCCACCAACCCCCAAGATGTAGGCCACACCCATGTCCTAGAACACCACATTCACACTGTTGGACCCCCAGTCAGACAGGCTATACGAAGAAAGAACCCCCTTCAGCGCCAAGAAGAACAGAAGCAAGTTGCAGAGATGTTAGAAGCTGGCATCGTCAACCCATCAACTAGCCCTTGGTCCTCTCCAGTGGTACTGGTCAAGAAGAAGGATGGGTCATCTCGATTCTGCATCGACTACCGACAACTCAACGATGTCACCATCAAAGATGCCACCCCACTACCACGCATCGACGACTCCCTAGACTCCCTCTTAGGGGCCAGATGGTTCTCCACACTGAACCTGCAATCCGGATACTGGCAGGTCCCCGTCGCCCCCACCGACCAAGAAAAAACAGCTTTCTCCACCAGCCAAGGGAAGCTTTACGAGTTCTCAGTGCTGCCATTCGGATTATGTAACGGTCCCGCCACCTTCTCCCGACTGATGGAATCCGTACTTCAGGGATTAACTTGGGAAACATGTCTGGCGTACTTGGACGACATCATAGTATTTGGTCGTACCTGGGCAGAACACCTCCAACGCCTCCGCCAAGTTTTCCAGAGGATCCAACAAGCCGGATTAAAGCTGAAGCCTACTAAATGCACCATGGCTCGACATCAGGTCCAATTCTTAGGACATCTGGTGTCAGAAGAAGGACTTGCACCTGACCCCAAGAAACTCCAAGCCATCCAGGAGATCCAACCCCCGAAGTCAGTAAAAGGAGTAAGAGCTTTCCTAGGCCTTGCCTCCTACTATCGGAGGTTTGTGAAGAATTTTGCCACCATTGCCAGACCTCTACACGACTTAACTAGGAAGGAAGAACCTTTTGTGTGGACCCCCGACCGTCTCCAAGCCTTCACCTCCCTCAAGGACCTACTCGTGTCTTCCCCTGTCGTCTCTTTTCCGGACTACCAACTACCCTTTAGACTCTACACCGACGTGTCCCTTCTCGGCGTCGGTGCAGTCCTCTCCCAAAATCGAGAAGGACGAGAGCACATCATTGCTTGTGCCAGCCGGACCTTAACCCCGGCAGAAACCAACTACCCGGTAACTAAAAGAGAATGCTTAGGCATCGTTTGGACCCTCCAACACTTCCGGGCCTACCTAGCTGGCGTCAAGATCACCATCATCACTGACCACCAAGCCTTACAATGGCTCAGGAAATCTGACTCTAAGAATGCCCTAACAGTCCGTTGGCGAGAATCACTTGAGGAGCTTGATTTTGAGATTTCCTACAGGCCGGGAAAACTCCATACCAATGCAGACGCCTTATCCCGGCTCCCACTGGCACCAGAACAACTCAACGCCATCCAAGAACCTCGACCACCACCTACTACCACTCCCCCTCTCATCCAGGCCTACCTCCGGAACGACAAACCAACTTGGATCTCCACCCGACTTTTTGGCCTCTTACAAAGAAGGGGTGATGCCCTCTTTACCCCAGAAGGTCAGATCGTATTAGGGCCTGAGGATGCTGAACAAATGATGTCTTCCTTGCACACCAACAATGGGATCCATCTAGGCCAAAAGAAGTTGGTGAACACGTTCAAAAACATCTACTGGACTCCTCGCCCCTACACCACGGCCAAGAAAATCACTGAAGCTTGCCGTGCCTGCACCCTGGGAAAAGACCAAACACGCACCCCAGGACCTTCCGGCAAACTCATCGCTTCTAAACCCTGGCAACTTTTGGCAGTAGACGTCATGGGACCTCTACAAAACGACAGGGGATACCGCTACATCATCACCTTCGTGGACACGTACTCAAAATACGTGATCGCCTGCCCTGCCAGAGAACACACTGCTATGGCCGTCACCGAGGCATTATTACAACATGTCTTTCCCTATTTTGGATTGCCACAGGCAATCCACTCCGACAATGCCCCTGAATTCACCGGACAAATTTGGACGCAGATCTCCGAAATGTTTGGATTTCACATCAGCCACTCTTCACCCTACTGGCCAAAAGGAAACTCCATCTGCGAGCGATCTCATAGAACCATCGCCAATCAAATCCGGACACGCCTCCAACAGATGAACTCATTGGACTGGACCAGCCAAATTCGCATCATACAATGGGGAATAAACACCTGCCCCAGAGACAACGGGATCACCCCTCATGAGATGGTTTTTGGGAGCCCACCTCTCCTCATACCACTACGTCACCTAGCTGCCCCTACTGAGGCCTCACCAGGTCTAAATACCAACCTCGTCCACCTCAGGAACCGCCTACGTCAGCTCCAGTTTTCCCAAGATCTCCAGCCTGATGAAGCCCCCAAGAACAACCCTCACCAAGTAGGCGACCTAGTCATGGTCGCCATCTTACCTGTACCCTCCAAACTGAAGCCACGGTACAAGGGTCCATTTGAGGTCCTTAGGATCCCAAACTGTTTCCAGGTCATAATTAACTATCATGGGGAATCTCGCACTTATAGGAATAGGTTTGTCAGAAGGTTTCAACCTATTAATAAGAATATTACTGTTGTAGCTGAGCCTGATCAGGATGTTGACTGTACCCCTGTTTCAAATCTTCACCCTCAAACTTCCTGTCTTTCCGGACCTGTCCCTCTCAACCATGCTGTCCCTCTCCCTCCACCTCTTTCCACTCCCCCACTCAATTCTCCTTTGCCTGCCCTTCACTCTCCTGTACTGCAACCTCCTGTCACCCTTCCCACTCACCTCAACCAGTTCACCCCTTCTCACCTTCCTAAACATCGACCTCCTCCTGTTCTCTCTACTCAAACCCAAACTTCCCCCTCTTCTCTTTCACCTCCTGTCACCTTCACCCCTTCCCGCATTCCTAAGCCCAAATCTTCTCACATCTCCTCTCCTCTCGTTTCACCTCCGCAACCTCCTTCTCAACCATCACCTTTAATTAACCTTGCCACGTCTAGTCTTCCCCCCTCGCCACCACAACTCACCAACATACCCCCCACTTTGCCTATCACCCCCAGCTTCCGTCCTAAAAAACCCTCACCTACTCCTCCTATCTCTAAAACCCTACCTCCTTCTCCTCAATCTATTTCCCCTCCTTCTCAACTTCCCAGGCGAAAAACAATATCAAAATTTCGCTCAATGTCACCTCTAACTCCATCTCCCCCATTTCCCAGACTGCCTTCTCATACCCGCTGTGGAAGACCTGTGAAGCCACCCACCAGATGGGAACCAGCCCTGTCTCAGCCTAAAGCGAGAAAGGTTAAGGATCAAGCGTCTTCAAGCTCCTCCCCCCAGCCTGGTACTTCGGCGTCCGCACAACCTCATGACCTGGGCCAAGCCAGGCTCTCTGTCATCACTCTCCAACCACCTCCAGCCACGACAACGCCCTCGCTGACGACCACCACCAAGATGCGGATTGACATGATAACCCTGGCGCGGAAGGACTCCACCAAAGTGATCAAGTCACCTCACCACCTCCTCGACCATTTGAGGTACTATGACTCTTCTCTCCTCACCCTCACCGGAGACAAGATGGCCACCCCTAACAACCAGGGAGTCATTTATTACCACTTCCTCCAGCACCTGACCCCTGTCTACGAAGATAATACTTCAAGACATTACCATCTCCAGTCCCGGGGTCGGGACTTTTCTCTACCAGACGGTAGTGAGATGCGGTCTCAGGATGATAAGACCGCATCTCTAGCTGCCACTAAAACCTGCAGCCAACCCTACTCCTGCCAGCCAGAGTCCAGGCGCGCCACCCCCAGAGCCACAAGGACATAACCACCACGCGCCAAACGCCCTTGATCCTCTCAAGCCGGGCGCCTTAAGTAGGGGCAAGAAGATTGTCTTATACTCACCCAGCCTGGACATCATTAACTAAGCTTGCCATTTGGTATTCTTTAGTTCAGGGTAAGAACAGCCAGAGATAGCTGGTGTTCAACTTGTCAGTTGTGTGCTGTGATTGAAGATCTACCAGGTCGGGTTCCCCCCATCAGGAAGAGGACTAGCTTGAGCAACCCACTTTGGGCTCCCCCTTTCTGGCCTTCGATGCGGTGCACAAACCAAGTACCAAAGGATTCCTACCTTGTTTTGTTCAAGGGATTATGAGGATAGTGTAATAACTAGAGATCTACCAGATCGGGTTCCCCCCATCAGGAAGAGGACTAATTTTGGGCAACCCACTTTGGGCTCCCCTTTCTGGATTCTCTTTTTGCTACATGGTTCTAATAGTTCCACGAACTAGCAAGGAAGGAAGACACTTACCTTGACCCCCCTTAGACTACCTATAATGTCACTATCTAGACTGCTTGCCACTCTAGGTAGATCATTATGCTAGTCACCCTAACCCCCCAAACCTTGTAGCAGAACTCCAGCATATCCTTTGGGGATCACTGCACTGTGGGAGTGCAAGAGGAACCCGGTTGTCCCGTGGTAGGCGCCAAGGTCTAAGGAATCATCTTGTGACTCACCCTGGACCAGTAGCTGGAGTCATCACGCCCAGCCGCCCCCCCTGGACCAACTTCCGGAGTCATCATGCCCAGCCGCCCTCCGGACTACTGGATCCTCCCTCGATCTATGGGCCCTCCTCTTCACTACAGCTCTCCTTTAAGTGCTTTTGTACCGTTTCTGGGTATAGAGTTGACTCAGGGTTGTGGTAGAAGTTATCTTCAGGGGTTCTCATTAACATTACGTCTTGCGAGAGGTCTTTCTTCTCCCTACTTAAATTGACGTTAATTAGCCCACTTGCCGGGACCCATTATACATACCTATCAGGGGATCCTTATATATGCACCTTCCCGGGTTATTGGTCTCCCATAGCCCGACAGAGGGGGCGTGCTTATACAAGACCCATAGCATCAAACACAAACACATATTTGCACGTAATCTAGTCCCTTTGTATAACTTCTAGCCTAATTCATTTAACATTCTGTCAGGTTCATAACTCGAATAGATTTCACTCTATCTCAGCTCCCGACGATTGTTGCCTCAGCCTTCAGCACCCTGCTAGTACACAAATAGAGTTAAGGATTAATCTTTGCCAGGTGAGATCTAGCACACCTATAGTATTAATATCATTTGTGAGCCTTTCCGAGCCCACTTCATTGTTGATGACCACTTGGCCATTATTGCTTTAGAGTCAGTTAACGTCACTATATGCCGGGGACATCATTGCATGATCCAGACGGCATTTGCCATTACTGCACTCTTGTCTTTTGTTGAGATCCTCTCTGAGATCTATTTGGGTAGGAGGTGTACCTCCACCATTTTGGATACCTTATAATTGTATCCTAGGAGTATTATTATTACCTTGAGTCCGGACCCATTGTCCGACTCCTATTGCTTACTTGATAACCTGAGTATTGTATGTCTTAATTATTCTTATTGTTGTTGATGATCTCCAGGTTACAGGTATAAAATATATGTCTTGCTCCTCCATGAACCAGGTGTTAAACTGAATAAAACCCATGTTAACTTGTTACCTGTGTACTTACTATCCTGCCGTGTTGTCTCTTTATTTAAAGTTTAAGGTATACCTATCCAGTTAGAGAGCTGCTCATTGTACAAAGAATATCTCGCGTTCCAATTTGGACCGGGCATAACATCTATGTATGGAGTTTGTTAACATTTTAAGCATAAGTTCACTTTGACACGCTGAATCGAATGGTGCAAACAGAATTGATATCTGACAATTAGTTTGGGATTTCGTATATAACTTGGCCTCCCAGAAGGGCCCTAATGGCCAGTTTTTGAATTTTAAAAGTCCCCTGTAGCCCAAACTATAAGTCCTAGGGAATTCTATTGGTGCCATTCGATTTTTCTCGACGAGCAGCTTCTATACATGGTCGTAGCTTGCATTTTCGATCAACCATTCGCCCAGAATCAAAAATATTTTCTTTCCAAAATCCCTGTGTTTAAATTAAAGCCCAGGAACATTTTTGCACTTGGCGGGCGACTTTTGAATTTCGAGTTTTCATGGGTATACCTGTATATGGATTCGTCTCGTCATTACAATTCCAACGGCATATTTTTTTAAATTTTGACCAATTTTTAGGCCCAATAGGCCTATTTTAAAGTTTAAAAACTCCATAGACGAGTTATCTACTGTATGTATGGATTTTGTTCAATTTTGTTACCAAAAATACATGTTGCCACGCTGAATCGAATGGCGCAAACAGAATTGAAATCGGACTATTAGTTTAGGATTTCGTATTTGACTTAGCCTTCCTGGAGGGCCCAAATTACCGTTTTTTGGACTTTAAAAGTCCTCTGTAGCCCAAACTATAAGTCCTAGGGAATTATACTTGGTGCCATTCAATTTTTATCGACGAGCTGCTTCCATACAAGGTTGTAGATTGCATTTTCGCCCAGCCATTCGGCCAGAATCAAAAATATTTGTCACGAAGCCCAGGAAAAATTTTGCACATGGCGGGTGAGTTTCGAATTTCGAGTTTTCATGGGTATATATGGATTCGTCTCATTAGAATTCCAACGGTATATGATTTTTTTAATTTTGACCAATTTTTAGGCCCAAATAGCCCTATTTTAATGTTTAAAAACTCCATAGAGGAGTTATCTACTGTATGTATGGATTTTGTTCAATTTTTTTACCAAAAGTACATGTTGCCACGCTGAATCGAATGGCGCAAACAGAATTGAAATCGGTCTATTAGTTTAGGATTTCGTATTTGACTTAGCCTTCCTGGAGGGCCCAAATTACCGTTTTTTTTTTTACATTAAAAGTCCTCTGTAGCCCAAACTATAAGTTCTAGGGAATTCTACTTGGTGCCATTCAATTTTTCTCGACGAGCTGCTTCCATACAAGGTCGTAGATTGCATTTTCGCCCAGCCATTCGGCCACAATCAAAAATATTTGTTTCCAAAATTTCTGCATTAAACTCAGGAAATGTTTTGCACTTGGCGGGCGACTTTCGAATTTCGAGTTTTCATGGGTATATATGGATTCGTCTCGTTATTACAATTCCAACGGTATATGAAGTTTTTAATTTTGACCAATTTTTAGGCCCAATAGGCCTATTTTAAAGATTAAAAACTCCATAGACCAGTTATCTACTGTATGTATGGATTTTGTTCAATTTGTTACCAAAAGTACATGTTGACACGCTGAATCGAATGGCGCAAACAGAATTGAAATCGGACTATTAGTTTAGGATTTCGTATTTGACTTAGCCTTTCTGGAGGGCCCAAATGACCGTTTTTTGGACTTTAAAAGTCCTCTGTAGCCCAAACTATAAGTCCTAGGGAATTCTACTTGGTGACATTCGATTTTTCTCGACGAGCTGCTTCCATACAAGGTCGTAGATTGCATTTTCGCCCAGCCATTCGGCCAGAATAAAAAATATTTGTGACTAAGCCCAGGAAAATTTTTGCACATGGCGGGCGTGTTTCGAATTTCGAGTTTTCATGGGTATATAATTATGGATTCGTCTATACATTAGAATTCCAACGGTATATGATTTTTTAATTTTGACCAATTTTTAGGCCCAATAGGCCTATTTTAATGTTTAAAAACTCCATAGACGAGTTATCTACTGTATGTATGGATTTTGTTCAATTTGTTACCAAAAGTACATGTTGACACGCTGAATCGAATGGCGCAAACAGAATTGAAATCGGACTATTAGTTTAGGATTTCGTATTTGACTTAGCCTTCCTGGAGGGCCCAAATGACCGTACTTGGGACTTTAAAAGTCCTCTGTAGCCCAAACTATAAGTCCTAGGGAATTTTACTTGGTGCCATTCGATTTTCCTCGACGAGCTGCTTCCATACAAGGTCGTAGATTGCATGTTCGCTCAGCCATTCGACCAGAATCAAAAATATTTGTTTCCAAAATCCATTAAAGCCCAGGAAAATGTTTGCACTTGGCGGACGACTTTCGAATTTCGAGTTTTCATGGGTATATATGGATTCGTCTCGTCATTAGAATTCCATCGGTATATGATTTTTTTAATTTTGACCAATTTTTAGACCCTATAGGCCTATTTTAAGGTTTAAAAACTCCATAGACGAGTTATCTATGTATGGATTTTGTTCAAATGTTAACCATAAGTTCACTTTGACACGCTGAATCGAATGGCGCAAACGGAATTGAAATCGGACAATTAGTTTAGGATTTCGTATTTGACTTGTCCTCCCAGAAGGGCCCAAATGGCCAGTTTTTTTACTTTAAAAGTCCTATGTAGCCCAAACTATAAGTACTAGGGAATTCTACTTGGTGCCATTCGATTTGTATCGACGAGCAGCTTCTATACATGGTCGTAGATTGCATTTTCGACAAGCCATTCGCCCAGAATCGAAAATATTTGTTTCCAAAATCCCTGCGTTTAAACTATGCACTCGTTGGAAAATTGGGCGTAGGTTTTAGGGAAATGGCGAATATATTAATGGATTAAACCCAGGAACATTTTTGCACTTGGCGGGCGACATTCGAATTTCGAGTTTTCATGGGTATATATGGATTCGGCTCGTCATTACAATTCCAACGGCATATGATTTTTTTTAATTTTGACCAATTTTTAGGCCCAATATGCCTATTTTAAAGTTTAAAAACTCCATAGACGAGTTATCTATGTATGGATTTTGTTCAAATTTTAACCATAAGTTCACTTTGACACGCTGAATCGAATGGCCCAAACAGAATTGAAATCGGACAATTAGTTTAGGATTTCGTATTTGACTTGGCCTCCCAGAAGGGCCCAAATGGCCAGTTTTTGGACTTTAAAAGTCCTCTGTAGCCCAAACTATAAGGCCTAGGGAATTATATTTGGTGCCAATCGATTTTTCTCGACGAGTAGCTTCAGGGGAGGTGTGGTGGAGTGGTCTTGCCACTGGCCTGGTAATCCAAAGGTCCCGGGTTCAAATCCTGATGTATCAATGGGAAGATATTATTGGGATGGAATTTGTGCTGTACCTGGTATCAGTGCATTACCACAAGCCCACCGAAACGTCAATAAAATACCCTCATTGTTCCCTGATTAAATAGCACTGTATGAATATTCCCATATTCAAAATATGCTATAGGGGTGCAATGCCTGGTGAGTTATCTGCTCAACAGGTGGCGTTGTGTGTGTGTAAGTGTGAGAGTCCGAGTGTAGGGGGTGAGACAGTGAAGCACGGGAACGAGGTGGCTTCAGAGATGGGGTCGTTTCGGGCCATGAGTGAGCACGTGCCTCATGTGAAGGCAAGATGGCAGGTGCTCGTTGTACTCTACGTGCTTCACATGTCTCACTCCCTAGACTGGAACAAGACCTCACGGGCTTCACTGTTCATTGTAAAGCGGTGAATGTTAAGGCTCTCAGCCTATGCCCGAGAGGAAGTAAGTTGGAATATAGAAAAAAAAAAAAAAATACATGGTCGTAGATTGCAATTTCGACCAGCCATTCGGCCAGAATAAAAAATAGTTTTCCAAAAAAACACTTGGGTTTCATTCAGCCCAGGCAAACTGAAGGCACTTGACGGGCGACTTTTGAATTTTGAATTTTTGAGGGCATATTTGGATTCGTCACGTCGTTTCGAATCCAACGGTATATGGCTTTTTGGATTTTGCCTATTTTTTAGGCCTAATAGGCCTATTTTTGAGTTTGAAAACTCAATAGACGAGTTATTTATGTATGGATTTTGCTCAAATTTATATCGAAAGTACACTTTGAACCGCTGAATCCAATGGTACAAACATAATTGAAATCGGACCCTTAGTTTAGGATTTCGACTTTGACTGGGCCTCCCAAAACGCCGAAAATTACAACTTTTTGAACTTTAAAAGTCGTCTGTACGCCAAACTATAAGTCCAAATGAATTCTACTTTGCGCCAATCGATTTCTCTCGACCCGCTGCATCTATAGCCTGTCACAGAATATTTTTTTGACCAGCCATTTGCCCAGAATCAAAAATAGTTTTCCAAAAACAATCGAAAGTACAATTTGAACCGCCGAATCCAGTGGTACAAGCAGAATAAAACTCGGACCCTTAGTTTAGGATTTCGATTTTGACTTGACCTCCCAGAACGCCCGAAATTATAACTTTTTGAACTTTGAAACTCTTCTGTAGGCCAAACTATAAACCCAAATTAATTCTACCTTGTGCCAATCGATTTCTCCCGACCAGCCGATTCCAGAGCCGGTCGCAGACGACTGACATTGCAGTTAATTATTCTGGTACAGGTGCTGTCCCTCCCAGTTCCAAGTTCCCAGTTCCAAGTTCCAAGTGAAACACAGTCAAAGGCAATGCAATCCCTCCTCAACGACCCCCATGTGGGTTACTCTGGACGCGTCGAGGTCACCCTTAACCAAAGCGTGGGCACTGTCTCTCTCCCTCGTGATTTCTGCATTGTGGAACAGAACTTTGCTGAGTCGGCGTCCATAATTTGTTCAATGCTACAGAGGAACAACTTCACTGTTGTGAAGGTAGAGGCAAATACCATACCCTCGCGATGTGGCTCCGATGTTTGCCCTCCCCTCCGGATTGTCAAAATCTACTTTGACGGTCATGAACTTCCACCTGGTGTCGATGTGGCGGGTCATTTGCTCCTGATCCAGCCTTATACCAGATGCCAACGGCATTGCCGAACTTGTTAGAAATTTGGATATCCAGAGAAGTATTGCAGATCCCCTTCTTCGTTGTGCCCATGTTGCGAATCCACCTATCACCTACACCAGTCCTGCCAATCCCTAGTAGCCACATGCATCAATTGCAGTGCCAACCATGAGGCCACTGACAGATCTTGTCCTCACTATGCATCTTCAGTCCACTAAAGGCCTCCCTTATCGTGCGGCGGTTGGATATCTACGAGAACGTGGCTTAGCCCCATGGCGCCGGTACGCAGCTGTGGTGCAGTCTATCGCTTCGACACATCACATGAAGTCTAGGCCATCTGATTCCCCACGCTCTTCCATCAAGTCACCTGCTGCTCAACCACTTGTGCCCGTTCCCATTCCCACTTCCAATAGTTTTGCAATTCTTGCCCATGTCATGGAACACTCTCAGGATACTCCCAGCTCCGATTCTTCCGGAAGGCTAGGTCTTCCCATCCTACCAGTACAGCGCGTCCCACATTGAAGAGTGCTTCTTCTTCCTCTACCTCCCATAAAATTCCGATTAAGCAATTTACTTCTGCCAAACCTAAATCCATTGCTTCTACTCACTCACCTCCCCCCCCCCCCAAGCACTCTGCTCACCCGACGTCTGCTAAAAAGAAGAAAGAAGGCATCGACATTCTTGCCTTTTTCTGCGTGCTCGGTTGCAGTAGCGGGTCAACTGGCATTGGTCGAAGCTAATGTTGCAGAGTTTGATAGTCCCGGGTCCACCACTCCCAGCTGGACTCTCCCGCATAGTGACGGTGATCGCTGCAGCTGTCACTCTTGTGGCAAAGCTTTTCTCTTAGATCTTATCCTGTCAGGTCAGGTTTTACTGCTATCAGTAACATGTAATCTGATACTACCTGTTTCATGGTTGGGTTGTCGGCGACTAAACCGGCTCCCCCTCCAGGTTTTCACTTGGAGGGTGGGTGGCTAGACATCCTGCAGGACTAAAAAGAATACCTGTTAAAGGTCGGATGAACTATATTTTAGTCAACGGCCATCTAGCAAATCTATGGTATTTTACCATGATACTGCCATAGCCTGCACCAAGGTCTTCCATTGTCCGTTTTCATTCATCCCTGCTGTTTGGTGCTGTACAGCAACTTTCCTTCCTTTTTCTTCCATCTTCTGTTTTTTCCTCACGGTGGTTAGCAGGCCAATGAGGAAGACTTTTGAGTCTGGTGGATTTTCAGGAGATTTGGACTGATGCAGACACTACCGACATTGCTAACATATTCATACTGATCATTTCACATATGTCTGTTTGGACTCTTCATTGTCCCCTTTTTTCGTCCGTCATAAGAAGATCACTGAATTGCGGCCCCTCCTTTTCCGTGGGGGAGCTACGCACTATTACAACTATTATTCATGTTGCCAGATCTAGATCATGCTCTACACAACTGTACAGACTTAACCCCTGGTCCAGATGGCATATCTCTCATATATGCTCTAATCTGGCATCTGCACCCAAGTGCGTCTCTATTTCTCCTTCAATTATACAATCAATTTTGGACCGAACATTTTATGCCCCATGACATGCCACATGTATATACGGTCCCCAAGCTGGGTAAGGATCATAGTCTCCCCACTAACTACAGACCTTACTTCATGTCTTTGCAAACTAATGGAGAAACTGGTAAAACCTAGACTACTACATTATGTGGATACACACGGTCTATTATCTCCTTTCCAGAATGGTTCCCGGCCTATGCAATCTACGCTTCACTCTCTTGCACGGCTGGAACATCAAATCCGTAAGGGGTTCTTGAGACGGCAACCAACTGTAGCAATTTTGTTTTTATATTACTAAGGCCTATGATACTACCTGGTGATGCAGGATCCTGAGAATACTACACAAATTCGGTATGCTTGGTCCGCTGCCACAATTCTTACATAACTTCCTATCTAACCAGACATTTCAAGTAAAAGTCAATTGGGCACTGTCCGATCCTCATTCGCTTTTCATATCTATACCACAAAGAAGTGGCCTCGGTAACACTCTTTTCATCCTTGCCATCAATGGTGTTACCAGTTGCCTTCCGCCTGGGATGTCCCATAGTCTTTTTGTTGATGATTTCGCCATTTATTACACCTCTTCTAATCTTGCTCACATTCAACGTAGTCTGGGGACTGCGCTCAGCAATATCCATCGCTGGGCTGCTTCTGCCGGGTTTCACTTCTCTACTGAGAAGACTAAGGCTATGACCTTCTACCATGATACTTGTAGAGTTCACGGTCAGTCCTTACACTAATGTATGGGGAACAAGGATATTCACTTTTTTCCTACTATCAAATTTCTCGGCCTTATTTTTTACACCCATCTCAACTGAAAAGCACATATTGCAGATCTGAAAGCTCGATGTCTTAGGCGTTTCAATTTTATAAAGGCGGTTGCACGTGTCTACTGGGGGTCAGATCGAACGACATTGCTCAAACTATACAGGGCTATTATCTTGTCCGTCCTTGATTATGGTTGCCCTATGTACGGAACTAACCGTCGCAATCTTCCACAAGACTATCAATTATTCTTCAAGAATACACAAATTAACCCTTCATCTTCTCTCAATATTCTTGGTGTATCTTTTTCATCGAACCTCTCTTGGGAAGATCATAATACCACTCTTGCTAAAACAGTTTCCCAGAAGTTGGGTGTGCTCAACCACCTCCGTGGGTTCTTCACCCCCGCACAGCTTATTGCTCTGTATAGGGGCACTGTACGCATCTGTATCAAGTATTGTTCGCATGTGTGGGGAGGTTCCACCCATACCGCACTTCTTGAAAGAGTAAAGTCTAAAGCATTTTCCCTCCCTCATCAACTTACTTCCTCTTACTAGTTCCCTACAATCTCTTTCTGCACTTTACCTAACCCATTTTTCTGTACCCACTTCATTGACCACACTCGATTAACATCACCCATACCGACCCCACCTCACCAGGGAACGGAGGTTTTCATAGTGTGCAATATTTATTCGAAATATTCATTGTCCTCTATTGCCATTTTATCGGAAATAGTCTGTAGGCTATTTATACTGGCATCCTTGTATGTTGCTCATCCCCTTTCAAAACATTTATAGTCCCCTCTTACCTCTTGACAAGTATATGCAGTACAGTACTTTCAGTCTACCTGTACTTATGACTTTTTCATGCCCGTTCTCTCTGAATTTTCCCTTCTCCTCGGGAAACATAGTTCCCCCCCTCCCACTCCCCCTGGTCATCACCAAACCAGGAAATAATTGTTTACTTTCCCAGTGCGGCTGCGGAGGAGGTGGTGGTGGAGGTGGTGGTGGTGACTGCAACCTTGACTCCGACACACAAACCAAACTTTAGATTCTGCAAGTAATTCACACGTAAAAAACTCGTTCTCTTGTGTTGGCGAGTTCAGTTATATTGCGTCGTTTTATAGACGTTTTCGAGATTGCGCTAAATTTGTTCCATATACTTACGTGAAATATTAGTTAAGATACACAAGAAATATATTTCTTGTATTATCTTTAATTGACTAGAATTTAAGCAAGGTATAAGATCAAGTAGCATATAATAACTTTATATTTTAAGATATACTACTTTCTCGATTAACCATTTGATTCGGTAAGATAATATAATTAACTTATGATTGGCATACTTCTCAGATTAGCTACAAGATCAGGTACGTAAGATGTGGTACCTAACTCATAAAATATATATGCAGGTAGGATGTGGTAGCTCTAACTCATAGAAAATAACATTACAAATTAGTCATAATATCAGGCAAGATTTATTACCCCTAACTCTTAGGAATAACATGCACAATATTTGAATTAGCTATAAGTCAGACAGGATGTGACAGCTCTAACTTAGGACATGACTGTAAGGATCATATAGCTATAAACTCAAGTAGGATGTTATAGGTTTAACTCATGACTGACAGGCAAGGTTTTACATTATATAACATATCAGCTTAAAGGTGAATTTTCTGATTTATTATTGACCAAGCTCATTATTAACAATGCAATCTGATAAGATGTAGTAGCTATAACTCATGCTAGATCATTATCCAAGTAGTAGGAGGCTGTAGGAACCAGCCGAACACGTGTTTCTTTTTCATCCGACGTTTCTTGGAAAGATATATTACCATTCTTGCTAAATCAGCTGCACAGCTTCTTGCTATGTATCAGGACTCAGTGCGTCCTTGTATTGAGTATTGTTCGCATGTGTGGGGAAGCTCCACCCATATCGCACTTCTCGAAAGAGTAAAGTCAAAAGAATTTTGCCTCTTCAACTCACTTCCTCTTACTAGTTCCCTATAATCTCTTTCTACACGCCGCAATGTTGCATCTCTTTCATTCTTCTATCGCTATTACAACAATCAGTGTTCTTCAGAGCTCTCTCAGTGCAGCGAGTGCGAGCCACCTGCCTTTCAACACAGTCCCACTCCTATTCTGTCCAGCTCGCCTACCCATGAATTGGCAAATTTGCTCAGTCTTTCTTCTACTCAACTAGTGAACTCTGGAACTCTATCCCTCAATCAATCTGTCCTTCATCCTATGACTTAAACTGCTTTAAACTTCATGTGTCCAGGTATTTTGTCCACAACGTCCCTTCCATTGAATTTGGCTCTGTCACTCTTTTGGCTTTAGGGGAGACACTCGTTACAGGCAACCTACCTATTGTCTCTTTCATACACATAGGACAAACAATGTTATATGTAAGATTAGGTAAGATAATATATTATCTCCAATTCAGTATTGACTAGGTTTGAAGATAGATATAAAATGAGGTAAATGTTTTGATAACTAACTAGTTTGTCAATGTTATTGATGATCTATAACATTCTCGTAATATATAATAACTAAGTCATGGCAGTCATAGCTTTATACTGTATTGTATGTTATATATATGTAATGTGGTATATTAAAGCATTACATTCATGGCAGGTAAATACTAATCTAATATAATAAATAATATCAACATATTACATAAAATAATATAATATATAAGATTGATTGCCTGTCACGCATCCCACTGAACAGACGACGGGTGCCCAACCCCGAAAAGGGTTGAAATAGGGGAGCTATCCCCCCGCCAAGGGCGGCTTTCTGGGGCCTTTCCTAGCTGATGCTGAGAGGATTGGGTTCTGGTCATGTGGTGATGGGCTGGTCTATCAGAGAGAACTGAGCAATCTCTGCCATACCCATAGCTTGCTCTGACTGTTCCTTTTACTTATATATTTTCTAGATCTCAAGTGACGGCGTCTCGAACGTGGATTGACCTCCCAATCTACCAAGATTGGAAGCCAAAGCGTCACATTTTTCCCTTGCCCCTCAACTTTCTCTTCATAATTGCTGAGGGACACAGGGCCCTGGGTGGGGCTTTGGTTTCCCTGGCATCCTGGCACCCTCCTCAGCTCCCCGCCATGGAGTGGCTTCGGTCACCCAGGCTTTATTGTGGTCGGCGGGGAGGGTTCTGTGGGGGCGCTCGGTTATGGCCTTGGCCTTGCTCGGGGCCTTGGGGCTGTTCGGCCAGGCAGCTTGGGGAACAACAACAACAACAACAACAGACGACCTCAATAAGCCCTAGACTTCCAGAGGCTATTACTCATCGGTAAATATTCCACACCATAGTGCATATATATATATATATATATATATATAAGGGGTTAGAATATGCCTCGCGTGCCTCCCGTGAATCGTAAAAGGCGACTAAAGAGGTTAGGTCGGTTGGGCTTGCGACCCTCCACTAGGAAAAAAATCTGCAGCAACAAAACCCGAACAATCGGCCTCGGACACGGACGGACCTCCTACTGTTGACGAACATCTATCGGACAAGGACTACTTAAGAGGAGATGGTTCACTTTTTGGGCTATTTTTGCATGTATTCATTATTTTTCTAGTTTCCTCCCTAGACCTCCATCAAATTAAAAAAAAAAAAAAACATCCATTAGATCCCCCTTCTAGATTAATTTTTACATTTTTCGATAGATAAATGTCCCGGTCAAAGGTCGGTTCTTCCAAAATTACAGGCTCACTATCGTTCGCCAGGGAAAAAATCGATACCTACATAGCACGAAAGGTCTAAATATTGACGAAGAAATGGGGCGAAAGGTCTTAAAATCGACTAACTAATGGGGCAAACATCTTAACATCTGAAAACTAATGGGGCTAAATATGAGGGAAAAAGTGGTCCAGAAAAGCGGGCCATCCCCCCTTAAGGATTTACCCCTTGGAATGTAAGAGGCGTGAATGATGACACACGAGAGAGAGAGAGAGAGAGAGAGAGGTTCTGGAAGTGTTAGCGAATGTCAAGCTGGATGTTGCAGAATGACTGAGACCAAATGGAAGGGTACATATGTGAATTAATGGGAATGTGGAATAGGTGTGTCAGCAACAACAACAACAAGGATATCACTTTCTTCTATTCAACTGCTGAGCTCTGGAACTCTCTCCCAGAATCAGTATTTCCCTCTTCCTATGACTTAAATTGCTTCAAATTCCGTGTGTCCAGGCATTTTAGCTCGAACGTCCCTTGATTTCGGCCCTGCCACTCTTTGAAATCTGGGGGAGGCACTCGCTGCAGGCAGTTATGCCTTTTGTCTCCCTCATTCACATAGATTTTTATTTTTTTAGAGGTCCTCGCTTCACATGGACCTAACAACAACGACATGTGTAAGGCCTAGAGGTCCTCGGTTCGCACGGATATCAAAATAACTAAATCCATTGAATAATTGGCTGACTTAATAGAAATCGAAATGATTCATTCAAGTGTCTGACTAATTGCAAAAGGAACTTATTGGATTTCATTCCTGACTAAAAACAAATCATCTTATTCAATTAAAGTCCTGACTAATTGCAAAACGCACTATGCCAACTAAATTCCTGTATAATTGCCAAAAAAAAAAAAAATAGTCCTGACTTATTAAAAAGTAACCATGTATTTGTTGATTTCATTAATTGAGTTTAGAAGTACACTGAAAACATAATATTGTTATAATATTGGTGAAAACATAATATTTATGTATTGATTAAAAAAGTAACCTATTCAACAAAATCGCCCGAGTAACTATAAAAACACACAGTGAATTAAATCCCTGGATACTTACAGAAAGAGATATATGAAACTTCCTCATTTAAGGGGAATGGCCCGTTTTTTTGGTCTGTTATTTCAATTATTCCTTTATTTCTTAGTTTCTTCGCTAGACCTCCATCAAACTTAAGAATACATCCATTAGATCCCCCTTCTAGATAAATTTGTAAATTTTTCGGTAGAAATATGTTCCGGCCGAAGGCCGGTTCTTCCAAATTTACTGGCTCACTATCGTTCACCAGGAAAAACATCGACACCTACAGTACATAGCAGGAAAGGTCTTAATATTGACAACAAACTGGGGCGAGAGGTCTTAAAATCGGTAAACTAATGGGGCAAATTTTTAAAAATCTGAATACTAATTGAGCTAAACATGAGGGAGAAGGGGGTCCAAAAAATCTGCCCATGTCCAATTGCGGACAGATATACTGGATCAAACCCGGTGTCCATATGATTGTGTTTACGTGGCGGGTACCTCAAGGTGGTCGGGTGTCGCCTCAGCCAATAATCCAGGCTAAAAACACGAAGATTGTAGTTCCTTGTTTCCCCCATCTCGTTCCCATTCAATTCCAAGAGAGGGCAGAAGAAAAAGAGACACCGAGAATACTGTTGGACGATTTTATAGAGCTTAGGTGGTTTGGAGTCTATTCTATATTCTATTTACTCAGGCCCATTCCCCACTTTTTTTCTTTTCTGTTTTTCTAGGGGTGGCCGACTCGAGACAGAGCCCGAACAGGGACAGCACGTACAGAAAAACAATGAGCATACAAAACAAAACACAAATTCACCCCAGCCAATTATAATTATAGTAAAACCAGAAAGATCGCAGTTGTGTGTTTCTCTGATTTATTGTTTATGCAATTCTGGCTATGGATGGACGAATATAGTCAGCTTAGAAGGTCCACAGTAAACCTCAATGATAAGTTGGTAATCTATGGGAAGAACTGAGATGGGTTAAGGGGGGTCACCTGTTTTTTTCTCTTTCTCTCCTCTTCTCTATTTTTCTGGCTTGTATCCATTCGGCCCCAATCAGCCTAGTGTTTTAAGACGTATCTCCCCATTCAGGTATAATTTTTTTCCTGGCGAGCGACAGCGAGCCATCATTGTATGGAGAAATCCGGCTTCACCGGAGACATTTTTCTACCGAAAAATGTACAAATTAAGTCAGCTGTCTAAAACATAATCCAAAATAGTCATGTGGCGATCAGCATCAGGGTGGGGAATACCCTGGGTTTACCTGCTGCCCTCCCTTTTACCTCACACACGGGTAGTCACACAAATATTATACTATATAATTATATACTATATATATATATATATATATATATATATATATATATATATATATATATATATATATACAGTATACTGTATATAAATAAATATATATATATTTTTTTCAGATTAAGATGGTAACATTAGACGATTCTCTTCAGATTAGGAAAGACGTGTTAAAGTTAATCTAATGACGCCAATTAAATCTTATTATAGTTACTTGCAGATTATTTGGTTTGACTTAAGACGGCCCTGTCAGAACTAGAGGCTTAATCGAGATAATCTTCTACCAATATATTCCTTAAAAGGGGAGATAAGCTGCTTTTCTGGTCCCCTTTCTCCCTCGTGTTAAGCCCCATTTGTTTTGAGATTATAAGACGTTTGGCCCATTAATTTGGCGATTTTGACTAGTTTCGCCCCATTTCGTTGTCAATTTTAAGACCTTTCGTGCCATTTAGGTGTCGATTTTTTCTGGCGAGCGACAGCGAGCCTGAAATTTTAAGAGGAACTGGCCTTCGGCCGGGACATTTTTCTACCGAAAAATGTACAAATTTATCTGGAAGGGTGGTCTAGGGGGTGTTATTCTAAGCTTGATGGAGGTCTAGCGAGGAAACTAAGAAATACAGGAATACATTAATTAATAGACCAAAAAAACGGCCCGTCTCCCCTTAACACTTAAGATACTAATCATACCTTTGATCCCTAGAGGTCTTTCTTAAGCTGAATATAGTAGTAAAGTAAAAAGCCAGACTATAAAGAATATATGCTTCTGAAGGCGTTAATTAAGCAATTATTGGTAACATTCAAAATATATTAGACATCCATTTCACACACACACACTCTATGTCTCTCTCTCTCTCTCTCTCACTCTCTCTCTCTCTCTCTCTACCATGCTGAACAACAACAACAACAACAAAGGAGCTCGGCATTTATTTGTGAACGATAAATTGAAATTACCCCGTTTCTTAACCCCTTCTGTACCGGCGACGTCTTTGTCATTGTATTCTTGCTATATTTCGACGATTTTGTGCAGTTTAAGAAAGATCTGTGGTAGTAAAAAGGGTTGAGTGAGATAGTTCAAATCCTGATAATTGCTGGAGGCCCTTCTTAAACTGAATAAAATCGTCAAATAGTAACCAGAATAAAGTTAAAAGGACGTCGTCGGTATAGAAGGGGTTAAGGGAACCTACCCGGTTTTTTTTTTTCTTTCTGGGTAGTAGCCATTCGGCCCCATTCAGCGTACTGTTTTAAGACGTTTATCCTCATCCAGGTGTCGATTTACACCTGGCGAGCGATAGCGATCCAGCATATTTTGGATTGTTTTAGACAGCTGACTTAATTTGTACATTTTTCGGTAGAAAAATTTCTCCGGCGAAGCCGGATTTTTCATTACAATGATGGCTTGATATCACTCGCCAGGAAAAAATCGATACCTGAATGGTGAGAAACGTCTTAAAACAGTAGGCTGAATGGGGCCGAATAGATAAAACCCAGAGAGAAAAAGCAGGTCGGTCCCCTTAAGATTGACGTTATATAATTATATTGACTATGATCGTCAATACCCACGATTCCGTTACGGAAGTCTGTGCTTGGAGGATGGTAAACGCAAAGTATATATTATTATAGAGTGAATATTTGTTTTTAAACGCGCCTCTGCCCTGGGGGTTTTCTCGGGGGTTTCCAACTTTCCACTCCGGTTCGGGGTGGGTAATTTCCTGTTATGACTTTTGGAATTAATCGGTTTGCTTCCCTCCGACTTGTTGTATATTCCTTGTGCTGGGTCTGGTCTGGATAAGCCTCATGGTTCTGTTTAAGGGGGTAGTGCTGGGTTTTTGGGCTATATATATATATACTGTATATATATTTTATTTATTTATTAGTTTCCTCGCTAGACCTCCATCAAGCTTAGAGAAGAAAAAAAATAGACCCCCTTTCAAGATAAATTTTTACATTTTTCGGTAGAAAAATGTCCCGGCCCAAGATTGGTTCCTTCTAAAAAATCGACACCTTAAGGGCACGAAATTTAAAGGTCTTAATATTGACAACAAAATTAGGCGAAAGGTCTCAAAATCGCCAAACTAACGGATCGAACGTCTTAAAACCTCAAAACTAATATGCTAAACATGAGGGAGAAGGGGGTCCAGAAAAGGCCAGTACTACCCCCTTAACCTCTTCAGTATGGGTGATATCGTTTTAATTTGACTCTAGCTATATCTAAAAGTTTGGTTTCAGCTTGGGAAGGTTCTGCAGGAATCAAAAAGCTAATTGGGAGTATGTGTTGCCCCTTCATTCACTAGAGGTAATTTCTAAGTTGAATAAAATCTCCAATTGACCACTTGCGAGTTTCGTTCTGTAAGGAAGTTGGAGCCGAAACCATCGATATTTAGCAGTAAAATATACGTGATATGCCTTTGTGATATAAAGAACATTAGTCGAATATGATTTGATGTATTTATATATGCATTACAAACATATTATTGATGATGATTAATGCTAAATATTGACGTCGACAGCTCCAACTTCCTTATAGCGGGAAACTCTCTCTCTCTGTCTCTCTCTCTCTCTCTCTCTCTCTCTCTCTCTCTCTCTCTCTCTCTCTCTCTCTCTCTCTCTCTCTCTCTCCTACTCGGTCAATTGATAACAATTCTCGACCTTCAAATCTTAAGTTTCCACGTCATTAGGCAAGGATTGCTGACCGTGGGATCCCTGACACAGCTGGCTCCCTGGTGGCTTATTATTGGGTCAGGAGAGAGAGAGAGAGAGTGAGTGAGAGTAAAAGAGAGAGAGAGGGAGAGAGAGAGAGACAGAGACAGGGAGAGAGAGAGAGAGAGAGAGATGTGCATATAGTGTTAAGCAGGCATATAGCAGTAGTTAAACACACACACACACGTATTTATAGATGGGCACACAAAGACGTAAACAGCATCCACATACACTGATCAATGGATACAGACACATAGACATACATACACTCACACCAATACAGTGACATTTATACATTGATTATTAAACGCATACAGTATCACAACCAAGTACTCACACAGATACACACGCACATAGATACATACACAGACACACAAACACACAGACGGACAATTACACACACGTACACCCCTAAGACAAAGACCACTCCACCCTCACATTATAGTTCCTTGTTAATCTTCACCGTCAGAGGTTTAAGACAAGCAGTCATCCGGGGGGCCCAGAAGTGATCCCAGGCTGCCAACCACCGGGGGGGGGGGGGGGAGACTTCAAGTCAAAACGGCCACACTCATAAATGGCCACAACTCAAACGGCCACAGTCTCCTAACATAGCCTTGCTTACTGTAACCTAACTAATCCTAATCTAGCCCAACATCACGTAATATAAGCTAAATTAACGTAATCAACTGTAGCCTATGTTGTTTAGTATTATGGCCGTTTGGGTTGTGGCCGCTTAGGAGTGTGGCCGTCTGTGTGTTTGTTAGTGGGGCCCTGCACGCGCCTCGTCACGTGCAGGTCACCGGGGAACGTGTTGAAGGGTGCTCGTGTGTGGAGGTTGGGGTGGGGGTGGGGGTGGGGGAGGGAAGTGTGTCATACGTGGGGTGTTACTGATACTAACCTTGGAATTTGTTAGAAGGTTTCGGGAAGCGCACGTGTGTGTTTAGTACACACCCACACACACACACATTGCGTTCAATCCTGGTGCCCTTATTACCAAAAAGATATAGACAAGCTAGAACGAGTTCAACGTAGAGTTACCAAAATGATACCTAGCCTTAAGAGGCGACTTAATTCAAGTGTTCAAAATTATCAAAGGCATCGACAATATGAACTGTAGTAAGTACTTCACTATCGACCAATCTAATTACACGCGGGGAAACGGGCGCTAAATTATTGGTAAATCTTTTAACTCACACGAAGCTAAACATTTCTTCTTCAATCGAGTTGTCAACTTGTGGAATGGGCTTCCCCGAGATGTTATAGACTGCAGCGCCGTTGATTCATTTAAACTTCGCCTAGACAAATATCTCGCATCAAACCCGCGACTGACTGCGTTTGTAAATGAATAACTTTATTTTATCCTCCCCTCAATTACTAACCCATCTGTCCCCTACTAACTTCCTAATCCTGCCACAGACATTAGTTCCAGGGCAGTAGTTCCCTTTCCAATGTTCCCTTACCCACTCTAAACCACTGTTTGGACACTTGATCCTCAGTGTTTTGGAGGACAAGCAGCCTAGAAGGGTCACTAGATCTGTTGTTGCTTGATTTCCTTTGTACTCCTTTGTACACATACATACACACACACACACATACTCACGCACGCGCACACACAGATGCACATACACACTGTACATTACGTATATGTATATACTGTCTGTATATACTGTATATATACTGTATATATATATATATATATATATATATATATATATAGCCTATATATATTTTTTTTTTTTTTTTTTTTTTTTTTTTCTTTAATACATACGAGGTTGAAAGAAATGGCAATTTCTGCGTTGGAAATTTTATTATTCAAGGTTTCCAGGTCTCTGATGAGTTTTCGCTGGGTGGCAGGAAGTAGATGAATGAGGTTATCAAAATTCATGGTGGTACAGGGTTACATTAATGTACATACTGCTGAATACTGCGTTCAATCCTGGTGCCCTTATTACCAAAAAGATATAAACAAGCTAGAACGAGTTCAACGTAGAGTTACCAAAATTATACCTAGCCTAAAGAACAAACCATACGAAGAGCGAAGAGCGTCTTAGAGAATTAAATCTATTTCCTTTAACCCAGCGCAGATTAAGAGGTGACTTAATTCAAGTGTTCAAAATCATCAAAGGCATCGACAATATGAACTGTAGTAAGTACTTCACTATCGACCAATCTAATTACACGCGGGGAAACGGTTGCAAAATTATTGGTAAATCTTTTAACTCGCACGAATCTAAGAATTTCTTCTTCAATCGAGTTGTCAACTTGTGGAATGGGCTTCCCCGAAACGTTATAGACTGCATCACCGTTGATTCATTTAAACTCCGCCTAGACAAATATCTCTCATCAAACCCGCGACTGACTGCGTTTGTAAATGAATAACTTTATTTTATCCCCCCTCAGTTACTAACCCATCTGTCCTCTACTAACTTCCTAATCCTGCCACGGACATTAGTTCCAGGGCAGTAATTCCCTTTCCAATGTTCCCTTACCCACTCTAAACCACTGTTTGGACACTTGATCCTCAGTGTTTTGGAGGACAAGCAACCTAGAAGGGTCACTAGACCTGTTGTTGCTTGATTTCCTTTGTACTCCTTTGTACTTTGTACATGATGATACAGGATATACGACGCGTTTCACTGGACAACCAGCATTATCAAGTAAGGATAGAATGATATAAAAGGTAAACAGGAAGGGTATATACCCTTCCTGTTTACCTTTTATATCATTCTATGTACCGTACATTAATGTAACCCTGTACCACCATGAATATTGCTAACCTCATTCATCTACTTCCTGCCACCCAGCGAAAACTCATCAGAGAACTGGAAACCTTGAATAATAAAATTTCCAACGCAGAAATTGCCATTTCTTTCAACCTCGTATGTATTAAAGAAAATTTATTACCTGGCTTTACTAACACACATATATATATATATATATATATATATATATATATATATATATATATATATATATATATATATATATATATATATATAACTTATAGGGATAGGAATCGAACCATACAGGCAGGAGGTCTAGTTACCTATACCACAACGGAGGTTAAAAGAAGGATTTGGTACTTCTACCTCTGCGGACTGGGTGAATGGTCGTAGACATGGTCGATGCCTCTAAACTTGGAAATGCGCAAGGTTATGCATATTGGCCAAACAGACCCCAAGTCAGGCTATTATATTCACTATTGGGAATGCCTCTGAAAGTTACTGACTTGGAAAAGGATTTGGGTGATCTGATTAGCAGCGACCTAATGTTTTCCAAGCAGTGCATTGAAGTAGAGAAGAAAGCTCATAAATGACTGGGCTATATTAATAGGCAATTTAAGTATAGAAATAAGGAAATGGTCCTCACACTTTACAACGTACTGATTTGTTGGCATCACGCAGACTACGAGGTCACCTAATTGAACATTTGTTGGCATCACGCAGACTACGAGGTCAGCTAATTGAACATTTGTTGGCATCACGCAGACTACGAGGTCAGCTAATTGAACATTTGTTGGCATCACGCAGACTACGAGGTCAGCTAATTGAACATTTGTTGGCATCACGCAGACTACGAGGTCAGCTAATTGAACATTTGTTGGCATCACGCAGACTACGTGGTCAGCTAATTGAACATTTGTTGGCATCACGCAGACTACGAGGTCAGCTAATTGAACATTTGTTGGCATCACGCAGACTACGAGGTCAGCTAATTGAACATTTGTTGGCATCATGCAGACTACGAGGTCACCTAATTGAACATTTGTTGGCATCACGCAGACTACGAGGTCAGCTAATTGAACATTTGTTGGCATCACGCAGACTACGAGGTCAGCTAATTGAACATTTGTTGGCATCACGCAGACTACGAGGTCAGCTAATTGAACATTTGTTGGCATCACGCAGACTACGAGGTCAGCTAATTGAACATTTGTTGGCATCACGCAGACTACGAGGTCAGCTAATTGAACATTTGTTGGCATCACGCAGACTACGAGGTCAGCTAATTGAACATTTGTTGGCATCACGCAGACTACGAGGTCAGCTAATTGAACATTTGTTGGCATCACGCAGACTACGAGGTCAGCTAATTGAACATTTGTTGGCATCACGCAGACTACGAGGTCACCTAATTGAACATTTGTTGGCATCACGCAGACTACGAGGTCAGCTAATTGAACATTTGTTGGCATCACGCAGACTACGAGGTCACCTAATTGAACATTTGTTGGCATCACGCAGACTACGAGGTCAGCTAATTGAACATTTGTTGGCATCACGCAGACTACGAGGTCAGCTAATTAAACATTTTAAAATACATGATGGGTTTGACAATGTGGATTATAGCAAAATGTTTAGCCTCAATCACTTCCTTCCACTTCGAGTAACCCTTCGGAATGGACCGCAAGGTCCATTCCAAGGTCCATTCTGAGATACAAACTATTCCTTGTAATATTCTGTGTGTGTGTGTCTGAAGACAATACATTGGTTTACACACACACACAGACAGACACACACACACACACACACACACACACATAGTCTCTTGGTCTGGGATTCCCGGCCTTAATAAACCATATTCACATTTTACACAATAATTCTGTGCAATTTCGTGCGGAACTTTGTGACTAAGAGATAATGAAAGGAGGTACTCTCTTTACGACAAGCAGGTCATTCACTTTTAATGGGAGGCTGTTGATTTTTCGAGCCTCCTCCTCCCTCATGTTTAGCCCTATTAGATATGGGATTTCAAGACATTCGCCCCATTAGTTTGGCGATTTTCAGACCTTTTGCCCCATATCTTTGCCAATATTAAGACCATTCGTGCCATTTAGGTGACGATTTTTTTTCTTGGCGAGCGATAGCGAGCCTGTATTTGAAGAGGAATCGGCCTTCGGCCGGGACATTTTTCTACCGAAAAATTTGCAAATTTATGTTTATATTTATGTGGGTGTTTATTTAAGTTTGATAGAGGTTTAGAGAGCAAACTAAACCCCCTCCTTAAACCATTGAGCCGAACCAGTAAATTATGCTGCACAATACCGTCTGAGCTCCCTTAACTCTTTTAATGTACGAAGACGTATTCTGAAAATTTCGTCTGGCTATTATTAGACGATTTTATTAAGCTTAGAAAGAACCTGTGAGAGTCAAAGGGTATAACTATTGGGATAGATTTGACCACTTGGATTGCTATAGGTCCTTCCTAAGCTGTACAAAGTCTTCTAACAACTCGAGTAGAATGTAAACATGCGTCCTCGTATCATTTAATTTTATCCAGATTATAAAGGAGCTGTGGGATTTATGAGGTAGAGATCTATAGTAACTTGTCCGTTCATATATCAAGACATATTTAATTTGATTATCTTTATTTATATATGTTTATTTGGTACTAGTTCTCCATCAAGCTTTAAACAAAAAAAATCCAAGTTATTTTTGTTTTCAGTAGAAATGTTTTCAGCCGGTTCCTCCTAACTTACAGGATAACTATCGCTTGCCAGGATTAAAACGACACCTAAATGGCACGAAGGGTCTTACAATTGACAAAGAAAGTGGGGGTAAAGGTCTTATGATCGCCAAACTAATGGGGCGAACGTCTTAAAAATGTCAAAACAAATGGGGCTAATCATGAAAGAGAAGGGGGTTAAAAACAACAGAGAGAGAGAGAGAGAGAGAAAGAGGGGGGGGGCGACTGTATGACTACAAATAATTATAATTATACTTGGTGTTAGCGACTCTTGCGAACATTACAACCCACTTATATGGCAATAGTTCCAGCTGACTGAATTGTGCGACCGTCATTATTAAGGGGGTAGTACTCACTTTTTCTGGACCCCCTTCTCCCTCATGTTTAGCATATTAATTTTGAAATTTTAAGACGTTCGTTGCGCTAGTTTGGCGATTTTGAGACCTTTCGCCTCATTTTGTTATCAATATTAAGACCTTTCGTGGCCTTTCGGTGGTGATTTTTTCCTGGCGAGCGATAGCGAGCCTCTAATTTTAGAAAGAACCGGCCTTCGGCCGGCACATTTTTGTACCGAAAAATTTACACATTTATCTTGAAAGGGGGTCTAGGGGGCGTTTTTCTAAGCTTGATGGAGGTCTAGCGAGGAAACTAAAAAATAAATCAATAAATATATAGACCAAAAACCAAGCACTCCCCCCTTAAAACCAAGCACTCCCCCCTTAAAACCTTTGTTGAGAACACATAATTACCACAAGACAAGACATTGGTCACGATCGCAAGAACCAATCAGCTGGAATTATTGACATATAGTAGATAGATAGATAGATAGATAGATAGATAGATAGATAGTGTTACGATCCTACAATGCTGAACCCAAGAGATTAAAATTCAAGCAAGCGCAACTAGCATGCTGTTGCGTTTCAGAAGGCCAAAAGGGGAATGTCTCAGATGATCACAAGTTAATGAAGAAGGATGATATTAAACACTTCTAATTTTCGTATCAATTATAATTACTAATAACTAGGGAAACGAACAGGTTGATAAGCATGATGATTCAGTTAATCACGGCAAAGAATGGTAATGGGCTAAGCGCCGAGTGAAGTCCTCGAGTAAAATAATATGCACTCGTTACAAGGAATGAACACTACACAAAAAGAACATTTGAAGAACAGTTAATCAACACCTAGCACACTGAACAGCAAACTGAATCACACTCAATCACAGACCAATATATGATACCATGTAGTATCACCAGTTAACACGCTAGGAGAACGTGTGCACTCTAGAACACTAATCAGTGTTCGTTACACACCACACAACACCATATGAAACTCAGAGCTCCTCACAACACTAGGGCTTGTTACACATACACAATAATACACCAATGCTGTCTCATCTCCCCTTCAAAGGACAAAACAGTGCACTACCTACTTGTCTTAACGCACAAACCAGCAGACAACACGTCAAGCATGTCCAGGGGTGTACCCAGACCAGCGTGAACAGGAGCACTTCTCCCACCTCTGCCTCGTCGGGCTCTCCCACAGCTACTAACTCTCAACTCTTCCCTCCCTATACACATCTCTTCCCAAGCTCTATTTTCGGCAAGAACCTGGTGTCACACTAGTCTATACAGCAGAGTCACACGGAATGTCAGATAAAGGCCTCCTGTCGTGGGAAATGTAGATCTTCCCACGCCTACATGCCCCACGTGTGTAGGTGGGTGAAGGGGTCCCAGGCCTACACACCACGTGCATAGACTCCCACGGGTGGTGCTTGCGACACTGGACACCAGCCGCTATCGGTGTAGATTAAGGTGGGTCGCCTGTCTCTCTCCTCCCTCCGTCTCTGCTACCCTTACACCCTCCCCCTTAAAAATAAATTTGTGGCAACAAATTTAAGCATTCATAAACATGTTTTACATGCGGGACAGGTGGTCAGCAATGACATTACATTTCCTGGCTTATCTATGAGAGTGACAGTGGAGGAGCATTCACTCTGGCGTGGCTCTCTGATGTCTCGTAGCAACTCGTCGTCGACCTCCTGGCGCGTCACCTTGGCTCTCTCGGGGTTGACTGGGCACGGCCGCTGCTTGACAGGCTCCACGTCCGCCACGCCCTCGTCACATTCCATCCCCATTGTCTGGCTTGAAGCATTCCGGGGGACACTCTCCAACATCTTATCATCCTCTGCTACATCATCAAGAGGATAATTTTTGTGCATAGGCAATTCATTGATTATACCGTACATCGAATCATTTCCTGCAGCCTCCTTCACTTTCGGCTGCTCTATCTCCTTGTGATTAGTACATGGGCCCACACCGGGCAGATACTTTTCACCTGAGACACCATCATTTAGCGAGAATAATTCATCTAGCTCTACCTCGTCAGGGCCCTCAAACACACTTTGCACCCTTGCAACATCACTCTTTGCTAGCGAGAACAATTTCCCTAGTCCCCATTCATTAGGGCCATCTAGCGCACCTGGTGCACTTGCAACACCACTCTTTTTCTCCATTTCCACATTCATCCCATTATTTCTATGAGACATGGGCCGGGTTACAGCACAATCAGTAGGCCTGAAAGCAATGATAGGAGAAACACTCGCCTTCTTCCCCGCTAAATCATTTCCCAACAGGAGGTCAATTCCTGGCACTGGCAATTCATCCACTAGTCCAACAGTCACCCTCCCATTTACGAGCTCACTCTTAAGCTCAACAGTCACGAGTGGCACAGACAGCTGACCGCCCACACCATGAATGAGGATGCTTTTTCCCTCATGCACAAACTTCTCCAGCACCTTCGTCCTCATGAGTGTTTGTGCAGCACCTGTATCTCTCAAGATTTTCACATGCTTAACTTCATCATTCTTACGAACAGATCCACACGACACAAAGAAAGCAAGTGCATCAGCTCTCTTTCTCCTCTCCTTCTCCTCCTCTTCCTCACTCACACCGACTTTTCCCAGAATGGAGAACGTAGATACAGATTTAAAGTCCCTCATGTACTCAGCTTTACTGACATCTGCCGTAGGCCTCTCCCACGCGCCCTTACGCCTCAGTTTAAGGAAACAACCACGTTCCACGTGACCAGCTTTATCACAGTAGGAGCACGCTACCTCCCTCTTACTTCCGCCACCGGTAAGAGAAGCAGGGGGCTGCCATGGCTTTTCATTCCACTTTTGAGGTGAACTTTTCGGCGCCTGGGTGGCAGCATTGACAGGGGTCGGTGACCTTGGTGACTCGGGGTGGTGGTGGTAGCTGCTCCCTCTACTTCCGCCCGCTCTACTGTCCGGATCTACTTTGCGAGTTAAGACATATTCATCAGCGAGTGTGGCAGCCTTCTCGGGATTCAGGGTACCTTTCTCTAGGATATGTGAAGCTACGTCTCTGTGTATTGTTCTACAGAAATCCTCCAAAAGAAAGAGCTCAAACATTTTCTCATCGGTACCTTGAATATCCCGAGAACGCAGCCACCTGTTTAGTTCCTTTTTCTTCTCATACATGAACTCCATATGCGTCAAATGACCAGGTTTATAGTGATTCCTAAACAGCAAACGGTAAGCTTCAGGCACTAATTCGTAGGCACGTAGAATGGTCCCTTTTACAGTCTCATAATCGCCACTTTGAGACATGGTAAGAGCCGTGTAGGCGGCAAGGGCCTTTCCCTTTAACCCACTTTGCAATAAAAGAGCCCATTTATCCCCAGGCCAGTCCATGTTACTCGCGACTTTCTCAAAAGCCAAAAAATACCCAGTTGGATCTGCCTCGTTAAACGTCGGCACCATGCGAACGTGTTTAGTGACATCAAACACCTTGCCGCCCCTGGCACGTGCCGTGTCTCGCCAGTCCCGTTATTACACTCGAGTTTCCTCTCCTCCAGTTTCAGCCTCGCCTGTTCTACTTGAAGTCTCACCCGTTCTGTCTGTTGTTTGGCTAACTCCAGTTGCATTCTGAGCAACTCTACCGGGTTGTCTGTGTTCTGTACCGATTGTGATTGTTGTGTGTCTGTCACAGTCTGCATCCCATCTGCAACTAACCCATCCCTGGTGGCGGAAACTAGCCCCAATCTCTCTAACACCCATTCCAATAACTCCGCCTTAGTGTCAGAGATTGCGTTATCAATATCCAACTTGTCCGCCACTAGTTTAAGCTCCTGCTTAGACAGACTAGAGACATTTTCATAAGTGGGATCTGAGCGAAGAAACCCTTCTACGTCCTCATCGCTCATAAGAAACATCTTGGCCTGGTTTAATTGATCCGATTAAAGCAAAAACAAAGTCGAATTCATGTACCAGAAACGAGAGATGAGTAGCAATACAGTACACCAACAAATCGTCTGAGTGTGATTCCAGTGGAAAACAAAAATAAAACAAAATAAAGGCACAAAAAATACAAAGATTTAAAAATGATTAAGTTCGATTCCCGGTGAACAAAAGACAAGTCCCTAGTGTGGGTACAAGTTCGCTAAATCCTAAGCAAGGTCGCCAAATTCTTGTTACGATCCTACAATGCTGAACCCAAGAGATTAAAATTCAAGCAAGGGCAACTAGCATGCTGTTGCGTTTCAGAAGGCCAAAAGGGGAATGTCTCAGATGATCACAAATTAATGAAGAAGGATGATATTAAACACTTCTAATTTTCGTATCAATTATAATTACTAATAACTAGGGAATCGAACAGGTTGATAAGCATGATGATTCAGTTAATCACGGCAAAGAATGGTAATGGGCTAAGCGCCGAGTGAAGTCCTCGAGTAAATGCACTCGTTACAAGGAATGAACACTACACAAAAAGAACATTTGAAGAACAGTTAATCAACACCTAGCACACTGAACAGCAAACTGAATCACACTCAATCACAGACCAATATATGATACCATGTAGTATCACCAGTTAACACGCTAGGAGAACGTGTGCACTCTAGAACACTAATCAGTGTTCGTTACACACCACACAACACCATATAAAACTCAGAGCTCCTCACAACACTAGGGCTCGTTACACATACACAATAATACACCAATGCTGTCTCATCTCCCCTTCAAAGGACAAAACAGTGCACTACCTACTTGTCTTAACGCACAAACCAGCAGACAACACGTCACGCATGTCCAGGGGTGTACCCAGACCAGCGTGAACAGGAGCACTTCTCCCACCTCTGCCTCGTCGGGCTCTCCCACAGCTACTAACTCTCAACTCTTCCCTCCCTATACACATCTCTTCCCGAGCTCTATTTTCGGCAAGAACCTGGTGTCACACTAGTCTATACAGCAGAGTCACACGGAATGTCAGATAAAGGCCTCCTGTCATGGGAAATGTAGATCTTCCCACGCCTACATGCCCCACGTGTGTAGGTGGGTGAAGGGGTCCCAGGCCTACACACCACGTGCATAGGCTCCCACGGGTGGTGCTTGCGACACTGGACACCAGCCGCTATCGGTGTAGATTAAGGTGGGTCGCCTGTCTCTCTCCTCCCTCCGTCTCTGCTACCACGCTGCTCCCTTACAATAGATAGATAGATAGATAGATAGAGAGATTGATAGATAGATAGATAGATTGATAGATAGATAGATAGATTGATAGATAGATAGATAGATAGATAGATTGATAGATAGATAGATAGGTGGGCCGTTGTATACTCAGAGTTGCTGAAACCGACTATATTATAACTTGTGATTGGCTAATACTCACTTTAGAAGTACGGTCGCGCTAATAAGTCATGTCCCAGCTGGCATTAGGTTTGGCTGGCTCTGTGCTGTATTAATGTCTGTCAGATGTTGAATAGGATGGGTAAGTGTAGGAACAAGTTTGTATATTTCACTCGATATGAAGCAATGAAGCTTAGATATTGTTGATACCAATAATTGATCAAAACATACATTGCACCGAGATTTGACTTATTAGCGCGATTGTACATTACTTGAAGATTGTCTGAAGCCAACATGAAATAGTGCTCTTATTATTGTGTATGACTGTACTTAGGGACATTAACCACTTCTGTACCAGCGACGTATTATTATTTAGATTTCAGCTGCATTTAAGACGATTTTATGAAGCTTAACCCCTTCGGCACCATGACGTCTTTATACCTTAGATTCTGACTAAAATGTGATGATTGTATGCAGTTTAGGAATGACCTACGTTACTAAGAGTGTTTATGAGACCGTATTTACCCATTTGAGTCTTATAGGTAGATTATAAACTAAAGAAAATCGTCTAATGGTAACCGGACTAGGATGAAAATTACGTCATGATGCTGAAGGGGTTAAGAAGGATATATGGTAGCTAAAAGGATTACTTGAGATAATCTGCAATCTTTTAACAGGTAGACATCCTTCCTAAGCTGAATAAACCCGTCTAATAGTTACCAGAATATAATGAGAAGGACGTCACCGGCACTGAATGGCTTATAACATATTCGTAAAATTAATAGTAGACTATAGCAATTGACAATTTTTAAAGACTTATTTTACACGCTGTTTTTATTGTCTACAGTATATGTTGCATTAAAATAACGATAATGTAGCCGGCAATAATTACTAACAATATCGGCGGGTAGTTTAGTTCGTGATTGTTAAAGTTGCGGTATTTTGTGCAATAGTGTAGCAATCCTTTTTACCTTAAGTATTAAGATTTTTTTTTTAACAAGGTACATAAAGTTGGGAAACTCTGGAAAATTCCCCTGCAAATGCCTGCAATGTGTGTTTTACTGGAAGCACCCCGCTTCCAGTAAAACAAAATCTCTCTCTCTCTTTCTCTGTATGTATATAATATATATATATATATACTGTATATATATATATATATATATATATATATATATATATAGAGAGAGAGAGAGAGAGAGAGAGAGAGAGAGGTTTTCCAGCCTTTGAGTAGGAGTGTTGCCTCTCATGAAGGAATTAGGGGTTGCCTCTGGTTTGGAGACACTTGTTCGGCGCTCAGGTAAATGAGTCGTGATTAAGTGAAAAGGATTAATTGAGTTTGTCTATATAAACTTTTGATTTCGAAAATGTCCTCTCCATATAAATCAGACAAGATAATTACAGTCTTAAGGCCGCATCATACAGAACTCGAACGTCACGCGACCTACCCCCGAACACGATGACTTGCATTTTTGAGCGAATGCATCAGATATTGTCCCGATGTTGGTCAAAGAAGAACATCCCCAGATAATGCCCAGACATTCCCAGACTATGCCCCAAACAAGACTCGAATGTAATTCGACACTCCCGACCGATTTACGTTAAAGACCCGAACATTAGAGGAATATAATCCGATGCATGCCAGAGCAAGACCCAATCAAAACTCGAATGTGCCAAGAATCAGCCGACAAATATTTAACGGTGTTTACACCGAACCTACCTTGACCCGATACAAAAGATATTATGAGGAACACCAGAGGATCACCGGCCCATCTGCCCGACCATCAGAAGACCTTAACACAAGGTAAATTCCAGTCTTTATCGTCTCTCATTCCCAGAATCAGTCTTTCGCTCTTCCTATGACTTAAATTGCTTCAAACTCCGTGTGTCCAGGCATTTTAGCTTGAACGTCCCTTGATTTCGGTCCTGTCACTCTTTGAAATCTAGGGGAGGCACTCACTGCAGGCAGTTATGCCTTTTGTCTCCCTCATTCACATAGAAAAAAAACAAAAACATAAACTGTACCTGCCCTATAGTGTGAACCTCTATGAAGAATGTATTGGCGTTGTAGAAGGGGGATGTTAAGGGGGCCCACCTCTCTTTTGTTTTCTCTTTTCTCCCTCTCTCTTTGGCTTGTATCTATTCGGCTCCATTCAGCCAACTGTTTTAAGACGTTTATCCCCATCCAGGTGTCGATTTCTTCCTGGCGAGCGATAGGGAGCCAGCATTGTATGGAGAAATCCGGCTTCGCCGAGGACATTTTTCTATCGAAAAATTTACAAATTTAGCTTACTCTCAAAACAAATATATATATATATATGTCCGCTGAACATGATGGCGGTGTTTAGATTATTCTATCATCATTATTGGATTTTATAGAAATAAATCTATAAAGATAGTTTTTCGCTCTTATAGAATCCATTCCGCAGCAAAATATTAACTCTCAGTCGGTTTTCACCCATAATAATTGCTTTTTATATTTTGTTGTTTTCATGAACGGCAAGAGGAAAGGTTATTCTATAAGATTTCATCAACAACAACAACAAAAATAACAATATGTGGAATTTCACCGTAGGTGAAAGCATATCTTCAGTCCGCCCGTATTTGCGCTCCCCATTTTTACCGATACATTGGTGGTGGTGGTAATGATGATGGTGATGAATATGGTGGTGGTGGTGATGATGATAGTGATGATGATGATGATGGTTGTGGTGGTGGTGGTAGGGATGATGGTGATAACTATGGTGGTGGTGGTGATGATGGTGATGAATATATTGGTGGTGGTGATGATTATGGTGATGATGATGATAATGATTGTCTTATTCGTCACTTTATCTGGGGATTGTGTGTTTTGTTCGAGGAATTCGAGTAATTTGGCTGATAATCGGTTTATTGTCTCCCTATATTCATATGATTCGGGTTATTATCGACTTATTTTCGCCTTTATATTCGACTCATGTTCGGGGGTAGTTCGTGTTAACTTCGTCAATGGAAATTACAGCAGAACATCGGCCGAAACAAAAGAACGTAACAGGAATGTAAGTCGACCGTAACCCGACCGAGAGCCGACCATTTTTTAACGGTTTTTACACCCGAATATCGGCTAGAAGTTAACGCATGCACTAACTTCTGGCCGAACCCCAGGATGTTCGGCTGCACCCCTGAACATCCCCGGAGCTTCCCCCGAATCAACGAGAACATTGGCCGAATTGACCCGAATTTACCCGAACATTTGAAAATTTGAAATTTTTGTTTGCAAGTCATCCTGTTCGGGGGTAGGTCGCGCGACGTTCGAATTCTGTATGACCCGGCCTTTAAGCGAAATATGGGGCTCCCAATATTCCCCAAGTTTATACTGTACTGTACATAATCTTTATAATTAAGGGGGGGTCACCGGCTTTTGTTTTATATTTCCTTTTCTCTCTTTCCCTGGCTTGTATCCATTCGGCCCCATTCAGCAAACTGTTTTAAGACGTTAATCCTCATCCAGGTGTCGATTTCTTCCTGGCGAACGATAGCGAGCCAGCATTGTATGGAGAAGTCCGGCTTTGCCGGAGACATTGTTCTATCGAAAAGTACAAATTTAGCTTGCTGTTAAAACAAAAACATATATATGCTGGCTCGCTACAGCTTGCCAGGAAAATATTGACACCTGGATGGAGGTAAACGTCTTAAAACAGTAGGCTGAATGGGGCCGAATGGATACAAGCCAAAGAAAGAGGGAGAGAAATAGAAAAAAAAAACGAGGTGGGCCCCCTTAAGGGGAGGTATTTAGTTTGTTCCCTAGACCTCCATCAAGCTTAAAATTACACCCCCTTGAGTCCCTTTCAAGATAAATTTGTACATTTTTCGGTAGAAAAATGTGCTGGCCGAAGGCCGGTTCCTCTTAAATTACAGGCTCGCTATCGCTCGCCAGGATAAAATCGACACCTGAATTGCACGAAAGGTCTTAATATGGGGTGAAAGTTCTTAAAATCGCTAAACTAATGGGGCAAACGTTTTATAATATCAAAAGCAATGGGACTAAACATGAGGGAGAAAGAGGTCAAGACAAAAATCCCTCAAGTGGAGATCTCCCCTTAAGCGAAATATGGGGTTCCCAATTTTCTCCAAGGTTATATACTGTACTGTACACATAATATTTATAATTAAGGCCAATTACGAAAAATAACAGGATGTAAAGCTTCTGGCATCCCGTTCTCTATTGTGGAGTTGTGAATCCAAGGTAATGATAACAGCCAATTTACGTGATTAATGACGGTGTACAGTGGCGCTAATATGTCATGGCGCAACTGTCATTACGTTTGGCTCCCTCTGTGCTGTATTAATGTCTGTCAGATGTTGAATAGGGTGGGTAAGTGTAGGAACATGTGTGTATATCTAACTCACAAAGAAGAAATCATGTGCTGCTGATACCAATTATTGATCAACACATTATTAGTGCCGAGACATGACTTATTAGGCCGACTGTACATTATAGTGTGTAGAGTGGAGGCTGTTACACTTGCTGGAGCGAGGCGTTACAAGGAGGGTTACCGCAGAGGGCTGTTCTTGGCCATGCGGTGGTTGTACAGTCGGCCAAATAAGTCATGTTGCGGCACCAAGTATATTTCGATCAATAATTGGTATCAGCACTATCTAAGCATTAATTCATCGTTTCGTTTCGAGTGAGATATACAAACATGTTCCTATCTTTAAACACCCTATTCAGATATTAATACAGCACACATTAATACAGCACACAGCGAGCAAAACGTAATGACAGCGGCGACACGATTTATTTGGCCAACTGTACAAATATTATAGTTAATTTATTTATTTGTTTCACTTGGCAGACATGTTACTCCCTTGGCAGCTGTTTTATTGATACTTAATGGGAACGTATCAAACTAATACAACGCTGTATCTCAACCCCTTCTGTACCGGCGACGTCTTTTGCATTTTATTCTAGCTATATTTAGACGATTTTGTGCAGCTTAAGGAGGATCTGTGTTAGTAAAAAAGGGTAAAGCGGTCATCACACTGGGTCAAATTCTCGTCAATCTCCAATCTCCAGTCTCCGTTTCCAGCCAGTAGCGCCAGCAAATTCTATCACACACGCCAAGCGTCCTGGCTGCGTGAGTCTCCGACTCAACAATAACAACGTCCGACCTTAGCCTATATTGGTCCGTTTCACCTATACTGTAATGTATAGCAATATGAATTTACATCTACAATTATAATGCAATATGACTCAATCTACACGTTAGTGTAATTTTTTTTAAATTTGAAACTTATATGAGGAAATTTATATTTTGAACTTTTTCGATTCATACCAATCGCCGTGGCGTAAGCTATAGAACAGTGGTTTCACTTAAACTGTAAAATAATATGGATTGATATTAACAAACTTTGTGTAATAGGACCCAATCTATACGTTAATGTTGCTATATTTTGCGTGTGAAGCTTATATAAGTAGCTATGAGGAAGTTTTTCGCAAAATATAGGCTATAGCCTGACGGAGCTCCTGTCGTTACCTCGGCACTAAACGATCGTTTATATTGTGCTGTTTCACCAATAATTTAGAGTAATATGGATTTATATCGACACTTATATTTCAATATGACTCAATCTACAAGTTTGCGTGATTATGTTTTATATTTGGAGCATATATGAGGAAATATTTTGAACTTTTCGGAGGTTGTAGGCATAATCCTGTATATGCGGGTAGACCTGTATTTATCTCAATAATTTGGTAATGTTACAATATATTTTTACATTTTACATTCATAAATAGTCCACTAATATACTAGGTTAGGTTAGGCTAGGTTAAATATATTGTTCAATGATTCTTAGTAAATAAGCATCTGAAAAACAGTTCCTCCTGCTACACAACCGAATGTTTTCGTTTCATACCAATCGCCGTGGCGTAGGTATAGGAAGTGGTTATTTAGCTGCAAGTGGTGTACCTATTGTAGCATTAATTCACTTAGTTTATGTCTATCCGCAGCCCTTCTCACAATCAAAACACACAATTATGTAGCAAAATATATATTTCGACGTCATATACTTGAGATATCAATGAGATTAAATGCGAGCTGTAAAGAGGCTGACACTCTACCTCCATCAAAAACTGAAGCTTCCCACCCAGTGCGGGAAGCATCCTAGCTCCATCAAAGGGTGATATGAGATTTGTGCTGGAGATTGACGGTAGCTCCACTGTTTGCTGAAGAGTGACGAGAATTGGCCCAGTGTGATAACCCCTTAACCTCTCCGCGGCGCACAGGGGGTTTTCTACAGGGTAAGACTGTGCGCACCTATGATGATTTTGGGACCTATTGCCAATTTCGATAAAAAGTACATCATCGTGTAGGGAATGTTTGCGTGCATCGGCCCATATATATTTGACCCCCCAAAAAATGTCTGGGGGGGGTAGGGGAACGGTCCGTAGTTGAAAAATGTGGAGCGAATGGCACCGCGCGGCTAGATTGTCATCCAGCGGCGAGATTTCCCTGCCGAATATTTACGCGCGCAGGGGATAGAAGGAGAGGGAGGAGGGGGTGGGTTACCGCGTATTATCACGTATATCTCCTTTTTCGAGCCCTTTTAGGCTATTTAGAGTATGTATACATGTGTAGGGCACCCATATAACAATGAATATGCCTCATAGTGACCAAAAATTGCAATATATAAGGGAATTATAAGAGAATATTTAGGCGGGAATGAAGATGTGTTGGAGGTTTGGCGGCAATTTATGAGCTGAGAGTGTGGTTTACGCCATACATATCACGTATATCTTGTACGTAGAGCACTGTCACGCTATAATACATACTTGTACGTATGTATACGTGCCATATATCAAAATATATTACGCATATAAACCAATTCATGCGATATTTACGCACATTATCAATGAGTTTCTATGCGTGAACCAAGGTGTGAGTGAGTTGTGGTGGGAATGAAAGGGGGAGAGGGTGTGTTACGCCATAAATATCACGTCAATCTTGTATTTAGAGCACTCTCATGCTATAATAAAGACGTGTACATATGTAGGCGTCCCATATAACAAGGAATATACCGCATATAGCCCAATTGATGCGATATTTACGCAAATTGTGAATGTGTTTCTAGCAGACGGAAGCCTGAAAGGGGGGGTTGGGGGTGGGTGGGTGGGTGGGAGGGAGGCATGCAGGGGTGCAGTGAGTGAGTGAGTCGTGGAGAGATGGAAGTCAGGCAGATCTCTAGATAGATAACCAGCTTAGTGATAATTGTGGAGGCGCCCCAGGCGTATTGATGTTTGGTATTTTGACCCTTATGTCTACCAGATGGCTGGTGTTCGTTGCCATCAACAGGTCTACAATAACATGAGTCAGGAATGGAGAGAGAGAGAGAGAGAGAGAGAGAAACTGAGACATGCGTATGTCGTACATATAAATGGACTTCAGAATTGCATTTTTATGCAAGCAGACATTGCATTTTAGACACATGTGAAGTACCACAGAAACATGTAGGCCATTGACTGTAAATAAAGTACTATATTTATAGACCACCAGCGACGGTGCTGAGTCAACACAGGCAGATTGCCTGTTGTGATAGAGGGCTAAATATAGACTGGTGTCTCCTTACACCTGCGAAAGGGTAGATTGCCACCAGAGAAACGTTTACTTATTTATTTCGAAGTAATATGCAATCTAAATGTATATTCGAGACCTACTGCAATTATTTGTATGACAGTCATGACTATGTATAATCCAATATACGCGCGTAGGCGAGACATAAGAAAGCTGGTTGAGCAATTTTCGACACCCACACAGTTATTATTCATTTTTATTTACAATATTATACAATACAAATGTATTTGTGAAGAGTATTTTATCCATTATTGTATTTATACCAATTTTGTTCCCAGACAGAGCTGCTGTAGCTGGAGAATCAAGGAGCGGCAAGGGTCACCTCGTGACCGCCTGACCGTGTGAAAATGAGTGGAGTCACACTGAGAGGGGCAATTTTGCTGAGTGTTTGGGCAATTTTTGACAGAATAAAGTTATATAATTACTAATTCTTGACAGAGACAAACTATTATAAACCTTGGCATGATATAATTGATAATCCCATCAATTTACAAACGTAAATTGGTGGGATAATTCATTTTTTTTTGTATATTGTCATTTCGATTGTAGACACGAAGTTTTGAGTGATATTTGGTATGAGCTCCTGTGGCATGGTTGGTAAGGTCGCGGACTGGAAAACTCAAAGTGTCGTAGGGTAGTGGGATCGAATCCAGGAGGGGGTTATGGGGAAGGTTTTATATTGTCTAGAAACAATTTTATAAATTTTTTTTTTTACAAGATCATGCCATTGTATTCAAACAATATGAAATATTCATAGAATATATCATATTGTAAGAATACAATGACATGACCTTGTTTTCTTTTTTTCTTTTTTATTGTTTTATTTTATTATCATAGTAGGTTTGACATGATTTATTGAAACATATTTATTTTTGTACAATTCATTTGAGGTAAGAAAATAATTATATACACATTACTTAGGCTAATAACAAACATATATATTGATATACTAAAAAAATAAGGCATATTACATGTAAATCTTTGAAACTTATAAACTAAATAATGAAACATACAATTATATAATGTAAAAGCTATATCACAGGGACATCTTTGGAACTTATACATTATATAATATATATGTTACATTATGAGGTAGCGTGATCAATTAGGTCAGGTCAGGTAAGGTAGGGCGCGAGTCCAGGGCAGGGCAGGGCAGGAGGCGAGTCCAGGGCAGGGCACGGGGCGAGTCCAGGGCAGGGCAGGGCAGGGCAGGGGCCGACACTCAGTAGTTCTTGAAGGTGTGGTAGTCCCTGAAGCACTCACCCAGGCAGAGTGCAACTTTGCACTCGGCGCACATTGAGGTGACTCTTTTGGTCACATGGGGTTTCCTCACACTGGAGCTGCAGACGGTGCACTGCACCTGCCTGTGACGAGTGCCAATCAGCTCGGTGTTGGTTGTGTAGTGTCTTTCGACACCCAGCTGGATGCGGTCAGGAACGTGATCCCCACGCCATGCCGTACGTCTGTGAGTGGTGGTGGCATACTTCTCCAGGAGTTGGTAGGAGACGTTGTACACGAACTCCCGGAATTTCAGCTTCTGGTTTGGGGCCATATCCTTCTTCACCAACCACAAGTTGTAGGCGTTCAGCATCGTTATGTCAACTAGGTGGAGGAAGAGCTTGTGATACCACTTCACAGTCTTCCTCAGACACTCAACACCTGACAGCTGACAGTCAGACTTGTCCACCAGGCGCATGTTTTTGGTGTAGTCCACTACCATGTCGGGCTTGTAGATTGTCTTCCTGGTTCGGTAGTGGATTTTGCCAGAATCCACCTGGGCACCTGTGTGGACGGTGGAAAGCAGGTGGACGTCTCGCTTATCTTTCCACTTCAGGGCTATCAGTTTCCCACACTTCTCGAGCTGCTTGTATTTCTGCCCCTTTCGTCGCCTTCTTCGCACATGCCTCTCGCGGTGTTCCTTGGCCAGGTCGTCTTCTGAAGGTGTGTCACTGGAGGAGGCATCTGTGAGAGGAATGACATCACCTGTGAACTTTGGCATAAACTTTCTTGTCTTTCTGACAGTCCCACATGACCCCGTTTGGTTGTCATAAAGAAACTGGCAGAGAGCAGGAGAAGTATACCAGTTGTCAGTGTAGATGATGTGGCCTTTGCCCAGGTAAGGTGCCAACATTTTCCTGACGATGGCACCTGACATGCCCATGGGGTCATTGGCAGCGGCTTTCGGTACGTCAATGTCAGTTCCTGTATACACGATCATGTCAAGCACTATTCCAGTTTCACAGTCGCACAACACGAAGAGCTTGATTCCGAACCTATGCCTCTTCAAGGGGATATACTGCTTGAAAACAAGACGTCCTTTGAAGAGCACGAGCGACTCATCAATCACCAAATTGAGGAAGGGGTAAAAGTATTTCCTATACCTCTCCAACAACATGGTGAACACCTCCCGAACTTTCCATATCCTGTCAATCCTGTTAGGATTTTCGTTGTCTGCAAAGTGCATAAATCTTAGCAGCAACAAAAATCTGTCACGAGTCATGAACTTATTGAAAGTTGGGGTGGCGATGAGAGGGTCGTGCTTCCAGTAGTGTTGCAACACATGCTTCTTGATCAGAGGCATGAGGAACAACAAGGCAAAGAACGTCAGAAATTCTGCCACAGTCGTATCCACCCAGCCTCGTATTCTCGCTTTTGGAGAAAGGACGTCCAATCTGCCAAACACCCACCTGTAGTAGGCGTTTGTTTGGGCAACGATGTACGTCATTACCTCCATGTCGAAAAAAGCGAGGAAGAAGTCGCTTTCGTTCGCTTGATCATCACAGGGCCAGTCGTCAGTTGTTCCTGACGTCCCAGGATTGAACTGGGGCACGTCAGGTACAAAATTGACCCCGTCAGACCAATCGAACGAAGGCATGCCAGGGATCGGAATGTCGTCTGCGTCTTCTTCTGCGTCTGAAATATCGCTTCCATGGTCGCGATACAGCACTTCATCATCATTACCCTCCTCTTCACTCGACAGACGATGCCCTTCCTCGTTTTCGTCACCGACGTCGGACTCACTCCCACTGTCCACTCCCAAATCCCCCCACCCTTGGTCCCGTGCTAGGGCTTCGTCGTCGAAACCCGGGCTGCCAATGTCCTGCGAATCACCATCAAACAGCAGGGCGGCATACTTAGATGGTGTAAGAGTTTTCCGGGTCACTTTGGCACGTGCGGGAGTCTTATGGACAGGGACAGCAGAGGTGGTGGCAGGGGCGGCGGCAGGGGCGGCGGCAGGGGCGGCGGCGGCAGGGGCAGCAGTGGTGCGTGGCCTTGATGGCAAGATGATGGTGGTGCCTGTCGCCCTTCTCTCTGTTCCTTGGGCAGGGGCGGCAGGGGCGGCAGGGGCAGCAGCGCCGGCAGGGACACCAGGGCCAGCAGTCGCTTTCCCAGTCGCTTTCCCTCTCCCTTTCCCCTTCCCCTTCCCTGTTCCTTGGGCAGGGGCGGCAGGGGCGGCAGGGGCGGCAGGGGCAGCACGGCCGGCAGGGGCAGCAGGGCCGGCAGGGACACCAGGGCCAGCAGTCGCTTTCCCAGTCGCTTTCCCTCTCCCTTTCCCCTTCCCCTTCCCTGTTCCTTGGGCAGGGGCGGCAGGGGCGGCAGGGGCAGCAGGGCCAGGGGCAGCCGGGCCAGGGGCGGCTGGTGGTGTTGGTGGTGGTAGGGGCACTGTGGCTGGCGTACGGGTTCTTTTCCCTACGCCCGTTCCTTTCATTTTTCCTGCCCCCGCAGGTAATGCAGCCCTAGGGCGGCCTCCTGCGTCGCTGGTACCGGTGGCAGGGGTGGCAGGGGTGGCAGTGGTGGCAGTGGTGGTGGTAGTGGTTGTTGCAGTGGCCTGGGTCGTGGTGGCAGTGTCCCGAAAGACCAATGACCTCTGTGCCATTGCCCTGCTTGCACGTGTTTTACGTGCTTTTGGTGCTGGTGATTCGTCCTCTGAGCTGTAGGGCGTGTCGTACTGGTAGCTAGGGTCTTTGGCAGCCACCCTCTGCCTTCCACGGCGGCTAACACCACCAGAAGGAGGGCTGGTTGTGTCATCAGGGAGCGAGCGTGAGGGACGTGTAGGCTCCATGACTAGTGCGTGGTTACTGGCGCGGTGGTGCTTGCACGAGTGCGGGGCGAGCGTTTGGCGGGGTGGTATCGAGAGTTGACATGTAGTACTATACCCACACCAATTTTCAGCCGCCTGGCTATAAACGCGCGGTTTTGGTACGTGTTCAAAGTCTCTGCTCTTAAGAGTCTACCCGCAGTGCGCCGGGGGAACTCTTAAGAGTCTCCCCGCAGCTCCCGGGTTAAGGGAGATAGAAGTCTGTTAATTGTGGGAGACCCTTTTGAAGCTGAATAAAATAGTCTTAAAGTAGCCAGAATAAAGTAAAAATAAAAAAAATGACGGTACAGAAGGGGTTAATGACAAGATTTCATAATAGTAAACTCTTAATAGTAATGCTATGGTAGTGATGATGAGTGAGAGTGATAGTGGTGATGTGAGTAATGATAGTAATAGTAAACCCTTAATAGATATGCTATGGTAGTGATGATGAGTGAGAGTGATAGTGGTGATGTGAGTAATGATAGTAATAGTAAACCCTTAATAGATATGATATGGTAGTGATGATGAGTGAGAGTGATAGTGGTGATGTGAGTAATGATAGTAATAGTAAACCCTTAATAGATATGCTATGGTAGTGATGATGAGTGAGAGTGATAGTGGTGATGTGAGTAATGATAGTAATAGTAAACCCTTAATAGATATGCTATGGTAGTGATGATGAGTGAGAGTGATAGTGGTGATGTGAGTAATGATAGTAATAGTAAACCCTTAATAGATATGCTATGGTAGTGATGATGAGTGAGAGTGATAGTGGTGATGTGAGTAATGATAGTAATAGTAAACCCTTAATAGATATGCTATGGTAGTGGTGATGAGTGAGTGATAGTGGTGATGTGAGTAATGATAGTAATAATTAACCCTTAATAGATATGATATGGTAGTGATGATGAGTGAGAGTGATAGTGGTGATGTGAGTAATGATAGTAATAGTAAACCCTTAATAGATATGCTATGGTAGTGGTGATGAGTGAGAGTGATAGTGGTGATGTGAGTAATGATAGTAATAATTAACCCTTAATAGATATGATATGGTAGTGATGATGAGTGAGAGTGATAGTGGTGATGTGAGTAATGATAGTAATAGTAAACCCTTAATAGATATGCTATGGTAGTGGTGATGAGTGAGAGTGATAGTGGTGATGTGAGTAATGATGGTAATAGTAAACCCTTAATAGATATGTTATGGTAGTGATGATGAGTGAGAGTGATAGTGGTGATGTGAGTGATAGTAATGACAGTAATAGTAAACCTAATAGTAATACTATGGTAGTGATGATGAGAAACTATAATGGGGAGGGGGAGGGGGGGGCGTCATCAAATATTAATAAAAGTAAAATGGGATCATTTTGGGCACCAAATGAAGGGACTGACCAAGTATCGTCGAAATCCATCTGTTAATTTTTGAGATATGGTGTGAACAGGCAGACAGACACATATGCAGACAGACACACTGCAAGTGTCGCTTACAAACAAATAATGAGGCACCAAAAATCGTGTAATTCCCATCCAATCATCTCCAAAATAATTGTGTGAAATCAGTGGCTGGCCAGGAACAAATATCTCGAATATCAAGGTTATCAAAACAACAAATCTCAAGGTGATAATTGGCGGATTCCACGTCACCAAACTTAACCAAATTTCATTAGGTTTCTACAGGGTCCAAAACTAAGGAAGATACCAAGTTTTTCTAACCCCATTGATTCGATCTCTAAATATTTAGCGAACAAACAGACACACACACACATACACACATACACGGACACATGCACACACAGACACATACACAAACAGACACATATTCACACGGACACACACACACACACCTTCCAGTGGCGTAACTGATAGCGCGTCTGGCTCACAACCAGAAGGTCCCGGGTTCGAGACCCGGGCGGGGAAGAGACATTTGGGAGAGTCTCCTAACGGTGTAGCCTCTGTTCACCTAGCAGTAGAAATAGGAACCTGGAATAAGTGGACGAAGTTGTGACGTCCCATCCGGGGTTGGTGATCGGTTACAAGGTGAGATGGGTATCGTACTGGTCAACCTAAGCTACTGGTCAACCTAAGCCTTCGGGTGAGACTGGTACCGTAGTGAGAATGGTACCGTACAGATTAACCCCAAGCCTTCGTTTCCAGATGTCGCCAATTGGCTAAAATACAGACTACACACACATCCACAGCCATTCCAACGATACATAAACACTTAACATGCATTTCACGCAATACATTCCCAGTTAAGGAGGCGCGATAATAATGAGCTTAGCTCGCTTTGCGTGGATTCCCCTTGACGAACAAGTGAGTGAATACAGACACGGACACATACACACACAGACACATACACACACAGTCTTTCCCTCTTCCTATGACTTAAATTGCTTCAAACTCCGTGTGTCCAGGCTCGAACGTCCCTTGATTTCGGCCCTGTCACTCTTTGAAATCTGGGGGAGGCACTCGCTGCAGGCAGTTATGCCTTTTGTCTCTCTCATTCACATAGAAAAACAAACAGTCTAGTGATGATAATAGTATGTGGTTTACGCCTACGGTGACGCGCAGGGTAAATATCCGGCTGTGGTTACGGGAGAGAGAGTGGTGGCAGTGATGGGAGGCAGAAATCCTGCAAGGGCAGAAATCCGCCATCTTTCGCTTTGGAAACCATTGCAAATTAGAGACAAAGGCACAGATGGAGGGATAGAAACCGAAGGAGGGTAGTTTAGAAATGAAAGAGTTGTGCCAGACTCTATCGAAGGCCTTCGATATGTCTGGCGCAATAGAAAAGGTCTGGCTGTTATTAGACGATGTTATTCTGATTAGGAGGGTATATGGAAGTCAGAAGTTTAATTGAGATAACTCCCTCAGATCCTTCCTAAATTGTATACAATCGTCTAATGGTAGCCAGAATAAACTGTCAAAATACGTTATAATCATCAGTATTCCAATAAGAAGCTGCCAGACCAGAGTTCAGGGGGATTATAAAGACCGCATTTCCGCTCAACTTTTAAGCTGGTATCACACGAGAGCTTTTTTAGTCAACATTCGATAATCAACATTTGTCTGGCAACATTTCTGGAGTATTTTGCACTGGTATCGGAAACTAGAATGTTGATAGATGAATTTACGTAACCCAAATATTGTACTGTATATGTTAACCTCATAAGCTGCCAGACCAGTGTTGATGATAAATGTTGAGGGAAAAAGCGCTCGTGTGATACCGGCTTTAATCACAAATCTTCTTTGGTACCTTTAGAATTATAAGTGTGTTAGAATTGAGACATATATTATAATCTAGCATCAATATAAAGTATTTGCCGAAATCAAAACGAAAAAAAAAAGGGGAAAAGTGGGGATTGGGCCTGAATATATACATACATACATACATACAAAACGAAATAATATAAACATGTTAGAAAAAAGAGTTGCTGAAAAATGCTCTCGTATAAAATTCGCCTTTACAGGAAAATAATTTGCGGGAAAAGGCGTTCAAATAAATGACCTTGCCGACTATAAATGAGTCGGCTACTGTTCTACCGTGACTCTCCACAGTGACTCACATGATCGACCACCCTGGAGTTATGGTCTGTTCTTCCCCCACCACCACCACCACCAGGGTCGCCCAGGGTAAAGTGGAACAACACCACCATCAGGGGGAGACAGGGGACGCTTGGTGGAACACTTAAGGGGAGACTGACCGTTTGTTTGGTCTATTAATTCATTTATTCATATATTTTTAAAGTTTCCTCCCTAAACCTCCATCAAGCTTAGAAAAAAAAACCCTAGACCCCCCTTCAAGATAAATTTGTAAATTTTTCGGCAGAAAAATATTCCGGCTGAAGGCCGGTTCCTCTTAAAATTGCAGGCTCGCTATCGCTCGCCAGGAAATAATCGACACCTAAATGGCACGAAAGGTCTTAACATTGACAATGAAATGGGGCGAAAGGTATTAAAATCGCCAAACTAATGGACTGCACGTCTTATAATCTCAAAACTAGTGGGGCTAAACATTAGGGAGAAGGGGGTCCATAAAAATGGTCTGCCTCCCCTTAAACTTATACTTAATTCGGGCCTTTACACAATTCTGTTTTTAATTAACAAATGTGATACAACGCCATCTCACCTTTAATGTTTGAGTTAATTGCTATCTTGATACGTAATTACTGAATCACTTAAATCATATTAATGTGGGTGACAACTGGAATGATCAGTTTCGATATTCTTATTTTGACACTAAAAACCTTTCGAGAATTGCCAATATATTAGTATTGATACGGGTTTTTAATATTATAGCATTGATAATATTGATATTCGTAATGATAATACTGATATAATTGATATTAGTATTGATAACATTGATATTATTGATAGTATTGACAGTATTTATAGTATTAATATTACTTTGACAGTTCCTTAAGGGGGGTGACCTGTTTTTGTTCTGTCCTTTTCTATCTTTCTATGGCTTGGATCCATTTGGCCCCATTCAGCCTACTGTTTTAAGACGTTTATCCCCATCCAGGTGTCAATTTTTTACTGGTGAGCGGTAGCGAGCCAGCATATTTTTTATTTTTGTTTGACAGCAGGCTAAATTTGTAAATTTTTCGATAGAAAAATTTCTCCGGCGAAGCCGGATTTCTTCATATAATGCTGGCTCGCTATCGCTCGCCAGGAAGAAATCGACACCTAGATGGGATAAACGTCTTAAAATAGTTGGCTGAATGGGGCCGAATGGATACAAGCCAGAGAAAGAGAGAAAAGGACAGAAACAACAAAAAGCAGGTGACCCGCCTTAAGGATCTACTGTATGTATTATTGATAATGATCAATATGACCACCATAATGACCATAATGATCAATATGACCACCATAAACCATGATAGTGTTTTATACTTGAGGTAATTCATATTTGTTAACCAACCAACTTTACTTCTCAACTCAATTGACCACTTGCGAGTTTCCGACTATAAGGAAGTTGGAGCTGTACACATCGATATTAAACAAAAATGCAATAGTGATGTAGGTCACGCGTGGATAAAAAGTATGTTCAATTTGATTGGGCGGGTTTTTAATGATATTACAACCGTATTATGACTGGTAATTCTGCTAACAATCGTTGTCTACAGTTCCAACTTCCTTATAGACTGAAACTCGCAAGTGGTCAATTAATGAAATCAACAAATACCTGTGGCACTCCAAGGACTCGAACCTAGGATTAATTGAGTTTAGAGGTGAAGTTGGTTGGTGGAAAAAACAATAATACTCACACCGAAATTCCGCGTATTTAAGCATTACACTATCAACGACATGTATTAAGATGAAGGACGTATTTAGAGATCATTTCCCGGAAATATTTTGTGAGTTACGCATACAGGATATAAAATATGACGGATATCCTGGAGAACTAATCACCTATTATTAGCGCGGCTCTTGTTTAGATACCGTGACTATTAAACATACTGAGTGTGTTATCCTTTAAGGGGGAATGGTTCACTTTTTAGGCGATTTGTGCATGTATTCATTATTTTTCTAGTTTCCTCCCTAGACCTCCATCAAATTTAAAAAAACATCCATTAGATCCCCTTCTAGATTAATTTGTAAATGTTTCGGTAGAAAAATTTCCCGGCCGAAGGCCGGTTCTTCCAACATTACAGGGTCACTATCGTTCGCCAGGGGAAAAATCGACACCTAAATAGCACGAAAGGTCTAAATATTGACGAAGAAATGGGGCGAAAGGTCTTAAAATCGACTAACTAATGGGGCAAACATCTTAACATCTGAAAACTAATGGGGCTAAACATGAGGGAGAAAGTGGTCCAGAAAACCGGCCCATCCCCCCTTAAGGGGGAGCTACTCGCTTTTTCTGGACCCCTTTCTCCCTCATGTTTAGACCCCTTAGTTTTTCCATTTTAAGACGTTCGTTCACTAGTTTGGCGAGGAAATATCCACGCCTGGGACGAAACATCTGATAATCCCCAGACTAATGGGACAAGTCTATAAAATCACCGAAGTATTTGGGGCGGTACGTGGGGGTTCCAAAAAGACCACCCACGGATAATATACACCTTTATAACCTTGTTTAATAGCGGCTTCAGAGGTGCTTCAGTGTGTGTGTGTGTGTGTTTGTTCATGGTGGTGTTGGAGTTGTACATGGCTGCCTTTAATACTTCCTCTCTCTCTCTCTCTCTCTCTCTCTCTCTCTCTCTCTCTCTCTCTCTCTCTCTCTCTCTCTCTCTCTCTCTCTCTCTCATGGAAGGATAGAGAAAATGTGTTTATGTACATGTGTGTTTGAGTTAATTATCTTGTCGGTACACACACGCGCACACACACACACACACACACACACAAGCACACACGGTCACGGTGGCCGAGCGCGCTTAGTACTCTGTATTGGGAGCGCTAGCTCTGGTGTCGGGGGTTCGATCCCACGCGCCGGCAGGGGAAGTTCTCTCAAAAACATTCCCTGGCCGTGAAGGCAAGATCTGGGCGGATCGTCTCGGGGGACCCACAAAGTCTCCTGCCCACGTCCTACTCCCTTGGGAGTATGTAGGCGCTCTCGTTAGCTGCCAGGATCAGTCTGTTGATCCATTAGGATAAGATCTAGGTTAAGTCTGTGTATTTTCAGCCCCATTGGCTGCCGGCTTGAAATAAACCGATTATTATTATTACACACACACACACATTCATCCAAGCTTTATATTCCTTTGATTCTAAGAGTGATGGGTAATCGGGGATATTGTTCAAATAATGGTAAGCAGTCGAAGTGTGGCAAGTTGTTGAAATGGGTCGAGTGCTCGAATTGGAGTGAGCAGTCTAATTCAGATGATGAATAGTCAAATTTGGGCGATATGTCAGTCGAATTTTGGATGTAGAGTCGAATTTGGGTAAAACATCAAATTTGGGTGTAGAGTCGAATTTGGGTGAAGAGTTGAATTTGGATGAAGAGTTGAATTTGGATGAAGAGTTGATTTTGGGTGAATAGTCGAATTTGATTTTGGGTGAATAGTCGAATTTGATTTTGGGTGAATAGTCGAATTTGATTTTGGTGAATAGTCGAATTTGGGTGAAAAGTCGAATTTGGGTGAATAGCCTAGCCGAATTTGGATAAAAAAAATCGAATTTGGGTGAAGAGTCTAATTTGGTGAACAGTCGAAATGGGGTGAACAGGTGAATCAGAGAGGAACGGAACTTGTGCGAGGAACTGTACATAAGAGAATAATGGTTGGGCAACACTTCAACCAGGCACAGACGGATACCTATATGCTCTATTTTTTTCCAGCTGATCATAAATTGAATCTCTTATTAGCTGATTTCTCGATACTTAATGGAACTATATGAAACTACTATGGCTGTGTGTCGTATTAATGCCAAGTTTTCATAATTAACAGCATATTTCGCTACAAAATATACCTTATAGCTGAGTAACCAAGATAGTAACATGGCAATTTACCCTTAGCTGGAAAAATATAGACTATAGTCGGTTTATTTTCACCTGATGGTAAATTGACCACTTGCGAGTTTCAGGCTATAAGGAAGTTGGAGCTGTAAACATCGATATTTAGCAGAATTACCAGCTAAAGTACGGTTGTAGTATATTTAGAAATGCTTAAAACCAAGTTCAACATACTCTTTAGCCATCAGAAACCTACACAATTATTGCATTTCTGTTTTATATCGATGTCTCCAGCTCCAACTTCCTTATAGCCTGAAACTCACAAGTGCCCAATTGAATCCTTTGGCAGCCGATGTTTCCATACTTTAACCCGTTGAGTACCAGCGACGTGTGTTATATCGTATTCTAGCTATATGTTGACGATAATACGCAGCTTCGGAAGGATCTGTGGTAGTTAAAAGGGTTGGTTTAGATATATTGAAGCCGTATTATTGCTAGAGGTCATTCCTAAGCTAAATAAAATCGTCTATCAGTTGCCAGAATATCATAAAAAAGTACGTCCCTGGTACTGAAAGGGTTAATGAAACAAATATGAAATGACTGTCTCTTCATCATCTTATAGCCAAGTTTTCATAGTCGGCAGCATATTTCCCAACAAAATCTTCGTAATATCCAAGCAATTAAGATTAAGATATAGCAATGTACCATGCAATTAAGATTAAGATATAGCAATTTACCATGCAATTAAGATTAAGATATAGCAATGTACCAAGCAATTAAGAATAAGATATAGCAATGTACCATGCAATTAAGATTAAGATTAAGATATAGCAATTAACCATGCAATTAAGATTAATATATAGCAATTAACCATGCAATTAAGATTAATATATAGCAATTAACCATGCAATTAAGATTAAGATAAAGATATAGCAATTAACCATGCAATTAAGATTAATATATAGCAATTACCCATGCAATTAAGATTAATATATAGCAATTTACCATGCAATTAAGATTAAAATATAGCAATTTACCATGCAATTAAGATTAATATATAGCAATTTACCATGCAATTAAGATTAATATATAGCAATTTGCCATGCAATTAAGATTAAGATATAGCAATTAACCATGCAATTAAGATTAATATATAGCAATTAACCATGCAATTAAGATTAAGATATAGCAATTTACCATGCAATTAAGATTAATATATAGCAATTTGCCATGCAATTAAGATTAAGATATAGCAATTAACCATGCAATTAAGATTAATATATAGCAATTAACCATGCAATTAAGATTAAGATATAGCAATTTACCATGCAATTAATATTAAGATATAGCAATTTACCATCAGCTGGGAAAAAATAGACTATACAATGACAAATAGACTATACAATGAAAAATAGACTATACAATGACAAATAGACTATACACTATACAATGAAAAATAGACTATACAATGACAAATAGACTATACAATGAAAAATAGACTATACAATGACAAATAGACTATACACTGACAAATAGACTATACAATGACAAATAGACTATACACTGACAAATAGACTATACAATGACAAATAGACTATACAATGAAAAATAGACTATACAATGACAAATAGACTATACAATGACAAATAGACTATACAATGACAAATAGACTATACAATGACAAATTTGTGTTCATAATATAACACAGAGATTATCGCAAAATAGGTAAACAAAAAATCAAAAAATATTTACTTGTACACATTTAAGGGGATGTATTTAGTTTGTTCCCTAGACCTCCATCAAGCTTAAAATTACACCCCCTTGAGTCCCTTTCAAGATAAATTTGTACATTTTTCGGTAGAGAAATGTCCCGGCTGAAGGCCGGTTCTTCTTAAATTACAGGCTCGCTGCCGCTTGCCAGGATAAAATTGACATCTGAATGGCACGAAAGGTCTTAATATGGGGTGAAAGTTCTTAAAATCGCTAAACTAATGGGGCAAACTTTTTATAATATCAAAAGCAATGGGGCTAAACATGAGGGAGAAAGAGGTCAAGAGAAAAATCCCTCAAGTGGAAATCTCCCCGGGGGTAGTGCTTGGTTTTCTATCTATATATTTATTTATTAATCTATTTTTATTTTCCTCGCTAGACCTCCACCAAGATTAGAAAAAACACCCCCTAGATCACCTTCCTTCTAAAATTAGGACATCTAAAGGGCACGAAAGGTCTTAATATTGATAACTAAATGAGGCGAAAGGTCTCAAAATCGCCAAACTAACGGAACGAACGTCTTAAAACCTCAAAACTAATATGCTAAACATGAGGGAGAAGGGGGTCCAGAAAAAGCGAGTACTACCCCCTTTAGAAAGATAGTATGCAATTTGTTACAGAACACATTTACAATACGACTCATAATTGTGTTCGAATTGTTACGCAAAATCGATCAGTACTCACTAAATGCATGTACCAATTTTGATACGTTCGATTTGTTCTGTATTACACACACGAAACAGCGCAGATATGTAGACAGACTGGTATGACAATCATTACAATATTATGTACAGTCGGCCTAATAAGTCATGTTTCGGCACTAAATATATTCTGATCAATAATTGGTATGAGTAATATCTACAACTTGATTTATTCATTTCGGGTGAGATAATTATATAAACATGTTCCTACACGTACCGACCCCATTCAACATCTGACAGACATTAATTCAGCACAGAGCGAGCCAAACGTAATGACAACTGAAATATGACTAATTGACCACTTGCGGGTTTCTGGCTATAAGGAAGTTGGAGCTGTGAACATCAATATTAAACAGAAATGCAATAATTATGTAGGTTTCTGATGGATAAATAGTATGTTGAATTGGGTTTTATGTATTTATGAATGTACTACGACCGTATTGTAGCTGTAAATTCTGTTAAATATCGTTGTCTACAGCTCCAACTTCCTTATAGAACGAAACTCGCAAGTCGGCAAAGCGCGACCGTACCAGACTTTCATCTACAAGTACTGAAATGTGCCGCATGATGAAACGTTGCACATATTCCAGATCCAAGGTGAACTTTCAACCAAGATTTCGCAAAAAGAGTAAACTAGAAAAACATGTGTTATCTTATGAAAATGACAGACTTAAAATATACTTGAGGGGGTAGTGCTTGTTTTTGTGGTCTATATATTTATTTATTTATTTATTTGAGTTTCCTCGTTAAACCTCCATCAAGCTTTAAAAACACCCCCTTTGTGTACATGTACATTTCAAGATAAATGTGTACATTTTTCGGTAGAAAAATGTCCCGGCCAAAGGCCGGTTCCTTCCAAAATTACAGGCTCGCTATCGCTCGCCAGGAAAAAAATCGACATCCAAAGAGCACGAATGGTCTTAATATTGACAAAGAAATGGGGCGAAAGGTCTCAAATCGCCAAACTAATGGAACGAACGTCTTAAATATTCAAAACTAATATGCTAAACATGAGGGAGAAGGGGTTCCAGAAAAAGCGGCTACCTCCCCCTTATCTAGTAAAATATGAGAGTGAAGTAGAGGCTAAAGACTGTAGTGTCCTTGTGGTGGTGTTGTGTTGGAGGTGTGCGGCGCGTGAACGATAGAGATCCTATAGTAAGTAAGAATTGTTATTATCAGTAAGCAATTTCAACATTAATTCATTGATCTTACATAGTAGTAGTAGTAGTAGTAGTAGTAGTAGTAGTAGTAACAAATAAAGTGGTACATCAGTAGCCTATCTATATGACTGATTCGTCTGCAACACTCACAAATATTTTTTTGGATATTGTATGGGTATGTTAATAGTATAAAAGCAAAATAAAAGGGTTCATAATTGCTGAATGCCTCCGTAGGACACACAATGTCGGTTGGTCAGTCTCTTTCTAACTTTAGGATCTCTAGTGTACACCAGCGACCTCTGATTGGTGGTGGTGGTGGTGGTGGGGATTGTGGTGGTGTGTTTGGCAGTGGTTGTTGATTGTGGTTAAGGTTGTGTTATTATCGTTGTGTTGGTTGTAGATGTTGGTTATGGGTCTAGTTGTAGTTGTGATAGTGGGTGTGGTTGTTGGTTGGTTGTGGTTAAGGATGTGTTGTTGTGGTTGTGTTGGTTGTAGATGTTGGTTAGGAGTCTAGTTGTACAAAGTACAAAGGAGTACAAAGGAAAACAAGCAACAACAGGTCTTCCGACCCCTCAAGATTACTTGCCCTCCAAAATACTGCTGTTTCTAGTGTCCAACAGTATGTCAAAGAGATAAAGATGTGAACAGGAAATAATTATCTCTTTGGGAATTAACATGGCAGGGAGGGGGGACAATATTTATGAAATAACACAATTAAGGAAATATTTTATTCATTTACAAATGCAGTCAACCTTGAGTTCAGAGCAAGGTGCTTGTCTAGGCGAACTTTGAAGGAATCAACGGTGTTGCAGTCTATAACATCTCGGGGAAGTCCATTCCACAAGTTGACGACTCGATTGAAGAAGACATTCTTGGATTCGTGCGAGTTGAATGACTTACCAATGATTTTGCAACCATTTACCCGTGTGTAGTTTGATCGGTTGTAGTTGTGATAGTGAGTGTGGTTGTTGTGGTGATGATTGTTGTGTTTGTGTGGTTGTCAGAAATTGTTGCTTGCGGTTAAGGGTGTGTTGTTGTGGTTGTGTTGGTTGTACATGTTGGCTATTAATGGCTGGAGTTAATAATTATACAAACGCGGAAAGAGAGTGTGCAGTGTAATTGAATTCGAGAGTTGTGTGAAGGAGATACAAAGAAATTGTACTGTGTGTGTTGTGTGGGGGAGAAAGAGATTGTGATATGAGGAGAAACATACAGTATATTGTGTTGCGTGGGGTAGTGTGTGTGTGTGTGTGTGTGGAGGAGAGAAAGATATTGTGATGTGAGGAGAAAAATACATTGTGTTTTGTGAGGTAGAATGACTGGAAAGAGTAAGTGCTGTTAGAGGAGAAATATAGTGTGTTGTTTGCAGTAGAGAGCAAGAAAAAGAAGAGAATGTGCGTTGCAAGGGTATAAATAGAGTATGTTGTGTGGACTAGAGAGAGAGTCTGTGTGTGTTGTAAGGGTATAAATAGTGTATGTTGTGTGGATTACTGAGATAGAGTCTGTGAATGTGTGTGTGTTGTAAGGGTATAAATAGAGTATGTTGTGTGGATTACTGAGAGAGAGTCTATGAATGTGTGTGTGTTGTAAGGGTATAAATAGAGTATGTTGTGTGGATTACTGAGAGAGAGTCTGTGAATGTGTGTGTGTGTTGTAAGGGTATAAATAGAGTATGTTGTGTGGATTACTGAGATAGAGTCTGTGAATGTGTGTGTGTTGTAAGGGTATAAATAGAGTATGTTGTGTGGATTACTGAGAGAGAGTCTGTGAATGTGTGTGTGTGTTGCAAGGGTATAAATAGAGTATGTTGTGTGGATTACTGAGATAGTCTGTGAATGTGTGTGTGTGTTGTAAGGGTATAAATAGAGTATGTTGTGTGGATTACTGAGAGAGAGTCTGTGAATGTGTGTGTGTTGTAAGGGTATAAATAGAGTATGTTGTGTGGATTACTGAGAGAGAGTCTGTGAATGTGTGTGTGTGTTGCAAGGGTATAAATAGAGTATGTTGTGTGGATTACTGAGAGAGAGTCTGTGAATGTGTGTGTGTTGTAAGGGTATAAATAGAGTATGTTGTGTGGATTACAGAGAGAGTCTGTGAATGTGTGTGTGCGTTGCAAGGGTATAAATAGAGTAGAGTATGTTGTGTGGATTAGAGAGAGAGAGAATCTGTGAATGTGTGTGTGTTGTAAGGGTAGCAATAGAGTATGTTGTGTGGACTAGAGAGAGAGAGAGTGTGTGTGTGTGTTGTAAGGCGATAAATAGAGTGTGTTGTGTGGACTAGAGAGAGTCTGGGTGTGTGTGTGTGTTGTAAGGGTAGAGATAGAGTATGGTATGTGGAATAGAGAGAGAGAGCGTGTGTGTGTGTGTGTGTTGATAGACTAGAGTGTGTGTACATGGAAGGGGAGGGAGGCCAGAGTTAGAGTGAACAATGGATAGAGAAGGGGAGCTGTCTTGGATGACCCTCACTATAGTTACCGTCCACCACACAAACCAACACTTACAGGTCAACCAGTAGAAGAATGTAAAGTAGTAGTAGTAGTAGTAGTAGTAGAAGAAAGTAAATAATAGGAGAAGTTGCATGGTGTAGAGTAGTAGTATAGTAGAATAGTAGGAATAGAGTAATATCTGATGTTTGTAAAATATAATGAATGTACTGTATTAAATAAAAAGGTAGTAGTAGTAGTAGTACAGTAGTAGTAGTTGCAGTAGTAGTAGTAGTAGTAGTACAGTAAAATGGCCACTCAAGATTGTCAACACTTGGAGGCCTACACAGCTTGTCGTCTAATACCATTGGACAAGAATCCAGGGTGCAGACCTGTAGGGGTGGGTGAAGTGTTGAGAAGAATCATCGGAAAATGCATAATGGAGGTGGTGAAGGACGATGTGCGGTCAGCGGCTGGAAATCTCCAAGTGTGTGCTGGCCACCAAGCAGGGGGAGAGGCAGCAATTCATGCAATAAGAGAAATATATGAGCAAGAAGAATGTGAAGCCGTGCTGTTAGTGGATGCATCAAATGCCTTTAACACCATCAACAGAAAGACAGCAATTCACAACATCAAGGTAAAATGCCCCAGCTTAGCCACCTATGTAGAGAATACCTATAAACAGCCTGCAGACCTCTTCATAGTAAACAACCAAAACTCACGACGTGGAACGGCACTGAAATCAATGGAAGGAACCACACAAGGGGACCCAGTAGCAATGGCGATGTACGCATTAGGTCTCTCGGTGTTGCTATCATTAACAAGACATGAGACGACACATGTTAAGCAGGCGGCCTATGCAGATGATCTCACTGGAGCAGGGAAAGTCAATGATCTCAAGAGCTGGTGGGAGCAAGTATCACAAGTGGGACCAGAAATAGGATACTTTTCAAATGCTAGTAAGTCTATACTGATAGTAAAAGCAGAACATTACGAAAATGCCTTAGAAGCTTTCAACGGTAGTGAAGTGGTCGTAACAAAGGACGGACAGCGTCATCTAGGGGCAGTGATTGGCACAGAAGAGTTCAAGAAGCAATACATGGAAGAGAAGGTCAGAGAGTGGGTAAACGAAATAGAAATACTAGCCAAAATTGCAAAGACGGAACCACAGGCTGCATATTCGGCATTCACATATGGGGTCAAACACCGCTGGACCTACTTGATGGGTACCATTCCAAACGTGGATCCACAACTTCAACCGCTAGAAGATGCCATCAGAGACAAACTCATCCCAGCTTGGATGAAGTCCCACACCCCAAATGCTACAGAGAGGGAGTTGCTCGCACTTCCTCCTAGGTTAGGAGGGCTTGGAATCATCAATCCGGTGAGGAGGGCGACAACGGAACACGAGAACTCAGTAAAGATAACAGAATCTCTCACTGAACGCATCGTAGCGCAAGATCCTGACGGCGAAGTGGACCAGGCGGACATCTACAACATCAGAAAGACCATCACGTCAGAGAGGCAAAACTCACAGAAAAATGACCTGGCACAATTGATGCGACAACTTTCCCCGAGACTAACAAGAAAAGTACAAATAGCACAAGAAACGGGTGCTTCAAATTGGCTGACAACACTACCAATCAAGGCAAAAGGCTTCAATCTAAACAAACAAGAATTTAATGATGCTATTGCACTGAGGTATGATTGGCCGATTGAAGGACTGCCCGATCGATGCGTTTGTGGAATCAACAACGATGCAGACCACAGCATGATATGTAAGAAGGGAGGATTCATCAGCATCAGGCACGATGAAGTAAGAGATGTAACGGCGAACATGCTCAGGGAGGTGTGTCGAGATGTGGTGCGCGAACCATCACTCATTCCCTTGGAGGGAGAGATCTTGCAGCACAGGACGGCCAACACATCCAACGAAGCACGAGTGGACGTTAGTGCAAGAAGTGTTTGGACAAGAGCACAGCGAGCATTCTTTGACGTAAGAATATTCGACCCAATGGCCCATAGCTACAGCGGGCTGTCTCTGGAGGCTGCACACAAGAGGAATGAACAAGAGAAGGTCAGGGCATATGGGGAAAGGATCTTAAATATCGAACATGGCAGCTTTACCCCACTAGTCTTCACCACATCTGGAGGGATGGGACCTAGGGCCCAGTGCTTCTATTCAAGGCTTGCAGAGATCATCGCAGAGAAGAAGAAACAGCCCAGGAGCCACGTTGTAGCCTGGATGAGGTGCCGTCTATCTTTCTTGTTGCTCAGATCAGCACTACTATGCCTGCGGGGAACAAGACTGTCTGCACCACAACCAGCGACGGTGGCAGAAGTGGACTACGAGGCAGCAGTGGCAGAGGGTCGCATAGGAAGGAGACTGGATTGAAGTTGCATGGTGTTGAATAGTAATATCTGATGCTTGTAAAATAAAATGTATGAACAATATTAAATAAAAACCAATGTAGTAGTAGTAGTAGTAGTAGTAGAAATAGAGTAATATCTGATGTTTGTAAAATATAATGAATGTACTGTATTAAATAAAAAGGTAGTAGTAGTAGTAGTACAGTAGTAGTAGTTGCAGTAGTAGTAGTAGTAGTAGTAGTAGTAGTAGTAGTAGTAGTAGTACAGTAGTAGTAGTAGTAGTAGTAGTAGAAATAGAGTAATATCTGATGTTTGTAAAATATAATGAATGTACTGTATTAAATAAAAAGGTAGTAGTAGTAGTAGTACAGTAGTAGTAGTACAGTAGTAGTAGTTGCAGTAGTAGTAGTAGTAGTACAGTAGTAGTAGTAGTAGTAGTAGTAGTACAGTAGTAGTAGTAGTAGTAGTAGACATCTACAACATCAGAAAGACCATCACGTCAGAGAGACAAAACTCACAGAAAAATGACCTGGCACAATTGATGGGACAACTTCACCCGAGACAAACAAGAAAACTACAAATAGCACAAGAAACGGGCGCTTCAAATTGGCTGACAACACTACCAATCAAGGCAAAAAGCTTCAATCTCAACAAACAAGAATTTAATGATGCTATTGCACTGAGGTATGATTGGCCGATTGAAGGACTGCCCGATCGATGCGTTTGTGGAACCATCAACGATACAGACCACACCATGATATGTAAGAAAGGAGGATTCATCAGCATCAGGCACGATGAAGTAAGAGATATAACAGCGAACATGCTCAGGGAGGTGTGTAGAGATGTGGTGAGCGAACCATCACTCATTCCCTTGGGTGGAGAGACCATGCAGCACAGGACGGCCAACACATCCACTGAAGCAAGATTGGACGTTAGTGCAAGAGGCTTTTGGACAAATGCACAGCGAGCGTTCTTTGACATAAGAGTATTTGACCCAATGGCCCACAGCTACAGCGAGCTGTCTCTGGAGGCTGCACACAAGAGGAACGAACGAGAGAAGGTCAGGACATATGGAGAAAGGATCTTACAAGTCGAACATGGCAGCTTTACCCCACTAGTCTTCACCACATCAGGAGGGATGGGACCCAGGGCCCAGTGCTTCTATTCAAGGCTAGCAGAGATCATCGCAGAGAAGAAGCAACAGCCTAGGAGCCACGTCGTAGCCTGGATGAGATGCCGTCTATCTTTCTCATTGCTCAGATCAGCAGTACTATGCCTGCGGGGAACAAGAAGGTCTGCACCACAACCAGTGACGGTGGCAGAAGTAGACTACGAGGCAGCAGTGGCAGAGGGTCGCATTGGAAGGAGACTGGATTGAAGTTGCATGGTGTAGAATAGTAGTATCTGATGCTTGTGAAATTTAGTATGTGTACAATATTAAATATAAGGTAGTGGTGGTGGTGATGGTGGAGGTGGTGATGGTAGTAGTAGTAACATGAAATGTATGAAAAATATTAAATAAAAATCAATGTAGTAGTAGTAATCCACGATGATGAGTCTGAGTGCTTACCCCGGAATAGGAAGTAGCTGAATGACAACAAAGTCAGGCGCTTTGATGACTATTCTGACCTAGTCTAGGGTCCAAAGAGGGGATGCACAGACTGAGTGGTATTACTTTAAAAAAAAAAAGTAGTAGTAGTAGAAATAGAGTAATATCTGATGTTTGTAAAATATAATGAATGTGCAATATTAAATAAAAGTCAAAGACAAAAAAATAGTAGTAGTAGTAGTAGTAGTAGTAGTAGTAGTAGTAGTAGTAGTAGTAGTAGTAGTAGTAGTAGTAGTAGTAGTAGTAGTCAATCAATCAATCAATCAATTATATTTCGTAATAAATTACATATATTGAGGAAGCAGGTGGACACTACACATAAACTCCCAAAATAGAGTAATAGTAACTATGTAATTTAAGATTATATTATTATTACTTATAAAGTTTAAGAAATAGCTTGAAGTTAAATTTATACATGAGAATAATACTATATAAGAGAACAAGCAATTCATTAAGAACAGTGATAAGTCCAGGTAAAAGCAATATTAAGGAATGTTTAAAAATTATTAATAAAAACAAAATAATAATAATGATTCTGTGAGGGTGCATTAACCATTGTCATAACCGACATACAATTAAAAGTTAGAGTTAAATTGATATAATATACAAATAGTAAAATACTAACAAGTTTTAAGAACAACAATAATTAAGGTAAAATTAAAGAAATATTCAATGATCGGAAATGCAAAAAAACACCGAATATTTCCTACCTACAAGATACTTACCCAACTACCCAAGCTAATACCATGTACACAGCATATATCTAAAACAAGAACACGGCAGTCCATACCCGGTTAAGGGGGGTGACCTGCTTTGTTTATCTCCTGTTCTCTCTTTCTCTGGCTTGTATCCATCCGGCCCCATTCAGCCTACTGTTCTAAGACGTTTATCCCCATCCAGGTGTCGATTTTTTTCCGCGAGCCAGCATTGTAGCCTGCTGTCAAAAACATTTTAAATTATGCTGGCTCGGAAATATGCTGGTTTAGGAAAATCTATATCTATCTATATACTCAGGCTCGATCCCCACATATAATTTTTTTTTTTTTTTTTTAGGAAAATGCCAAATATAAAAGACGAGGAAAGTATAATCACAAAGCAGCAGAAGAATCCAAACAATATAACAATATGGTAAATAATGCGTTAGAGGATTACCGTCACTATCTTGATGACGTGCGAGGGAGATTATAGAGGCTAAGCTAGAAGAAGAAGAAGAAGGAGAATAAGAATAAGAGGAAAAAGAAGAATAAGAACAGAAGAAGAAGAATAGAAGAAGAAGAGCGGAAGAGAAGGCGATAATAATAAGGGGAAGGAGGGAAGACGAACGGAGAGAGAGAGAGAGAGAGAAGAAATAAGAAGAGAAGCATAGTTTTCATCTTTCACTCATTCACTGTTTTGCTGTGGGAATGAGGAGATGGATAATGAGGAAGGAGGTGATGAATGAGGAAGAGATATTAAGAGGAGAGGAAGAGAAGAAGATAATAATAAGAAGATGAGGCGGAGGGAAGACGAACACAGTGAGAGAGAGAGAGAGAGGAGGATGGAAGAGGAAGAGATGTTAAGAGGGAAGCTTCATTCAACCTTCACCTTTTTGCTTTGGCCTGTCTGCAGTGTTACCGTGTTGGCCTCACTATCAAAAGGTCCCGGGTTCGATTCTCGGGCAGTGTAAGACGGATGGGAAGTCTTCTTACCCCCTATGCCTATGCCTCTGTTCACCTGGCAGTAAATATATATGTGAAGTTAGTGGACATTATCGCTATTATTTTGGTGGTTGTAAGACGTTTCACCCCATTCAGGTGTCGATTTACTCTGGGCAACCTGTCGCGAGCCTGCGTGTTAGAGGATACCGTTGGCTGGGACATATGTCTAGCGAAACATTTATATATTAAGCCTTATAAGGGGTCTGGCGGGCGGTTTTTTTTTTTGTTTTTTTTTTTTACATTAACGGGAGTCAGCAAAGGCGTTTATATAGTTTAGGAGGGAAGCTAAAAATAAATTGTTCGAAAATGGCAACATTGATCAAACCTCATACTAACAATTAAACAAAAGCAGTACAATACTCCCCCCCCCCCCCATTGTACAAACAAATATGAGTAAACCATGGGACCTTAGGCCCCACCCCCACCCACACACACACACGCACACACCCTCACATCAGATAGAGTTAACACGAGGCTACCCGGACTCCCGGAGAGAGAGAGAGAGAGAGATTAAGACCCCCTGAGGTAGAATAACAGGAAAATATAATGGGGATTGAATAGGAGGATTATGGGTTTATCTTGTTGGCGGGTGGAGGAGATTAAGACGATGAGGAGGTGGAGGAGGAGAAGGAGGTGGGGAGGTGGAGGAAGCAAGGAAGTGGAGGAGGGAGCAAGAAAGTGGAGGAGGAGGAGGAGGGGGTGGGGAGGTGGAGGTGGAGGAAGCAAGAAAGTGGAGGAGGAAGGGCGGTGGATGGAGCAAGAAAGTGGAGGAGTTGGAAGAGAGGGGGAGGAGGAGGAAGAAGAGAAGAAGGCAAGAAGAAGAGTCTAGACCAAAGGAAGATTGTACAAACAGAAGAACGCAGGAAAACTAACCGAAGCCAAACGAGATAGGCCTACAATGAGGGAAAATAGGGAAAATTAACCCCTTCTGTACCAGCGACATCTTTTAATTATATTCTGGCTATATTTAGACGATTTTGTGCAGTTTAAGAATGACGTGTGGTCGTGAAAAGGGTTAAGTGAGGTACTTCTAAGTCTGTTAATTGTTGGAGACCCTTTATAAACTGAATACAATCGTCTAATAGTAGCCATAATATGGTACAAGGACGGCACCGGTATAGAAGGGGTTAATAGGAAATGGGTAAATAGCACATGGATAAATGAAAGTGGTGATGACTTAACCTTGCAAGGATCGGTGCTTGGCCGTCACGGAAGTGCTTTAAGGGGACCCACCTCGTGGTTTTTTTCTCTCTCCCTCTCTCTCTGGGTTGTTTACTTTTGGCCCCATTCAGTCTACTGCTTTAAGACGTTTATCCCCATCTAGGTGTCGGTGTTTTCCTTGCGAGCAGGCGAGCCAGCATGTTTAAAAAAAGTGTTTTTGACAGCAGGCTAAATTTGTAAATTTTTCGATAGAAAATTTCTCCGGCGAAGCCGGATTTCTCCATACAATGTATGTCATTAACAACGTATTACGTGGTATGTCATTATTATGTACATACACTTAAGGGGGGTGACCCGCTTCTTTTCTCTCCTTTTCTCTCTTTCTCTGGCTTGTATCCATTTGGCCCCATTCAGCCTATTGTTTTCAGACTTTTATCCTCATCCATGTGTCAATTTTTTACTGGTGAGCGGTAGCGAGCCAGCATATTTTTAAAAAAAATTTGACAGCAGGCTAAATGTGTACATTTTTCGATAGAAAAATTTCTCCGGCGAAGCCGGATTTCTTCATATAATGCTGGCTCGCTATCGCTCGCCAGGAAGTAATCGACACCTAAATGGGGATAAACGTCTTAAAATAGTAGGCTGAATGGGGCCGAATGGATACAAGCCAGAGAAAGAGAAAAATTTAGAGAAATAACAAAAAGCAGGTCACCCCCCTTAACCCCTCACGACACCAAGTACGTGGCCTCTTCACTTTATCCGGGCTAATATTACACGTTTTCTTAATTTTGAAAGGCTCTGGAATCAAAGGGGTGAAATCCATCTCAACGCATTAAGGGGAGATCTCCACTTGAGGGATTTTTTTCTTGACCCCTTTCTCCCTCATGTTTAGCCCCATTGCTTTTGATATAAAACGTTTGCCCCATTAGTTTAGCGATTTTAAGAACTTTCACCCCATATTAAGACCTTTCGTGCAATTCAGGTGTCGATTTTATCCTGGCGAGCGATAGCGAGCCTGTAATTTAAGAGGAACCGGCTTTCAGCCGGGACATTTTTCTATCGAAAAATGTACAAATTTATCTTGAAAGGGGGTCTAGGGGGTGTAATTTTAAGATTGATGGAATTCTAGGGAATGAACTAAAAACCTCCCCTTAACCTTCTGACTTCCACAGTACCTTCTTGAGCTGAACAAACCCGTTATAGACAGACAACAATGAAGAATGGCGTCCTCGAAGTCTGGAAGGTCATAAATCTATTATATCCAATAATAGCAGGTTTTGAGAATGACCTACACGAACGTTAAGGGGCTATAAGTGGCCGGATTTTTGGTCTATTAATTCATGTATTCGTGTATTTTTTAGTTTCCTCGCTAGACCTCTACCAAGCTTAGAGAAACACCCCCTAGACACCCTTTCAAGATAAATTTGTACATTTTTCGGTAGATTTGTTTTGGAATCGTAGCCATCATCATCATCTTTGTTATTATTGTTGTGAGTGCTTCTATTATAGGTGTTGTTGTTGTTGTTGTAAGGTGTCAGTTTTGCCTTCGTTATCACTGCTTTTAATATTGATGATGTTATGAAGGTCAGGTGAAGGTATTAACCCCTTCTGTACCGGCGACGTTTTTTTTTGTGTTTATTTCATCTAAACTTGGACGATTTTTTTAAGCTTAGGAAGGATATATGGTAGCTAAAAGGACTAATTAAGATTATATGTAGCCTTGTAATGGGTAGACGTCCTTCCTAAGCTGAATACAATCCTCTAATACTTACCGGAATCTAATGAAAAGAACGTCACCGGTACAGAAGGGGTTAAGTGATAAGCCTTTACAACGGCACCTCGTAGCTACTTTCTATTTGTTCCTATTTTCTGAAGAGTGTTGAGGGGAGAGAGAGAGAGAGAGATGAAGCTGTTGGAGTGGCTTTGTCGTGTGTGTTATTTCTATGGTAATTCTCCCTTAAGATCTCTGGTGGCCACTTATTAACACACATACCAAAGCCACCTCAACAGCTTCCTCTATCTACAACACCCCTTCTCTGCTATCTACACTCTCCCAGCCGTATGGTCCTAGTGTACTGGAGGCCCGGGCAGGAGTGGTGTATCCGTAGTCTTTCCACAGTAGGGTAAAACAAAACATAAACTTTATTTGTATGTAACATGTGTGATGCACATAAATAAAAGGGGATGTGTCGGATGGTTGAAAGCCACAGTTGCTCGCGCGTTTGGGGCTAGCAACACGTATTATGAAAAACATGTATTCTCCTTCATTCGCTGTCCCCCCCTTCACTCACTCAACCCCACAATTTGCCGGAGGATAACAGGTTTTTCACAATACGTAGACGGAGGTCTTTTACAAAAAAAAAAAAGTGTACTGGCTGATGGCGTTAAGGGGGTAGTGCTTGTTTTTTGGTCTATATATTTATTTACTAATATATTTTTGAGTTTCCTCGCTAGACCTCCACCAAGCTTAGAGAGACACACCCTGGACCCCCCTTCAAGATAAATTTGTAAATTTGTTGGTAGAAAAATTTCCTGGCCGAAGACCTGTTTCCCTTAAAATTACAGGCTCGATATCGCTCGCCAGGGGAAAATCGACACCTAAATTGCACGAAAGGTCTTAACATTGACAACGAAATGCGGCGAAAGGTGTTTAAATCGCCAAGCTAAGGGGCTGAACGTCTTAAGATCTAAACATTAATGGGGCTAAACATGAGGGAGAAGGGGTACCCCAAAAAAACGATCTGCCCCTTAATTAAAAGGCCCAGGACACTTATTCTCTGAAACAATTTTATCATTAACTTTGTTGTTGTCGTTGATGCTGTTGTTGTTGTAAGATAGTGTTACCTCATCATCCAGGCAGAGAGAGAGAAAGAAATGTATCTCAGCATCCAGGCAGAGAGAGAGAGAGAGAGAGAACCTGGCGAACGTTGGAGCCTGAGATTAAATAGGCAGTTTCTCTTGTCAACCCTATGATGTACTACACCCCTACAGCTGTGTATGTGTCTCTGTGTGTGTGTGAGTGTATGTGTGTCTGTGTGTGTGTGTGTGTGTGAGAGAGAGTGATGTGTGAGAGTGAGTGTATGTGTGTCTGTGTGTGTGTGTGTGTGTGAGAGCGAGGTTGCCACGAAACTTTATCCAGACTTTTCGTTGACTATCATCGGGCAAAGTAACATAATTAAGTTCAAACATATACAGTCCATATTGATTATAGTATATAGTAGGCGATATATCATAACCTCTATCCTCTGTAACTCAAAAAGGGCTAGAGCAAATTTTTTTTTTTTTTTTTTTTTTTTCTATGTGATTGAGGGAGGCAAAAGGCATAACTGCCTATAGCGAGTGCCTCCCCCATAGTTGAAAGAGTGACAGGGCCAAAATCAAGGGACGTTCGAGCCAAAATGCCTGGACACACGGAGTTTGAAGCAATTTAAGTCATAGGAAGAGGGAAAGACCGATTCTGGGAGAGAGTTCCAGAGCTCAGATGTTGAGTAGAAGAAAGTTTGAGAGTAACGTTTCACTCTTGGGTTGGAGAGTTGCACAGAGTAGGGGTGGGATTGAGTTGCAAGACGGGTACCACGTGCCCTACGTAAAGGAGGTGGTATGCACTGGGATAGCTCTGAGGAACACTGATTATTATAGTAGCGATAGAATAGCGAGAGAGATGCAACATTGCGGCGGAGAGAGAGAGATTGCAGAGAGTTGGTGAGTGGACGGGAGTTAATGATACGAAAGGCCTTCCTTTCAACTTTGTCTAGGAGAGCGGTGTGAGAGGAACCTCCCCACACATGTGAACAATACTCAATACAAGGGCGCACTATGCCCCTGTACAGAGCAAGAAGCTGTGCAGGGGAAAAGAACCCCCTAAGGCGGTTGAGCACACCCAGCTTCTGGGAGGCTGCCTTAGCAAGACTGGTAATATGGTCCTTCCAAATGAGAGCAGAAGAAAAAGAGACACCAAGAATATTGAGAGAAGATGAAGGGTCAATTTTTGTATTGTTGAAGAATAAGGGATAGTCCGCTGGGAGATCCTGACGGGTAGATAGATGGAGAAATTGGGTTTTGGAAGCATTAAAGTTAACAAGGTTTTCTCTGCCCCAATTGGAAATAGTATTTAGATCAGAATTTAAGAGTTCTATGGCTTCATTACGTTTGTCGTTGAGGGATTGCTGGCTGGGGCGTTCTGAAAAACTAATGGAGTAGTGTAAAGTTGAGTCGTCTGCGTATGAATGGATGGGAATTAAGGTACAGTTAAGGAGATCATTTATAAAAATTAGAAAGAGAATAGGAGATAGGACAGAGCCCTGAGGAACACCGGAGTTTATAGGGTGAGGAAGTGAACAATGGCCGTCCACAACCGCAGCTATGGAACGGCCGGAAAGGAAATTAGAGACAAAGGCACAGATGGAGGGATAGAAACCGAAGGAGGGTAGTTTAGAAATTAAAGATTTATGCCAGACTCTATCGAAGGCTTTCGATATGTCTAGTGCAATAGAAAAAGTCTCACCGAAGTCCCGAAAGGAGGATGACCAAGAGTTAGTAAGATATGAAAGACGATCACCAGTAGAGCGACCCTTAAGGAAGCCATACTGGCGATCTGAGAGCAGATTATGAGAAGAGAAATGCTTAAGAAATTTGGAAGCAAGAATAGTTTCAAAAACTTTAGAAAGACAAGAGATAAGAGCAATTGGACGATAGTTGGAGGGTTGAGAGCGGTCACCCTTCTTTGGGACAGGTTGAATGTGAGCAAACTTCCAGCATGAAGGGAAGACGTTAGAGGATAGACAGAGACGAAAGAGTTTGCCTAGGCAGGGAGTCAGCACGGAAGCACAGTTTTTGAGAACAACAGGAGGAACACCGTCCGGACCGTACGCCTTATTAGTGTTAAGCCTAGAGAGGGTAGAAAGTACATCTTTAGAAGAGATTAGGATATTAGGCATAAGTAAGAGAGAGGAGGGCGGAGAGGGAGGAATAGCACCGGAATCATCCAAGGTGGAGTTTCTAGAAAAAGTTTGAGCGAAGAGTTTAGCTTTGTCAGAGGAAGAAGTGATGGTTGTGCCATCAGAGTGGGAAAGGGGAGGGAAAGACAAGGAAGAGAAATTGTTGGAGAGGTTTTTGGCTAGATGCCAGAAAGCTTGGGAAGAGCTAGAGTTGGATAGTTCAGTGCATTTATTATTGATGAAAGAGTGTTTGGCAAGTCGAAGAACAGATTTGGCTTGATTCCGGGCAGAAACATATGAAGAATGAGAGTCTTGAGTTTTTAGGCGTCGGTACCGTTTGAATGCTTCCTCCTTATTGCGGACAGCAGTAGAACAGGCGTGAGTAAACCAAGATTTTTTAGCATTAGACTGAGAGAAAGAGAATGGAATGTATGCTTCCATGCCCGATAGGATTACCTCGGTAATGCGTTCAGCACTCTCCGAGGGTCCTCGGCCATGGAAGCAGAAATAATTCCATGGGAAATCAAAGAAGTACTGCCGAAGAGCCTCCCAGTCGGCAGCGCCAAAGTGCCACAAGCGCCGCCGGCTAGGAGGATCGGGTGGCTGTACTGGAGAGATAGGACAGGTGACAGAGATAAGTTTATGGTCGGAGGAGCCCAAAGGAGAGAAAAGATCGACAGTATAAGAAGAAGGGTTAGAAGTTAGAAACAGGTCAAGAATGTTGGGCCGATCTCCGATGCGATCCGGGATACGGGTGGGTTGCTGAACTAACTGCTCTAGGTCATTTAGGATAGAAAAGACGTAGGCTTGTTCACCAGGTGGATCAGTAGTGTGAGAGGAGAGCCATTGGCGGTGGTGAACGTTGAAATCTCCTAAGATGGAGATTTCTGAGAAAGGAGAAATGGATAGAATGTGTTCCACTGTAGAGTTTAGATAGTCAAAGAATTTGGGAAAGTTGGTAGAGTTAGGGGAAAGATAGACAGCACAGAAATATTTAGTAAGAGAATGACAGGAAAGTTTGAGCCATAAAGTTGAGAATTCAGAGGAGTCAAAATCGGGTACACGAGAGCAAGTGAGTTTGTTGTGCACATATGCACAAATTGGCTGTACATTTCCACATCTATTCCTTGACTGACTCTTCCCAAATGGTAAACATATTAGCTTGATTACTCTAGCCCTTTTTGAGTTACAGAGGTTTGAGGTCATGATTTGTTGCCTACTTAGAGCGAATAGACTATAGTGCTATAATTCGGTTCCCGGACATCTCAACCAGTAGACCATTTCAACCAGTAGCTCTCAAACAGTGCCAAATCAACCTAGACCAACCAAACCAGTGCCAAAATGTAGTACTAACCTAACCTAACCGTAATGGTTGATTTGGTACTGGGTGAGAGCTACTGGGTGAAATGGTCTACTGGTTGAGTTATCCGGTCACCCTATAATTAATCTAATGGAATGGCTAAGGAAATGCAAGTGGTGTAAATTCAAGTAACTGGTGTGACAGATATCGCGAACAGGTAGGTTAATTAGGTAGGTTGGAGAGAGAGAGAGAGAGTAAATGAGTAAACTTCTTAGTTCATATTAGTGGTACACTGTACAAAATATCTGTATTTTTACATGTTTTTCTCTGTATTTACCAACATAAAATTCACAGTAAACTTAAAATACAGATAATATCTGTATTTTATATTACAGGCGTTGACTGAATAACTATAGAAATACTGACTATATACCATATGTGTTCTTTATGAACTGTAGCAGCCTCTGCACTGATATTAATAAGGAGAGGCTGAACCATACACCCCCAAGTCAGCCTGTATAAGAGATTGTGTTTCTGGCATTATACCATCTTATTACATATGGAAATACTAAGACTCGCTGAAAAAATCAGATCTCTATGTGCGCGCGCGCGAGCGCAAAATTTCATTGCACTTTCGTAAAATCAATTTTTGCATGGCATAGCGTACAAGCAGCTGATTTGACACCAAAATGGTCAAAACTCTGACATTTTCGGTAAAACGGCATTTATCTAAACGTACAGGCGTTCCTATGTACCCCTATATACTCTATTTAGAAGGGGAATGCATTTGAGCAATACATGAAAATATAGTGGCACTCGTAAGTGCAAAAAAATGATAGCAAACCACACAAATTCATAGATTTTCATCAGTCAAAGCTATTTTGGGGGCAGATAAAATAGTTAGTCCTCCTTAGCCTCCATTTTCTGCCATAGCGCGCACATAGAAGATCAAGATTAATGACCAACTAAAGAAAATTTTCGTCATGGGTAGGCTTCACTGGTTTTATAAGAGAAATTTTTACCAATATCCATGATATTGGGGCCCCCCTAGGGGGCCCTAAGGATGTCATATGGGTGTTTATGCCCTCATATGATTATTTCTATTGCTTACAGCAGCCCTTTAGACTACAGACACAAAAAAAAAAATTGGGTCGCTGAAAGAAAAAAAAACTCTTTTTCGGGGGTCGAGGTCGAACCCCCGGCCCGGGGGGTTATGGATGCGATATGTTTTTTTGTTCCTTCCTATGCTATTCTCCTATGTTGAAAGAAGCATTATAACACAAGAACACAAAAATTAGAAATTTTGATGTCTGGGCTCAGCGGAGGGTGCAGCCTCCCCTAATTAATTAATTTAAGTTCACTAAATACTTAATATTTGTTTTTATAATGGTAAAACTTAAATGTTTACCCTTGTAATGTATCTAGAAAACGAACCAATAATGTATCACTAGAGTTGCCGGATACTTCTATTCTATCTATCTATCTATTGCCTGACGCCGTGATCCCCGAAGGGGTGGCCACGAACGAACCGCCCCCATGCACCTCTGTCCCCAGTCAGTCGACGCCCCTCCCCCCAACCAGCACCGCCTTCGTTCATGTACTTCCTCACTCCATCCTTCCACCTCTCAATCGGTCTACCTCTCCCTCTCTGTCCCTCCACCTCGCTCTCGTACACCCTCTTAGTCATTCTCTCGCTTTCCATACGTTCTATATGGCCGAACCATCTCAAGTTGTTCCTTTTCACACTTTCCAGCACATCTACCTCCACACCACACCTCCTTACTTCCTCATTAGTCTGTCTATCCCTCCATGTAACTCCGCACGCACTCCTTAAGTAATTAATTTCCACTGCTCTCACTCTTGGTCTGAGTCTCTCAACCAACGTCCATGCTTCGCTTCCGTAAGTCAGTGTCGGGATTACCACACTGTCATGCAAGGACTTCTTCACTTCCATACTGACCACCCTATTTCTTGTTACTGCTTTCAGCATTCCTACACCCCTCTTCCCCTGTTGTACCCTCTCCCGAACTTCTTCATCCATAGTCCCATCTTTACTCAACACACTGCCCAGATACTTAAGAGTTGACGATCTCCATAGCCTGACCGTTCAGCTTCACCTCACACTCTGTGACTTCACCCCTTTCGAAGACCATAACCTTGCTCTTCCCCGCATTTACCTTTAAATTCCAAATTCCGTTTTTCGCACACTGTTCCAAACTCATTTACCAGACCCTGCAACTCCCATTCATTATCACTCATCAGAACTGTATCATCCGCAAACAGCAGTATAGGTAGCTTCCACTCAATTCCCTCCCTTTTCAGCGATACACCAACATCCACTGCTCTTGATAGTATTTCTTTCATGACTCCATCCATACATACAGTAAACAACCATGGGGACATCACACACCCCTGTTTCAAACCAACATTCAGGTCAAAGAACTCGCTCTGCTCACTCTCCACACGTACTGCTGCCTTTGCACCCTCATACATGCTCTTCACTGCTTTCAGCAACTTGCCCTCTACTCCGTATATTCTAAGTACTTTCCACAAACTTTCTCTATCCACTCTGTCATAGGCCTTCTCAAAGTCCATAAAGGCAACATACACCTTTTGTTTCTTCTCCAGATATTTCTCCACAACACAATTCAGGGTAAAAATCTGATCTACACATCCTCTTCCCATCCTAAAACCTCCCTGCTCGTCGCCTATCCATTTCTCCGTTCTCAGTCTCACTCTCTCAATCACTACCCTACTGTATACCTTCCCTACTACTTCTATTGCCTTCATTTATATATGAAAAATTTCAAGCATCTTTTTCAGGTTATATTTCATGAACCTTCTTCTTTATAAATCATTGGAATTCATTTTGACAAAATAAAGGTGTTGTTGTATCAGTAAACTATCGGTATATGTGTGGCGTTATATAAGAGCTGTGAGTCACATGACTTTTTGGCGGGAAAACCGTCTTGAGTACTACTAGGCCTGTTTCTGGGAGAGCAGCTAGGCAGTATTTTCGTGCGCTAGTTTTGCTAATTTTCAGCTGCACACATATTATTCCTTACCTCAGTTATTACCACAACCTTATTAACCGTGATGGGCTGTGGAAATGCTCAGTATTATTGCCAGGAACTATGTAACATGGACAATAAGCAGTGTGATTTGGTGTATCTGTTGCTGTGGAATGTCTTAACTGGTAAAAAACTATTAGTTGTTGAGCCCTTGACCCTTGTTGCGAACATTTTCTACACATTTACATTTGTAATAAGATATAGGCTAATACCGGGAATACGAGAGCTCTTTCTTAAACTGAGTAAACACGTCTAGCTTTAACAAAAGTAACCTAGGCTAGTACAAAACATACCCACCGTATGTGTATGCTTCTCGAAAAGCTTTGCTTAGCCTATTAATATACCCTTGCCCAGAGTTTCATTTCATCAGCTAAATATAATTGCTTAACGTTTGGTTCTGGTGATGGGCTGGTCTATCAGAGTGAGAACTGAGCGATCTCTGCCATACCCATAGCTTACTCTGACTGTTCCTTTTACTTTTATATTTTCTAGATCTCAAGTGACGGCGTCTCTTCCGTGGATTGACCTCCCAGTCTACCTAGATTGGAAGCCAAAGCGTCACATTTTGTCCTTTGCCCCTCAACTTTCTCTTCATAATTGCTGAGGGGCCCAGGGCCCTGGGTGGGGCTTTGGTTTCCTGGGCGTTTCCGCACCTTCCTCAGCTCCCCGCCATGGAGTGGCTTCGGTCACCCAGGCTTAATTGTGGTCGGCAGTGAGGGTTCTGTGGGGGCGCACGGTTATTAGACCAGTCAAAGTAGGGCTGGACTTAGAACAAATTGCAATAGAAGGTTTTTTGGCTTTAACTTGTTTATTAGGTCCCTCTGATGAACATATAAAAAGTCTCCAACTTTTGGACACCGGGAAAGTGGTTAATTTGCATAAATTCAAGATGGCCGCCGTCCAAAGCTTCAATTTACAGATAACTTTTTTCTGGTTGCTCCTAGACCCTATAAATGTATTACAAACAACGTTTTTTGGCTTTAACTTGTTTATTAGGTCCCTCTGATGAACATATAAAAAGTCTCCAACTTTTGGACACCTGGAAAGTGGTTAATTTACAGCCAAAAAACCTTACAGCCAAAAAACCTTCTATTGCAATTTGTTCTAGGTCAAGCCCTACCTTTACTGCACATTATTGTCTATTACATTTTGCCTAGGCCTATACTAATCCCATCATCTTGTTTCTTGTTTCAACAGATTGGTGCGACATCTACCGAAGCCATGGAAGAAGAGGTGGTGCATAATCCCTGCGGCATTTGCTCAAACACGTTAGACGAAGGAGAAACAGTCAAGCTGAGGGCGAAGGGAGCAGATACTATCAACAAGGCCAGTACTGAACGTGGAACGCCATCAATTACCGTGTCCGAGGGCCAAACGGTGCACATTGATTGCCGAAAGAAGCATGTCAATACGAAGCCAAATAGAATTCCTGGGAAGCAGAAGAAACGTCCTGAAAAACCTGCTCTTCGTTCTCAGACACCAGACTTTTGTTTTACAGAGAACTGCTTTTTTTGTGGTACAAAAATCTATTTGGACACAAAGCATGATTCAGAAGAAGTGTATCCAGTACGCACCTTCAACTTTCAAAGGACAATACTTTCTGCATGTGATGCCAGGGCTGATGAGTGGGCTGACACTGTTAGAGGCCGAATTAACTTTGCACGCGATCTTCCAGCAGCTGACGCAATATATCACAAGCAGTGCAGCTCAAATTTCCAGACACATAGGCAGATCCCCTCCAAATATCGTGATTCCGCAGACAGTGAACCTCCTCGCAAGGGTCGCAAAGTAGATGCCTCACGAGAGGAAGCATTTCTACTCGCAATCGAGGACCTAGTCAGTGGCAATGATGATGAACAGACTACAGTGGTTGATCTCGTTGATAGAATGTCCCAGTTGTGCCCTGATGTTGAAGCGTATAGTGTAAAATACATGAAACAGAAACTTATTTCATATTTTGGGGATGAACTGGTTATTAGTAACGTGCATGGACGCAGCGATGTTGTAACTGTCAAAGAAAGTGCTGCAAAGATTTTGCAACAATTCAAAGACTCACCACAGACTGATGATGAGGAAGCAGAACAAAGAAAGATAGTCAGGGCTGCGGCACGGTTGATCAAAGCAGATATAAAGAACATTGATACTTGTAGAGATTTCTATCCAGATCCTTCTGAACTCCGGTCGCTGGAAAAGAATGTGGCGTACGTTCCGCAGTCCCTTCGTATATTGCTGCAAGAGACGTTCAGTGGCAAGTCATGTGATCTTGAAGTTGCATCAATTGGACAAAGTATCGTGCAACTTACCAGACCAAGGGCCATTGTAGCACCCATTCAGTATGGATTGGCGGTTCAAATGCACCAGCACTTTGGTTCCCGCTTTCTTGTGGACAGTTTACACAGCCACGGCTTCTGTCTGCCTTACGCAGAAGTTTTGAGGTTTTCGAAGTGTGCTGCCAATTTCAGGGGCACCAACATATCCACTGCAGGCAGGTTTGGACAGTTCGTTGCAGACAATGTTGATCACAACTTGCGTACGCTTGATGGGCGAGGAACATACCATGGTATGGGTATAATTGTTGCTGTCACCCCTGAAGTAAGAGACACAACATCAATACCAAGATTGCAGTCACCTGAAAACAACTTCACGGCAGCTCAAATTGAAATAAAATACTACCGCAGTGTTCGCAAGAAGGGTGGGCCTCTCGAATTTAGAAAGCTTGACCCCATTTCAGCATCTGACAAGCTTGAAAATCTGGACATACTGTGGAAAACGTCATGGTTGCTTCGACCAAAACGACCAGGCTGGTCCGGCTTAATGCAGAGTGTGTGCCATGGACCACACCCAGGGAAATCATCCGTCCATTTCTTGCCCATGATTGACATGGACCCTACGGACATGAGTTGTATTTACTCAACACTTCACTTCGTTGCTGCGGAAAGCCATCGCCAGGGAACGACGCCAATGCTGACATTCGACCAACCGCTTTATTGGAAAGCGAAGACGATCATTGTTCATGAGAAGGAAGGAAGCGAACTGAAACCCATTGTTTTGAACCTTGGTGGCTTTCACTCTGTGATGAGCTTTTTGGGATGCATGGGCCATGTTATGGAAGCATCTGGGCTTAAGGAGGTTTTGGAACTTATATACGCTGAAAATGCTGTGACCCAAATGCTGAGTGGGAAAGCCTATGCACGAGCAATCAGAGGCCACTTCTTGGTTGACACAGCCTTGAGTTCGATTGTGTTAGGCAGGGCATACGGTGTCAACCTCTCAATGGTAGATGAGGAAAGTGACGCATGCAAGGACTTCCAGGAGGCTGCAGATCTTTTGGATAAGCTGTTGCGTGAAGACGTTTCACCGGATGAAGTCTGCAGTAAAGACGTTTTCAACAGAATTTCTGAAAAACTTAAAGCTGAGAAGAGCTCCTTAGCAGAGCATAAGATGGGAAAGCTATGGATTCAATACATGGACATGATTGACCTGCTGCGTCGCTTCCTGAGGGCACTGAGAATGGGCGATTTCCTACTGTACCTCGGAACACTCCAGGAGATGTTGCCGTACTTTGCAGCGTGTGGTCATAACAATTATGCCAAGTCAGCCCATGTGTACATTCAAGACATGATTGAACTTGAGCAGCTCAACCCAGACATGTTCTGTCAATTGAACTCCGGTCTATTTGTGATCCGCCGAAGTGATCGGCTGTGGGCAGGACTGCCAAGCGACTTGGTTATAGAGCAGGTTTTGATGCGCTCTTTGAAAACGAATGGTGGATTGACACGTGGTAGGGGCATGGAGGAAACGCAACGCCTGCGCTGGTTACTTGCTATGCCAGCCTGCGCTGAGGTGAGTGAAGTTATGCAAGAACTGACAGGGAAGCATTTCCACACCTCTGAGCAGCACAAAGAAATGACTGAAGCAAGGCGTGAACGAGATAGGAAGGACACAGAGAAGGTTCTCGCATTCTTCAAGGATTATGATCCATTTCAAGAATCAAATGAACTCAGGAATATTGCCAACGGTGTGACAGGACCAGCCTCGGCCAATCCTCATTTACTGTATGAGGTTGGTATGAACATTGTGCAGAAGATGGAAGGTAGCAATGCTTTTGACTTTTCATTTAGGAAGAAAGATCAAGTTGAGTCGTTGGGTGCAAAGGTTACAATCAGTGCTGAAAAAGTACCAATCGACCCACAGCTCCTTTTCCAGAGGCTCCTCATCTTTGCTAATAACAGGGACTTAGGTGTTGAAGAGGTCTTTGCGTATGAGTTGTCTAGCTACCCTACTGCTCTGTTCGATAAGTGGGGGAGGCTCAGGGAAGCCAATAAACCACAGCTAGGAGATGAGATAGCTGCTGTTGTTCCCAAGTCGTCATTGGAATCATTTGAGGAAGAAAGGACTGTGACCCATGTTCTGGATGGTGGTTCCTTATTGCAAAGGATTCCATGGAAGAAGGGTGACACATTTGAGGACATTGCAAGCATGTACATGAAGCATGTTTCCAAAAACTTTCTCAACCCGGTGGTTGTATTCGACGGTTATAAATCAGGACCTACTACCAAGGACATGACACACAATCGACGATCAAAAGGAGTCTTTGGTCAAAAGTTGATGTTCACTCCAACCATGCCCCTTCGGTCAAAAAAGGAAAACTTCTTGTCAAACTCGGACAATAAGCAAAACTTCATTGACTTATTGTGTGAAACATTCAAGGCAAATGGAATTGACTGTGTCAATGCGCCAGCAGATGCAGATGTCATGATTGCGAAGAAGGGAATTGAGCATGCAAGGGAAACCGTGACATATGTGATAGGTGAGGACACAGACTTGTTGGTGCTGTTGTGTCATTATGCGGAACGAGGGATGAATGATTTGTACTTCAAGTCGAGCAAGGAAGGTGGGAAATGTTGGCATATTAACTCAGTAGCAGAAGCTCTCGGTGAAAGCATCTGTCGTGTCCTGCCAGTTGTCCATGCACTCTGTGGATGTGACACAACCTCACGACTGTATGGTATTGGTAAAGGGGCTGCCTTGAGGAAAGTGAGGGAAGACAACGGTTTCTTGAAATGTATAGAAGCATTCTGTTGCCAAAGTGGAAGTAAAGACGCGATATCATCAGCTGGTGAAAAGGCCTTGGTTTATTTGTACGGGGGAAAAGGAAATGACACCCTTGACGGACTGCGAAAGACAAAGTTTTGCAACAAGGTGGCAAAAAGTTCAACTACCGTTGAAGTTCACAGCCTTCCCCCAACAACCGATGCAGCCAAATACCACTCGTTCCGAGTTTATTGTCAGGTCCAGGAATGGATGGGGAACTGTGTGGACCCCGAGAAATGGGGCTGGTGTCTGCGGAAGGGACAGCTTGAACCGAAGACGATGGATTCGCCAGTGGCTCCTGATTCACTACTGAAATTGGTCAGATGTCAGTGTAAGGGCAACTGTGACACTCAACGCTGTAGTTGCAAACGGAATGAGCTTGAATGTTCCAGTGCATGTGGTCAATGTAAAGGACTCTGTCAAAATAGCAACTTTGATGCAAGCACCGATGATCCAAGTGAATACGAACTCCTATCATGAATTACATAATTGTCTCTGAATGACGTCATACTACGTCATGTTTTTTTTTTTTTTTTTTTTATAAAAAAGAGGGACAACAGGTCAAAAAACCCATACAAGCACAAAGTGCCTGTGTCACCCCTTGTGAAAGAGACAGTTCAGCCTGTCTGTAAGGTTTTTCGGCTGTAAATTAACCACTTTCCAGGTGTCCAAAAGTTGGAGACTTTTTATATGTTCATCAGAGGGACCTAATAAACAAGTTAAAGCCAAAAAACGTTGTTTGTAATACATTTATAGGGTCTAGGAGCAACCAGAAAAAAGTTATCTGTAAATTGAAGCTTTGGACGGCGGCCATCTTGAATTTATGCAAATTAACCACTTTCCCAGTGTCCAAAAGTTGGAGACTTTTTATATGTTCATCAGAGGGACCTAATAAACAAGTTAAAGCCAAAAAACCTTCTATTGCAATTTGTTCTAGGTCCAGTTAAATGATTGCTAGATTTACTGGACTATATGGCCTTGGGGCTGTTCGGTCAGGCAGCTTGGGGAACAACAACAACAACAACAACAACAACGTTTGGTAGAAAACTAAAAGATTTACCCTACCATATTATGATTAAATATCTATCTATCTAATTGCCAGCCGTAATCCCTGGAGGGCGTGGCCGTGAATGAATCGCTTTCATATGCTTCCAGGACCATATACCGAGGCAACTCACTCGATTATTTAGCTTGAATAGCCTACTTTTGTTTTTTCTATTTTAATGCTAGGTTAAAATAATAGTAATGTACTGTGCAGTAGCTTGTGTTTATTTTCCAACATGTACCGGTATAGCCGAAGTACGCAACCCTATCGATACTTAATTGGATATTGAATGAATGACACTTTAAGTTAGTTTCTGACAATGTATAAAATTGTAGATGCCTATAGCCTAATGTGTAACCAAATACTTTCACGGCTGCTGCCTAGCTGGATTTTAGGCAATGTTTACGTTACCTATCAGGCTACCATAATCAAAATGTTCTACTTTATTTGTAGCCTACAGCCTTTGCGTGACAAAAGGTTAGGTTGCGTTATATACTGTATTATATCAAACAACTCGCATTGTTTAACACCTTAATACGAAGAAACGTTGCATCCCTTGCATTATTCTACAGATATTTTCACAGCAATTGTTCCGAGGAACTTGCTTCAATTGTGCCGCCTCTCCACATCTTTCCCCGTAGAACTAGGGCAGCTGAGAGCGCCCATGAATTTACACTTTCTCCTCCACAATGCAGAACTTCTGCTTATCAGAATTCATTTATCCCCAGAGCTACTACTCTTTGGAATTCACTTCCCTCGAATTGCTTTCCACAAACTTACAATCTACAAATGTTTAAATCCAGTTGTTACAAACATTTTATGAATGGAGGATGCCTTTAGGCACATGGACCTTTTTGTTTTGTCTGTGTTTTTCCTTCCTCCGTTCATTGTCTCTTTTTTTGTTTTTTGTTTTTTTTTAAGAGACAATGAACGGAGGAAGGAAAAACACAGATAAAACAAAAAGGTCCATGTGCCTAAAGGCATCCTCCATTCATAAAATGTTTGTAACAACTGGATTTAAACATTTGTAGATTGTAAGTTTGTGGAAAGCAATTCGAGGGAAGTGAATTCCAAAGAGTAGTAGCTCTGGGGATAAATGAATTCTGATAAGCAGAAGTTCTGCATTGTGGAGGAGAAAGTGTAAATTCATGGGCACTCTCAGCTGCCCTAGTTCTACGGGGAAAGATGTGGAGAGGCGGCACAATTGAAGGAAGTTCCTCGGAACAATTGCTGTGAAAATATCTGTAGAATAATGCAAGGGATGCAACGTTTCTTCGTATGGATAATGTAGGAAGGTCCTGTGTGATTGCAGGGTTATTGATTAATCTAATAGCTTTATTTTGAATTTTGTCCAACTGACTCAATGCAACCACTCCACTTCCACCCCACAGAGGTGAACAGTAATCCATCTGAGAACGCACATGACTTTTAAGCTATTAATAGCCTACATATGCCAGCCTACACCTAGTCAAGGTTAATTGATGCACAAATGCATGTGCTGCGACAACACGTAGCCTACCATTAGTAGATTTTAACCCTCATTTATTGCGGAAATATTTTATTCCAACTCCCCACCACCTCTGAGTTAGATTAGGGTAGCCTATTCCTCAACAAATTTGAAAGTATCACAGGAACAAAATGATGAAAATAATTACCCTAGGCCTAGCCTAAAAAATTAATAAATAATAAACGCTGTGTGAATAATTTTGTTTAGCCTAGCCTAGGCTATAACCTAGGTTTATTTTGAAAAAGTTAGGGCTATTTTGGCTAGACAAGTTAGGCCTATGTATGGTATTTTGGTTAGGCTAGCAATGCCTAGCTGGGTTAGATTAGGGTAGCCTATTTCCTCAACAAATTTGAAAGTATCACAGGAAAAAAAAAATATGAAAAGAATTACCCATGGCATAGTCTAAACAAAAAATAATAGGCTAGCCTATATGGTGTTGTGAATATTTTTGTTTAGCCTAGCCTAGGATATAACCTAGGTTTATTTTGAAAAAGTTAGGGCTATTTAGGCTAGAAAAGTTAGGCCTACGTATGGTATTTTGGTTAGGCTAGCAATGCCTAGCTTGGTGTAGCCTAAGCATGGTAAAGTAGAAGCCTAGCAGGTTAAGATGGTGTTTGCAGGCGTACCGTCCTCATTGTTAACTAGCTGTTATTAGTCCCATGCTGGTAATATATTTGATGATGGTAATAAGTCATGGGAGGTGAGGGGGACAAAGCCCCCCTCAACCTATCATTATTTCCCATGGCCAACTGTTGGATAATAGATTGAGGAGGCCTATGCTAGGCCTATTTTGAAAGGGTAGATAGGCCTTGAGGTGTTGTGAATACAAAAAAATTACCCTAGGCCTATTTTGAAAAATTAGGCCTAGGCTAAGTCTGGCATTTTGGCTTGGCTAGAACTGCCTGTGTAGGCATAGACATAGTAAAGTCTGGCATTTTGGTTTGGCTCGCCCTGTCTAGGTGTAGATATGGTAAAGTAGAACAATATACTGTGGTTAAGGTATAAATAATACACTCCCAACTAGTCTAACATATGATTATCAATGATCAATCCGTCGAAAATCCTTTAACTTGGGCCACTAACAGGCTTCCCTGTAGCCTAGCTAGGCTAATTTCTTATTATCAATTCACAAGATACTCTATTCTTCTTCCTGCTGGCTGTGGTGGATCGAATTAGCCATGCTAAACAATGACAAGCTCATAAATTAAAGTATATTAGGTTCTTCTTGGCGCTTCGGTCATGTGGGTGACATATTGTTTATTTACAAAGGCCAAGCGCCTGATTGGTCAAGAGAAGCCTCGTGAAAATAACCGAAAGGGAACCGTAAGGGAGCTCAACGATGCGTTCGTGAATACACCTTCCGCACTCCCTTAGGAACGATCGTAGGTTGCTGTACGACATCGCACACTACAACCGTTAGTGAATCCAGGAGCCTTATCTACCGAGAGATTCTGCAAAATAATTTTGACATGTCTGGTGTGGATCTTAAGTGAGGGAATTTCAGGCGAATTAAAATTAGGGACATCTTGATTTATTTCATCTAAAGGTAGGTTCACACATAGGCGAGTCGGAGCGCGAGGCCAACGCGAGTCACACTCGCCGCATACTCACCATGATGGAGCCCGAACCCAACGCGAGTAGCATCTGATGCGAGTATACACGCATGTAACACGAAAATAACACGAGTTTACATGAGTTTACACGAGTTTACACGAGTTTACAGGAGTTTACAGGAGTATCCGCGAGTGTCGGCGAGTGTAACACGACCCCAACACGCACCGCCAAAATTTGAAAAATAACGGTCAAATTCCAGGGTTCGAATAGTGCGAGTTTACGGGAGTCTACACGAGTGTGACAGGAGTTTACACGAGTTTACATGAGTTTACACGAGATGAACGCGAGTCTACAGGAAGTTTACAGGAGTGTATGTGAGTCTAACACGAGTGTGTGCGAGTGTTGGCGAGTGTCAGGATACGTATATAAAGAGGCCCCCACTGGCACCATTATTCACACCACGCAACACCACCACGGACGGACGTATACTCTGCAGGATACAGCCCAACCCACCCACCCACCAACACACCATGTCCATCAGGAGGCGGAGAGCGGCAGCTGTGCTCATACTGAAAATGCAGATGCGTCTCCTAGACCTCGAGGAGATGGAGGAGAAGGAGGATGAAGAAAGACGTCAAGGGGAAAGGCCACGAATGAGAGTTTGGGCTAGGAGGTGGCTACTGAGACGGCCACAGTTCGGTGTGTACGAACAACTTATGGAAGAGCTTAAGAGAGAGGACCCCAAAGGATTCCGGAATTTCCTACGTGTGGACGTCCACCTGTTTAGGGAGTTGGTGGCACGTGTCAGGCCTAGGGTAGAGAAGCAGGACACCTTCTGGAGGGATGCTTTGTCACCTGGGCTGAGGATTGCAATCACACTCCGCTACCTGGCCACTGGTGACTCATATCCTAGCCTACAGTACGCGTTCCGTGTGGCCCGGAACACCATCTCCCTCATTGTGCCTGCAACATGCGAAGCCATCATTGCAGAATACCAGGAGGAGGTTATACGTTGCCCCAGGACACCGGCGGAGTGGAAGGATGTTGCCAGTGAATTTGCCAAGCGCTGGGATTTCCCGCATACCGTTGGTGCCATCGACGGAAAGCACTGTGCCATCAAATGCCCTCCAAATGCCGGTACAGAATTCTACAACTACAAAGGCTTCCACTCCATCGTGCTCATGGCTATTGTAGACGCCGACTACAAGTTCCTCTACTGTGACGTGGGTAATCACGGTAGCTCCTCAGATGGTGGTGTCTTTATAAGAACAAATATCAGAGCAGCATTGGATGGGTGCACCCTGGGACTCCCTGCTGCCGAACCCCTGCCCAACGACGACACACCTGTTCCCTACTTCCTGGTGGTGATGACGCCTTCCCCATGCGAAGGTGGTTGATGAAGCCACACTCTACCCGGCAACTGACTGTACCGGAGCGGATCTTCAACTACAGACTGTCCCGGGCTCGCAGAGTTGTTGAGAACGCCTTTGGCATCATGGCAAACAGGTATGTGTTTGATTATGTTAAATGTTTGACCAGAAATATAGGTATCGGTGATGGCACCCTACTAATATGAAGTATACTAGTCAGGTATTAAATATACATGCTCGTAACCATTATCCCTATAATTAATATGGATTAATACACTCCCCCGTCTGCAAGTCCAGTTTTGACTAAAAATGATCCTAACCTTTATTTCCCTATTTAATATGAACTATACTATTCAGTGTTGAAATATACATGTTTTCTCTCTCCCTAATTCAGGTTCCGGTGCCTTCTCCACAGCATTCCCCTCCACCCGTCCCGTGTTGAGTCTGTGGTGATGGCGTGCTGTTGCATGCATAACCTTATGCGAATGAGGTTCCCTAATCACCACGCCAACCTAGCGGACGAGGAGGACCCTGAGACGCATGCTATCATCCCTGGTGGTTGGAGGGAGCTGCGGGACAGGCTGAATCCCCTCGAGAGACTATCCAGGAATGTCGTGACAGCCCAGGCCAAGAGGCAACGCCAGCACCTCACCGACTACTGCTCATCACCCAGTGGCAGTGTCCCCTGGCAGAACGACCTGATAGGAGGGTATGTATCCATATCTTGCCATTGCTTTCATTAATAATTTTGTAGTTTACATATTTTGATTATGTTGTTAATCATGTTTTAAATCCATTAAACCTCATTAATATAGATTCTCTATTTGTTAATCGCTTTTTATAAAGTGTCATATATGTTTAGTATATAATATTTAATGTAAATTTGTTTATTTATTTATATTTCATGTTGGATATCAATCGGTATATTATTTCTTGTCATCATATATTCTTTGCATATATTGCACATCATTATTTATGTTTTACTATAAATATTATTCCAGAAACCTATTTCAATCATATTATAATTATTTTTCCTGTCTTCATTATCGATGTTAATATCCATATTATTTATAACACAACTTGAATTCATATTAACTTATATTTTGTCGCTGTTGACAAGTCTTTTCCCTGTTTATAAAAGGAACCTTTCTTGAGAATGTTTACCCATCAACTCTAATAATATAGTTTGGATCCAAAACAACAGCTGGAGGCACATTATTCTTTTTAATTCATAAACATAGATATATAGCATGTTAATATATAGCCGAAAGTAATATAGTATATAAATATATACCAGAAAGTATAGAAATAATAAGAGATATTCATTGTATGTGTAGACATAGTATTATATATATTCGTCTTTCCATCACTGGTGGATTTATGACTTAATTTTTATACACAAAGGTTTCACACATTTTCGTCATCCCCAGGCCTGGGGGTGTTGACTTTGGTGTTCAACCTTGTTTATAGGAAGTTCCCTGGTGTTGGCGGCCTACTAGTAGCTGGGCTTGAGGGAACCGCTGTTGCAATGTTGGCGCCATGTGTAGGGGTAAGCGCCCCCGCCCACCAGTCATGTATATGTGCAGGAGACCTGAATGGCGTACCAGCCATCAGCTCTTGGAATGTTGGGTTTGTGAAGGCTGCTGGCATGCGTGATGGTCCTGGCTGGGGTTGCATCTGTGGTGGTGTGGTGTGCATCTGCGGGTGGGCTGGTGGTGTGGTGTGCAACTGCGTGGGGGCTGGTGGTGTGGTGTGCAACTGGGGGGGGTTTGCTGGTATCACCATCTGGGGTGACGTGGAGAGGGTGACCTCATCCCTGGCCTGAAGGACTTGCTGCATTATCCTCCGTGACAATATCTCCCCTACAGCGTCAGGGAGCCTCTCGAGCTGCTGCTCCAAGTACCCCACGAACTGTCCATACTTGGTCTTCTTCCCAACCAGGGATGTCACCAGGCGTGACATGTCCTCCCGCATCGCCTCCCGCGTCGCACTCAGCTGGAGAAACAAGAGTATGCAAGTTAAACACCTTTGGTACTTATAAAATAATACATACATGTCATGGTAATTTATGCTAATAACGTTATGTTTTTCTCCTCCAGATGCATATGTCTTCCTCTACAGGAATTGATTGCGGTTTACAGCGTACACGAACATAGGATTTACATAATACTCTCGTAATGACTAATATACTCTCATAATGACATATGTTAAATATTTTCATATTTACCTCCACAGGTGAGAATGTCTCTACAGACTTCCGGCGCTTGTTCTGGGTGCTGCACCTGGCAGTGGGAGTTGTGTTGGTTGGAGGGGGCATGGCAGTGTCCTCTCCATCACTCTCGTCCTCGGCAATCACCTCCACAGTAACATCCGGCGAGACGTCATCGGTCGGGTTTGGAAACTGAAACACAACAAAATTAATATATCCTATTTAAATAAGACCTTTAACCTATTTTAATATACTTAAATATATGTACCATGACAATATAAATAAATATAAGAAAATATTTTTTATGTTTACATGAAGCCTTCCATTATAAATGTGTGAATTCAAGTATATATGCAGAAGATAAGCATGATATTAACAGCCATGAATGAATATATGTATAAAATCATATGCACAAGATAAGCACGTTATTAACAGACATTAATAACCTAGGTATACATGGTTAAATAATATTTTCCAAATGTGATAGAGAACAGTTATTTAAGTATATATTGTTTTAACACATATTAGGTATGTTTATATTAGTTCTAACCTTAGCTGTGACCTTGGTCTTTACGCGGGAGATGTGCCCTTTGAGGAAGTCAAACTTCTGCATGATCCAGGTGTCCCTCTCTGATAGTGGCTTGCCCTCGAATGTCCCAGGTGTTCCCGCTCCACTCTTCATATCGGTCAGCTTTGAATACCTTGACCGCATGTTGCGCACCCAATGTGCCAGATTACCGCCTGTGTAAAGAGTAATATTTATTAAGCAAGGCCCCTTTATATATATGATTTATATCCGGAATTTCACAGGCCAAACATGGTTTGATAATACAATATTAGTTAATGCTGTTAAATAAAAGCGTAGAGGGATGTATATCATACTGGCAACACACATACATATATGCCAATTTAGCAAACTTTAACATAATAGTAATTATGTATTTCACGTATAAATCACATGGAATCAAACCAAGAACAGAACATCAAGGTATTATATAACTTATTACAATTAATATTGCATGCTGCATGTTTTGTTGTGGGTACTTACCTGTGACATTAACACCCAGGGTAGCAGCCTTCTCGTCGTAGGCGCGGAGTTTCCTGCGCGTATCTTTGTAGGCCTTGCTACGCTTCATATATAACATGGGGGTGTCCTTCACCCACTCGGCCAGCATGTCCTCAGTCTCGTCGCTCAAGATCACCCTTGTCAACTTATTCTTCTTAATGGCGCCATAACGCACAGGGCCCGCGCCGACAGGGGGGTCAGGGGTATCATCATCACTGTCACTGAGGCTACCTTGGGTGTCCTGACTGGTATGAGTATCCTGACTGGTCTGAGTATCCTGGCTGGTCCGAGTATCCTGGCTGTCGTCAGCATCAATATCGCCATCAAACACGTCCATGTCCTCATGTCCACTGGGCTGGCTGTCCGGCACAATGTCATCCGAGTCGTCCAAGTCTTGCGACGCAACAGGCCTCCTGGCAGGGGGTGCGATGCGGGGTTGTTCGGAAGGTGTAGCCTTGCCTTTCTTTCCAACACCATCACCACCCTTCCGAGACTTGGTGGCCGCCACCTTCTCCTTGGGCAAAGGCATGGTGCAGGGCAGGCAGGTAGGGCAGGCAGTGTGGTAGGGCAGGCAGGTAGGGCAGCGTGGTAGGGCAGGCAGCGTGGTAGGGCAGCGTGGGTCGCTGTGTGGCCCGGGTCAATGGGTCGTTGGTGGGGTGACGGTGGAGAGTGGACGAGCACCGCGGGCGGTCCCTTTTTATAGGGGGTGTTGAGGCGGTGGTGCCACCTACTCGCGCGGTGTTGCCAGCAGTCGCACACCACTCGCGTCGACTCACGTTACTTTCACCGTTACTCGCGTAGACTCACGTTGGTTTCGCATAGACTCACATAGACTCACGTTAATATCGCGTAAATTCGTGTTTGTTTCGCATAGACTCGCGACATGTACTGTGAAATCCAGACCACCACGGGGGTACTATCGTTTACGCGTGTTACACTCGCGTGACCGCGTGTTACACTCGCGTTAACCCGTGGTAACTCGCGTTAGCGTCGTGTTGACTCCTGATTGACTCCCGTTAAACTCGCCTTTGGCAATATTGGGTGTTTACTATAGTGTAGACTCCTGTTGTACTAGTGTAGACTCACGTAGACCCGCGTGGACTCGTGTAGACTCGCGATCATTAAATTTGTAAATAGTACAACGTGACTGTCACGCGAGTCAACATGAGTGTCACACGAGTCTACAGGAGTTTACACGAGTTTACACGAGTTTACGCGAGTCAACACAAGTCTATGCGAGTTGGCGGCCTACTCGCACTTGACTCTCCAATTTTTGTGTCTGCACAAAAATTTTGGCCGCGTTCGCGAGTCCACGCGAGTCTGTGCGAGTTTCGGCGAGTGTCGGCGAATTTGGGATAATCATTGGCGAGTGCAAAAAAATCATCACTCGCGTTGGAGTTGCGCTCCGACTCGCCTATGTGTGAACCTACCTAGGTAAGGTTGAGTTGGTGGAGAAAATATCCGCAAGAAGGTTAGCTTTACCTCGTGGGTCACTTACAAGATTGCCAGTCGGAAATTTTAATGGTGGAATGGATGAAGCAGTAGTGAAGTTGGATTTGAATGAGTTAAGAGTAGACCAGAATATTTTTTTATCATTTGGATTATTTAGAAGTTTATTTGCCTGCTTGTGGAGAAAGTTTGATTTAGTTAGGTTTAATACAGTTTTGGCATGATTTCTGATGTTTCTAAAGTAATTAAAGGCTTCATGTGTTTTTGATCTTGTGTATGCATTGTAGGCTATTGCTTTTTGTTCAGTTACTCTAGCACAATGATGGTCAAACCATTTAGGTGAATTAGATCTTTTACTGTACTTTTGATGAGGAATAAAAGTTTCCATTCCAATGTTTACAAAATCTTGTATGTGGCTCAAGGTGGAATGTGCATCATTAGAAAAGAAAGAGGTCCAGGGAATATCAATAAAGAAACCTTGAAGACCCTCCCAGTCTGCCCTATCGTAATGCCATTTAGTCACCAAAACAGGTTCAGAGTGGGAAGGTGTGGTAGGTGATAGACAGGTGGCCTGTATCAGACAGTGACCAGAAGATCCAAGCGGGGACCTCACTGTAACATCATAATTTTCTGAATTGGTTGTTAAAAATAAGTCCAGTAGGTGGGAATTATGATTACAGCTTATAATACAGCTATAATAAGTTCCCATTTGTTTGCCTATTGCCGAATCTCGCAAGAAAGCGGTAGTTTAAGATCGGTGACTTCGGACCAAAAATATATTGGTCCGAAGTCACCAAAATGGGCCGAGGTCACCGAGGATAATGGTCCGAGATCACTGGGCCGAAGTCACCATGGGCCGAAGTCACTGGCACCCGCCTAGACCCTCCTTAAAGATAAATTTGTACATTTTTCGATAAAGAAATGTGCCGGCCGAAGGCCGGTTTCTCTTGATATTACAGACTCGCTATCGCTTGCCAGGAAAAAATTGACACCTAAATGGCACGAAAGGTCCTAATATTGACAAAGAAATGGGATGAAAGGTCTTAATAATCGCCAAACTAATGGACCAAAAAAAAATCCATCTGAAAACTAATGGGGGTAAACGTGGACAATTTTTGTTTTTAACATCTGCAAACTAATGGGGCTAAACGTGAGCTAGAAGGGTATCCAGAAAAACGCTCCATCTCCCCTAAAGATGAGCCTATAATACTAATAATGGGTGTCTCCGGAAGATAAGAGAGAGAAAGAGTGTGTGTGTGTGTGGGCGAGGAGGAGAATACAGAACAATACCATCAATATATTATAATACTCGTCCTACAGGCCCTAAATATGGAGGTAAAAACCAGGCACACCACGCAGGGTTTTTTTTTTCTTTCATTTCTGGAAAATATGGTGTTCTGGATAATAGGGTTCACAGGTTCAATGGCAGCATAATAGAACAACGAATGACATGATGTGTGTGTGTGTATTCATTCTAATTGTGTTCTTTCATTTCATACATTTTATTTTAGTAAGCGTTGTTTCCACATAGTGATTTTGATATGTTGTTTTGACTTTATATTGTCTTTGTCCCAGTTTTGGTTTGACTATGTTTGCAAGTTTTACATTTTAATTCATAATTGTATTCATGATTGTAGTTTGACAGGAATTGAGTTTTTGGCTCGTATTGTCCCGCTGTGTGTGTGTGTGTGTGTGTGTGTGTGTGTGTGTGTGTGTGTGTGTGTGTGTGTGAAGGATAATAATACAATGAATGAAAAACCAATATGTGGAACGAGAAAAGCAAATATATAGATAATATATACACATGAAGTTCATGCTCTCATCTTAGCCATATATCATTAAACCAATATTCATCTCATAGTGCTCTCTCTCTCTCTCTCTCTCTTACTTCCCCTAGGAGTTTCGACATAATGATTATCATTATGTCGATCTGGGACTGGGGTCGAAGCTGTATGAAAATGCTGTATTGCTCTTTATCTTGTGTTGCTATGCTACTACACACACACACACACACAGCCCGTAGCCTAGTAGGTAGAGCTCTCGTATCACACACGAGGGGTCGGGGGTTCAATTCCCGGCCGGGCGGAGACAAATTGGGCTTGTCTCCTTTCATGTGTTAGCCTCAGTTCACCTAGCTGTAAATAGGTACCTGGAATAAGTGGACGACGTTGTGACGTCCCATCTGGGGTTGGCAAAAATGGTACAAGGCGAGATGGGTATCATATGGTTCACCTAAGCTGATGGCTACCTTAAGCCTTCGGGCGAGACGGTACCGTCTATAGTGAGAATGGTACCATACAGATCCACCCTAAGCCTTCGTTTCCGATGTCGCCAATTGGCTAAAATACAGACTACACACACATCCACAGCCATTCCAACAATACATAAAACACTTAACATGCATTTCACGCATTACATTCCCAGTTAAGGAGGCGCGATAATAATGAGCTTAGCTCGCATTGTGGATTCCCCTTGACGAACAAGTAACTGAGTAACACACACACACATACATACATATATACACATACTGTATATATACACGTGAGCTACCGGTACTAAATATTTGTATACTCTCAGTGAGGCTCAAGCCACCGACAGTCAAGACGATTGTCCATGATTTAACCAACTCTACCACTTAGCCTTTTTATATATATATTAAGAAGAGATAGAGAGAGTAGAGGGCGAGGGAGGAGAGAGAGAGAGATAGGACCGTCATAACCTTTAAGGCGCCATATCTCCCTGTGACCGTCATAAAAAGGCCGACATCGTAATATTAGCGCTATTAAGGGGGGAGGGGAGGTTTTATGGCCCCCTTCTCCCTCATGTTTAGCCTCATCAGTTTTCAGATTTTATGACGTTCGGCCCATTAATTTGGCGATTTTATGACCTTTCGCCCAATTTCTTTGTCAAAATTTAAACCTTTCGTGCCATTTAGGTGTCGATTTTGTCCGTTATTTTGGAAGAACAAGCCTTCGGCCAAGACATTTGTCTACCGAAGAATGTACAAATTAATCTAGAAGGGGGATTTATTTATTTATTTATTTATTTTTTAAAGTTTGATGGAGATCTAGGGAGGAAAATTAAATAATAATGAAAAAAAACGACCAAAAAGTGAACCATCCCCCCTTAATTGATATACATACTTCATAAATTAAAAATCTTGGGAGGTCCCTGCATTCCTAGGAGTGACCTAGGGGTCACCGGCTTTTTTTTTTATCTTTCTCCTTTTCTCTCTTTCCCTGGCTTGTATCCATTCGGCCCCATTCAGCCAACTGTTTTAAGACGTTTATTCCCATCCAGGTGTCGATTTTTTTCTGGCGAGTGATAGCGAGCCAGCATTGTATGGAGAAAACGGAAATTTTTTCTATCGAAAAATGTACAAATTTAGCTTGCTGTCAAAACAAAAACAAATATATGCTGGCTTGCTACCGCTCACCAGAAAAATATTGACACCTGGATGGGGGTAAACGTCTTAAAACAGTAGGCTGAATGGGGCCAAATGGATACAAACCAAAGAGTGAGGGAGAGAAAGAGAAAAAAAGCGAGGTGGGCTCCCTTCCCGGGGATGACACGGACTAGTTGGCACCCCACCGAGACCCGTCCTGATAGGCCATTGCAATTTGAGATAGCATTGTGGGTGCCGGAATCTGATCGGCTGGGGAAAGATGACTGTGGCGGCTAATCCGATGTTCTGATTGGAAGCGAGATCATAACGGCCACACTCTTAAGGGGGGTCACCTGTTGTTTTTCTCTTTCTCTCCTTTTCTCTCTTTCTCTGGCTTGTATCCATTCGGCCCCATTGAGCGTACTGTGTTAAGACGTTTACCCCCATCTAGATGTCAATATTTTCCAGGCGAGCGGTAGCGAGCCATCATATATGTATTTTTGTTTTGACAGCCAGCTAAATTTAAAAACAAATCGATAGAAAATGCCTCCGGCGAAGCCGGATTTCTCCATACAATGCTGGCTCGCTATCGCTCGCCAGGAAGAAATCGACATCTGGATGGGGATAAACGTCTTAAAACAGTTGGCTGAATGGGGCCGAATGGATACAAGCTATGGAAAGCGAGAAAAGGAGAGAAAGATAAAAACAAAAAACGGTGATCCACCTTAAGCATGTAAAACAATACACTTGCTATGTGTATCACTTTGTTACATGTGAACACATATTTTGTTTAGTGTATCCATAATGAACATTAGCAATAGGCTACTGGTACAGGATGTATAGTTTGGTCTTGCGATCTAAATTCTGCATTAACAAGAATACAATTTTGGCCCGTTTTTTAATAATCATAGTCCCCAAAATGGCGTGCAGTGCTACTACTACTACTACTACTACTACTACTACTACTACTACTACTACTACTACTAATACTACTACATTCATTGTATTTTACAAACATCAGATATTACTCAATTCCTCGGGGCTGTTCGGCCAGGCAGCTTAGGGAACAACAACAACAACAACAACTCAATTCCTGCTATTCTACTATACTACTACTCTATACCATGCAACTTCATATTACTATTACTACTACTACTACTACTACTACTATGGCAAGTCTCTCTTACAACAGGCTCTCTAATGTATGCCTGCTGCAGCCACGCGCGAGCTGATTATCGCGTGAGGGGTCTTGAAGCAACCTCGTAAATCGACTTTCCCTTTCAACCACTTAGATCGTTTAATGGGTGATTAGGCTCCGATTCTAGCTGGACATTCCCCATAAATCTATCCAGCAAAACTAAATAAATAATTTTGCTGTCATTTCCGTACATGTAATTATTTTGGTGTTTATTCTTGAATCTCTCAATGGTTTCTCGTGTGTGTTTGTGGGTAATGCTTGCAGTTAGTCATTCGTGTACATTTTAATAGAACACTACGAGGTTAAGTTTGAAGGCTTTCCACTTAACCAGGTGGTCACCGAGTCATGGAAAACTGTTCTCCAAGTGTTTGAGAGTTTGAAGGCGATTAAAAGGGCCGAAGTGTCTTTGTGTGATCTAGTGCGAGGTGGCAATAATGTGTTGACATCACCATTTCCTCCAGCCAGCTGGGCCAGGCAGCAGGCTGCAGGAGTCAGGTAGTGTGTGACTGACTCTACTAGTGGGAGGTAGTGCTTCGTCCGCTCTCGGAAAGTTCTCTCCTATACCGAACTCGAGGGCCTTCGTGGCCAATGAAATATTAGTTCCAATGAATCGCCAAACATGGATAATATTGTGTGTGTGGCTTCTGCATGGATGGCGGGCTCACGGGAATGACGGTAAGTTTAAAATGGTTAAAATTCTGTGAAAGGTGGGGACAGAAGTAGGTTAGAGCGAAGGGGTCCATTCTCCAGACATCTGTTCCGCTGTGCCATTGAGAAAGTGAAGGTTTGTGTGGTTCTGGGACTGTAGGGCATGCAGGCAGGCAGACAAGGCGGGGGAGGCAGATTAGGCAGTGGGTGAGGCTCAGGCTGGAGGCAGGCAGTCAGACATAGCCTACAGACTAATGAAGTAGGATGGCAGGCAGTGGAGCGCGTTAAGAGAAAGAGTAGGGTATCTGGGGAAGTTGACGATTTGATCATCACTTCTAGCCAATCTAGTTTTCAAAAACATGTCGGATAATAAGTGATACCGGTAATTCAGCCACTGACTTATAATATATAATTAGCCTAGCCTACATTAAACTAATCCGTAATCATGATAGGCCTATGCCTAGAATATTATTATAATTATTATTAGGCCTAGCCTATGGTCTTGAAAAGTTGAAAGTTTGTGTGCAGAGTTTCGGTGTGAGTATCCTAGGGTCTAGGCTAGTCCTTGGAGTAGCCTACCACATGTAGGCCTATTCATTAGGCCTTAAATTTATTTCATTAGTTAGGTTTAGGCCTAGGCCTATTTGTAAATTAATTGGTGGGATGGTGAAAACAAAATATGAATTTATGTATTAATTGGTCATAATATTGTAGCCTAGGCCTATTTGCTGCCGTGAATGACTATGTATTTCAGTTATGCATAATGCCGGCCATGTGTTTTGACAAAATTCTAAATAGGCCTAATGTATGTACCGTATAACCTATAGGCATTATCATTAGCTGTCCTGCACGAGAATGGTATTTCAGTTCATTCTTCCAGTCATGTCATTTTAGTAGAAAAGGGCAGTAGCCTGTTGTATTTATGTTTTAGATAGGCCTACACTACTTGCATGCATTGAACAAAAATGTTTTAGCCTATTCGTGCACAGGCCCTTTTAAATGTAACCTACCAGAAGATGAATATAGCCTATCTGGTCACTGGTGGAATTTATGTATTTTGCTATATCCTACGCGGCTATCTATGAGAGTAAGTTACCACACTAATTTTCGATAAGTGCATTAGCCATTATATATATATTTTTTAACCTTTTCAACGCCCTTACAATGTTGGTACGGTAAAAAAAAATATGATTTATATACGGTAGTCTATCTACTGCTATATATATATATATATATATATATATATATATATATATATATATATATATATATATATATATATATTTCAAAACTGGGCAGGCTATAATTCTAGCGGTGGCTCCAACTCGATTTGGGTATTAAAATTATTTCCGTTCATCTATATTATATCCTTACTTATTGGTTTATGGTATTAACCGGGTCATTAAATTGTTTTAAATTATACTAAGTTAGGTTGGGTTGTTAGGCTAGGCTAATATTGAACTTAATTGCACCAATTCTTAATATCACAAACTATGAAATATTAAGGAAAACCAGGGAATTATAAAATAATCCATGCTGAAATCGATTTGGAGCCATTGCTAGAATTTAACCAAAAACTGGAAACAGGATGTCCAGAAAATAATGTTGGTACGGTATGTAGTGTACCCTATGTGAGCGAGGGAGAAGTGGGGATTTCAATGGGCCAGCCACAGCCAACCCAACTCCCAGTGATGCAATAGCCTAACTCTCGCACTTACCGTTCCTACAGCACCTTGCCCAACCGTTAACTCTAATCATAGGCCGCTCATTATTTGGAGCCCCGGTTTCGCTCCATTAGTTTGGAGATTTTAAAGCACTTCGCATCATTAGATTATAATTTAGAGATTTGAAGACTTCGGCCTAATTATTTGAGGATTATTGGACTTTCTGATCCATTCAGGTGTTAATGATTTCCTATCTGAGTGATTCCACCCAGCCTCACTTACCTTGCCCAACACATAGCAGAGCAGGAAGTGGGCATTTAGTTGGTCTAGTTAGCCTACTTCATTATCACTAACCTATACTCTTGTGTCAGCGACTCTGGCAAAATTATGGTCCACTTATATGGCAATAGTTCCAGCTGATTGGCTTGTGCGACAGTTACCGGTATTATTTAAACCTTGGTTCAATGTTATTTTAATACCACGAATTTTTGTGATATATTTGAATATAAATATTGAATCTATATGCTCTAAAGATCATAAGAAAATTTGTTTTAACCCTCGGCAAAACCTAACAAAAAAGTATGGTACTAAAAAAAAAAATCGTAACAAGGTTGTCAATACGGTACTTCCAGTTATCGATAGCTCTAAAGATCATATGAAAATGTGTTTTAACCCTCTGAAAAACCTAATATAAAAGTATGGTACTAAAATTAAATGTTCGTAACAAGGTTGTCAATCGGTACTTTCCCGTTATCAATGTACAATCAAAGCTGAAGATTGCACAGTAAACACCGTAGACTTCATCGACTTTTACCTTCCTATAATAGACATCCAATTTTTTTTTGTTTTTATTAACTAAGGGATTAGTACTCAATCAGCGGGGGTGTGGGGGCGGCAGCCCCCACCCATAATACTAGGTTAGGTTAGGTAAGGTTGTTAGGTTAGGCTAATGTCTTTTCAAATCACTATCGGGGAACAACATCGATCGATAGGCATTATGGGGAAAATAGGTTTTTCCGAGATTTCTAATTAATTACAAACTCTATATATTGATGCAAATGAACAATTTTGTTTATAAAAAACACTCGGAAAATTAGTGGTATTAAAATAAAAAAAAATCCTAAACCTTTGTTTAGAAGGAATAATTACTACAAGAAGAGACATTGGAGACCACCCACCATTTATTTTCATTATTTTTTTTTTAGTTTTAGTTTATTTGCATCAATATATAGTGATTGCCATTAGTTTCAACGTCCGCAAAAATCGTTTTCCCCTTTATTCAACAATCTTAAGACACGGCGCTCGATAGTGGGGAGGGCTATGAAGATCAGGGAAAATGTGGGGTTAAAGACTTAAAAAGGCGATATAATGGCTTTTATGATGAAAGTTGGCTCGGGTTTTGTTGTTTTTCAACTTGAGAAAACTCCAAAATGAAAAAACCCGAGCCAAGTTTTGGCAAAAGTTGGCTCGGATTTTAAGAGTTTTCAGCTGCATAAAAGACAGCAAGTGCAAAAAAGAAGGTAAATTGATACGGTGTGACAGTCACGAGTTTTAGCATGCGTGTGTGTTTTTTTTTTTGCATTTTTTCTTTGATATAGTGTTGTTTTACCTAACTAAGAAACCTATCCTAACTTAACTTAACCTAAAAGTAATACGTGGATAGAAACTAACCTAAAATGTACGCAATTACCAAAGCAGCACTGGATCGCGCAACTGTAAGGTCCCCCGAATAAGGTAGGAGGAAAAAAAAATCTATAAAGCAGAAATCCCGTAAAACAGGACTTGTCATTATGCAGACAAGACTGTGTTTTACCCTATATCTCCCTTATAATACATTTGCGACGGGAAGGACATATATAGGACTGAAGAATATTATATAATATACCTATTGGCTACACAAACATCGATGGGGCTTGTAACTGTCACACCGTAAAATCTTACCAAAAAGAAGTTGGCTCGGGTTTTCTTGTTTTTCAACTTACGAAAACTCCAAAATGAAAAAAAATCGAGCCAAGTTATGGCAAAAGTTGGCTGGGATTTTAAGATTTGTCAGCTTCATAAAAGTCAGAAAGTGGCAAAAAATATTTGGCTCAGGTTTTCTTGCTTTTCAACTTAAGAAACTCAAAATGACAAAAAAACAAAAAAACAGTCAAGTTTCGGCAAAAGTTGTTGGATGATACATGGGATAGAAAATGAACTTGCCCAGTAAGCTCATTATCGAACAATTAAGCAACATTAAAGATTTTAGCCTAACCTACCAACCTTACCTAACCTAACCTAGTATTATGGGTGGGGGCTGCAGCCCCCACACCCCCGCTGGTTAGATAGTACATTGGATAGAAAATTAGGTAAATTCCTAGTGTTAATTAGACTGAAAGGCAGGGAGAAAGAGGTCCGCCGAGTCGTGTTGTGTGCCGTCTATGGGGAGGTCAACCCTGGACAAATATCGTTACAGGTTACAGGTTCTGTATCTTCCTTAATAGAATTTTTCGAGGGTTGACACTTATTTTAACATGGAGTATAGGTTATATTACATCCTAAATTAAATTTAAAAAATCTGTGAACATTCTTGGGTTGTTTATATAATAGAAGTTACTGTGGGACACTTAATATGTTGAAAGGGGGAGTTCTGCCCCCTCTAAACACCCATCACTTATGTCATCATAATCTGTTTTACTTCATAGGGGGTCCAATTAAGGAGAAAGTGAATTTACAGACGAAATTAGGCCGCAAACTACAATAACAGCGGGCCGCCGTTTATGGGCGACTTTTTACACATAATTTCCAATGTTAATTTTCTCCCTTAATCGATTATTCCAAATTATCAAACTTACATAAAAATAAAGTACAGTTTATAGGGATTCCAACATGCATTTCAAAATTGTCATGACAATTGGTGGGTGGGTTGCTTAATATATACCGAGATGGTTGCAAGGGCCAATCAGCTGGAATTATTGACATATAGCAGGGCCGTTATTTTGCCCGAGTCGCTGGAACAGAGTATAGTGACCTCTCCACTAGTACCTTTTTTGAGTCACTAGTTGTTGGCAATAATTAGGCCTAGAACTGGTAAGAGGTTAAGATTAGAGCTAGCCTATAACTGATTATGAACATTATATATTTGTACGCAACTATTACTATGCTGCAATTGGGATTTCGTCCTATCGTACCGGTATGTAACATTATCATATAATATACTAGATACCATAAAATATGTCGAGTGTGCTCTCTCTCTCTCTCTCTCTCTCTCCCTCTCTCCCTCTCTCTCCCTCTCCCTTTATGTAGGCCTAGGCTATAATGTGTACAGTATTTTGCAAGATTGATCAACAATATTCTGAGTAATATCTCTAGTTATCATTATTTTTACTGATTGACTATAATTTTTGTACACAGCGTATTTATGGCCGACAGTTGATGGCTATGATATATATATATTGCACTGGTAACTATTCAGCTTAGTAATGTCCACCTTTAATTCCGACAAATTAATATAAAATATTCTGGATCAAAGTTTTATGGTAGTTACTCCTACGGTAGAGTATATGTATCACAGTAAATAACAACAAATAATGATGCAACTAGGGTACGATATTACTATGTGTTTCAGAGGCCGTGTTACATAGTTATTTTCGGGAATAACGTATGACGGTAACAAACAGTTGGATCAGTATGATATTTTGCCAGAGCTGGTTTCCACCGTCCCCTAATGTTCGTCAATACTGTATAGTGCATTACCAAAAGTGGAGAATTAAGCCACTTGTCCCTGACTCATGAGGTTAAAGTCACACCTGAATGACTAGGAAACGGACAAGGCTACCTTGATGTAAGTTACGTGTGAAAACCACCAAACCATTGTTGCTCTTCCATCAAACACGGTCGTTATCACCCACCACCCAACCCTACTCCCGCCTGTACATTCAGGTTATCTGTCACTATCAAATACAAATATACAAAAATTACCGGTATGTGTTATTTTTGTATATTTGTATTTAACTATTACTGAACAACTTTGACTTCTTTTCACTTTTGTCTTTTGAGTTGTCTGGAAAGAGTGACTTGTAGAAATGCGATGACTGGCATTACCCAGTATATAATACTGTACAGTATATGATGCGCAGTCATGGCCAGTAATTCTGTATCATTTAAGCCGGTCACACAAGAGTCAACATTTTTTCTGGCAACATTTCTGGTAGGCCTATATTTAGTATTGGTATTGGTAACTAGACTGATGATAGATGAATTTAGGTAACCGAAATATTCTAGTTGTTAACCTCATAACCTGCCAGTCCAGTGAGGATAAAAATGCCCAGGGAAAAAGTGCTCGTGTGATACCGGTTTTACACTGATAGCCTACCGTATCTAGCCCAAAGGGGGAGGGTTGTACTGTAGTCTCTCTATCTCTCTCTCTTTCTTTCTGCCCTTTTCAGTCTTCATTATTCGGTTATTACGAAGACGATGTAGCGAAATGTGCTATGGACACATACTAATATGATAGATAGATAGATAGATGTCCATTAAGTATTGAGAAATCCAATATATAAATACGGTATATATACCGGTACACAAACCCGACTGCGTGACGTCAAACCAATGTCAGGGTGTCAAACTAGAGCTATTTTGTTTGAAGACTTATATAAATATGAGAAGGAATACAAGCAACTTAAGGTGAAATAGTATTGTTTTGGTAATTTGATCACTTCCGAAGACATAATGTGAACTATAAACCACAATGTTATCTCTACATACCGTACATAATTACAAAGACTAAGAATATTGGATTTAACTTTCGTTTGACACCCGGTACCTTACTGTTGAGCACGGCACACTATACACTAGCCAATTTACACGGGGTGTCCCAATTAGTACAGTGTGCATTATCCATTCACAATACCGGTACCGTAACTAGAATAATGGGAGGCTGATTAAGTTAAGTGGGAACATGTACTGTAAGTTCCGTAACCATTGTACGATTTGACCCTATACGGTATATATTAAGGGGAGAGGGACTTTTTGACCCTATACGGTATATATTAAGGGGAGAGGGACTTTTTGACCCTATACGGTATATATTAAGGGGAGAGGGACTTTTTGACCCTATACGGTATATATTAAGGGGAGAGGGACTTTTTTTTCTATTAGTTCGTTTATTCCTGTATTTCTTAGTTGTCTCGCTAGACCTCCATCGAGCTTAGAACAACGCCCCATAGATACCCCTTCAAGATAAATTTGTAAATTTTTCGGTAGAAAAATGGTCAGGCCGAAGGCCGGTTCCTCTTTAAATTTCAGGCTCGCTATCGCTCGCCAGGAAATAATCGACACCTAAATGGCACGAAAGGTCTTAACATTGACAATGAAATGGGGCGAAAGGTATTAAAATCGCCAAACTAATGGACCGAACGTCTTATAATCTCAAAACAAATGAGACTTAACACGATGGAGAAAGGGGACCAGATAAACGACCCATCTCCCCTCAACAGTCTTCCATCAGCCTCAACTTAATGTACCGTAACTCAGTAGTGTTGTAGGTAGTTTTGTTTAGATACGGTACTGTATTTTGTGTACCCGGTACTAAGTGGCTGCTCTATCAATCACATTGTATTTATTACTGGCATAGTTCATTAGGTAGGCTAGCTATCCCTTATTGGTTATATATACTGTACAGTATAATTATACCCATTGGTCATGTATCATATGTATTGTGGTTGTACTTCCATAGTTCTCAGTACCGTACATATATATATATATATATATATATATACTGTATATATATATATATATATATATATATATTCAACTCAAGATACTACAGATAGGCTACACAATTACCGGTAGGCCTATTTACTCTATGAACTTACTATCTGTGTTAGAAGGACATTATATAATTAGGGTTGGGTGTGAGAGGGATCTTAATTTGTGTGGGCCAATCGGCTTTCTGCAGACTCCCATTTGCTTATGTTGTTATATATACCGGTATATAACATTACTATCATGCTAAGGGGACTCCTTAATCCAGGAGAAATAACAATCTCCGAATGGCATTCTTTTGATAGGCCTACTTAGATTAATGCGGGTTTCTGGAGTGTTCAAATACCCATGGGGATTATTCCAGGGTTGGTGAATTACTATATTTGTTTAATCCATATAAATACCGGTATATAATTATTATATTTTTTCCACCAACCAAATTAACTTTCAAACTCTATTAATGAAATCAACAAATACATTTGGCACTCCAAGGCCTCGAACCTAAGATATTCACACTGAAATTCCGCGCACTTATGCATTACGCTATCAAAACAATAAAATGACACATGTGCATACCCTGACCTATTTCTGTCCAACATATATTTCCGACACCCGCAATATTAATATAATTACATAACCCTCAATGTCACTGGTTGATCAATAATTAAATGGGTTTAATAATTGAAATGTGGCTGCTTTGTAATACCGGTAATAACTATTAGGAAAAGTAGTTCGTCGACCAGGCTTAATTAAATTGATAGGTTACATGAAAGAGGTGCAGTCGGTACCGGTATGTGTTCAAATTAGCACATCTAACCTATTCTCTCTCTCTCTCTCTCTCTCTCTCTCTCTCTCTCTCTCTCTCTCTCTCTCTCTCTCTCTCTCTCTCTCTCTCTCTCTCTCTCTCCCATTCTCTCTTCTCTCTCTCTCTCTCTCTTCTCTCTCTCTCTCTCTCTTCTCTCTCTCTCGAGGGGGATCTCTCTGTCTCTCTCTCTCCTCTCTCCCTCTCTCTCTCTCGCTCTCTCTCTCTCTCTCTCTCTCTCTCTCTCGCTCTCTCTCTCTCTCTCTCTCTCTCTCTCTCTCTCTCTCTATCTTCTACCAGGATCAAGTCACACTAAAACAAAGGAAACCCACAAGCAACCCTGACACACCCAACCTATCTCAACTCTACCAGGATCACACACACACACACACACACACCCAACCTATCTCAACTCTACCAGGATCACACACACACACACACACACCCAACCTATCTCAACTCTACCAGGATCACACACACACACACACCCAACCTCTCTCAACTCTACCAGGATCACACACACACACACACACCCAACCTATCTCAACTCTACCAGGATCACACACCACACCAGGATCACACCCACACACCAACACACCACCCACACACCCAACCTCTCTCAACTCTACCATCACACACACCACACCCAACCTATCTCACTACAGGATCACACACACACACCCCAACCTATCTCAACTCTACCAGGATCACACACCCACACACCAACTATCTCAACTCTACCAGGATCACACACACACACACACCACACCCCAACCTATCTCAACTCTACCAGGATCACACACACACACCCAAACCTATCTCAACTCTACCAGGATCACACACACACACCACCCAAATATCTCAACTCTACCAGGATCACACACACACAACCAACCTATCTCACACCAGGATCACACACACAACACCCAACCTCTCAACTCACACACACCACCAACCTATCTCAACTCTACCATCACACACACACACACCCAACCTATCTCAACTCTACCAGGATCACACACACACCAACTATCTCAACTCTACCAGGATCACACACACACACCAACCTATCTCAACTCTACCAGGATCACACACCACACACACCCAACCTATCTCAACTCTACCAGGATCACACACCACACAACACCCAACCTATCTCAACTCTACCAGGATCACACACACACCACCACACCAACCACAACTCTACCAGGATCACCCCACACACACCCAACCTATCTCAACTCTACCAGGATCACACACACACACACCCAACCTATCTAACTCTACCCATCACACACACCCACACACCCAACCTATCTCAACTCTACCAGGATCACACACACACACACCAACCTATCTCAACTCTACCAGGATCACACAACACACACACCCAACACACTATCTCAACTCTACCATCACACACACACACACACCACCTATTCAACTCTACCAGGATCACACACACACACCAATATCTCAACTCTACCAGGATCACACCACACACCCAACCTATCTCAACTCTACCAGGATCACACACACACACCACCCAACCTATCTCAACTCTACCAGGATCACACACACACCACACACCACTATCTCAACTCTACCAGGATCACACACACACACACACCCAACCTATCTCAACTCTACCAATCACACCACACACACCCACTATCTCAACTGTACCAGGATCACACCCACACACACACACACACCAACCTATCTCAACTCTACCAGGATCACAACACACACACACCCCACCTATCTCAACTCTCCAGGATCACACCACACACACACACCAACCAATCTCACCCCTACCAGCATCAAACACACACACACACGCACCCAACGTATCACAACTCTACCAGGATCACACACCCCACACACACAACACCACCTATCTCAACTCTACCAGGATCACACCCACACACCACACCCAACTATCTCAACTC
>CM064520.1:29675314-29710314 GCA_032716605.1 Paralithodes platypus | reverse complement strand
CTCAACTCTACCAGGATCACAACACCACACCACACAACCTATCAACTCTACCAGGATCACACACACAACAACAACCCAACCTATCTCAACTCTACCAGGATCACACACACACCACCACCTCTCAACTCTACCAGGATCACACACACACACACCACCAACTCTACCAGGATCACACACACACCACCACCTCTCTCAACTCTACCAGGATCACACACACACACACCCAACCTCTCTCAACTCTACCAGGATCACACACACACACACACACCCAACCTATCTCAACTCTACCAGGATCACACACACACACACCCAACCTATCTATCACCACACACACACCCACCCAAACTCTACCAGATCACACCACCACAACCCAACCTATCTCAACTCTACCAGGATCACACACACACACCCAACCTATCTCAACTCTACCAGGATCACACACACACACACACACACCCAACCTATCTCAACTCTACCAGGATCACACACACACACCCAACCTATCTCAACTCTACCAGGATCACACACACACCCCCAACCTATCTCAACTCTACCAGGATCACACACACACACACCCAACCTATCTCAACTCTACCAGGATCACACACACACACAACACCTCCTACACCAGGATCACACACACACACCCACCTCCAACTCTACCAGGATCACACACACACACACACCCAACCTATCTCAACTCTACCAGGATCACACACACACACACCCAACCTATCTCAACTCTACCAGGATCACACACACACACACCCAACCTATCTCAACTCTACCAGGATCACACACACACACCCAACCAACTCTACCAGGATCACCACACACCAACCAACTCTACCAGGATCACACACACACACCCAACCTCTCTCAACTCTACCAGGATCACACACACACATCACACTCCCAACTCTACCAGGATCACACACACACACCCCCAACCTATCTCAACTCTACCAGGATCACACACACACACACCCAACCTATCTCAACTCTACCAGGATCACACACCCACACACCCAACCTATCTCAACTCTACCAGATCACACACACACACACCCCCAACCTATCTCAACTCTACCAGGATCACACACACACACCCAACCTCTCTCAACTCTACCAGGATCACACACCCACACACCCAACCTATCTCACTCTACCAGGATCACACACACACACACCCAACCACACTCTACCAGGATCACACACACACACACCCAACCTATCTCAACTCTACCAGGATCACACACCACACACCACCTATCTCAACCACACACAAACAACACCCAAACCTCAAACTCTACCAGGATCACACACACACCCAACCTATCTCAACTCTACCAGGATCACACACCACACCACCCAAAACTCTACCAGGACACACACACACCCCAACCTATCTCAACTCTACCAGGATCACACACACACACACCCCAACCTATCTCAACTCTACCAGGATCACACACACACCACCCCAACCTATCTCAACTCTACCAGGATCACACACCACACACACCCAACCTATCTCAACTCTACCAGGATCACACACACCCACCTCTCAACTCTACCAGGATCACCACACACACACCCCCAACCTCTACCAGGATCACCAACACACCCCCAACCTCTCAACTCTACCAGGATCACACACACACACACCAACCTCTCTCAACTCTACAGGATCACACACACACACCCAACCTCTCTCAACTCTACCAGGATCACACACACACACCCAAACCTATCTCAACTCTACCAGGATCACACACACACCACACACACCCAACCTCTCTACCAGGATCACACACACACACACCCAACCTCTCTCAACTCTACCAGGATCACACACACACACCCCAACCTATCTCAACTACCAGGATCACACACCCACACCCAACCTATCTCAACTCCACACACACACACCCTATCTCAACTCTACCAGGATCACACACACACACACACCCAACCTATCTCAAACTACCAGGATCACACACACACACACCCAACCTATCTCAACTCTACCAGGATCACACACACACACACCCAACCTATCTCAACTCAAGGATCACACACACACACCCAACACCCAACTCTACCAGGATCACACACACACACCCAACCTATCTCAACTACCAGGATCACACACACACACACCCCAACCTATCTCAACTCCCAGGATCACACACACACACACCCACACTATCTCAACTCTACCAGGATCACACACACACACACCCAACCTATCTCAACTCTACCAGGATCACACACACACACCAACCCAACAACTCTACAGGATCACACACACCACCACTCAACTCTACCAGGATCAACACACACACCACCCAACCTATCTCAACTCTACCAGGATCACACACACACACACCCAACCTCTCACTCTACCAGGATCACACACACACACCCACACAACCTATCTCAACTCTACCAGGATCACACACACACCACCACCAACCTATCTCAACTCTACCAGGATCACACACACACACCCCCAACCTATCTCAACTCTACCAGGATCACACACACACACCCAACCTCTCTCAACTCTACCAGGATCACACACACACCCCCAAACCTCAACTCAACTCTACCAGGATCACCACACACACACACAACACTCAACTCTACCAGGATCACACACACACACCCCCAACCTATCTCAACTCTACCAGGATCACACACACACACACCCAACCTCTCTCAACTCTACCAGGATCACACACACACACACCCAACCTATCTCAACTCTACCAGGATCACACACACACACACACCCAACCTATCTCAACTCTACCAGGATCACACACACACACACCCAACCTATCTCAACTCTACCAGGATCACACACACACACACACACACCTATCTCAACTCTACCAGGATCACACACACACACACCCAACCTATCTCAACTCTACCAGGATCACACACACACACACCCAACCTATCTCAACTCTACCAGGATCACACACACACACCCAACCTATCTCAACTCTACCAGGATCACACACACACATCACACTCCCAACTCTACCAGGATCACACACACACACCCCCAACCTATCTCAACTCTACCAGGATCACACACACACACACCCAACCTATCTCAACTCTACCAGGATCACACACACACACCCCAACCTATCTCAACTCTACCAGGATCACACACACACACCCAACCTCTCTCAACTCTACCAGGATCACACACCACACACCCCAACCTATCTCAACTCTACCAGGACACACCCACACACCCCCAACCTATCCAAACTCTACCAGGATCACACACACACACACACTATCCTCCAACTCTACCAGGATCACACACACACCCAAACCTATCTCAACTCTACCAGATCACACACACACACACCCAACCTATCTCAACTCTACCAGGATCACACACACACACACCCAAACCTCTCAACTCTACCCAGGATCACACAACACACACACCCAACCTCTCAACTCTACCAGGATCACACACACACCCACACACCACCACCCAACCTCACTCAACTCTACCAGGATCACACACACACACACACCCAACCTATCTCAACTCTACCAGGATCACACACACACACACCCAACCTCTCCCAACTCTACCAGGATCACACACACACACACACCCAACCTATCTCAACTCTACCAGGATCACACACACACCCAACCTCTCCCAACTCTACCAGGATCACACACACACACACCCAACCTCTCAACCACACACACACACCCTATCTCAACTCAGGATCACACCTCAACTCTACCAGGATCACACACACACACACCACCTATCTCAACTCTAACACGATCACACACACACTCAACGAACCTATCTCAACTCTACCAGGATCACACACACACACACCCAACCTCTCTCGACTCTACCAGGATCACACACACACACCCAACCTCTCTCAACTCTACCAGGATCACACACACACACACCCAACCTATCTCAACTCTACCAGGATCACACACACACACACCCAACCTATCTCAACTCTACCAGGATCACACACACACACACACCCACCTATCTCAACTTACCAGGATCACACACACACACCCAACCTATCTCAACTCTACCAGGATCACACACACACACCCAACCTATCTCAACTCTACCAGGATCACACACACACACACCCAACCTATCTCAACTCTACCAGGATCACACACACACACACCCAACCTCTCCCAACTCTACCAGGATCACACACACACACACACACCCAACCTATCTCAACTCTACCAGGATCACACACACACACACCCAACCTCTCCCAACTCTACCAGGATCACACACACACACACCCAACCTATCTCAACTCTACCAGGATCACACACACACACACCCAACCTATCTCAACTCTACCAGGATCACACACACACACCCAACCTATCTCAACTCTACCAGGATCACACACACACACCCAACCTATCTCAACTCTACCAGGATCACACACACACACACCAACCTATCTCAACTCTACCAGGATCACCACACCAACACACCCAACCTCTCTCAACTCTACCAGGATCACACACACACACACACCCAACCTCTCTCAACTCTACCAGGATCACACCCACACACACCCCCAACCTATCTCAACTCTACCAGGATCACACACACACACACCCCCAACCTATCTCAACTCTACCAGGATCACACACACACACACCCAACCTCTCTCAACTCTACCAGGATCACACACACACACCCAACCTCTCTCAACTCTACCAGGATCACACACACACACCCCCAACCTATCTCAACTCTACCAGGATCACACACACACACACCCAACCAACTCTACCAGATCACACACACACACCACCTATCCCAACTCTACCAGGATCACAACACACAAACACACCCAACCTATCCAACTCTACCAGGATCACACACACACACACACCCAACCTATCTCAACTCTACCAGGATCACACACCACACACACACCAACCTATCTCAACTCTACCAGGATCACACACCCACACACACCCAACCTATCTCAACTCTACCAGATCACACACACACCACACCCCACCTCTCAACTCTACCAGGATCACACACACACACCCAACCTCTCAACTCTACCAGGATCACACACACACACCCCCAACCTATCTCAACTCTACCAGGATCACACACACACACACCCAACCTCTCTCGACTCTACCAGGATCACACACACACACCCCCAACCTATCTCAACTCTACCAGGATCACACACACACACCCCCAACCTATCTCAACTCTACCAGGATCACACACACACACACCCAACCTCTCACCTCTACCAGGAGCACACACAACACACACCCAACTCTCTCAACTCTACCAGGATCACACACACACACACCCAACCTATCTCAACTCTACCAGGATCACACACACACACACCCCCAACCTATCTCAACTCTACCAGGATCACACACACACACACCCAACCTATCTCAACTCTACCAGGATCACACACACACACCCCCAACCTAACTCAACTCTACCAGGATCACACACACACACACCCAACCTATCTCAACTCTACCAGGATCACACACACACACCCCACCCACCTCTCAACTCTACCAGGATCACACCACACACCACCCAACCTATCTCAACTCTACCAGGATCACACACACACACACCCAACCTCTCAACTCTACCAGGATCACACACACACACACCAACCCTATCTCAACTCTACCACACACACACACACACACCCAACCATCTCAACTCTACCAGGATCACACACACACACACCAACCTCTCAACTCTCCAGGACACACACACACACACAAACCTATCTCAACTCTACCAGGATCACCACACCACACCACCCAACCTATCTCAACTCTACCAGGATCACCACACACACACACACCAACCTCTCTCAAACTACCAGGATCACACACACACACCCCACCAACTATCTCAACTCTACCAGGATCACACACACACCACCACCAACTCTCAAACTCTACCCACACACACACACACACCACTATCTCAACTCTACCAGGATCACACACACAACACCCAAACCTCTCAAACTCTACCAGGATCACACACACACACACCCAACCTATCTCAACTCTACCAGGATCACACAAACACACACCCCAACCTCTCAACTCTACCAGGATCACCACACACACACAAACCTATCTCAACTCTACCAGGATCACCACACACACACACACCCAACCTATCTCAACTCTACCAGGATCACACACACACACACACCCAACCTATCCCAACTCTACCAGGATCACACCCACACACACACACACCCAACCTATCTCAACTCTACCAGGATCACACACACACACACACACCCAACCTATCTCAACTCTACCAGGATCACACACACACCCAACCTATCTCAACTCTACCAGGATCACACACACACACACACACCCAACCTCTCTCAACTCTACCAGGATCACACACACACACCCAACTTCTCAACTCTACCAGGATCACACACACACACACCCAACCTATCTCAACTCTACCAGGATCACACACACACACACACCCAACCTATCTCAACTCTACCAGGATCACACACACACACACCCAACCTCTCTCAACTCTACCAGGATCACACACACACACACACCCAACCTCTCTCAACTCTACCAGGATCACACACACACACCACAACCCCAACTTACCAGGATCACACACACACAACCCATCTACCAGGATCACACACACACACCCAACCTATCTCAACTCTACCAGGATCACACACACACACACACCCAACCTATCTCAACTCTACCAGGATCACACACACACACCCAACCTATCTCAACTCTACCAGGATCACACACACACACACCCAACCTATCTCAACTCTACCAGGATCACACACACACACACACCCAACCTATCTCAACTCTACCAGGATCACACACACACACACACCCAACCTATCTCAACTCTACCAGGATCACACACACACACACCCAACCTATCTCAACTCTACCAGGATCACACACACACACACACCCAACCTATCTCAACTCTAGCAGGATCACACACCACCACACCCAACCTCTCAACTCTACCAGGATCACACACACCACACCAAACCTATCTCTCTACCAGGATCACACACACACACCCCACCTATCTCAACTCTACCAGGATCACACACACACCCCCAACTCTCAACTCTACCAGGATCACACACACACCACAACATCTCAAACTCTACCAGGATCACACACACACACACCCAACCTATCTCAACTACCAGGATCACACACACACACCCAACCTATCTCAACTCTACCAGGATCACACACACACACACCAACCTATCTCAACTCTACCAGGATCACACACACACCCCACCACCCAACTCTACCAGGATCACACACACACACACCCAACCTATCTCAACTCTACCAGGATCACACACACACACCCAACCTATCTCAACTCTACCAGGATCACACACACACCCAACCTATCTCAACTCTACCAGGATCACACACACACACACCCAACCTATCTCAACTCTACCAGGATCACACACACACACACCCAACCTCTCTCAACTCTACCAGGATCACACACACACACCCAACCTCTCAACTCTACCAGGATCACACACACACACCCCCAACTCTCAACTCTACCAGGATCACACACACACACCCAACCTATCTCAACTCTACCAGGATCACACACACACCCAACCTATCTCAACTCTACCAGGATCACACACACACACACACACACCCAACCTATCCCAACTCTACCAGGATCACACACACACACACACACACCCAACCTATCTCAACTCTACCAGGATCACACACACACACACACCCAACCTATCTCAACTCTACCAGGATCACACACACACACACACCCAACCTATCTCAACTCTACCAGGATCACACACACACACACACCCAACCTATCTCAACTCTACCAGGATCACACACACACACACACACACCCAACCTCTCCCAACTCTACCAGGATCACACACACACACACCCAACCTATCTCAACTCTACCAGGATCACACACACACACACCCAACCTCTCCCAACTCTACCAGGATCACACACACACACCCAACCTCTCAACTCTACCAGGATCACACACACACACACCCAACCTCTCTCAACTCTACCAGGATCACACACACACACACCCAACCTCTCTCAACTCTACCAGGATCACACACACACACACACCCAACCTCTCTCAACTCTACCAGGATCACACACACACACACCCAACCTCTCCCAACTCTACCAGGATCACACACACACACACCCAACCTCTCTCAACTCTACCAGGATCACACACATCACACACCCAACCTCTCCCAACTCTACCAGGATCACACACACACACACACACACACACACACACACACACACACACACACACACACACACACACACACACACACACACACGTACGTACACATACGTACATATTGCTCACTAGCGCAACTTCTGATTATAAATCTATGCATAAGCATTATCTATTATTAAGTGTTCGCGTATCTTCATCCATGTATTTCCACCCTTAACAATAGAACGCCCAGCTCTTCCATATTTCGCCTTCTGTCACACACACACACACACACACACAACACACACAAACAAAAAAACACACACACACCTACACCTACACTACCGAGGATTAACCTCCCATTGTAGTACCTGCACCCTCTTTACCTGACCTTACCAAAACAGTTTCTGTATGTATGTATGTTTGTGTGCACGAGCGTTTGTGTATACGGACATGTCACACTTACTGCATGTTCTTATGTTCCTATATATGTATGTATGTATGTGCGCACGTACGTGTATATACGTATGTTCTGTATATGAGTAAGAAAATAAATGTGTATATGTACTGTATATCACTTCTCTCATGGTTTTTTATGATAATTTGTATTCTGCACATGCATCTTTATTGTATTTATTTATTTTGTTTGTAAACTAAGCTTACCATCCTCATATCTGTACATCTCATGTTCATCCACTAAATTGTAAAATGTGTATTTTCAGCTCATGAGGCTGCCATTCTTTAATAAACCGTTTATTATTATTATTACACACCCACACACCCACCCACCCACACCCAAACTCTACCAGGATCACACACACACACACACACACACACACACACACACACACACACACACACACACACACACACACACACACACACCCACACACCCAACCTCTCTCAACTCTACCAGGATCACATCACACACACACACACCCAACCTCTCCCAACTCTACCAGGATCACACACACACACTGTTCCAATGTTCCCTTTCCCACTCTAAACCGCTGTTTGGACACTTGATCCTCAGTGTTTTGGAGGACAAGCAGCCTAGAAGGGTCCCTAGAGCTGTTGTTGCTTGATTTCCTGTGTACTCCTTTGTACACACAACACCCAACCTCTCTCAACTCTACCATGATCACACATACACACACACACACACACACACACACACACACACACACACACACACACACACACACATACTTACATACAGGTGTGGTGGAGTGGTCATGCCACTGGATTGGTAATCCAATGGACCCGGGTTGAAATCCCGATATGTCAATGGGAAGATATTATTGGGATTGAATTGTGCTGTACCTAGTATCAGTGCATTACCACAAAGCCCAGCGAAATGCCAAAAAAATACCCTCCTTGTTCCCTGATTAAATAACACTGTATGAATATTCCCATATTCAAAATATGTTACAGGGGGACAATGCCTAGTGAGTTCACTGCTCAATAGGTGGCGTTCTGAGAGTGAGGGTCTGAGTCTGGAGGGTGAGACGGTGAAGCACTTGAGCGAAGCAACCAGCCGCTTCAGAGATGGAGCTGCTTCGAGCCATGATGGATGCTTCACATGTCTCACTCCCCAGACTGGAACAAAACCTCACGGGCTTCACCGTGTTGAGCGGTGGAATGTACAGGCTCTCAGCCTATGCCCGAGAGGGAGTAGTTGGAATATAGAACAAAAAAACATACAACCTCTCTCAACTCTACCAGGATCACACACAGAGACTCTCTCTCTCAGGTCCTCAAGCCGATCACAATCACGTAACGTATACCTTCACGGAATTACGTGTCCCTTACATGACCCCCTCTCCCCTCTCCCCATCTACACCCCACACCCACAAGCTCCCGCGCACAATCGCCCACACCGTATCCACACTTCCTGCTACATTCTCACATATGCTAATCTACCCACATCATATTCTCGCTCTCCCTCCCCAATTTACCCACAATATAATTTGCTCTCTCTCTCTCTCTCTCTCTCTCTCTCTCTCTCTCTCTCTCTCACAAACAATATCCCCTGTCTCTGTCTCTCTCACACAAACAATATCCCGCACCCTCATGTTACCCTTCATACTATTCACCAAGTACACTAGGGTGGATCTCTAGATCTGTTGCTGCTTGTTTTCCTTTGTAATCCTTTCTAAGCATCCACACTCACAAATCCCTCTACCAATTGACTACCGTAACACTCTCACACAAGTTTCCCCCCCCCCCCACACACCTGCCATTATACAAGCACACCCACATATACCCCACAAATCAATATTAGTCACTGAACTATTATAGTTGCGTCACCAAAATGGTAGCCAAGAAAAAAAAAAAAAAAAAAAGGAGTGTTCTGTAGGATCTCTGCGCTACGCCCCCACCCACATGTCAGGGCCGCCCAGTCTTGCATGGTAGAAATCTGGCCAATTATGATGTGCCGCGGTCAGTCAGTGGTCTTCCAAGCCTCAACCATTAGTTCTAGTCTTATTTTGTATTAAGGGGGTAGTGCTAAACATGAGGGAGAAGGGGGTCCTTAAAAGCGAGTATCGGTACTACCCCCTTAATTGGCTAGGTAAAAGTACCGACTCAAATTGACCCCCAGGTTAGTAAAAAGTGAGTTGGGTAATCCAGGTATATAGAAGCTACCTAATGGACACGGAGTTTAAAAAGCTTTTTGTTAATGACTATGTGCCGCACTTTTATGGTGTGTGTGTGTGATAGAGAGAGTGTGTGTGTGTGAGATAGAGAGAGTGTGTGTGTGTGTGAGATAGAGTGTGTGTGTGTAGTAGTGTACACTAGCCTATGTACAAAATAGTGGATAATAAATGCTATGATAATAATTATACCATTCAGATTGAATTATTTTGATTTGGTACCGGTATATTTAATTAAAACTACAATATTTTGTACGGGGCATTTAACAAATAAACGGCTAAGGTTGGGTAGAGGATGCAAAACCTCACTCTGGATAGGACCAGCCCTCACCCAAATATTGCCATACCCGGTACTTCCAATAACCATGCTTCAAATTAAGATAAGTCTAATTTTGAGTAATACCGGTATGAGTGTTTGATTGCCTACTATGGGTAATTGCGAGTTTCCGGCAATAAGAAAGTTGGCGCTGTAAACATCGATATTAAACACAAATGCAATAGTTATGTACCGGTAGGTCACACGTGGATAAAGAGTATGTTCAATTTGATTGGGCTGGTTTTTAATTTGATTACAACATTACTATGGCTGGTAATTCTGCTAACAATCGATATTTACAGCTCTAGCTTCCTTATAGCCTGAAACTCGCAAGTGGTCAATTGGTACACTGGTATCGACTAGACTAATGATGCACTCAATGTCTTTACCTTGGTTGCAAAAGCCATTGGAGGTTACACAGAACTCTTTTTTGACTGTGGTTCTTATTCTTGGTACCGGTATTGATTAGGGTAAATAGATTGTTATGAACAGCGTAGGTTGGGTGGAAAGGAGTGAGTGGGGGGGGGGCTGTTTATACTGGGCCTATACACACACACACACAAAGGGAATCAAGCAACAACAGGTCTAGTGACCCTTCTAGGCTGTTTGTCCTCCAAAACACTGAGGATCAAGTGTCCAAACAGTGGTTTAGAGTGGGTAAGGGAACTAATGTCCGTGGCAGGATTAGGAAGTTAGTAGGGGACAGATGGGTTAGTAACTGAGGGGAGGATAAAATAAAGTTATTCATTTACAAACGCAGTCAGTCCGGGGTTTGATGCGAGATATTTATCTAGGCGAAGTTTAAATGAATCAACGGTGCTGCAGTCTATAACATCTCGGGGAAGCCCATTCCATAAGTTGACAACTCGATTGAAGAAGAAATTCTTAGCTTCGTGTGAGTTAAAAGATACACACACACACACACACACATAGATGGAGATATAGACCCTACAGACACAGACACACACATCACATTTTTTTTTTTTCTCCCACTGCTCGGAGTTGCACGGTAAAACTTGGCCTTTATAGAATAGAACCTTACTTGGAGAGCGGGTGTGTGTGTGTGTTGGGGGGGGGGGGGGGGAGGAGAGGAGAATGGCTAACTGTGTTTCTAAGCCATTACCGGTATATACTGTATACGGTACCGTACATACTAATATATAATTATTATTACCGGGTATGAGCCTTTGGGGTAGGTGACATGGGGCAGGTCAGTCTCTAGTCTACACTATAGGGTACAATATCTCCATCTATATGTGTGTATGGGGTCTATATCTCCATCTATATGTGTGTATGTGTGTGTGTATATATAGGGTATAATATCTCCATCTACTGTATACCGGTATGTGTGTATAGGGTATACTATCTCCATCTATATGTGTGTATGGGGTCTATATCTCTATCTATATGTGTGTATATATAGGGTATAATATCTCCATCTATATGTGTGTCTGGGGTCTATATCTCTATCTATATGTGTGTATGTGTGTGTGTATATATAGGGTATAATATCTCCATCTATATGTGTGTATGGGGTCTATATCTCCATCTATATGTGTGTGTGTATAGGGTCTATATGTGTATGTGTGTGTGTGTGTGTGGAATGTGTTACTGATGAGAGGGTTTAAGAAGAGAAAGTCTAGCGGTGTACAGTATTCCGGTTCCTAGTTAACATTATTGCTCTAGCTTAAGGGAGCCCACCTCGCTTTTTTTTCTCTACTTTTCTCTTTTTCTCTGGAGTGTATCAATTCGGCCCCATTCAGCCTACTGTTTTAAGACTTATCCCCATCCAGGTGTCGATTTATTCCTGGCGAGCGATAGCTCGCCTATAATATTCCGTAGAGTACGGTACCGTACTAGAATATATGATTCCAAAATACCTGCAGTACGGTATAGCCTAGTACCGGTACCAGGTAGCCTAGGCTGTGTGGTGTCTCGGTTATGAATACTTTTTTGTGTAGTTTGCTCTCAAGACCTATAATATATGAAGCTTTACACACAAAAAAAAAGACAGACAAAAAAGGCTCCCTTTCTAGATCAATGTGTATATTTTTCGGTAAAAGAATGTCCCGGCCAATATGTACAGGCTCGCTATCGTTTTTTTTTTTTTTTTGTATGTGAGCGAGACAAAAGGCAATTATTGTGGACTATACTACAGTGTCACGGCCGAATTCCGGTTCCTCCACAAATACAGGATCGCTATCGCTCGCCTGAAAAAAACCTGACACCTAAAGGGCAAGAAAGGTTTTAATATTGACAATGAAATGGGCCGAAAGGTCTTACAATCGACAAACTAATGGGGCAAACGTCTCAAAATCTCAAAAATTAATGGAGATAGGCATGAGTAAGAAAGGGGACCAGAAAAACGGCCCATCTCCCCTTATAGAGTATAATATCCCAATGCTGTAATATTTAAATCCAACAAACTATAAGAGTCACTCTGTCAAATATTATAAGAGTGAGTTGGCATGCAAATTGTACAAGTTTGGAGGTGTTAGTTTGTGGTTCAAAGTAGGAAAGATTGGTAGCGTACTTCCGCGGGTGACCTAAAATGGGATTCTCATAATTATGTGTAGCTTACTCTTTGTTTATATATATATATATATATAGTGTTAAAATAGACTCCGGTAAGTTGATAGAATAGATAAAAACACCATTTGAGGTAATACCTGAAAAAAAAAACTATTGGCGTCCCGTTGTCAACAAAGCGCTCCTCCTCAAATGGTGTCTTTATCCATTTTAATACGGTACCTCGATACCATTTTAATACGGTACCTCGATACCATTTTAATACGGTATCTCGATACCATTTTAATACGGTACCTCGATACCATTTTAATACGGTACCTCGATACCATTTCAGCTGAAATATATATTTCTTTAATGGATACCGGTACCGGTACATTTGAAACTGGAGACCGCATGCCTTCGCTGGCAGAGGTGTCTTCCTTGGCGCATATCCTAGCTGTCCACCAAATTTCATGAAAATCGGTTTTAGATACGGGTAACTTGTTTGCAGACAGACAAACGAAACACGGATCAGTGGTACTCGTGTGTATGTGTGTGTATCTATGTTTGTAAGTGTGTGTGTGTGTGTGTGTGTGTGTGTGTGTGTTCTTGTGCTTGTGTGTGTGTGTTGTTTACTCACACTATGTAAACTAAAGTGTTGTAGGAAAGAAGAGCCTGGTGTTAAATAAAAACTGTTAAACTCCCCACCTCCCTCACAAAGCCTGAGGGAGCCCACCTCACTTTTTTTTTCTCTTTCTCTCCCTCTCTCTTTGGCTTGTATCCATTCGGCCCCATTCAGCCTACTGTTTTAAGACGTTTATCCCCATCCAGGTGTCAATATTTTCCTGGCGAGCGGTAGCGATCCACCATATATATATTTTTGTTTTGACAGCAAGCTAAATTTGTACATTTTTCGATAGAAAAATGTCTCCGGCGAAGCCGGATTTCTTCATCCAATGCTAGCTCGCTATCGCTCGCCAGGAAGAAATCGACACCTAGATGGGGATAAACTTCTTAAAACAGTTGGCTGAATGGGGCCGAACAAGCCAGCGAAAGAGAGTAAAGGAGAGAAAAGCCTGTGACCCCCTTTAACTTGCACAACTAGAGGTCCTATAGTAAGAGACATCAGACATAGTATTCTCTGGACGCCATTTTGGTGCCGGAATGGTCAAACTACGACCCCATTGTTTATAATTACTGATATTATAGAATTTAGGTCCAAAGTCCAAACTATAGTTCCTGTGTGCTAGCATTGTTCAATGTTTATTACGAGTACGGATATGTAAGAGTGTAACAAGAGGGTAGAACTTCTTGAGGTATAATCCTGTGTAGCGGGCAACCGTGTATATATAGATCTCGATAATTTGGTAATGTACGGTAACAACATATTTTTACATTTGTCATTCATAAATAGTACACTAATATACTAGGTTAGGTTAGGTTTTGGTTAGGTTAAAGTAGGCATCTGAAAAACAGTTACCCGCTACACAGGAGCTTACCCAGCAAACAATTACAACTACGATGCTTTATTATAAATTACTATAATACTATTGTACGTAGAAGAGACAACGAGCTGACTTAGTCTGATTGAAAGGGTCAAATATTAAATATCAACTACCATACTCCCTCTATTGTGTGTCCATGTATAAACCCGAGTAAGGCGGGTAACCTGCTACCAGCTGGTATCACTCCATACTGACTAACTGTATAAATTCCAGCCACTCACGCGTTCAATAACTGAGAGAATTAATTTTGTGATTTGATTTGATTATTTTATTAAGGGGAGATGTCCACTCGAGGGATTTTATTCTGGACTCCTTTCTCCCTCATGTTTAGCCCCATTGTTGTTCTAATTTTAAGACGTTTGCCCCATTATTTTGACTATTTTAAGAACTTTCAACCCATTTCTGTCAATTTTAAAACCTTTCGTGCCTTTTAGGTGTCGATTTTATCCTGGCGAGCGATAGCGAGCCTGTAATTTAAGAGGAACCGGCTTTCAGCCGGGACATATTTCTACCGAAAAATGTACAAATTTATCTTGAAAGGGGCTCAAGGGGGTGTAATCTTAAGCTTGAAAGATATCTAGGGAACAAACTAAAAACCTGCCCTTAAGTTGGTATAAAGAGGGAGACGGGTTGAACAAAGAGCTAGCGCATAATCTAGATAGAGAGAAGGCAAGGTAGGAGGGGAGGGGGGAAGTGAGCGTTTAACGGGAGGCAGACCGTTTTTCTGGACCCCCTTCTCCCTAGTGTTTAGCCCCACTAGTTTTGAGATTATAAGACGTTGGTTCCATTAGTTTGGTGATTTTATGACCTTTCACCCCATTCTTTGTCAATATTAGGACCCTTCGTGCCATTTAGGTGTCGATTTTTTCCTGGCGAGCGATAGCGAGCCTGTAATTTTAGGAGGAATCGGCCTTTGGCCGGGACATTTTTCTACCGAAAAATTTAGAAATGTATCTTGAAGGGGAGTCTAGGGGGTGTTTTTCTAAGTTTGATGTAGGTCTAGGAAGGAAACTAAAACAAAACAAAAAATGAATAAATGAATTAATAGACCAAACAAACGGTCAGTCTCCCCTTAAATCTGAACACTAATTTCCATATATGTACGTAATTTGTCATATATAATAAAATAACTGGGGCAATGATGACAGGGTGGACAAGGGCGGAATATATAAGAGTGCTCAGTAGCACATAAATGTCCGAACACTAATTTTTGATAAAACAACAGCAGTGGTATCAATATGGCGGAGGTTGGGGCTGTAACAGGGTCTCTCGGTAACACACCATGCAGAGGAGTAGCCACAAACATTACCCAAGGATATTTACATAACCGAATATAAAGTAAGCTTGACAGAAGCATGGAGGGGAGATTAGGATATATATATATATATATATATATATATATATATATATATATATATATATATATATATATAGTTTTTTTTAGTTTGCCGGTACTCCCTAGACCTCTACCAATCTTTTACAACTGAATGAATAAATACAACACACCGAAGACCCCCCCCCCCCCTTTCCAGATAAATGTGTACATTTTTCGGTAGAACATTGTCCTGGCCGAAGGCCGGTTCCTTTAAATGACAGACTCGCTATCGCTCGCTAGGAAAACAATAGACACCTAAATGGCACGAAAGGTCTCAGGATCACCAAACTAATGGGGCGAACGTCTTAGCGTCTCAAAACTAATGGAGCTAAGAATGAGGGAGAAGGAGGTCCAGAAAAAATCTCGAAAAGCTCTCCACAAACTGGTACCAATACCCTTCACTGGCCAACCCCAACCATTACCTATTACCGCTACTGCCCCGGGCCGGTCACCTGGTTCCCTTGATAACTACTGGACCGGTACGTGGCCGGGTTAAGGGGGGATTGCTTGGTGGCTGGTCTATATATTTATTTATTTATTTATTTATTTTTGAGTTTCCTCGCTAGACGTCCATCAAGCTTAGAAAAAAAACCCTAGACCCCCTGTCAAGATAAATTTGTAGATTTTTCGGTAGAAAAATGTCCCGGCCGAAGGCCGATTCCTTCTAAAATTAGAGGCTCGCTGTCGCTCGCCAGGAAAATTTAGATACCTAAAGGGCACGAAAGGTTTTAATATTGACAAAAGCATTTGGCGAAAGGTCTTAAAATCGCCAAACTAACTGAACGAACATCTTAAAACCTCAAAACTAATGTGCTAAATACGAAGGAGAAGGGGGTCCAGAAAAAGCGAGTTGTACAGTACCCCCTTAATTGGGAGGTTTCGGTGATATATCAACGTCTCGGGGATTCTTTACGCTTTCGGGGCTTGAATGGCTCGGCTCCGTGTATGGAAGGTTCCTTAGATTACCGGTACTTCAATATACCGTGTGTGTTTTTTCAGGTATATACCGATATTGTTTTTTTTTTTTGTAGGCTATGGTACTCTTTTTAAATCATCATATGGCATAGTTGTACAATGATTATATATTTTTTATGAATCGTAGCTAAACAATACTGTTGGGGTTGGGTGTGACAGGGATCTGCCTTGTGTGGGCCGATCGGCTTTTTGCTGACTCCCACTTTCTTATGTTCTTATATGGTAGTTTATCATTCGATTGCGGTTATCCATTTCATCCAACCGTATGTTTTTGTAATGTATCTATGTGTACCGGTATCTCCTTGTGTCTGTATGACCCTTTATGGTGTGTCTGTTACTCCATGTTATACGGTACCCTGTTCCTTTATGGTGTGTCTGTTACTCCATGTTATACGGTACCCTGTTCCTTTATGGTGTGTCTGTTACTCCATGCTATACGGTACCCTGTTCCTTTATGGTGTGTCTGTTACTCCATGTTATACGGTACCCTGTTCCTTTATGGTGTGTCTGTTACTCCATGCTATACGGTACCCTGTTCCTTTATGGTGTGTCTGTTACTCCATGCTATACGGTACCCTGTTCCTTATGGTGTGTCTGTTACTCCATGTTATACGGTACCTGTTCCTTTATGGTGTGTCTGTTACTCCATGCTATACGGTACCCTGTTCCTTTATGGTGTCTGTTACTCCATGTTATACGGTACCCTGTTCCTTTATGGTGTGTCTGTTACTCCATGCTATACGGTACCCTGTTCCTTTATGGTGTGTCTGTTACTCCATGTTATACGGTACCCTGTTCCTTTATGGTGTGTCTGTTACTCCATGCTATACGGTACCCTGTTCCTTTATGGTGTGTCTGTTACTCCATGTATACGGTACCTGTTCCTTTATGGTGTGTCTGTTACTCCATGCTATACGGTACCCTGTTCCTTTATGGTGTGTCTGTTACTCCATTATACGGTACCCTGTTCCTTTATGGTGTGTCTGTTACTCCATGTTATACGGTACCCTGTTCCTTTATGGTGTGTCTGTTACTCCATGTTATACGGTACCCTGTTCCTTTATGGTGTGTCTGTTACTCCATGCTATACGGTACCCTGTTCCTTTATGGGGTGTCTGTTACTCAATGCTATACGGTACCCTGTTCCTTTATGGTGTGTCTGTTACTCCATGTTATACGGTACCCTGTTCCTTTATGGTGTGTCTGTTACTCCATGCTATACGGTACCCTGTTCCTTTATGGGGTGTCTGTTACTCCATGCTATACAGTACTCTGTTCCTTTATGGTGTGTCTGTTACTCCATGCTATACGGTACCCTGTTCCTTTATGGTGTGGCTGTTACTCCATGCTATACGGTACCCTGTTCCTTTATGGTGTGTCTGTTACTCCATGCTATACGGTACCGGTACCCTGTTCCTTTATGGTGTGTCTGTTACTCCATGCTATACGGTACCCTGCTCCTTTATGGTGTGTCTGTTACTCCATGCTATACGGTACCGGTACCCTGTTCCTTTATGGTGTGTCTGTTACTCCATGCTATACGGTACCGTACCCTGTTCCTTTATGGTGTGTCTGTTACTCCATGCCATACGGTACCGGTACCCTGTTCCTTTATGGTGTATCTGTTACTCCATGCTATACGGTACCCTGTTCCTTTATGGTGTGTCTGTTACTCCATGCTATACGGTACCGGTACCCTGTTCCTTTATGGTGTGTCTGTTACTCCATGCTATACGGTACCCTGTTCCTTTATGGTGTGTCTGTTACTCCATGCTATACGGTACCCTGTTCCTTTATGGTGTGTCTGTTACTCCATGTTATACGGTACCCTGTTCCTTTATGGTGTGTCTGTTACTCCATGCTATACGGTACCCTGTTCCTTTATGGTGTGTCTGTTACTCCATGCTATACGGTACCCTGTTCCTTTATGGTGTGTCTGTTACTCCATGCTATACGGTACCCTGTTCCTTTATGGTGTGTCTGTTACTCCATGCTATACGGTACCCTGTTTCTTTCTTTTCAACTGAAGGTAAATTGCAAAGTTTCCATAAAGACTTCTCGAATATTTTGAAGATTTTGTAGTGAAATATGGGGCTAATTATATAAACTTGGTCTTGATATGATGCAGAAACATAGTAGTTTCATATTTTGTCCATTTAGTATCGATAAATTAGCTTCTAAGATATCCAGTTTACCGTCAAATGAAAGTAAACCGAGTATACTGTACCGGGTAGTTATCTTCTAACGCTAGATGTTACGGCTACCTACCCCTGATGATCTGCGGGCCACCAGCTTGTATACCTCCGCCCGGTCGTAGAATTAACCCTATTTGGCCCAAGGGAACTATTTTTTTTGTTTTTTTTTGGATCTCTTCTGTTTCGCTCTATTGCTTTGGGGATTTTAAGAAGTTTCACCCAATTAGTTTGGCGATAATATGTCGCTTCGCCCCATTCAGGTCTCGATTTAGCTTGAAAAGGGTCTAGGTGTGCATTTTTGTTGTTTAAGGAAGTCTGTGTAGGCGTTTTTTGTTAGCCCTAGGGGGACAAGCTAAAATACATTGCTACAAAATGGCAAAAAACAAGACAAATCCTCACTAATAATACACCTCAACACGTCGGAGCAAATAGTGTTTAGTGGACTCCTTTGTTTATTCTACATATGTTTAGGTATCCGGGTTTTGTTAGGGTGCCATTACTTTTAAAGCTCCTCGGTGGTCTAGTGGTTGGAGTGCTGTACTATTGGTCTGGGTTCGAGCCCTGGCTGGGTCATGTCACAAAAATATTTATTTATTTGTTTATGTATTTAATATTTCTTTTAGTCTCCTCCCTAGACCTCCATCAAACTTTAATATATACCTCGAAGATTCCTTTAATATATACCTCGAAGATTCCTTTAATATAATATATAAAGATTCCTTTAATATACACCTCGAAGATTCCTTTAATATTATACCTCGAAGATTCCTTTAATATATACCTCGAAGATTCCTTTAATATATACCTCGAAGATTCCTTTAATATATACCTCGAAGATTCCTTTAATATATACCTCGAAGATTCCTTTAATATACACCTCGAAGATTCCTTTAATATATACCTCGAAGATTCCTTTAATATATACCTCGAAGATTCCTTTAATATATACCTCGAAGATTCCTTTAATATATACCTCGAAGATTCCTTTAATATATACCTCGAAGATTCCTTTAATATATACCTCGAAGATTCCTTTAATATATACCTCGAAGATTCCTTTAATATACACCTCGAAGATTCCTTTAATATATACCTCGAAGATTCCTTTAATATATACCTCGAAGATTCCTTTTGAGAAAAGTTCGTGCATATTTGGGAAGAAAAATGCCCTGACTGAAGGTCAGTTCCTCCTAAATTTCAGGCTCGCTATCGCTCGCCAGGAAGAAAACCAACTAAATGGCACGAAAGGTCTTAAAATCACATACAGTATGTACAGTAGGGGTTTGGAGATACCGTACCTGAAATACTCCCCCTGTGCCAGTAGATTTCACGTCCAGGAAAACAAATCTGAGATTCATTTCTGACCGTGTGTTCTGGTTATAAAAGGTGAGTCGGCGTTTTGTATGGACCTGTTGCAAAGTACGGTACCGGTGTAAGGTAAACACTGGTTGGGATATGAATAAGAAAGTGGGTGGAAATGATGATATGAATGTCCGCTTAAGGGGAGGTATTTACTTTGTTCCCTAGATCTCCATCAACCTTAAAATTACACCCCCTTGAGTCCCTTTCAAGATAAATTTGTACATTTTTCGGAAGAAAAATGTCCCGGCCGAAGGCCGGTTCCTCTTAAATTACAGGCTCGCTATCGCTCGCCAGGAAAAAATACACCTAAATGGGACGAAAGGTCTTCATATGGGGTGAAAGTTCTTAAAATCGCTAAACTAATGGGGCAAACATTTTATAATATCAAAAGCAATGGGGCTAAACATGAGGGAGAAAGGGGTCAAGAAAAAAATCCCTCAAGTGGATATCTCCCCTTAAGGGGGTAATACTCGCTTTTTCTGGACCCCCTTCTCCCTCATGTTTAGCATATTAGTTTTGAGGCTTTAAGACGTTCGTTCCGTTAGTTTGGCGAGTTTGAGACCTTTCGCTGTAAGTAGGCGAGAAATCCTGACCTTTTTCTTCTGGAACTCAAAACGGGCTAGAACATAAGAACATAAGAAAATAAGAAAATGGGAGTCTGCAGAAAGCCGATTGGCCTAAGCAAGGCAGATCCCTGTCCCACACAACCCCAATTACAAAGCCCAATTATAGGCTCAACACTCTAATACCCTGAGGATCATCTTACCAAACCGGTTAGAGATTAACGCAGGATTACGGGGGTCTGCAGAGCGCTGATTGGCCCAACCCGGCTGATCCCCCTTCACACCCAACCCTTCTCGTCCATATGCTTATCCAATTTTTTCTTAAAGCTCCCTATCGTTCTTGATCCCACTATATCACTTGGTAGCCTAACAAAGGGGCTGTGTATTTTGTCACGCCTATTCCCTGGCTGACTCTTCCCAAATGGTAGAAATATTAGCTCTATTACTCTAGCCGTTTTTTAATTACAGAGGTAAGAGGTGATGATTTCTCGCCTACTTACAGCGAATAGACTATAGGACGTTGAGAACAAATATGTGAAAGTAAGGTTACGGGAACTATATACTGGATCTCGGCAGTAATATAATAACAAATAAAGTGCCTACTGCCGTTTGTCCTTGGCTGTTGATGTACATGTGTATTTCAGAATTAGACACACATACTCAATATATATGTGTGTGTGTGTGTGTGTGTGCAAGCAAGCAAGCAAGCGGTGGTGTGTTTAAAGGTACAAAATTCACGAAATATGTAGGTTTGCAGGTACATGAGGTTTAGGGCGACAGTTTAAGTGTACACACCTCTTTAAAATACGTTGAAATGGAGTGTTTTCGGTTAGGTTAGGTAGGTTAGGTTTGGTTAAGTTTTATCTAGATAGTTTTATTTAGGTTTAAAAATCGAAAAATGTACTCGTAAGCATGCAAAAATAACGTGCACCGATAAACACACCACCGCTTGGGTGTGTGTGTGTAATTCACTTGCTTGTTCGTCAAGGGGAATCCACGCAATGCGAGCTAAGCTCATTATTATCGCGCCTCCTTAACTGGGAATGTATTGCGTGAAATGCATGTTAAGTGTTTATGTAGCCTATCGTTGGAATGGCTGTGGATGTGTGTGTAGTCTGTATTTTAGCCAATTGGCGACATCTGGAAACGAAGGCTTAGGGTTAATCTGTACGTACCCTTCTCACTACGGTACCAGTCTCACCCGAAGGCTTAGGTTGACCAGTACGATACCCATCTCACCTTGTAACCGATCACCAATAGTGAAGCAGATAAGTGAAACAATCGTTCAAATGGTGATGCAAGCATGAAATTTGGTACAGGTATTCTTCAAAGCTCACTTTCAAAGCACATACCGCTGGCCACGCAAAAATTCAATATGGCGACCATTTTTCAAGATGGCCGACACATCTGACTGAGCCCTACTGTTATGGGTCAGTTAATTGAAAGAAAAAATACATGAATACTGTCCAATCCATTTTTTTTTTTGGCTCTAACGTGGTAAGTGAAGGTAATTTTGTCCAAAGCAGTTGCATATTAGACTTTAACTAAGATGGCGTCCAAGATGGCCGCCATTAACCCGAGGAGGCCGGATTTTTTTGGCGATTTTCGGTAGTGTTTATGGCTTAATAGCTAATCAAAGAATAAAGATAGAGAAATGAGTCATAAACCACGTGAGAGAGGTCACTTTCAGCTTTTGTCTGGTAAAAAAAATTCAGCTCCATAGGCCCAGTAGTTACTGAGATATTGCTTGTTTTCGTGAGGTAACTTTTCCGTGATTTTCCGTGTTTACGCACCTTTGCCATAGTGAAATTTCCTTAAACCCATTGTGTTGACATCATGGTAGTTTCGGTGATATTGGAACTCCGTGAAAATTACCGCAAAAGTACCATGACGTCATACAAGTAAATAGCAGCCATCAGCAGGCTATTTAAAGGCTATTTAAAGCCGTGCTATTTGAGTAGTGTATCGGCCTTCTGGGGTTAAAGACAAATTTTGTGATATCTTGGCTATTAGTAGAGCTAGACAAATGATTTTTTCATCTAATCCTACATTTTTGAGGTCAGATAATTAGAAAGACTTGTCACATTATTAACTCATCAGGGTCATAAGTAACTAGACAAAGTGAAGGAAGATTATATCGTAGGAAACGGCCTAATTCACACCATTTATACATATCCATTGAGTACAAATAACATTAGTAAAAATACCATAGAATCAAAGACTCACACCTCACATTTGCAATGCACAGAGCTGTACGGGAGAGACCCAGCCTGTAGCACTTGCACCTGTCACGACAGTCTGATTTACAGCCACATTTGGTCAGCTGTTCGCAACTCTTGGCTATGGGGGAGTTGGCTGTCCAGAAGACGTGCCATTCTTCACCAACCTTCTGCCATCCCCAGTCAGCAGGACTCTCTGCTTCTGGTTGACACTGGGTTGCTTGGGCCCAAACACAACCAGCCTGGAAGGCAGCTCGTCTAGTGTGCTGAAGCAGAGCTGCTCTTGTTGGTGGAATGGCCTCATAAGGCCTCTGTTTTCTGGCAAACATGTCAAGCCTGGCCTCATCCACAGTGGTAGCAGGGCTGGACCTGTCATACATCAGTATGACAAACCTCTCCAGTATCTCCAGGTCACCATCTTCCACTGTAAGAGGGTACTGGCTCAGCTTGGAGAAGACAGGGGAGGCCTCTGGACAAACATCCCATGTCTGCCAGGCAGTTTTCTTTCCCTTGTTACGGAAGGCTGAAACAGTGTCACACCCTGTGAAGGCATGAAAGAATAACATGCCTTTAGTCTTCTCCTGCCCCATACAGCGATACAGTCCATGCACACTGATCCAGCGCGGGCTTTGACCGTGACCAAATGCCACCCATATCTGCTCTAGCCCCAAACTCTGAAGGGCTGGAAAGGCACTCACTGCAATGACCACAACATCTGTATCATTTGCCTTGACCATGACGGCTTTGCTCCCATGTTCTGCAGCATATTTGGCATGCACAAAGATGCGGCTGTCCGCTTCCTCATGAGAGCACTTGTCCAGTCCTTGAAGACCAGTTTCATGAGTGCTGAGGACTGCAGATCCCTTTGTGACAATTACCAAGTTTGGTGCAGACATTTGGGCAACCCTGTCTGCCAGGAACTGGAACAACTCAGTCTTGTTGTCATTATGCCTAAGGAAGTTACGCCAATTGGATGGAATGCTGTTCTTGTTTGTCACCTTGCGTCTTCCTCCCTGGCCACGTTGAGACCTGGTCTCGGCTTTGAGGCTGGATGGGTTGTACACATCAAAGACAAGATGTGTTGTCTTGTACTTCGTAGCATAGCTGTGAATAAATGGCAGGAAGTCCAGAGATGCATAGCCCTCAAAGGTCTTTCCTCTCTTTGGTGGCAAGACATGGACCAAAGCAGACCCATCTACAATCAGGACATCGGTCTCTGGTTCTTCGTCTGTTGATGTAACATGAGTCTCCAAGATAGAGGTCAGTTGAGACTTCTGGCAAGAAGTCTTCCACCCTCACTCAGTGCAGCTGGGAATGCCTGATTCTCATGCTGGAAGAACTCTTGCAGATCACACTGTCTGCTCAGACAGGAGATGAACAGCTTTGAGAAGAGCTTGTAGTCCTCCTTCAGAAGCTTCTGCTTTGAGTGCTTAATAGGAGCAGATTCTTGCCTGAAGAAGTCAGTTTTGTTACTCTTGATTGACTCCTAGAAGGAAACTGGATTATTTGCTAAGGCTTCAGAAAAGTCCTGGAATTTAGTTTGGCCTCACTCCAAGTGAATCTGCAGAAGTTCCACTGAGCTGGGGTGAGCTATGTCTTTGTTGTCAATGGAATACAGCTCTTGACTGTCATCCTGGAAAGGACTGCCCAACTCTTGCAAAGTCAGACAGCTTATTGACTCTTTCCAGGAAAGTCAGCTGTGCCTGCGGTGTTTGCTCGTGGTGAGCTGTGTGTTCACTTGACTCTTTAGCTTGAGCCTCTTGTTCATACCCTGTCAGTTCAGGTGCGGCTATCTAACTCTATCTACTAACTACCAACTACTGTCTAGTAGCTAATTGATATGGGGCTGTTAGAAAGCATTTGGGACACTAAATTAAACTACATTACAACTTATAGTATAGTACAGTAAAATAAGCTGACACTGAACCCCATGCTGAGTTGCACAGCAGCGATGTTACCAGTGTGCCCTGGTTGTGTGTTGACATCACTCTATTATATTTGCAAGATCTCATCACTGCCTCAGTCCTTACTAACAAATGTGAAAATGGCTCCATTGGATTATCTGACCCAAAGAATGTATGTGCACACCAACAATCCTGTATAATTGTTCAGTAGTTGCTTAGATATGAACATATGAAATTAATGGACGCCGTCTTGGATGCCATTCTAAAATTCCAATTATAGACTATGACGATGATTAAAACAGTGCTTCTCATTAATCTGGTTAGCAAGAAACGGTTTTCTCTTAAAATGTTCACCAGGTAATCATTACAAAAAAATTAAGCAATATATGGTCAGGCACGGCAGCCATCTTGAAAAATGACCGCCATCTTGGATTTTCGCGTGGCCAGCGGTATTTCTGAGAAGAATGGACCTTGAAGGGTACATGTACCAAATTTCATGCTTGCATCACCATTTGAACGATTCTCCTGAAATTTGCAGTTATCTGCTCCACTACAACCCCAGATGGGACGTCACAACTTCGTCCACTTATACCAGGTTCCTATTTATACTGCTAGGTGAACAGAGGCTACACCGTTAGGAGACTTGCCCAAATGTCTCGAACCCGGGACCTTCTGGTTGTGAGCCAGACGCGCTATCAGTTACGCCACGGGGAGATGTGTGTGTGTGTGTGTGTCTCAATGCGTGTCTGTGTATGCGTGTGCGAGCGTGTGTGTTCACTACTTGCGTACCGGTATTATAAAATGTTTATTATTTAAGCTTAAGTTTTTGTATGGAATGTGTAACACAAGCAGACATAAATTAAGATGGCAAGACTTGCCCATGTATTTCATAAATGGCTGAATTTTAAGCACTTCTTTACAGTTTAATGATTACACGTTTCTTAACCCTGTCAGTACCGGTGCCATCCTCTTGAATATTCTGGGTTACTATTAGACGATTTTATTCAGCTTAAAAAGGACCTCCAGCCATGAATAAGCTTCGATCTACCTCGCTTAACCCCTTTTTGCTACCACATATCCTTCGTAAACTGCTTCCAATCGTCTAAATATAGGTAGAACGAAATGAAAAAGACGTATTCGGTACAGAAGGGGTTAATGCCATGTTCGCTCCCTAAATAACATGTACGTACATACATACATACATACATACATATATACAGACACTCACTGTCATATACAAGTAAACTCGTTTTCGCAGTCACAGCAGATCTACAGTATATACTGTATGTATTTTTGTAATCCACAATCCTTGTATTTCTCTTAACTTTTCCTCGCACATCTCATTTCTTTCTGGGGTTTTTTCACACCCCATATATTATCAATTATATATATATAATTATATATATACCGGTATATACAGTATATATATATATATATATATATATATATATATATATATGTGTGTGTATAACTAAACGAAGGTTCTGAACAAATTCCAAGAAAATACGTGTGTACACATAGTATTTTGTATTATCAAAATATTGTATATATTTATGTTATTACATCCTGCTCAATAGCAAATATAAGTACTCTTCTAGACTTGCCTACATAGATGACCACATAGTTCTAATACAAACTGTAAATAGCGTTTGTGGAAAACAAAACAAAAACAGGCTGCTACATACTGAACTATACAACAAAGGTAAAACAGACTGCTACATACTGAACTATACAACAAAGGTAAAACAGACTGCTACATACTGAACTATACAACAAAGGTAAAACAGACTGCTACATACTGAACTATACAACAAAGGTAAAACAGACTGCTACATACTGAACTATACAACAAAGGTAAAACAGACTGCTACATACTGAACTATACAACAAAGGTAAAACAGACTGCTACATACTGAACTATACAACAAAGGTAAAACAGACTGCTACATACTGAACTATACAACAAAGGTAAAACAGACTGCTACATACTGAACTATACAACAAAGGTAAAACAGACTGCTACATACTGAACTATACAACAAAGGTAAAACAGACTGCTACATACTGAACTATACAACAAAGGTAAAATTAAACTCCTTTGGGCCCACTAGTCTTGCCTGATCACTTTCATTTTCTGCTCGACTCTGGTTGTTTCCCTGTAACTTTACGTCTTGTTCTCAGCAGTGTTTGTTTGAACGCGGTTGTATTCACATTTAAAAGTTAAATTTGTTTATGATATGCATTCTCTTGTAAATATGGGTACCGGTAGCTTATGAGTTGTATTAGTTGTTTATTGTATTGTAATGACATAGCTAAAGCCACAATAAATAATACAAATGTTAGTACTGGAAAGGTTAATCGAACTTCTAGTTCCTCAACTGGTAATGTGAGATTCTTGTGCTTAATAATATAATTCAAAGGTAACGGGAAGTTAAAAAGGGAAATATTTTCATGAGTGTTAAATTGTTAATATGATTTTTTAAGTGTCGCAAGTTGGAAAACATAAAATAAAAACTAGTTGTCTGTTACGTACATACCGGTACAGTACAAAATATACCGGTACTGACTATAGGATTGGCTTTAAAAAAAACTTAGGTAAATAATATAATATTCTATTCTGGTAGCGCGAATAAAACGTTTGTGTGTTGTGTGTGTGTGTGATATTTATATATTATATATAATATATATGTGAGAGAGAGGTGATGGTGGTGGTAATGGCCGTGGTGGTGATGATGGTTGTATTAGTGGCAATAAGTGTGGGGGAAGTGGATAGTGATTATGGGAGTATGTATGTGTGAGAGTGGTGGTGGTGGAGTAAGTTAGAGCTAGTGTATGAACGTGGGTGGTGGTGTTGTGAGTTTGTATGAGGGTGTTGGTGGTGAGTGGTGTTGATGGAGGAGGATGTAAGACTGGTTATGCTGCGAGTGATTATGAGGGTGGGGGAGGTATGCAGAGTATGTATAAGGGTGGTGGTGTTGGTGGATATTATGAGGAGGAATGTGATAGATAGATGAAGTATGAATGAGAGTGGTAGGTGGGTGGTGGTGGAGGTTATGAGTATGAATGAGGGTGGTGATAGATATGTGGACTCGTATGAATGAGACTAGTGAGTGAAGGTGGAGGTGTTGGTGGCGGTTATCAGTATGAATAAGGATGGTGAGAGTAATATGAATGAGTGTGTTGGGTGAAGGTGGATGTGGGTGGTGGAGTCACAAGTTTCTCCCCCAGGTGTACACGTCCCCCCAGTGTGTATGAAGACAATGGGGGACTCCCTGGGGTAACCTTGACGCTCTGCAGCCTGGCTCACTCATGGGGTGTGTCGATGTTGGTCTGTCTGTCTGTATATCTGTGGCTGTTGGTCTGTCTGTCTCTTTATCTGTGTGTGTACTGTGTATATCTGCGGCTGTTTGTCTAGCGTTTCTAAGTGTATCTCTAGTTCTGTAAATGTGTTTTTCACTTGGTATAGGCTATGCTTGTACGGTACTTTTCTGTTTGTCACTATGTATATACTGTACGGTATGTACCGGTATGTGCTAGTCTCTGTGTGTGTATGTCTGTCACTGTATACTTGTGATTGGATCCCTAGCTGTTTTTGTGTTCTATGTATCGCCATGTGTATCTATGTATATCACTGTATCGTATAGCTGTGTCATTGTGTGTGTCACTGTAGAGCATATCTGTTTGTAAACTGTCACTGTATCTGTCTATCGGTGTGTTGATGCTGTGTGTGTTTGTTGGTGTATATGTGTGTGTGTGTTGATATATATATAGCCTATATACAGTATATATATATAAATATATATGGAGAGCGAGAGCTAGCTTTTTATGTCTGCCTGTCCGTATGGTAAATGATTGTAGTACTATCTGTATGTTTGTGGGTGTGTCTGTCTGGGGAAGTTTGTATGTAGCTGCGTTCGTGTCTTAATGGGTTTGTCATTCTGAGTGCGTGCGTGCGTGCGTGCGTGCGCGCGCGCCTTTAGAGCTCTGCATGCAATATCTATTAGTCCTAGGTACCTCGATATTTTGGTATAGGTACGGTCATTAAAAGTCCAAGAATGACTTACACTTCCGTTGTATGTGTGAGAGTGTGAGTGTTTGGGTCCAGCTGATCTATTGTTACCCTCGCTGTGTTAAGGGGGGTGACTTGCTTTTTTATCGTTCTCTCCTTTTCTCTCTGTCTCTGGCTTGTATCCATTCGGCCCCATTCAGACAACTGTTTTAAGACGTTTATCCCCATCCAGGTGTTGATTTCTTCCTGGCGCGATAGCGCGCCAGCATTGTTTGGAGAAATCAGGCTTCGCCAGAGACATTTTTCTATCGAAAAATGTACAAATTTGGCTAGCTTAAAAAAAAGAAATCTATATGTACTGGTATATATATATGCTGGCTCGCTACCGCTCGCCAGGAAAATATTGATACCTGGATGGGGGTAAACGTCTTAAAACAGTAGGCTGATTGGGGCCGAATGGATACAAGCCAAAGAGAGTGGGAGAGAAAGAGAAAACAAAGAGGGGTAGGCCCCCTTAAAACTTGGTCTCAGCTTCGTAAACAATGCACTCAATTTTCGCGTGACTAACCATATATCTTTCCTGTGACCTAGATTGGGGCCAACTATTTCGGGGTGTCAAACGAAAGCTAAATCTTTCCTTTTTAGTCCATAATTATTATTGTCTATGCAAATATATAATTGTGGTTTGTAGGTTAAATGATGTCTTTGGAAGTGATACAATGGCCAAAACAATGCTATTTTACGTTATATGTTTTGTATTTGTTCTCATATTCATTCAAGTTTCAAACAAAATAGCTCTGGTTTTACACCCTCAACTATTTTGGTCAATCAATGGTAAGAGGAGTTGTTTGGGTGTATGTTCTTGTGTATGTTCTTGTGTATGTTCTTGTGTATGTTCTTGTGTATGTTCTTGTGTATGTTCTTGTGTATGTTCTTGTGTATGTTCTTGTGTATGTTCTTGTGTATGTTCTTGTGTATTCTTGTGCATGTTTTCCTTCATGTTTGGGAGATATAATTGTTGAATTGACGTTTTGTTGATGCGGAGTAGAAAAATGGCAAGCATATTAACCCTCTGAGGATCGGTGACACTTCTTTTCTGTTTTCTGGCTATTATTAGACTATTTTATTCAGATTAGGAAGGGTATATAGAAGTCAGGGTTAACAGAGATAGTCTTTATCTTTTCAAGTCTCACAGATGCTTCCTAACTTGCATAAACTGGTCAAACGCCATATGCTCAAGGTGTTAATATGGCCTTTAGAAAGATGACACGGTCTAGTTTGCAGGTGAAGTGATTGTTTATATAGCCTACCATACCGAGCCCTGCTAATCACACACACACACACACACACACACACACACACACACACACACACACCACAATGAATGACAAACCCATTAAGGGGGTAGTGCTTGGTTTTTGGTCTATATATTTATTTAGTAGGCTAATTTGATTTTTAGTTTTCTCGCTAAACCTCCATGAAGCTTTAAAAAATGCCCCCTAGACCCCTTTTCAAGATAAATGTGTGCCGGCCAAAGGCCGGTTCCTTCTAAAACTACAGGCTCGCTATCGCTCGCCAGGAAAAAATCGACACCTAAATGGCACAAAAGGTCTAATAGTAATAACACACCGACTCTCCTGCATACCACTACAGTCAGTCACACCCACAGGTATGCGGCCGCAGCCACATACAGTATATACGAACACACACACATCTACAAATGCATCAGTTTGACACTCCTTATCTCCAAGCAGACCTCCAGACTGCACCGTGTTGAGCGGCGGCTGGAGGAAGAGTTATATACACCGTTTAAGGGCAGTATTTCCACTTGAGATATATTTTGTCCTCGACCCCTTTTTCCCTCATGTTTAGGTCCATTGCTTTTGAGATTTTAAGACGTTCGCCCCCATTATTTTGGTGATTTTAAAAACTCGCCCAATTTATGTTAATTTTAAGACCTTTCGTCCCATTGAGGTGTCGATTTTTCCTGGCGAGCGATAGCGAGCCTGGCCTGTAATTTAAGAGGAATCGGCCTACGGCTGGGACATTTTTCTACCGAAAAATGTACAAATTTATCTTGAAAGGGGGTGTAATTTTAAGATTGATGGAGGTCTAGCGAGGAAACTAAAAACCTCCCATTAAACATGGTGTCAAACCGGAGCCATTGTTTTGAGGACTCAATGAATGTGAGAAAATGTGCAAGGAAATGAACCAGCAGGCTTACAAACAGACAATTATATAACATTCTTTTAGGGGGGATGGACGTGGCCCCCTTCTCCCTCGTGGTTAGCCCCATTGGTTTAGAGCGATAACGAGCCTGTAATTGTTCTGCCTAAGAATGTACAAATTTATCTAGAAAGGGTGTGTAGGGGGTGTTTCTTTTATAAGCTTGATGGAGGAATGTTGTATGATTTATATTATTGCATAGCGATATTTGAATAACAAAATGTACTTTGCTGATGAATAATGTTGGAGCGGTACCGGCAATAGCATTAAGAGTGTTACCGGTAGGCGTAGAAAGTTACGTTAACATTAAGTGTTACCGGTAGGCGTAGAAAGTTACGTTAACATTAAGTGTTACCGGTAGGCGTAGAAAGTTACCTTAACATTAAGTGTTACCGGTAGGCGTAGAAAGTTACGTTAACATTAAGTGTTACCGGTAGGCGTAGAAAGTTACGTTAACATTAAGTGTTACCGGTAGGCGTAGAAAGTTACGTTAACATTCCCCGACATGTTTGTGGTTTGTCAACACCAGGGCCCGTAGCTATAGAGTTGGGGGAAATTATAGTACAGTTGGACACATAAGGTTCTGGCACTGGTTTAACCTAAAAGTTAGACCAACTGTACAATCCCCTGCAATGATAATAGGTACTCGTATTACTGAACTATTCTAACACGTTGATGACATATAACACGTATATGCTTCAAACCGGCCCAAGTCAGTATTTTTCCCTCGTTAAATGTTGATGGAGTATAGTTTATCATATATAAGTCTGTTCATTAAATGTTCATGGAGTATAGTTTATCATATATAAGTCTGTTCATTCCAGGTTGGGCAGAAATCGTAACCTCTAACCTCTGTAACTCAAAAAGGACGAGAGTAATAGAGCTCATTTTTCTACCAAATAGGAAGGCTTGGCAGGGAATAGGTGCGGAAATTGACAAGCCTTTTTAAGTTACAAAATGTTAGAGGTTACGATTCCTGCCCAACCTAAAATGAATAGACTATAGTACCATACCAGGTGACTGTACCTTGAGTTTATAGTGGGTACAGGATACAATGACAGTGGAGCTATTCAATATGGGAAGTATAAGAACAATGGAGGTGAAACTTTCCCTGTAGAGAGATAGGGTTTGGTCAATATTGGAGAGTCTGTGATATGGGTACCTGTCGTGACGTCACTGCTATAGGGGGGGGGGGGTGTACAGTGAGGGAGGGTTTATATATTTCTCTCACTCTCTCTCTATCTATATCTATCTATCTCACACACACACACACACACACTTAAATTTAGTAGCAACAACTATTTTAGCGTTACACCCAGACTTCCTAGTAGGGATTGCAGGGTCTATGCAGTCAGTGTATGCAGGCAACTCTATCGGACTTATCCCCATTATACAATTACGTAGCTCTTTAAGTGGGTACTGCTTGTTTTTGGTCAATACTGTATATGTATATATTTTATATATTTTGTTAGTTTCCTCGCTAGACCTCCATCAAGCTTAAAAAAAAAAACCTAGACTTCAAGATAAATTTGTACATTTTTAGATATGAAAATGTGCCGGCCGAGGGCCGGTCCCTATTAAAACTACAGGCTCGCTATAGCTCGCCAGGAAAAAAATCGAGACCTAAATGGCACAGAAGGTCTTGAAATTGACAACGAAATGGGGCGGAAAGTGTTAAAATCGCCAAACTAATGTGTCGAATGTCTTAACATCTGAAAACCACTAATGGGGCTAAACATGAGGAAGAAGGAGGGGCCACAAAAAAGACCCTTCTCCCCTGAAACAAGGTGGTACAACAAACTCCCTCCACCCCTCTTAGTCTTCTTCTCTACACTCACACCCACATTAGAATACCGTACTATAATCTATACAAAGGAGAACAAACTGCAACAGACGTATTGGTCCGTAAGGGGCAGTCTGGATATCTAAAATGTCATTAATCGAGTTTAGGAGTAAAGTTGGTTAGTGGAGAGCACATAATAATTACTAATATATTGACTAAGAGGTAGAGAAAATTATGATGAGGAGGAGGAGGAGGAAGCGACAATGGAGAGCATCAGGAGTGGGAAGGATGGAGAGAGAGAGCGGGGATACGGAAGCAAGTAACCTCCCTTACTCTACTTTATATACGGTTATCTTTCATTAATCATCTAAGTCATTATCCACTTCATCCCTCTCATATAGCCACCTACATACCCCATATATTACCCTATGTTTTGTATTGTTTAAGTGTACCGTAAGTTGTTTTAAGTGGTATTATATAAGGGGTTTGTGTCCATTTTCCGAACACTTGGCTACGGTACGTCACTTGTCAACACACTAAGGCCACGTGACTCACATGTTTCTTATTGTATCCTTAACCGTGAATTTGCGAGATGTTATTTTAAGTCTTTACAAACAATTCCTATCAATTGATTATTTACATATCTTTGAGTATGGGAGGAAGGGTGACATACAGGCATAATCAGTGACGAGTAGTGGTTTGTGGTTTATGATGATAAGACTGTGACTGACGAATTAATTACGATATAAGTGATGGTTGAAAGCCACAGTTGCTCGCGCGTTTGGGGCTAGCAACACGTATTATGAAAAAACATGCATCCTCCTTCATTCACTGTCCTTCACTCACTCAACCCCACAATTTGCCGGAGGATAACAGGTTTTTCACAATACGTAGACGGAGGTCTTTAAAAAAAAAAAATTATATTTAGTCATGCGCGTTGTTGACCCCCCCCCCCCCCACGCCATCTCCTGTTTGCCTTCCTTTCTTCCTGTCTTCCGGCGCGGCTCTTACGTATGGCTTGCTTGGTGATAA
>CM064520.1:29652814-29670314 GCA_032716605.1 Paralithodes platypus | reverse complement strand
AGGAACCCACATAATACTATTTTGGGCAGTTTGTGGAGTCATGTGCTGAGGGGTGGTAAGGAAGGAGAATTAAGGGAGTACAGACGGTATTGTGCAGCATAATTTACTGGTTCGGCTCAATGGTTTAAGGAAGGGGTTTAGTTTGCTCTTTAAACCTCTATCAAACTTAAAAAAGCACCCACAAGACCTCCCTTGGATATCAATTTGTAAATTTTTCGGTAGAAAAATGTCCCGGCCGATTCCAATTCAAAGACAGGCTCAATATCGCTTGCCAAGAAAAAAATCGACACCTAAATGGCACGAAAGGTCTTAATATTGGCAAAGAAATAAGGCAAAAGGTCTGAAAATCGCTAATGGGGCTAATGTCTTGAAATCCCATAACTAATAGGGTTAAACATGAGGGGGGAGAAGGACTCGAAAAACCAACTGCCTCCCCTTAACCACATGTGAGTTTCAGGCTACAAGCAAGTTGTAGCCGTACAAATCGCTATTGTACAGAAAGGCAATAATAATGTAAGTTTCTGATGGTTAAAAAGTCTGATGGATTGGGTTTTATGTATTTATGTATGTACAAAAACCATGGTTTAGCTGGTAATTCTGCTAAATATCGATGACTACAGCTCCAACTTCCTGATAGCCTGAAACTCGCAATAGTCAATTAGGCTAGGATTGGGGGCAGCGTTATATATTAGTCTTACAGTACATGAGTTTGAGCTACTTCGTATGTATGGGTTGTCATTGTATTCGTTTGGCTTGCCATTGTATTTTTGTAGACTGCCATTGTATTTTTGTAGACTGCCATTGTATTTTTGTAGACTGCCATTGTATTTGTATGGAATAGATTTGTATTTGTTAAAGAGAGATTTCCACTTGAGGGATTTTTTTATTTACCCCCTTTCTCCCTCATGTTTAGCCACATTGCTTTTGAGATTTTAAGACGTTCGCCCCATTAGTTAGGTAATTTTAAGAACTTTCGCCCCATTTGTCACTTTTAAGACCTTTCGTGCCATTTAGGTGTCGATTTTTTCCTGGCGAGCGATAGCAAGCCTGTAATATAAGAGGAACCGGCCTCCGTTCAGGTCATTTTTCTACCGAAAATTGTACAAATTTATCTTGAAAGGGGGTCAAGGTGAGTGTAATTTCAATCTTGATGGAAGTCTAGGAAACACTAAAAAACACCCCTTAAGATTGTCATTTCCAGTGTGTGTATACATTGCCATTGTATAAGTATGGATTGTCTGTGTGCTTACATAACATTATAAACTCCGATGCGATTTCAACAGAAAATTGGTACTGTAACAACATCTGAAATGGATCGATCAATCAATCATTAAAGCTACCATTTCCAGGAATCGGCGATCATAACGATCGATACCGATTGCTTTCAGAGCGATAGTAGCTAGCGAGTAAACTTGTTTAGTCATTAAAACAATAAACACACTGTCAACTCCTGATAAGTCGATTCGATCGTTTGGCCCAGTACCGACCTTAATTCACGAAATTTCAAACTATATAATTTTAAGTATCGATGATGAGCTTCATTTATTTACAATAATAGCCTACATAAATAGACCTACATAATGCAATAATGCCATCAATACCTCCATGACATCGCCACAATTTGCAGCAGCTGGCTGAAGTGACAAGAATTAATAATTGGCAATCGGTGTCAAACCACTGATCGGAAAATCGGTATCAAAAGATTCACTGGTAGCCTTACTGAACACACGCCTGTGATTTAGAGGGAGTGTAGCGGTGCACTGTCAGGGTTTTGGCAGCTAACATGAACCCACCAGTCACCTAAACATGCACGGTCAACACGCACATCCTATTTACAAACATGCATATATAGTACGGTACCGTACATCGAACACTTATTTACCCCACACGCAAATACATTTAATACCCACGCACGCAGAGACACTCTACACACACTGCCAAACTAACAGAAGCACTAACACACATACCCATATATATTCTTAACACATACACACACACCCTTCACATATACTCTACACACACGCGCACACACACCTTCACACACACCTTATGAGGAGAGATTGGAGAGGCTAAAGCTGCCAACGCTGAGGGAGAGGAGAGAGAGAGAGGTGACATGATCATGATGTTTAAGTGTGTGAAAGGTTTTGAGAAGATCGATAAGGGAGATTTTGTGGTGAGGGACGAGGGAAGAACCAGGGGTCATGATTGTAAGTTGAGGAAAGTTATATGTAAGTCTGATGTAAGAAAGTTCAGCTTCCCGTATAGAAGCATTGAGTGTTGGAATTAGTTGGATGGGGAGGTGGTGGGAGCAAGAAATATCCAAACTTTTAAAGCAAAATTGGATAAATGTAGAGAGAGAGACAGGACAACACAGCTTAGGCTCAAATCCTGTATACTACAATTAGGTGAGTACATACACTCCACACACACACTGACAACCCAACACAAGTGCTAACACGCATACACACATATATTCTTAACACTGACAACACACACACACACACACACACAAACCCACCCACCCACACACATACACACCTTCACGCACACACACACACACACACATACCTTCACATACACTCCTCACACACTGACAAGCCAACACAAGCCCTAACACGCACACATTTAATTTATCAAAACAAGATTATATGCCAGTAGATTGCAAATTCCGCTTGATGGACGTGTAAATCATCTGATAATAGAATCCATCTCTCCCACGGCAGGTACTTTCTGGAGAGTGTAAAACTGCTACTTAAGGGGGGTGTTTTTCTGTATCCATTCTCTCTCATGTTTAGCCCCACTAGTTTTGATATTTCAAGACGTTCTCCTCATTAGTTTGACTATTTAAAGGTCTTACACCCCATTTCTTTGGTAATTATAAAACTTTTCGTGCCATTTAGGTGTAGATATTTGTCCTGGCAAGCGATGGTGAGCCTACAATTTCGGATTTTATTCTACCGAAAAATCCACAAAATATCTCGAAGGTGAGGTCTTGGGGAGATTATATAAAGATTGATGGCGGATTAGAGTGGAAACTAAAAACAATCATAAATAAATAATCAAGAAAAAAACAAAGAATACAATTTTAAGATTGATTGGAGAGGAAACTAAAACAAAATACGGTACTATCAAAATCATAGATCAATAAATAATAGACACACCAAAGAATATAAGACTCCCCTTGCGACTTGAAGGATGTCCTGCGGTAAATGTGTGTGCGTGTGACATTGGCTGGAAGGTGGCGGTACGTATCACTCGTAAGGGGGGTTACCTGCTTTTTTTTTGATAGCGTAATGCTTAGTGTGCGGAATTTCGGTGTGAGTATCCTAGGTTCGAGGCCTTGGAGTACCACAGATTGATTTCATTAGTTAGGTTTATATGTAAATTAATTGGTGGGTTGGTGAAAACAAATATGAATAATATACCTGTACGGCACACAACGATATTTGTATAACTGTTATAAATAAATTGATAGCAACTTAGTAATTAAGTAACACCCCGTTCTTAAAATTAATCATCAATTACAAATCTCAATGCACTTTAATAAACTAATGAAAGCATATTGTCCTCCCAGGATTCGAACTCGGGACACCACACCCAGAACATAAGCACCTAAACCATTACACCACACAGATAATGGGGTAAAACTCAATGATCCAAAGTTATCGTAAGTAATAAAGGGAAAGTGGTGTTGAACATTGTGAGTACCGGTATACAGTAGTGGTGAGGCAGTGTAGTACGCTACTTTCACTGGGTTAACAGATTAGGGTCTTGGTCAGATAGTGTTGGAGCGGAAAGGTCCATCTCATTATAAGGCATAGATCTCTCTTTCTCTCTCTCTCTCTCCTACCATAATCACCATCATCAATCACTACCACCAAAATCATCACCATACTGCTACTATCATAACCTCCCTGTGCCTCATTAAACGGCGACCTCGATTTCGGCCGCTAAATGACCTCCGATTTTGGATCTGACCTCATCCGTACCAAGATACATAGACTAGTCTATGTATCTTGATCCGTACCTCCATTTTGGGGGGCTGGGAACAACGTTCATTCCATACACCTTTTCGATCGGAAGCCTCCTTCTGCCCCAAACGGGCATTTGTTTTTAAACCAAAAGCGATTTTTCCGATTTCGCGCCCATTTTCTCCGTCCCTTTCACCCTGGGGAATTCTATTTTTTCACTAAAACCTGCCTAGGGACCCCCTTACTATGCATACCAAGTATGAACGCTCTAGCTTAAATAATGTGGCCATGCATAAAGAACATACACAGACACACACACACAGACAGACAGACAATCGAAAATATTATATAGATGAATGACCTGTATCTTTGTATTCTGTTTGTATTAATATGAATGACCTTAATCTGTGTATTCTGTTGTTTGTATTACTATGAATGACCTGAATCTTTGTATTGAGTTGTTTGTATTACTATGAATGACCTGTATCTTTGTATTGAGTTGTTTGTATTACTATGAATGACCTGTATCTTTGTATTGAGTTGTTTGTATTACTATGAATGACCTGTATCTTTGTATTGAGTGGTTTGTATTACTATGGATGACCTGTATCTTTGTATTGAGTTGTTTATTACTATGGATGACCTGTATCTTTGTATTGAGTTGTTTGTATTACTATGGATGACCTGTATCTTTGTATTGAGTTGTTTATTACTATGGATGACCTGTATCTTTGTATTGAATTGTTTGTATTACTATGGATGACCTGTATCTTTGTATTGAGTTGTTTGTATTACTATGGATGACCTGAATCTTTGTATTGAGTGGTTTGTATTACTATGGATGACCTGTATCTTTGTATTGAGTTGTTTGTATTAATATGAATGACCTGTATCTTTGTATTGAGTTGTTTGTATATACTGTAATTTGTAGATTGTCTTTTGTTTATAAGGAACGTGTATAACTGCATATATTGTTATATATCTTCATAGCATGTCTGTATATGTATGCATAGTGTATGTTTGTATAGTGTGTATATATGTATTGTGTATGTATTCATATTGTTTGTGTATGCATGTATTGTGTTTGTGTATGTATGTATTGTTTGTGTGTGTATGTATTTTATGTGTGTATGTATGTTTTTTGTATGTATGACCATAAGAAAAATGGGAGTCTGCAGAAAGCCGATTGGCCTAAGCAAGGCAGATCCCTGTCCCACACAACCCCAATTCAATTTCAAAGCCCAATTATAGGTTCAACACTCTAATACCCTGAGGATCATCTTACCAAAACGGTTAGAGATTAACGCAGGATTATGGGGGTCAGCAGAGCGCTGATTGTCCCAACCCGGCTGATCCCCCTTCACACCCAACCCTTCTCGTCCATATGCTTATCCAATTTTATCTTAAAGCTCCCTACCGTTTTAGATTCCACTATAGCACTTGGTAGTCCATTCCACCCATCTACAACTCTGTTACCAAACCAATATTTGCCTATATCTTTTCTGAAACGAAATGTATCTAATTTGAAACTATTGGTATGAGTTCTTTCGCTATCACTGAGCTTTAGTACATTTGTCATGTCCCCTTTGTTAATCCCACTAACCCACTTGAACACCCCTATCATATCCCCTCTAACTCTGTCTCTCTAACGAATGTAAACCTAATTTCTTCAACCTTTCTTCATACGGAAGATTTCTAATATTATGGATAATTTTTGTCATTCTACGCTGTACTCTCTCCAATGAATCTATGCCCATTCTGTAATAAGGATACCAAAATTGGACAGCATAATCCATATGGGGATTCACTAATGACAAGTAAAGTTTTAAGATAACATCAGCAGTTCTGTTACTCACACTCCTAGAGATGAACCCGAGAATCCTGTTTGCCTTATTTCGAACGCTTATACACTGTTTTCTAGGCTTTAAATCATTGCTAACAAACACACCTAGATCTTTCTCGCAGTCTGAATTTTCTAATTCTAAATTAGCTAGTTTATATTAAAAATTTGTTTGCATCTTCCCTATCTTTAATACCTTGCATTTGTCAATGTTAAATTTCATCTGCCAATTTACTGACCATTCATGTAAGGTATCTAGATCCCTTTGGAGGCACTCTAAGGCAATTTTAGGATAGTCTGCAAATTTACTTATCCTACTAGTTATACCTAAATCTAGGTCATTTATGTATATAAGAAACAACAGGGGACCTAATACCGATCCCTGGGGGACACCACTTTTGACTGCTCCCCACTCTGACTTGGTACCATTTATGCCGACTCTCTGTTTCCTACCAATTAGCCATGACCTAATCCATCCCAACAACGATCCTCCTATTCCATGTGCCTCAACCTTTCTCATCAATCTCTCATGAGGGACTCTGTCGAAAGCTTTACTGAAATCTAAATAAATAATATCATATGACTTGTCACTATCTACTGCTTCATATACCTCTGAGAAAAAGCTAAACAAATTAGTAAGGCAAGAATGTCTCCGAGTGAATCCATGCTGAGAGGAATTTATTAAGTTAAATTTGTATAAGTGGCTTCTAATTTTCCTAGCAATAATAGACTCTAGCAACTTTCCTATGATTGATGTGAGACTAATTGGACGGTAATTGGGTGCTATCGATTTATCACCTTTTTGAAGATCGGAACTACATTTGCAAGCTTCCAAGCTTCAGGAACTAAACCTGTTTCTAATGACTTGTTAAATAAAAATGCTAATGGGCTACTTAACTCATCTCTGCATTCTTTTAATACTCTAGCATATACCTCATCAGGACCAGGCGATTTTGAGGTTTCAGTCTGTCAATTTCCTTAAGCACATCATTTCTACTTATACTAACTGTACTGAACATATTTTCTATACTATCACTATATACTATATTGACTTCTGGAATCTGTGCCAAATTTTCATTAGTGAAAACGGAAAGAAACTGACTATTTAATGTACTGCACATTTCTAAATCACTTTCTGTTATTTCTCCTATTGAAGTTTTTAGGGGCCTATTACATCTCTAACTTTAGATTTATATAGTTGGTATAAAGCTTTAGGGTTATTTTTGGAGTCACTGGCTATCCTTATTTCATAATTTCTTTTTGCTTTCCTGATTTCCTTTTTGACCTGTCTTGATAGAGTCTGATAGTATATATGTAGATGTATGTATTGTGTTTCTGTATGCATGTATTATATATGAGTATGTGTGCATTGTGTGTGTGAATGTATGTATTATGTTTGTGTATGTATGTGTTGTATTGTGTTTGTGTATTTAGGTGTTGTGTGTGTGTATGTATTTTGTTTGTGTATGTATGCTGACTGTTATGCATGGGGAGCCTTGTGTGAAAGTGCATGTAAAGGCCAGGTCGCAACGCGTGTGTGTGTGTACGCATGAAGAGAAACTGGATGGAATGCATGCTGTGTGTGGGGGGGGAGGGGGGAGGGGTATGTGTGTGTGTAAGAGTGATTGTGCATGTCTGTTCGGTATGTGCAATCGCTGTAGCCTGTGTTTTTTTTCTCCAGTTTGTCTACATGTAGCTATTTCTTCCTGTTTACCTGACTGTCTTTTCTATTTATCTATTTCATTATCTAAATGTGTTGAGAGAGCGAGAGCGAGAGAGAGCAAACCATGTAAGATAATTGATGAACAACTCACGAAAACATGCAAGGTGTGCGGGGGTGGGTTTAGGGGTGGGAGAGAGTGCTGATGGTACCTTGAGAGAGAGATATTATAATAATAATAAAGTTTATTTCCACCAATAGTGGTTATTCTTGTTACATTATTTACAATATGTATTGGAGAATGCAATGTAAATAATTACATATATTACATTTATAGAGAAGAGTTGTGGAGGGCAGGGTAGGGGGATGCAGGTGTGAGTTATTTGGGCCAGGTGAGGTTAGGTCAGGTCAGGGAAGGGAGGGAGAGAAGGGAGCAGGGAGAGTGATAGCAATAGTATTAATATTTATAATGATAATAATATTAATGATAAAACAATAGTAATAGTTATGAGTCTCAATAATCTATCTATCTATATGCTCAGGCCCAATCCCCATTTTGGGGGTAGCTGACTCAAGACAGAGCAAGAACAGGGAAAACACCACAAAAACAACATAAAACAACAAATAAACAGACAAAAAGCACAAACTCACACACATCCAGGTCACCCAGGAGAAGACCCAGAGACCAGGGTCACCAAGGTCGCTCCAGCACTCCCCCGGCCCCCGACCACCCGGAGAGGTTCCGATCTCGGCAGGCAGACATGCAGCGGAGCCAAAGCCACAAGCCCTCCCACCACACTTCCAGGCGCACCCTTCATATTAATCGTCTCCCCGGGCCAGGCGCCTGATGGACTATTTATTATCCAGTCTCAATAATAATATTAATAAAATAATAATAATAATAACAATAAATACAAATATAATTATATGGATGGATTGATAGACATTGTAGAGATGCGTGCATATATACCCGCATACAGGGTCCAGAGAATATATTCTCTGGACCCTGCCCGCATACATACAGTATATACTCGTGCATACACACACACGTGTATACATATACTTATATATACATATGTACCGTATATGCATATACACTTACAAACAGTACATACAGTATATACATATGTATACAAACATCGTATACATAAAGTTAACTACATACATTATTTTGAGGCAGGCGAAGGAGGGTTGAAGGGGGGGGGGGGGGGTGAGGATGGGAAGGGGGGGGGGGGGGATTTAATATGTCAGAAAAAGGATAAGTGGGGGGGGGGGGGAGAGAAAGAAAGAAAGAAAGAGAGAGATTCAGATTCAGATTATTTTATTTCCATTAAATATAAAATGGCTGTTCATACAATAATCAAATTATACTGTACACATTACATAATACATAGACACTTGGGCTATTTCTCCGGAATGAACCGCAGGATCTTTGAAATACTAACTATTCCCTGTTCTCCTAGAGATTCAGATTCAGATTATTTTCTTCTGTTAAATATACAATGGCTATTCATAAAATTAAATAATTTTAAACAAATTACATAATGCATAATACATTAACAGTGTCGGTAAGAGTTTATAGATAAATAACTTACCAGAAATAAGTTAAACATATATATAAAATAGATTAGGAATGGGTTAAAAATATATAGAGCGTGATCAATTCTCACTCTATATGATCTTCTAAAATGTGCCTCTTTAGTCTGGTTGTATGAGAGCGAGAGAGAGAGAGAGAGAGAGAATAAATATTGTATGCAATTTCTTATTTATAGTTATTTATGTAGGCTATTTATTTTTGTAAAGGAGTACACTCTGCAGTCTTAATTTAAGGGTGGTTAATGAGTTAGCCTCTTTGACATACAGAGGTAGGGAGTTCCAAAGTTTTGGTCCCCTGACCGAGAGATCTTTCACTAATGTCTGTTATAATCTTGGAAGCGTAGAGATTAAATTGTCTTGTGGAGCTATTTGTGAACTTGTTTACAGTAGAGAGGTATAGGAGGGGATCCGGGTAGAGATTATTTGTGAACTTGTTTACAGTAGAGAGGTATAGGAGGGGATCCGGGTAGAGATTATTTGTGAACTTGTTTACAGTAGAGAGGTATAGGAGGGGATCCGGGTAGAGATTATTTGTGAACTTGTTTACAGTAGAGAGGTATAGGAGGGGATCCGGGTAGAGATTATTTGTGAACTTGTTTACAGTAGAGAGGTATAGGAGGGGATCCGGGTAGAGATTATTTGTGAACTTGTTTACAGTAGAGAGGTATAGGAGGGGATCCGGGTAGAGATTATTTGTGAACTTGTTTACAGTAGAGAGGTATAGGAGGGGATCCGGGTAGAGATTATTTGTGAACTTGTTTACAGTAGAGAGGTATAGGAGGGGATCCGGGTAGAGATTATTTGTGAACTTGTTTACAGTAGAGAGGTATAGGAGGGGATCCGGGTAGAGATTATTTGTGAACTTGTTTACAGTAGAGAGGTATAGGAGGGGATCCGGGTAGAGATTATTTGTGAACTTGTTTACAGTAGAGAGGTATAGGAGGGGATCCGGGTAGAGATTATTTGTGAACTTGTTTACAGTAGAGAGGTATAGGAGGGGATCCGGGTAGAGATTATTTGTGAACTTGTTTACAGTAGAGAGGTATAGGAGGGGATCCGGGTAGAGATTATTTGTGAACTTGTTTACAGTAGAGAGGTATAGGAGGGGATCCGGGTAGAGATTATTTGTGAACTTGTTTACAGTAGAGAGGTATAGGAGGGGATCCGGGTAGAGATTATTTGTGAACTTGTTTACAGTAGAGAGGTATAGGAGGGGATCCGGGTAGAGATTATTTGTGAACTTGTTTACAGTAGAGAGGTATAGGAGGGGATCCGGGTAGAGATTATTTGTGAACTTGTTTACAGTAGAGAGGTATAGGAGGGGATCCGGGTAGAGATTATTTGTGAACTTGTTTACAGTAGAGAGGTATAGGAGGGGATCCGGGTAGAGATTATTTGTGAACTTGTTTACAGTAGAGAGGTATAGGAGGGGATCCGGGTAGAGATTATTTAAGTATTTGAAGATAGCAACCCCTGTGTCATGGATTATTTTATCTCTTATAGTTAGCCATTTTAACTATTATATAATATGGGTCACATGGTAATGTGACAAGTCATATGATATTATATATTTAGATTTCAGTAAAGCTTTCGACAGAGTCCCTCATGAGAGATTGATGAGAAAGGTTGAGGCACATGGAATAGGTGGGGCGTTGTTAGGATGGATTAGGTCATGGCTAATTGGTAGGAAGCAGAGAGTCAGCATAAATGGTACCAAGTCAGAATGGGGAGCAGTCAAAAGTGGTGTCCCCCAGGGATCGGTATTAGGTCCCCTGTTGTTTCTTATATACATAAATGACCTAGATTTAGGTATAACTAGTAGGATAAGTAAATTCGCAGACGATACTAAAATAGGGAGATCAATTGATTCAGATAGCGATATAGAGTGCCTCCAAAGGGATCTAGATACCTTACATGAATGGTCAGTAAATTGGCAGATGAAATTTAACATTGACAAATGCAAGGTATTAAAGATAGGGAAGATGCAAACAAATGTTAAATATAAACTAGCTAATTTAGAATTAGAAAATTCAGACTGCGAGAAAGATCTAGGTGTGTTTGTTAGCAATGATTTGAAGCCTAGAAAACAGTGTATAAGCGTTCGTAATAAGGCAAACAGGATTCTCGGGTTCATCTCTAGGAGTGTGAGTAACAGAACTGCTGATGTTATCTTAAAACTTTACTTGTCATTAGTGAGACCCCATATGGATTATGCTGTCCAATTTTGGTGTCCTTATTACAGAATGGACATAGATTCATTGGAGAGAGTACAGCGTAGAATGACAAAAATGATCCATAATATTAGAAATCTTTCGTATGAAGAAAGGTTGAAGAAATTAGGTTTACATTCGTTAGAGAGACGCAGAGTTAGAGGGGATATGATAGAGGTGTTCAAGTGGGTTAGTGGGATTAACAAAGGGGACATGACAAATGTACTAAAGCTCAGTGATAGCGAAAGAACTCGTACCAATGGTTTCAAATTAGATAAATTTCGTTTCAGAAAAGATATAGGCAAATATTGGTTTGGTAACAGAGTTGTAGATGGGTGGAATGGACTACCAAGTGCTATAGTGGGATCTAAAACTGTAGGGAGCTTTAAGATAAAATTGGATAAGCATATGGACGAGAGGGGTTGGGTGTGAAGGGGGATCAGCCGGGTTGGGCCAATCAGCACTCTGCAGACCCCCATAGTCCTGCGTTAATCCCTAACCGTTTTGGTAAGATGATCCTCAGGGTATTAGAGTGTGGAGCCTATAATTGGGCTTTGTAATTGAATTGGGGTTGTGTGGGACAGGGATCTGCCTTGCTTAGGCCAATCGGCTTTCTGCAGACTCCCATTTTCTTATGTTCTTATGGTCGTATTTTTTGGCTGTACTGTCTACAATTTTAGCAGCGAAATTTTTGAGTTTTTGAGCTTTTGTTAAAAGAGTAATGTTTGATGAGCCCCCATATAATATTGCAATAATTTAAAATGCTTAACACAAATTGTACAATAATTTTGCAGTTTCCTTTGTCAAAATAGTCCTTAATTCTATTTAAAAACATTAGTATTCCCATTACTTTTTTGTTTACTTCACTAATATGTATGTCAAACGCCATATATCTGTCTATATATACGCCAAGATTTTTTACATAATTATGTGGTAGGTTGGATAGTGCTGTCGTGGAGTCGTATTATGGTGTTGCTTGGTATTTTAGATATTAATTGAAGTGTCCCTATAAATATGCATTGTGTTTTGATAGCGTTCATCTTTAATCCGTTCTTGAGAAAATACTGGTTTGCCTTGCGTAACGTTTCTTCAGTTTTATTTATAATAGTGTCAAGCTCGTTAATCACGTCGCTGTGAAGAAACTGAGTGTCATCAGCGTGTTGTATTAATGTGCAATCATTAATGTTTTCAGACAAATCATTTATAAATATAATTAATAATAATGGGCCTAATATTGAGCCCTGGGGGACGCCATATTTTACTTTTAGTTTTGAGGAGATGGTGTTATTTAAACGGACTGACTGTGTTCTTTCGTTTAGATAGCTTTCAAACCAAAACTTATCTATACCGAGCTTATGCAGTTTGTTTAGTAGGATGGTGTGGCTGACGCTATCGAATGCCTTAGAGAGGTCGCATAGGGTTAATAGGGATATTCGTTTATTGTCCATGTTGTTGTAGATTATGTTTGTGATTGCCGTGAGGGCTGTTCCGGTAGATAATTTAGGTCGAAAGCCGTGTTGGTTGTTAGAGAGAAGTTTGTTACTCTAAAAACGTTGTTCCATTAGTTTATTCAAGTACATTGGTGTTTGTAATTGATGATTAATGTTAAGAACGGGGTGTTACTTATATATCCAGATTCTAATGATTTATTAAAGATGTCTGCTATGTGTTGATACTATTTCATTATGTATCGCACTTGGCCACACAATTATGGTTGAAGTCTTATGGAACAGACGACTAGAACCCATTTAGCTTGTCTATCCTTTATGACACCTCTCTTGGGGGTACGGTACACCTAACACTGTTGACAACTTCTATGTCGTCTAACTCTGGACTTACCATTTTATTATAGTCTATTCACTGTAAGTAGGACATAAATCATGAACTCATCCTCTGTAACTCAAAAAAGGCTAGAGCAAATTGGCTGTAAATTTCCACATCTATTCCTTGACTGACTCTTCCCAAATGGTAGACATATTAGCTTGATTACTAGAGTCGTGTTTGAGTTACAGAGGTTAGAGGTCATGATTTCTCGCCTACTTACAGCGAATAGACTATAGTGTCTTCTCTTGTATATACGGTTAAGATATGCAGTAGCCTAGTTGCTTAAATATTTAGGCATTTCAATATACAGACCTGTAGTCGTCCTGTTGGATACATAGGGATCCAATCCTGCCTTTAAGTGGTTTTCTACTATTCTTAAACATTAGGCTACCATAGTGCGGTGGGAAAATGAACATGATTAGATTACTATCCAGTACCGGTATTCGAGAATGGATAATAAGTCTTAGGCGTGTGCATAAACCGTTAACCGTCTTGGTGGTGTAGTGGTTAAGGTGTCTTAAAAATCTGTGTGTGATAACCCGGGTTCGAATCCCGGTGGATCACATATATGCTTTCATTAATTTCATTGGAGGTGTTTGGTGTTGTGGTGGAATTAATAAAAAATAAATTCACGTAGCTGAGGAACTTCTCGTGAACTCTTACTGCATATACCTGCTGCACTGATGTTGGTTCATTCTGTTTCCACATAGCGATTTTGATTAGTTGTTTTGTCTTTATACTGTGTTCGTCAAAGTTTTGGTTTGTTTATTTTGCAAGTTTTACATTATAATTACATTCTTTATAAGTGACTTGACTCTATTGCATATATTTATTAGGTGCCTATATCCGTCAGGTCCTGGCTTCTTTTGGACTTGATGTATGGTATGAAATCTTTATCTTTAGAATTTCGGTTACTATTGTTCATGTGAACAATTCCATGTGGTGTGAGACTAATTTGGAAGGTTTAGAGGTGACTAATGCAGCTTGTCTCATTCCTTAAGGGACCCCACCTCGCATTTTTTTTTTTTTTTTTTTTTATCTTTATCTCCCTCTCTCATTAGCTTGTATCCATTCGGCCCCATTCAGCTTACTGTTTTAAGAAGTTTACCCCATCCAGGTGTCCATATTTTCCTGGCGAGCGGTAACGAGCCAGCATATATATATATTTGTTTTGATAGCAAGCTAAATTTGTACATTTTTCGATAGAAAAATTTCTCCGGCAAAGCCGGATTTCTCCATACAATGCTGGCTCGCTATCGCTCGCCAGGAAGAAATCGACACCTGGATGGGGATAAATGTCTTAAAACAGTTGGCTGAATGTGGCATAATGGATACAAGCCAGGGAAAGAGAAAAGGAGAGAAAGAGAGAAAACAAACGGTGACCCCCCCCCCCTGCTCCTGGAATGAGCACCAAGTGGAATTTACATCCTTGCCCTTAGCTATTCCACTCTGATGAAACCATAATTTGGTTTATCCTAGATATACTCGCCTGTAGTGAGAAATGGTACACGTTTGATTGAACAATTATTATGACAGTAGTTGAAATAGTGTTAAAACATCTTCTTAAAGCACATGCCCGAATATTATTTTCAAATAAAAATACTACTACTACTACTACTACTACTACTATTATTACTACTACTATTACTACTACTACTAATACTACTAATAATAATATAAATAATTATAATAATAATATATACCTCCCCTTACAGTTATGTGAGAGTTAGGTGAATACAAGTGTTGTGTGTAAGAGTAATACAAGCAAATATAAGTAAATATATGAGTGTATAAAGTACGAGGTGAGTGTGTGGACATGTTGAGAATGATAGGTGAGATCGAGGTGGGGTGAGGGCTAACAAAAATACTCACACCCTTACATCATAATTCTCTCTCTCTCTCTCTCTCTCTCTCTCTCTCTCCTGGTTATACTGTATATATATATAAACTATCAATGCGATCATGCCATTGTTCAAGGTATCTTATGCCACATAATTTCTTTGTACTTATAAGCGTTTGTGTGTTGAAAGGTCAGTGTGTTCTAAGCCACAATGATTTCAATAGAGGTATTTCATTAATTAACACTCATAGGATGACACGTTTTCTATTTTCATATGGCTTCTTTATAAATCTGTATGCAGCTTAGGAAGGATGGCGGGTAAAATGGATAATTGAGATAGAATGAAGGCAACTAACACTATTATAGCTATTTCCTAAGGTGGGTAATATCGTTCTTGTCTTAGCCAGAGTAAGATTAACCCCTTCTGTACCGGCGCCGTCTTTTTAATTTTAATCTGGCTACTATTAGACGATTGTATTCAGTTTTAAAAGGGCCTCTAGCATTTAACAGGTTTTGAACTATCTCACTTATCCCTTTTTGCTACCACAAATCTTGCTTAAACTACAAACTCGTCTAAATATAGCTAGAATAAAATGTTAAAAGACGTAGCCAGTACAGAAGGGGTTAACATGATTTGAGAACGCTTGAGAATGTTATTGACTTCATTGGCTATATCCTTCACTTTCAAAATAGGGTCAACATTTTTGGAATCTTTTGCATGTGTATCGGAAACTAGGCTGAAGATAGATTATTTCAAGTGACATAATTCATATAGAAGTTAAATTATTAACCCTTTCACGCATATGACGCGATTTTGAACCTATTGGGGATACTTTAAAGCCTTTGTTACCATCAGGGGTATTTAGAAACCTTAGTTTAGTTACTTCAACCTCTGCAGTTGTCTTTGAGTTAGCTGTGTTGAGCCTATTGGGGATACTTTAAAGCCTTTGTTACCATCAGGGGTATTTAGAAACCTTTAGTTTAGTTACTTCAACCTCTGCAGTTGTCTTTGAGTTAGCTGTGTTGAGCCTATTGGGGATACTTTTAAAGGCCTTTGTTACCATCAGGGGTATTTAGAAACCTTTAGTTTAGTTACTTCAACCTCTGCAGTTGTCTCTGAGTTAGCTGTGGGCAGAAAACTAGTTTTGGAGAGGTAATTATAAGAGTGAGAGAACTCTATTTCTTATTGTTAATCTGGCAACCTCTGCGTCATAAATGCGTGGAAGGGTTAAGTTGCCAATCCAAAGTTATCGATAAAGAAATGAGATAGAAAGCGCTTATGTGATGAATGAATGTATAATATGAATGTGTGATTGATGAATGAAGTAGCTACAGTATATATAGACTTATATAGTATACCGGTATATAAAATATTCACTAATATAATACAAATAGTTGGCCGGGTTTGAATTGTTTGTTATATGGAGTTGTTTATTAATTAAAGAAACGGGAATCGATTGTGAACGTATTCGAACATCGTGGATATGTGATGTTAAGATATGAATTATATTACTGTAGGTTTCAAGCTGTGCTATTAATATAAGTAAGCCCGTTCTTAACTTTAATCATCAATCACAAACTCCAATGTACTCGAATAAACTAATGAAAGCATAATTATGGTCCTCCCGAGATTCGAACTCGGGGCACCACACCCAGAACATAAGCGTCTGAACCATTACACCACCACTACAGTTAATATATATACCATAACTGTACACTAATTACGTATCTAATGACCCGTACTTTAAATCTAGCCAATCTACACAATTTCAAACTGTTATGCAATTTTCCTAAGGGTGATTTTCCTAGCCCTCTGTCCAGCGTAGGGTCAGGTCACGTGGTCAACGGTTGTCTCAGCAGCCGCCTCAGGTCATTACACCTTAGCGGGTTTTTTCTTTGGTGCGAGAGATGAGAGCAGAGAAGAGAGAAGGAAGAGAGAGAGAAAGAGAGAGAGAGAGAGAGAGAGAGAGAAAGAGGAGAGAGAGAGGTAGAGAGAGAGAGAGAAGGAAAGAGAGAGAGAGAGAGAGGAAGAGGGAGAGAGGAGAAGAGAGACGAGAGAGAGAGAGAGAGAGAGGTAGAGCACAACTGGATAGAGAGAGAGAGAGAGAGAGAGAGAGAGAAGAGAGCGAAGAGAGATTATTGAATTTTTGATTTTAGTTTTGCACCCGATTTGGCGATTTTTATTGAGCAGCGCCCCCCACATCCTGTGAGGGGACCAACACCCCTAGTAAGGCGATTACATACTGCTTCAAATACCATTTATTACCACTGAAACAACAGCATCCGTCGTCTGGTTACATTTTCATATTTGTGTTTACAAATCAGGTTGGGCATTATTCATATAGGTGGTTATATTATAGTTTCCTCATTTAAATTGTCCACATTGTCTGTATAATACCGGGTATCCTAACAAAAAAAAAAAAAAAACAAAAAAAAAAAAAAAAAAAAAAAAAAAGCACAGTCTTACATAGTGACTGAAATTATTAATAGGATTGCCAGGAATTGTAAATAATAGCACTAAACACAGAACTAGTGCAATCGTAAATGAGGAGACTATTC
>CM064520.1:29613569-29652714 GCA_032716605.1 Paralithodes platypus | reverse complement strand
GAAGGAGGAAAAAAGGGGGGGGGAAGGAAGGAAAGGGGGGGCGGAGGAAGAAAGGAGGAGGAGGCCGGAAGAAAGGCGGGAAGGAAGGACGGAAGGAAAAGAGGGGAAGGAAGGAAGGAAGGACGGAGGGCGGGGGGCCGGAAGGGCCAGGAGGGGAGGAGGGAAAGAAGAGGGGGGCAGGAAGAGGAGGAGGGGAAGAAGGAAGGACAGAAAGGGGGGAGGAGGAAGGAAAGAAAGGAGGGAAGGACGGAAGAGGCGGAGGGAGGAAGGGAGGAGAGGAGGGGGGAAGGAAAGAAGGGAGGGGACGAGGGAGGGGAGGCGGCAGAAAGGAGGGGAAGGAAGGAGGAAGAGGGGGGCGGGGGAAGGAGAAGGCGGGGCGGACGAGGAAGGCGGGAGGGGGAAAGGGGAGAAGGAAGAAAGGAGGGGCGAAGGCCGGGCGGCGGGGCCGGCAGGAAGGAAGAAAGGAGGGGAAGGAAGGCGGAGGGAGGGGGGGAGAAGCGGGGAGGGGAAGGAAGAAAGGCGGGGAGGAGGGGGCGAAGGGGAGGAGGAGGGAAGGAGGGGAAGGCGGGAGGCCCGGGCGGGGAGAGGACGGAGAAGGAGGGGGCGGAGGGAAGGCGAAGGCGGGGAAGGGGGGGAAGGGAGGAGGCGAAAGCGGGGGGGAGGAAGGAAGAAAGGAGGGGAAGGAGGGAAGGAGAAGGAGGGGAGGCCGGGGAACGGAGGAGGGCCGGGGAAGAGGCGGGGAGGGGAAGGGGAGGAGGGGAGGGGAAGGAGAGGAGGGGAAGGCCGGGAAGGAAGCGGGGGGAGGGGAAGGGCGGGGAAGGGGGAGGGGAGGGGAGGCCGGAAGGAAGAAGGAGGGCGGGGAAGGAGAGAGGAGGGGAGGAGGGGAGGAGCCCGGCGGGGGGGGCCGGGGAGGGACGGCGGAGGGGGAAGGAGGGGGAGGAAGGAGGCGAGAGGAGGGGCGGAGCGGAAGAAGGCGGGGGAGGCGAAGAGGGGGAAGGAAGGACGAAGGAAAGGAGGGGAAGGCAGGGGAGACGAAGGAAGAAGGAGGGCGGAAGAGGCGGAAGGGAGGAAGGAGGGAGCGGAGGGGGGGGAGGCGGGGAGGACGGCGAGAAGGCGGGGCCGGAAGGAGCCGCCAGGAGGGGGGAGGACGGAAGAGGAGGGGGGAGGCCGGACGGAAGGGCAGGCGGCCGAAGGCGGGGAAGGGGAGGCCGGGAGGGCGCGGAAGCGGGCGGGGAGGGCGGACGGGAGGGGAAGGAAGGCGGAAGAAAGGAGGGGAGGGAAGGACGGAAGCAGGAGGGGGCGGAAGGCCGGCGCCCGGCGGGAAGGCGGCGGGCGGGGCCCGGCCGGGAAGGCCGGGGAGGGGGCGGCGGCCGGCGGGGAGGGACGCAGGCAGCGGGGAGGCGCGGAGGGGCCGCCGGCGGCCGGCGGGAGGGGCGGAAGGCCGGCCGCAGGCGGGGCCGCCGGGACGGCCCCGGGGGGCGGCCGCCGGAAGGAGGGGGGAGGGCAGGAGAGGCGGGGCGGCGGAAGGCGCGGAGGGGAAGAAAGGAGGGGGCCGGCCGCCCCGGGGGGCCGCCGGAGGCAGAGGAGGGGGGGCAGGCCGGAAGGCGGGGGGGCCGGCGGGGGCGGGGGCCGGCCGGCGGGCACGGAGGGGAGGAAGGGGAAGCCCGGGGGGGGCGGCGGGCGAAGGGGGGCGGGGGGGGGCGGGGCCCGGAGGAGGAAAGGAGGGGGGAGGCGGCGGGCGGGGGAAGGGCGGAGGCCCCCCGGCGGGGAGGAAGGGCGCGGCGGGGGCGACGGGGCGAGGCGAGAGGAGGGGAAGGGGCCGGCGACGGAGGGGGCCGGCGGAAGGCCGCGGGGGCCGGCGGCGGAAAGGGGCGGGGAGGGGGAGGCGCCGGGGGGGCAGGACGGCCGGAAGGGGCGGGGGGAGGCCGGAAGGACGGGAGGCCGGCCGGCGCGAGAGGGGCGGGGGGGCGTGCGGCGGGGCGCGGGGGGCCGGCCGCGGGGCGGGCAGGAGGCCGGTCGGGGCGGGGGGGGCGGGGGGGGCGTGAAAGGCGGGGCGGGGCGGGTAGGGCGGTGCGGGCGGCGGGCGGGGACAGGGGGGTGGGTGCGGAAGGCAGGGGAAGGCCGGAGCAGTCGGGGGGGGGACGGGCGGGCGGTCGGGGCGGGGCGGGGCGGGGCGGGCGGGTGCGCCGGGGGGGCGACGGGCGGGAGGGGCGGGGGCGGGCCGGGCGGGGCGGGGCGGGGCGGGTCGGGGGCGGGGGCGGTGCGTCGGGGCGGGGCGGGGCGGGGGGGCGGGACAGGCGGGCGGGCGGTGCGGGGCGGGGCGGGGGAGGGGCGGGGGGGGCGGGGGCGGAGGCGGGGCGGCGGGGCGGGGCGGGGGGGCGGCGGTGCGGGGCGGAAGGCGGGCGGGCGGGCGGGCGGGGGGCCGCCGCGGGGCGGCGGCGGGGCGGGGCGGGGGGCGGAGGGGCGGCCGGCGGGGCGGGCGGGGCGGGGCGGGGCGGGGAGGGGGGAAGGGGGCGGGGGAGGGGCGGGCGGAGGCGGGGTCGGGCGGGCGGGAGCCGGGCGGAGGCGGTGGTGGCGGGGCGGGGCGGGGCGAGTGCTTCGGGGCGGGGGCGGGGCGGGGCGGGAGGGGCGGCCCGGCGGGGCGGGCGGGCGGGGCGGGTCGGGTGCGGGGCGGGGCGGGGCGGGGCCGGCGGGGGGGCGGGTGCGGGGAGGGGCGGGGCGGTGCCGGGCCGGGCGGACGGGGGCCCGGGGCGGGGGGGGGCCGGGGGGCGGGGCGGCGGGCGAGGCGGAGGGGCGGGCGGGTCGGCGGGGCCGGGCGGGCGGGGGGCCGGGGGGGCGGGGCCCGCGGAGGCGGGCGGGGCGGGGGCCGCGGCGGGCCCCGGGGACGGGCGGGCGTGCGGGCGGGTCGGCGGGGGCGGGGAGGAGGGGCGGGCGCCGGAGGGGAGGCGGGGCGGGGCCGGGGGCGGGCGCGGGGCGGGGGGGGCGGGGGGGGGCGGGCGGGAGGGGGGGGGGGGGGCGGGGTGCGGCGGGGCGGGGGGGGCGGGAGGGCAGGCGGGGCGGGGGCGGGGGAGGGCGGGGAAGGGGCGCCCGGGGGCGGGGGCGGCCGCGGGGGCGGCGGGGGGGGGGGCAGGAGGGGCGGGGCCGGGGCGGGAGGACGGCGGCGGGGGAGGGGCGGGGGGCGGGGCGGGCGGGCGGGGCGGGCGCGGCCGGGGGAGGGGCGCCGGGCGGAGGGAGGGGGGGGAGGGGCAGGGCGGGGCCGGACGGCCGGCGGGGCGAGAGGGCGGAGGCGGGTGCGGCGGGGGGACAGCGAGGGCGGCGGGGAGGGGCGGGGGGCGGGCGGGGGAGGCAGGGGGGGGCGGGCGGGGGAGCGGGGCGGGCGGGGGCGGGAGGGGCGCAGGGGCGGCGGCGGCGCCGGGGGAGAGGAGGGGAGCGGCGGGGAGGGGGCGGCGGGGGAGGGAGGGGCGGGGGGCGGGCGGGCGGCGGGGCGGGGCGGGGAGGGCAGGCGGCGGGCGGCGGGGGGGGCGAGGGGGGGGAGGGGACGGGGCGGATGCGGCGGGGCGGGGCCGGGGCGGGCGGGGAGGGGCGGCGGCCGGGGCAGGCGGGGCGGGGCGGGCGGGGAAGGGGCGGGGGGCGGGGGCAGAGGGGGCGGGGGCGGCGGGGCGGGGAGGGCGGGGCGGGGGAGGGGCCGAGGGCGGGGCGAGGGCGGGCCCGGCGATGCCCGGGGGGGCGGCGGCGGCCCGGCGGGGCGGGGGCGGGCGGGGCGGGGGGGCGGTCGGGGCGGGGCGGCGAGGGGCCCGGGGCGGGCGGAGGGCGGGCCGGGGCGGGGGCGGGGCGGGGGGGTGGGGGGAAGGGCGGGGCGGGCGGGGGGCGGGGCGGGCGGGGCCGGGCGGCCGAAGGGGGGCGGGCGGGCGGGGCGGGGCGGGCGGGGGCGGGGCGGGGGCGCGGGGCGGGCGGGGAGGGGCGGGGCGGGGCGGGGCGGGGCGGGGGGGCCGGGGCGGGGCGGGGCGGCCGGGGGGGGGGGTGGGTGGGCGGGCGGGGCGGGGCGGGGCGGGGGCGGGGCGGGGGCGGGGGCGGGGAGGTGGCGGGGCCGTACGGGCAGGGCGGGCGGGCGGGGCGGGTCGGGGCGGGCGGGGCGGGGGGGCCGGGGGGTCGGGGGCGGGCCGGGGCCGGCGGGCGGCGGGCGGGGCGGGGCGGGCGGGGGGGGCGGGGCGGCGGGCGGTGCGGGGCGGGGCGGGGCGGGGCGGCCCGGGGGGGCGGGGGCCGGAGGGCGGGGGGCGGGGCGGCGGGCGGGGGGCGGGCGGGCGGGGGCGGGCCGGCAGGCGGGCGGGCGGGGGGGAGGCCGGGTGCGTGGCGGGGGGCGCGGGGCGGGGCGAGGGCGGTGCGGCGGGCGGGGAGGGGGCGGGGCGCCCGGAGGGGCGGGGCGGGGGGGGGGCGGGGGGGGGCGGTGGGGCGTGGGGAGGCGGGCGGCGGGGCGGGGCGCCGGAGCGGCGGGGCGGGGCGGGCCGGCAGGGCGGAGGCGGGCGGGGGCGGCGCCGGCGGGGCGGGCCGGCGGAGGGCGGGCGGGGCCGGCGGGAGCCGGGGCGGGGCGGGGGGGGCCGGAGGCGGGGCGGCCCGGAGGCCCGGCGGGGCCGGCGGGGGCGAGGGGCGGGGCGTGCGGGCGGGGCCCGGCGGGGCGCGGTCGGGGCGGGCGGGGCGGCGGGGCGGCCGGCGGGGCGGGGCGGGGCGCGGGGCGCGGCGGGCGGGGGGAGGGCGGGTGCGGGCGGGGGCGGGGGCGGGCCGGGGCGGGGCGGGGCGGGGGCCAGAGGCGGGTCGGGGCGCGGGGCGGGCTCCGGGTCGTGCGGGCAGGCGGGGCGGGCCGGGGGGCGCCGGGAGGGGCGGAGTCGGGAGCGCCCCGCGGGGCGGGGCGGGGCGGGGCGGCGGGGCGGGGGGCAGGCGGGGCGCGGCGGGCGGGCGCGGCCGGTGGGGCCGGGGCGGGCGGGGGCGGGGCCGGCAGGGCGGGGCCGGGGCGGGGGCCGGCCGCGGGGCGGGGCCGGCGCCGGGCGCGGGCGGCGGCGGGCGGGGGGCGGCGGCGGGGCGGGGGCGGGGGGCGGGGGGGCGGGCGGCGGGGGGGCAGAGAGGGGGCGGGAGGGGCGGGGGGCGGGGCGGGCGGGGGGGGCGGGCGGGGCGAGGCGGGGCGGGGCAGGGCGGGCGGGGCCGGACGGGGCCGGGCGAGGGGGGGCGGAGGCGGCCCGGCGGGGCCGGGACGGGGCGGGGGCGGGCGGCCGGCGGGGCGGGGAGGTGCGGAGCGGGCGGGGCGGGGGACGGGGGCGGGGCGAGCGGGGCGGGGGCGGGGTCGGGGCGGGGCGGGGGGGGCGCGGGCGGCCGGCGGGGGGGCGGGGCGCCGGGGGGCCGGCGGGCGGGCGGGGGCGGGGGCGGGGGGCGGGGCAGGGGGGGGGGCGGGCCGGCCGGCGGGAGGGCGGGTGCGGGCGGGGGCGGGGCGGGGGCGGGGGCGGGGCGGGGCGGGCGGGAGGGGCGGGCGGGCGGGCGGCGAGGCGGGCGGGGGCGGGGCCGGGGGGCGGGGGGGGAGGGGCGGAGGGGGCGGGGGGCGGGGCGGGCGGGGGCGGCGGGGGGAGGGCGGGGTGCGCGGGGGCGAGGGCGCGGGGGGGCGGGGTGGCGGGGGGGTGGGGCGGCGGCCGGCGGGGCGGGAGGCGGGGGGGGGGGGGGGGGGCCGGGAGGCGGGCGGCGGCGGGGCGGGGCGGGGGGGGCGGGGCGCGGCGGGGCGGGGCGGGGCGGCGGGCAGGGCGGGCGCGGGGGGCGGGGGGCGGGGGCGGCGGCGGGGCGGGCGGGCGGCCGGCGGGGCGGGCGGGGCGGGCGGGGGCGGCGGGCGGGGCGGGGCGGCCGGCGGAGGCGGGGCCGGCGGCAGGGGGGCGGGGCGGGCGGGGCGGGGAGGGGGGCCGGCGGGGCGGGGGGCGGGCGGGGCAGGGCGGTGCGGGGCGCCGGCGGGGGCGGGCAGGGCGGGGCGGGGCGGGGCGGGCGGCCCGGCGAGGGCGGGTCGGGGCGGAGGGTCGGGGCGGGGCCGGGGCGGGCGGGGGCGGGGCGGGGGCGGGCGGGGGGGGCGGGGGGGGCGGGGCGGGGCGGGGGGGCGGGGGGGCGGGGCGGGGGGGGGGGGGGCGGGAGTCGGGGGGGGCGGGCGGGTCGGGGCGGCCGGCGGGCGGGGCGGGGGCGCGGCCGGCGGGGCGGGGCGCCGGCGGGGCGGGCGGTGCGGGGCGGCGGGAGGGGGCGGGCCGCGGGGCGGGCGGGGCGGGGCGGGGCGGGGCAGGGGGGCGGGTCCGGGGCGGGGCGGGGCGGGGCGGGGCGGTGCGGCGGGGCGGGGCGGCGGCGGGCCGGCCGGCGGGGCGGGGTGCGGCCGGCACGGGGCGGGGCGGGCGGGGGGGGGCGGGGGGCAGGGGGCGGGGGCGGGCGGGGCGGGTGCGGGTGCGGTGGCCGGGGGCGGTGGCGGGGGGGGGGGGCGGGGCGGGGGGGCGGCGGCGGGGGGACGGGGGCCGGTCGGGGCGCGGGAGGGGCGGGCGGGCGGGGCGGGGGCGGAGGCGGGCGGGGCCGCGGCGGGCCGGCGGGGGGGCGGGGGCGGGGGCGGGGCGGGCGGGCGGCGGGTGCGGGGCGGGCGGGGGGCGGGCTGGCGTGGCGGAGGCGGGTCGGGCCGGGGGGGGCGGCGGTGCGGGCGGGCCGGGCGGGGGCGGGGCGGGTGCGGGGCGGGGGCCGCGGGGCGGGCGGGCGGGCGGGGGCGGGGGCGGGCGGGGACGGGGCGGGCGGGGGCGGGGCGCCCGGGCGGGGCGGGGCGGGGGCGGGGGCGCCCGGCGGGGCCGGGGAGGCCGGAGGCGGGGCGGGCGGGGGGCGGGCGGGGCGGCGGCCGGCGGCGCCCGGCGGGCCGGCGGGGCGGGCGGCGGGCGGCCGGAGGCGGGGGGGGCGGCGGCGGGGCGGGCGGGGCCGGCCGGGCGGGGCGGGGCGGGGGCGGGGCGGGGCGAGGGCGGTGCCGGCGGCGGGGAGGGCGGGGGCGGGCGGGCGGGGCGGCCGGCAGGGAGCGGGCCCCGCGGGGCGGTCGGGGGGCGCGGGCGGGCGGGCGGGGGCGAGGCGGGCGGGGCGGGGCGGGGCGGGCGGGCGGGGCGGGGGGCGGGGTCGGGGCGGGGGCGGTGAGGGGGGTCGGGGCGGGGGCGGGGTGCGGGGCGGGGCGGGGGCGGGGGGGGGGCGGGGGGGGAGCGGGCGCGGCGGGGGCGGGGCGGTCGTGCGGCGGTGCAGGGGGCGGGCGCGGGGCGGGTGTCAGGGTCGGGCGGGGGCGGGGCCGGCGGGGCGGCGGGGGGCGGGGGGGCGGCGGGCGGGGCGGGGCGGGCGGAGGGCGGGTCGGGCCGGGGGGCAACGGGCGGGCGGGCGCCCGGGCGAGGCGCGGGGCGGGGGCGGGCGGGGGCGGCGCGGGGGCCGGCGGAGGGGCGGGGCGGGGCGGGGCGGGCGGCGGCGGGGGCGGACGGCGGGGCGGGGGCGGGCGCGGGCGGGGCGGAGGGCGGCCGCGGTCGGGGCGGGGCGGGCGGGAGGAGGGGGCGGGCGGGGCGGGCCGGGGCGCGGGCGGGGGGCCGGGGGGGGCGGCCCCGGTGCGGGCGGGGGCGGGGCGGGCGCGGGGCGGGGCCGCGGGGCGGCCGGCGGCCGGCGGGGCGGGGAGGGCGTGCCGGCGGGTCGGGTCGGGGCGCCCCGGCGCCGGGGCGGGGCGGGAGGGGGGGGCCGGGGGTGCCCGGGGGCGGAGGCGGGCGGCGGGGGCGGCCGCCGGCGGGGCCGGGGGCCCGGGTGCGGCGGGCGGGCCGGGGCGGGCGGGGCGGTGCGGGGCCGGCGGTGGGCTGTGTCGGGGCGGGGCGGGTGCGGTCGGGCGGGGCGGCGGCGGGGGCGTGGCGTGCGGGCGGGGGCGGGCGGGGCCCGGCGGGGCGCGCCGGCGGAGGGGGGCGGGGCGGCCGCGGGCGGGTGCCGCGGCGGGCGCGCGGCGGGGGGCGGTCGGTGCGGGTCGGGAGCGGGGCGGGGTCGGTTCGGGGGCGGGCGGGGAGGGGGAGGCGGCGGGCCGGGGCGGGGCGGGGCGGGGGGGGGCGGGGCGGGGCGGGGCGGGGCGGGCGAGGGCGCGGGCGGGGCGGGGCCGGGGCGGGCGGGGCGGTCAGGGCGGGTCGGCCGGCGGGGGGGCGGCCGGCGGCGGCGGCGCCCCGCGGGGTGCGGAGGCGGCGGGCGGGGCGGGCGGGGGCGGAGGGCGGGGGTCGGCGGGCGGGGCGGAGGCGGGGCGGGGCGTGCGGGGGCGGGGGCGGGCGGGGCGGGAGGGGCGGTCGGGGCGGGGGCGGAGGGGCCGGCAGGGCGGGCCGGCGGGGGGTGCGGTGCGGGCGGGGGAGGGGCGGGGCGGGCGGGGGAGGGGCGGGCGGGGCGGGCGGGGCGGGGGGCCGGGGCGGCCGCCGGGGGGGCGGGGGCGGCGGCGGGGCGGGCGGGGGACGGCCGGGCGGGGCGGCGGGGCCGGGGCGGGGCGGGGCGGGCGGGGCGTGCGGGAGGGCGGGCGGGGAGGGAGGGGGGCGGGGGAGGGGAGGGCGGGGCCGGAGGGCGGGGGGCGGTAGCAGGGCGGGGGCGGGGCGGCGGGAGGAGGGCGGGGGGGGCGGCGGGGATGGGGGGGCGGGGCGGGCGGGGGCGGGCGGGGGGCAGTGCGGGCGGCGGCGGGGCGGGCGGGGCGGGCCGAGGGGCGGGGGGCGGGGCGGCCGGGGGCGGGCCGGCGGAGGCGGGGCCGGGCGGGGGGGGGGCGGCAGCGGGCGGGGCGGGGCGGGCCGCGGGGCGGGCCGGGGCGGCCGGCGGGCGGCGGGGCCGGCGGGGCGGCCGGGCGGGGGCGGGCGGGGCGGGCGCGGGGAGCGGTTGCGGCCGGCCCCCGGCGGTGGCGGCCGGCGGGCCGCGGCGGCGGGCGGGGCGGGGGCGGGGCGGGGCGGGTCGGGCGGGGGGGGGCGGGGCGGGCGGGGCGGGGCGGGGCGGGGCGGGGCGGGGCGGGGGCCCCGGGGGCGACGGCGGGGGAGGCGGGGGGCCGGCCGGGGCGCCGGGGCGGGGCGGCGAGGCGGGGCGGTGCGGGGCGGGGCGGGGCGGCCCGGCGGGGCGGGCGGCGGCGCCCCGGCGGGTCGGGGCCCGAGGGCGGGGCGGCGGCGGCGGCGGGCGGTGTCGGGGCGGGGGCGGCCGGGCCGGTCGGGGGGCGGCGGCCGGGGCGGGCGGGCGGGCGGGGAGGGCGGGCGCGGGAGGGGCCGGGAGGGCGCGGGGCCGGGCGGGGCCGCGGCGGTGCGGGCGGGGCGGGCGGGCGGCGTCGGGGGGCGGGGCGGCGGCGGGTGCGGGGCGGGCGGGCGGGCGGGGCGGGCGGGCGCGCGGGAGGGGCGGGGGGGGCGGGCGGGCGGGCGGGCGAGGGCGGGGGGCGGAGGGGCGGGCGGGGCGGGGCGGGGCGGGGAGGGGGGGGGCGGGGCAGGGGGCGGCGGGGGCCCCCCCCGGCGGGGACGGGCGGGGGGCGGGGCGGGGTCGGTGCGGGGCGGGCGGGGCGGGAGGTGCGGGCCGGAGGGGGCGGGGCCCGGGGCGGGGGCGGGGCGGGGAGCGGGCGGGGCGGGTCGGGCGGGCGGGCGGTGAGGTGCGGCGGGGGCGGGGCCGGGTCGGCCCCGGCGGGGCGAGGGTCGGGGGGCCGGGCGGGCGGAGAGGGGCGGTGCGGGGCGGTGCGGGGCGGGCCGGGGCGGGCAGGGCGGCGGGGGCGGTCGAGTGCGGTGGGGGGGGGGGCGGGCGGGCGGGGCGGTCGGTGCCCGGAGGGCGGGGGCGGGGCGGAGCGGGGGGCGGGTTTCGGGTCGGGCCGGCGGGGGCGGCCGGCGGGGCGTGCGGGCGGGGCGGGCGGCCGGCGGGGAGGGGCGGGGCGGCGGCGAGGGGGGGAGGGGGGGGGCGGGGCGGGGCGGGGGCAGAGTGGGGCGGTGCGGGGCGGCCGGCGGGCGGCGGCGGGGAGCCGGGCGGCCGGCCGCGTGCGGGGCGTGGCGGGGCGGGCCCCCGGAGGGGCGGGCGGTGGCGGGGGCGGGGGAGGTACGGGGGCGGGGGGGGGGTGGGGCGGGGGCGGCCGGCAGGGGCCCCCCGGCCGCGAGGCGGGGCGTGGCGGGAGGGCGGCGGCCGGCGCCCCGGCGGGCGGGGGGCGGGGCGGGGCGGGGCCGGGGCGGGCGGGAGGGGCCGGGGCGTGCGGCGGCGGGGGGGCGGCGGCCGGGCGAGTCGGGGGGCCGGTGCGGGGGGGGGGGCGGCCGGGGGGCGGGGCGGCGGCCGGGGCGGGGCGAGCGGCCGGGCCGCGGGGCGGGGGCGTTCGGCGCGGGCGGTGCGGGCGGCGGCGCGGGGCGGCGGCCGGGGCGGGGGGGGGCGGCGGCGGGGAGGCCGCGGGGGGGCGAGGAGGCGGGGCGGGAGGCGGGTAGCGGCGGGGGGGGCGGGGGCGGGGCGGGCGGCCGGGCGGGCGGGGCGGGGGGCGCGTCGGGCGGGTGGGGGCGGCGGTCGGCGGCGCCCGGGGGCGGGCGTGCGGCCGGCGGGAGGGGCGGCCCGGGGCCGCGGGGCGCGGTGAGGCCGCGGCGGGGCCGGTTGCGGGCGTGGCGGGGCGGCGGAGCCGGTGGGTGGGCGGGGCGGGGGCGGGGGTCGGCGGGGGCAGGGCGGGGGCGAGGCGGGGCCGGCCGCCGGCGGGGGGCCGGCGGGCGCCGGCGGGCGGGGGTGCGGGCGGGAGGCCGGCCCGGGGGGCCGGAGGGCGGCCGGCGGGGCGGGCGGGGCGGGCCGGGGGCGCGGGGCGGGGCGGGCGCCGGGCGGGGGCGGGGCCGGGGCGGGGGCGGGGGGGGGGGGGGGCGGGCGGTAGCGGCGGGGCGGGGGGCGGGCGGGGGGGCGGGTAGGGGGGGGCGGGGCGGGGGCGGGGCGGTCGGGCGCGGCGGAGGCGGGATGCGGGGCGGCGGCCCCCCGGCGGGTGCGGCCGGCGGTTCGCGTCGTGGGTGCGGCCCCCCGGTGCGGGGCGCCGGGCGGGGGCCCGGGGGCGTGGCGGGCGGTGCGGGGTCGTGCGGCGGCGGCCGCGGGGCGGCCCGGCGGTGCGGTGTCGAGGGCGGGGCGGGGCTGGGTCGGGCGGGCGGGCCCGGGCGGCGGCGGGGAGGGGCGGGATCGGGTCGGTAGGGTCGGCGGGGGGCGGGGCCGGGCGGCCGTCGGGGGGGGGCCGGGCGGGCGGGCGGGGCGGGGCGGGAGGGCGGGGGCGGGCGGGCGGGGCGGGGCGGGGCGGGCGGGGCGGAAAAGGGCGGGCGCGGGGGGGGGCGGAAGGGCCGGGGGGGGGGGCGGAAGGAGGGAAGGCGGGGAAGGGGGAGAGGGGAAGGAGGGAGGGGAGAGGCCGGAAGGCGGGGGAAGGAAGGAAGGAGGGGCCGAAGCCGGGAGGAAGGAAGGTGGGGCCGGCCGGGAAGGAAGGAAAGGAAGGGGGGAAGGAAGGGAGGGAAGGCGGGGGAAGCGGAGGGAAGAAAGGAGGGGAGGAAGAGAAGGGAAGAAGGAAGGGGAAGGAAAGGAAGAAGGAAGGAAGGAGGGGAAGAAGGGAGGGGGGAAAGAAAGGGAGGAAGGGGAGAAGCAAAGGGGAGAAGGGGGGAGGGAAGGAGGGGAAGGAAGGAAAGGGCCAAGGAGGGGGAAGAGAAGGAAGAGAAAGGAGGGGAAGGAAGGAAGGGCGAAAAGGGGGGGAAGGAAGGAAGGGAGGGGAGGAAGGAGGAGGAAAGGAGGAGGACAGGAGGGGGAAGAAAAGGAGGGGGGGAAAGAGGAAGGAAGAAGGGGGGAGAAGGAAGGAAGAAGAAAGGAGGGAAGGAAGGCGGAAGAAAGGGGGAAGGAAGGGAAGGAAGAAAGGAGGGGGGAGGAAGGGGAAGGCGAGGGAAGGGGAAGGAGGGGAAGGAAGGAAGAAAAGGGGGAAGGGGGAAGAAGAAGAGGAGGAAAGGACGGAAAAAAGGAGGGAAGGAAGAGCGGAAGAAAGGAGGGGGGGAAGGGGGGGGGAAGAGAAAGGACGGAAGGGGGGAAGGAAGGAGAGGAAAGGAAGGGGGGAGGAAGGAGGAGAAGAAGGGGGGAAGGAAGAAGGAAAAAGAAAGAGGGGAAGGAGGAAGGAGAAGGAGGGGAAAGAGGAGAAGAAAGGAAGGGGAAGGAAGGAAGGAAGAAGGAGAGGGAAACAAAGGGAGGAAGAAAGGAGAAAGAAGGAAGAAAGGAGGGCAGGAAGGAAGGAGGGGAGAAGAAGGAAGGAAGAGGGAGGGAAGGAAAAAGAAAGAGAAGGAAGAGGGAGAAAAGGAAAGAAGAAGGGAGGAAGAAAGAAGAGAAGAAGACGGAAAGGACGGAAGGAAGGGAAAGAGAAAGAAGGAAGAAGAAGGGAAGGAAGGAAGGAAGGGAAGGAAAAAGAAGAAGGAGGAAAAGAGGAAGAAGAAGAAGAAGAGGAGAAGGAAAGAGGAGAGAAGGAGAGGAAAGAAGGAGAGGAAGAAATAGAAGGAAGAAAAGAAGGAAAGAAAGGAAGAGACGGAGAAGAAGAGAAGAAGGAGGGAAAGAAGAAGGAGGAGAAGGGGAAGAAGAGGAAGGGAAGAGGGAGGAAGAAGAAAGAAGGAAGGAAAGGAAGAAAAAGGAAGAGGAAAGGAAGACAAGAAAGAAGGGAAGGAAGAAAGAAGGGGAAGGAAGGAAAGAGAGGGAAGGAGGGGAGAAGAAGAGGAGAGGGAAAAGGAAAGAGAAAGGAAGGAAGAAAGAAAGGAAGGAAGAAGAGGGAGAAGGAACGAAGAGGGAGAAGGAAAGAAGGAGGAAGAAAACGAGAAGAAAGGAGGAAGAAGGAAGAGGAAGAAGAAGAAGGGAAGGGAAGAGGGAAAAAGAGAAAGGAAGGGAAGGAAAGGAGGGAAGAAGGAAGAAGAGAAGAAAGAGGAAGGAAAGAAGAAGAGGGAAAGCAGAAGAAGGAGAGGAAGGAAGGAAAAGAAGAAAGAAAAGGGGGAAGAGAGGGGAGGGAAGGAAGAAGAGAAGGAAAGAAGAAGAAAGAGGAAGAGAACGAGAAAGGAGGAGAAAGAGAAGGAAAGAAGGAAAGAAGAAGGAAGGGAAGGGACGAGAAGAAGAAGAAGAGAAGAAGAGAAGGGGAAGAAGAAGAGAGAGAAGAAAGACGAAAGAAAGAAGAAGGGGAAGGAGAGAAAGAAGAGAGGGAAGGAAGGAGGGGAAAGGAGGAAAGAAGGGGGGGGGGGAGAAAGACAGGAAAAGAGAAGAAAGAAGAAGGGGGGAAGAAAAAAGAGAAGAAAAGAAGAAGCAGGAAGGGAAGAAGAGAAAAAGAAGGAAGGGTGAGAAAGAAGGAGGAAAAGGAAGAAGAAAAGGAAGAAACAAGAGGAAACAAGGAAAAAAGAAGTAAAAGAAAGTAGAAAGAGAAAGAAGAGAAGAAGAAGAGGGAGAAAGAAGAGAGGGGAAGAAGAATGTGGGGAAGATGGACAGAGGAAGAAGAGAGGGGAGGGAGGAAAGAAGGAAGAGAAGGGGGAAGTGATGGGAAGAGGCAGAAAGAAAAAGAGGGGCAGAGGAAGCGAGGGAGGAGAAGAGAAGATTCATTAAAGAAAAGAGCCAAGTGGAGAGAGCGGAAGAGGACGAGTGGACAGGAGGGGGAGGATCAGAGATAAGACAATAATGTTAGGGGTTGAGAGCAGTCACCCTTCTGGACTACTATGAGAATAAGGTTTGAAAGCAGCATTGATCAAAGAACTGGCGTATAGCATGGTCGACATAATGTTTATGTATGTTGCGATAGATTAAATGGAATTACTGGTAGATGAATAATTAGAGGGCATCTGTGGACTCTTTGTATTTACCTACCTAATTGTATTTCCCTAATTGTAGTTTACAGGAGTGTAGCTAAGCTCGTGTGTTGTCCCGTCTCTCAGTCTACTTTTTATCCAATTTATTTCCTTGAAAATAGGGATGTTCCTTGCCCCCCACCACCTGCCTCCTCTCCAACCCATTCCAGTGTCAATACATCTCTATGAGGGGAAGCTAAACTTCCTGATATCGTTTCTCTTACAGGTAGGTCTTTTTACTTTGTAGCTGTGGCCTCTAAGTTATTGCCTGTATCCATAATTAATATATCCTCCCTATATCCAGCCTCTCCAGCCCCCGGGTACATGTGTACAATCATTAGTCATGTCTCCCCTCTCTCTCCCCTCTTTTAGACTCGGTAGATTTAATTTGTCTAGCCTCCCTTCATATGGCAGTTCTCTGAAACTTGGAACCAATCTAGTGACTGCTCCTCATGATCTTTTCTAAGCTTGTGAATATGCTTCTTTAGATGCGGTGACCAACAACCACTGCTGCATACTCCAATCGTGGTCTATCCATCCTCTTCAATACTTTTCGCTTCCAGGGTCTCATCCAAGTAGTTCAGAGCAACTTTCATATTCCCGGCCATTGCATACATTCCGCTAAAGAGCTTGTTTAATATTTTTCCTCCGGCGACAGATCTTGTATAATCAACCCTAAATCTTTTTCTTTTTCCGGGTCGCCCCCCTTGCTAATTTTATTATCTCACCTCCCATCCTGTACCTCCCAATTTGGTCGATTATTCACACTGAGTCTTCCCATATTTAACACATGACAGTATTACTTATATTAAATTGCATTTTCCACTTGGTGCTCCATTCGTATATTTTATCTAAATGCCCCTTGCAGTCTCCTCACAACTATACGTTGTATTTTTTGTTATTTGTCATCATAATTTTTTTACATACGTCATCTGCACACCTTGAACATGTAAGATTTTATTGCGTATCGGCAGGTCCTTCCCGTACATAAGGAACATGATAGGTGCCAATCACAGATCCCTGTACGGCACACCACTCTCCACTTTCCGCCACGATGGATAAGTTCCATCTAATTGTTGGTCCTCCCACGCCCCTCATTTCCCTATCTGTTAAATAGCTCTCCAATCCATTTTCAGCAAACTCCCCCCCTGACACATCCTAGCGTCTCAAGCTTAGATAACAATCTCTTATGTGGTACCCATTATCGAATGCTTTGGAAAGGGCTAAGTAGAACTCAGTCGCACCCATCCGCCTCTTTCCCTTGGAGTACAAAAAATCTAATCACCCTCCTGTAATACCATAGCAAACTTGTAACACAGAATGTTCCCTTCTCTGACATCCAAATTGCTTTTGTTATTATTTTCTTCTTTCTCATCCAAACATTTTTCATGCCATCTCTTCCTAATTAGCTTTTCACAAATCTTGCATACAATACTATAAAGTGAAACTGGTCTATAGTTTAGAGGGTCCTCAGTGGTTTCCATTCTTGTATATCGGATAGCTATTCTCTGCTCTTGTTCCAGCAACAGGAACCTGTCCTTTATCTAAGGAAGCTTGGAAATATGTCCCCTTCACTGGCTCCACTAATATTGCGTCTGGCAACACTCCTTTCAAAACCCAGGCAGACACTTCATTTTCATCGCGGTCCCCCATAGCTTTTCCTTCCTTACTTCAAGTCCTCTCACTCGCCATAAACGCTCATCTCTAGTTATTTCAATCTTTACTAAGACCACTCTCCAGTACCCCTTCCCGCCTGTGGTTCGGCAAAACCTTCCTCTCTAGTACAAACTGACCCCAATTTTGTTATTCATGTACCCTCAGCACAATGTCCGATACATTTTCATACGTCCTAGCAAGCACCTCTTAATTTAGTATTTTGTTTTCTTTACCGTCAACTTACTGTTTATATATTTATAAAATAATCTAGGGTCACTTTCACATTTATTTACTATTTTCTTCTTCATAGTTTCATTTTAACTTGCCTAGTTAGGTTAACATATCTATTCCTCTCCTGTTTATATTTATTTCCGATTACTCTCAGTGTTCCGTCTTCTTAAGCTAGCCCAAGCTGCATCACGCCCTCCCAAAGCTCTTTTGCATTTCAAATTAAACCAATCTTTCTTCTTAGTAAAATTTCCAGTTTTATATCTTGGGACAAACATATTGGTTCCTACTCTAGATAATTTCGAGGAATCTACTATATTGACCTTGTACGTCCCGGTCCTTCAAAATAAGATCCCAATCTACTCCCTCTAAATATCGTTTCAAGGATAACATAATCAGCTTTACTATAATTTAAATCTGATCATTTATGTAGCTATGGTCTAATTCTATTGGCATTACTCCGAGGTCAACTTCCATTTTAGTAATAGGTGATCACTATTACCTACAGGACATAGATAGTTTATATCACTAATTTCGTGAGGATCTTTTGTAAAAATCAGATCGAGTTTAGAAGGTTCGTTATTACCCCTCATTCTTGTATTTTCCTTCAACATGTTGTGTAAGATACATTTTCCGTAACCAACTCCCCTAGCCGACTTCCCCAAGATCTCTTATTTGGCCCTGCACTCTCTCCGATTCCCAATCAACCTCACTACAGGTGGAAATCTCCTACCAAGATCAATCGATTCTTCCTTAAAAGCAATCTTCTCACAACGACTGAATCATATCCTCTACCAATCTCCTCAAACTCCAACTCCCTCCATGCTCTGGTCTTTGGTGGCATGTAAGCTACTGCTATGTCTAGCTTTTTTTTTCCTTCTATATCATTGCGTTTCAACTGCCAATTATTTCGGCCTTGTCATTAATTTAACTCCACGTGCTTTGCTGTCATAGGGTTCTTAACTAATACTGTCCACTCCACCCTCCCCCCTTTTTACCTTTTTTGTACAATGTAGTTTTCGTTGAAGGCGTTAGTTGTGGTCCCATGACGCTCATGGGTGACACTATATCACATCAGCCCCCCCACCCCACCCACACACACACCCCCACACAACCCACACAACACACACACCCCCCACCACACACCCCCCACACCCTATAAAAGCTTCTAATCATCGATACAAAGATAAAGAATTATATATTATATGATATATCTATATATATATATTTGTGGTTTGTGTATCTATATCTATATATATATATATATAGAGATAATAGCTATATATATATGTGTGGTGTGTGTAGATATAATATATAGATATATATTATGAACGGAACTCGTTGGTGGACACCATCTTCAATATCCGTTTCGACTCAGGAAGTTGTGGTCGCGTCCAACCATTTTTGGTGGACACCACCACTTAACTACTTTCCTGGAACATGACACCTGGCAGTATATAATTTACTGGGAACAAGGATGACATATACTTTATAGTGGCCTTAAAACCTCAAAACTATATGCGAAACATGAGGGAGAAGGGGGTACCGAAAAAGGGAGTACTACCTACCCCCTAAACCCTTTCCGAAAAAAAACGAAGACTAAATCCATGACCCCCTCCAAACTTGTGAAAATCCGCCCCCCCCCCCCCTCCCCCCACCACCGACTACTAGTAAAGCATGAACCCCTCCACACAAACTGTTAATACGCCCCCACCCCCCCCCACCGAAGACTAAAGCATGAACCCCGCCAAACTTGTGAAATACGCCCCTCCCCCCACCCTCCGAAGACCTAACGTCATGAACCCCTCCAAACTTGTGAAATACGGCCCCCCCCCCCCCCCCCCCCCACCTCATCTCTCATCACCACCGAAGACTAAAGCATGAACCCCTCCAAACTTTTTATATGAACGGCCCCCCCCCCCCCCCCCCCCCCCCCCCCCCCCCCTCCCTGCACCCCCGGAGCGACTATTTTAGAAGGAACCGGTTCTTCGGCCGGCACATTTTTCCTTTCCTACCGAAACATTTATGAATTTATCTGGAAAGGGGGTCTAGGGCGTGTTTTTTAAAACCTTGATTGAGCTCTAGCGAGGAATCTCAAAAATACATAAACAGATAAATGTAAGTCCAACAAACAGCACTACCCCCCCCCTTAAACAGGAAACTATAGGTAGTTTCTTTCAGCTGACGGTAAATCCTTTGGCAACTACTTTCTCGATACTTAATGGAAACAGTGAAACTAGTATGTCGCTGCATCGTATTAAGACCAGGTTTATATAGTCATCACCATATTTCACTACAACATCTTTAAAATAACTGAATAAAGCTTGATATGAACTTTGCAATTTTCCAATAGTTGAAAATAAATAGACTTATAGGTACGCTTTTTAGTTATGACTTCATCCTCTCTTCCCTATCTAGGAGAGAGAGAGAAGAGCGAGAGAGGTGGTTTGACATCATCCGTCTCTGGGTGGGTATCGTCAGTCCTAGACACGTCCAGTGGTACTGGGCATGGATGATAAATAGGCTGACTTTGTTAAATGGAATGACTCTTCTTAGTTACTAAAGATGGATGAAGTGTAATGGGTTGTAGTGGAAAGGTTCTTGGTGTCGTTAGAACTAAGAGAATGTAGGGAAGAAGGGATCTACTCGTGGGGTCCATTAGCTTTTATATAGATTTCCATTTTTAATTGTTGCTTATGACTACCTTGCCGTTTGTGTTTTTGCAGATATAATCCAATTATCCACCAATTGAGGTTTCTGTCTTCTATATATTCTTACTACATTTGGTCTACGTATTAAACCTCCAGAACGTTCTCTAATATACTATATACCCAAAATATCACTCTTCGTATATTCTCATTTTTACAGCGGACGGTTCCTGCTACTTCTCACTTAAATTATATGTAATGTAGACTGTTTTTATACACTCTGGCCTGGATCCGTATTAAATCATTGGTGGTTAGTGTTACACAAACTATTTAGAGTCCTTATTTGTTTTTTCAGTCCTAGCATTGGATAATATGGTTATTCCCTTTAAATGGTAAAAGAGTTCAGATTAATATTTTCAAATTTAAACGTACCCATGCATATAAAATCACATCATTGGGAGAACCAGTTGAATCAACCATACAAGTTCCCTTGTGTCCACTTCCGGCGTGACAAGTTAAACATGTGGCCCGGATACTTCCCTTGACCACTTGCGAGTTTCAGGCTATAAATAGAGGGTTGGAGCCGTGAACATCGAATATTAATATAAATGCAGTAGATAATCTAGGTTTTCTGATGGATAAAACTTATGTTTGAATTTGTTTTTATGTATCTATTAATGTACTACGACACTATTTTTCAAACTGGCACTCCCGCTAAAATCATCGATGTAAACAAAACTCCAACTTCCTTATTAGCTAGAAACCGCAAGTGGCCAATTCACCTTCCAACCTACCGGTTCACTAGCAGGTGTTTTAAGTCCCACCAACCTCTACAGACAGGACAGGTATGTGAGCGGGCAAATATTGTGTTTCCATGTTTATTCCTTAGTGCGGTAATTGATAAAGGCAGTAACCGTAGACTAGTATCCCTTATAAGAGTTTTACTATGTGTCTTCCTTAGTTCGGTAATTGCTAAGGTCAGTACCGTAGACGAGATCCCTTATACGAGTGTTTACTATTTATTCCTTAGTGCTGTAATTGATAAGGCAGTTACCGTAGACTAGTATCCCTTATAAGAGTTTTAACTATGTGTATTCCTTAGTGCGGTACTTGAGAAAGGCACTACCGGGGGGTAGCCTAGTAGCCCGTAGAAGAGTTTTACATGTATTCCTTAGTGCGGTAATTGATAAAGGCACTAACTTTACAATTTGCAATCTACCATCCAGCTGAAAGTAAACAGCCGAATATACGTCCTTGTTACAATTCCCACAGCCACCGGTACCCATCATCGCTACTCCCCCTGCGGTATACGGTTGTGGGAAGTGGGGCCGTGTTACTAACTGACCTACTCCTAATGAAGGATAACTGCTGTTGTTGAGGGGGGTAGTGGCCTTTCTTCCTTCACTTCAACTTACAGTCTTACTCAACTTCTTCTTCCATTACAGACCTAGTTTCCTGGGTCAATGTTATTCGTTTATTTTCCGATGATACCAGTCACATCTCCCATACCAGTCACTCTAACCATACCCGTCACGCTCACATCAGTCTCCTCCCCATAGCAGTCCCATACCTTTCTCATCTTCCTTCCCTGGGGCCAATTTTTCTCCCTCTCTTGTATTGGGCAGATAACCAATACCCAGTACCACCTCATTACACTGTTAAACATCTAACATCTTCCTCGTCTGCAATACTAGGTCAGCTTCTCACACAACTGTATCTCTTACCAACCTATACTGTTTCTCTCTCTAACGTCTACCGATCACTACCAACCTAACTGTTTTTCTCTATCTTCAGTATACTGATCTTACCAACCTAAACTGTTTCTCTCTCTAACGTCTACCGATCTTACCAATTTTTTTTTTTGTGTATTGAGGAGGCAAAAAGCCTAACTCCCTATAGCGAGTGCCCCCCCCCTAGTTGAAAGAGTGACAGGGCCAAAATCAAGGAACGTTCGAGCCAAAATGCCTGGACATACGGATGTTTTGAAGCAATTTAAGTCATAGGAAGAGGGAAAGACTGATTCTTGGAGAGAGTTCAAGAGCTCAGATGTTTGAGTAGAAAGAAGTTTGGAGAGTAACGTTTTCACATCTTGGTTTGGAGAGTTGCCCAGAAGTAGGGGTGGGATTGAGTTGCGAGACGGGTACCACGTGCCCTACGTAAAGGATGGGGGTAAATGCACTGGGATAGCTCTGAGTACCCCTGATTATTATAGTAGCGATAGAATAGCGAGAGAGATGCAACAGTGCGGCGGAGAGAGAGCGAGTTGCAGAGAGTTGGTGAGATGACGGGATTTACTGATACGAAAGACCTTCCTTTCAACCTTGTCTAGGAGAGGCTGTGTGAGAGGAACCTCCCCCACACTGTGAACAATACTCCAATACAAAGCGCACTAATGCCCCTGTACAGAGCAATAAGCTGGTGTCAGGGGAAAAGAACCCCTAAGCTCGGTTGCGCACACCCCAGCTCAGCACACCCAGCTTCATGGGAGGCTGCCTTAGCAAGACTGGTAATATTGATCCTTCCAAATTGAGATCAGAACGAAAAGAGACACCAAGAATATTGATAGAAGATGAAGGTTGATTTTTTGTATTGTTTGAAGAAATAAGGGCTCGTCCGCGTGGGAGCTCCTTGCACGGGTTGATAGATGGAGAAATTGGGTTTTGGAAGCATTAAAGTTAACAAGATTTTCTCTGCCCGCAATTGGAATGGTATTTAGATAAGAATTTAAGAGTTCTATGGCTTCATTAACGTTTTGTCGTTGAGGGATTGCTGGCTGGGGCGTTCATGAAACACTAATGGAGTAGTGTAAGGTTGAGTCGTCTGCGTATGAATGGATGGGAAGTTAAGTAACAGTTTTAAGATCATTTATAAAAATTAGAAGGAGAATAGGGGATTAGTACAGAGCCCATGATGAACACCTAGTTTATAGGGCCGAGGAAGTTAACAATTGCCGTCCCACAACCACAGCTATGTAACGGCCGGAAAGGAACTTAGAGACAAAGGCACAGATTGAGGGAATAGACAACCGCAGGAAGGGTACGTTTTAGAAATTAAAAATTTATGCCAACCTCTATCGAAGGCTTTCGATATGTCTAGTGCACTAGAAAAAGTCTCACCTAAGTCCCGAACGGAGGATTGACCAAAGAGTTACTAAGATATGAAAGAAGATCGCCAGTAGAGCTACCCTTAAGGCAAGCCATACTGCTGATCTGCAGCGCAGATTATGAGAAGAGAAATGCTTCAAGACATTTGGCAAGCAAGAATAGTTTTCAAAAACTTTATACAGACAAAGATAAGAAGCAATTGGAAGATAGTTTTAGGGTTGCGAGCGTTCACGTCCTCCTTCTTTGGGAACATGTTTTTGGAATGTGAGCAAACTTCCAGCATGAAAGTGACGACTGTAGAGGATATGACCGGACGAACGAGATTGGCCTATGGCAGGAGTCAGCACGGAAGCCACAGTTTTTTGAGAACAATAGAACAACACCGTCCGGACCGTACGTCTTATTAGTGTTAAGTCCTCAGAGCGGGTAGAAGTATACATCTTTAGAAGAGCATTCGGATAGTGTACATAATTAAGAGAGAGGAGGGCGGAGAGGGAGGAATAGCAACCGGAAATCATCCAAGGTGGAGTTTCTAGCAACAGTTTGAGCGAAGAGTTTAGCTTTGTCATAGGAAGAAGTGATGGTTGTGCCATCAGAGTGGTAAAGGGGAGGTTAAAGATTCGAGGAGAGAATTGTTGGAGAGGTTTTTGGCTAGATGCCAGAAAGCTTGGGAATAGGGCTAGAAGTTGGATATACTGTTTCTCTAACGTATCCTGCCTTACCACCTAATACTGTTTCTCTATCCTCAAGTATACTGAGTTTTTTTTTTCTTACCACCTAATACTGTTTCTGCTATCTCAAGTATACTGATCTTACCAACCTAATGTCGGCGTGTGTTTTCTCTATCTCAAGTATACTGATCTTAACCATCCTAAACAGTTTCTTTCTCTATCTCACGTATACTGATCTTACCAACCTAAAATTTACTTTTCTCTATCTCAAGTATACTGATCTTACCAACCTAATACGGTTTCCCTAGCTCAAGTATACTGATCTTACCAACCTATAAGTTTATCTAGTCTCCAGTATACTGATCTTACCAACCTAATACTGTTTCTCTATCTCAAGTATACTGATCTTACCAACCAATACTGTTTTCTCTATCGCAAGTATACTGTCTTACCACCCTATCAGTGTCTCTATCTCAGTCTACTGATCTTCCAACCTAATACTGTTGCTCTATCTCAAGTACTGACTTACCAACCCAATACGGGTTCTCTTACATGTAAAAAGATCTTCCCCAACCTAATACCGTTTCTTCTGTCTCTAACGTATACCGATATTACCAACCTAATAATGTTTCTCTCTGCTAACATCCCCTTCTTTTGGACAAGGTTGGAAAGGAAGTCAAACTTCCGGAAGAAGGGAAACCGTTTAGAGAGAGACGAGAAATGGAAGAGAGTTTTGCCTAGGCCTGGAGTCACAACGGAAAACAAAGTTTTTTGATACAACAGGAGGAAACACCATCGCTCCGTACGCCTTCTTAGTATTAAGCCGAGAGGGTAGAAAGTAACATCTTAGAACATCAGGATATTAGGCCATGAGTAAATGAGAGGGTATGGAGAAATAGCACCAGATCATCCAAGGTGGAGTTTTTTAGGCGAAAGTTTGGGCAAAGAGTTTCTGCTTTGTCAGAGGAAGAAGTGTTGTTGTGCCATCAGGATACAAAAGGGGAGGGAAAGGGGATAAAGAAACCTTGGTGGAAGGTTTCCTTGCTAGATACCGAAAGCTTTGGGAAGAGCTAGAGTTGTGTAATGCATATATATTATATATATATATATATATCTATATATTATATATAATATATATTTTCCCACTAATGGTGCTTGTCTTTTTGTAACTAAATATGGTTTCTAGCTTATCTCATCTCCAAGTAATAATTTTACCCTCCTTGAAATCTTGAATTAATATATTCTACAAATTTGCAGATGACTTTTTATTGAATATATATTAATCTTTTTTCCTCACTCACTTAGATTGTGAGAAAGACGACAGATAGAATAATATTCATAAAGTCATCTGCAATTCATATAATTATATTAATTTAGATACTAGTGTCTCTCGCATTCACCTTCATTATTCATATCTCACATCTTCATTGTACATGATATACACAGCCCTTTTCCTCCCCATCATTATAGTCTGTCATTGCATTGATTATAGTTCTCGACAGTTTATTAATCGGAGGATTCATAACCACCTCCTGTTTCGCTTTACATACAAGTATAGTATAGATACCTAAACTCAGTATAAAGAAGGTCTAAACCGAGGTATACCACAGACACTCACTAATCCCGATAAACAACGAAAACTGAAAAACTGAACATATTTTCATTAACGGCTATCTAGTGCGAATGTCGTGGTGGCTAATTATATATTTTGTTTCATTAATATGAGATTTGGCTTTGCTTTTTGATATCTTCGAGCATGTATTTTAGTTTGTCCCTTAGGCTAACAAACCGCCTTTTCCACATGCTTTAAAACTATAAATGCCCACCCTTACTTCCTTCAAGTGTAAGGATGAGCTATACATTTTAAGGGATAGTCCTACCCAGTGATATACAGGGGGGGTGCCCAACCCCGAAAGGGTTGAAATGGGGAGCTATCCCCCCGCCAGAGGCGGCTTTCTATGGCCTTTCCTCGCTGATGCTGAGGAGGATTGGGTTCTAGTCATAGGGTGATGGGCTGGTCTATCAGAGTGAGAACTGAGCGTATCTCTGCCATACCCATAGCTTACTCCCGACTGTGTCCTTTTACTTATGTATTTCCTAGATTTTCAAGTGACTGCGTCCAGTTTCGTGGATTGACCTCCCAATCTACCAAGGATTGGAAAGCCAAAAAAGCGTCACATTTTTCCTTTGCCCCCTCAACTTTCTCTTCACTACTTGCTGATGGGCACAGGGTCCCTGGGTGGGGCTTTGGTTTTTCCCGTTTCGTTTTCCGCACCCTCCTCAGCTCCCCGCCCTGGAGTGGCTTTCGTTACCCAGGCTTTATTGGTAGGCAGGGAGGGTTCTGTGGGGGCGCTCGGTTGGGCCTTGGCCTTCGCTCGGGGCCTTGGGGCTTTTCGGCCATGCAGCTTGGGGAACACAACAACCACAAGATAGTCCGCAGTCACAGGCCGACTTCTTCTCATTTACAGGCTCGCTGTTGCTCACCCAGAAAACAACACCACCTTAATGATGGGATTTTGGGTGGGGTGTAGCGTCCTTATTATCACCAAACTAATGGGGTGAAACTTCTGAAAATCTCCAAATAATGAATGCGACACCATGTAGGCCGCCAAAAAACTCCATCTGACCGAATAGGACTAAAACAGTACCTGCATTCCTCATTATAATTCCCGGTGTGGCCAAAGACGTGCCCAGACCTCCCCCTAGTCCCCGTGGACTGGGAAAGCGAGAAGGTCGATACAAATGCAACACACCGTTTGATTGCAAACCTTTAGTGATTACAATGATAGGGGGAAGTAATGAAGTGGATAATGCACGAATACGGGGACTGTTCACTTTTACGGCTTGTTTATAACAGGTTGGCTTTTTTCATTGGACCTAGCACTTGGCATTGAACTTAAAGGTGTTGACCTGTTTTTGTTCTGTCCTGCTTTCTATCTTTCTCTTGCTTGTCTCCATTTGGTCACGATTTGCAGCCTACCTGTTTTAAGACATTTTATTCCCCATCCAGTGTCTCCAATTTCTTACTGTTGAGCGCGGTGAGGAAGCCAGCATATTTTTTATTTTTTTAGCACAGCAAGCTAAATTTCTCCGGCGAATTCTGATTGTCTTCCTATAATGCTTGGCTCACTGATCGCTCGCCATGAAGAAATCGACACCTAGATGGGGATAAACATTTTTAAAATAGTTGGCTGAATGGGGCGCGAATGGATACAACCCAAATAAAGAGAACAGGACAGAAATAACCAAAAAGCAGGTGACCGCCCATTTAATCTGGTTTCTCACGAGCAAACCTTTCCGCCGATGTTTTCATTGGATTATGTCTTTCTCTCGTAAAGTTGTGAGACTCTTTCGCTTTGGAATCGACAAACATGACACGTGGCCACATACATCGGTCAGGGGGGTGCAGGGGTCCCTTGCCCTAATATACACCGTGATCTCTCTGGCCCGGCGCGGCTGATGGCCTAGGTTTATCTATGGTTCACACTGGGGCGAACTCTTGTCCTCTACCTTTCCCTACGACATCGTGGTCATTCATCTAGTCAGAAACACGTTCGCCATTCAGTTCCTATTCCTCACCACTTCTCGTGTCCTGTTCTTGGCTGTCATCGATCTAGGTCGAGCCAAGCACTTATGACACACCATCTCGCTATCTCCTCCGAGGTCTTGGCCCTCGGGGCAATCTATGTCCACCTTGGAGTTTCTTGCCCGTCGTATATTCGCGTTACAAGCCTTTCATCACTCATTGCTTAGTGCGGATCCAATAAGCACTGTTTATTTGACCATTGGGTAAGTAGCACAGAAAGTCTCACAATCACTCTGATACGCGGTAAAAAGGTGTGTGCGGACTACGACAATTTAATATCAGTTACGAAAACACGGAGATATCCAGATCGCGCGGGACTTAACAATAAGTAAACCGGGGGGAGACAAAGGTCTAGAGCAGGCAGGGGACAGCCAGGCAGGAGTAAAGTAGCTGGAAGCAATGGGAGAAATAGAGGAGGATAAGTGTTATGTGGGCGGTTTCGTGTAAGATATAGGGGGGGGGACGAGGTTCTAAGGTATCGGAATCTACATTTGCTCCATTGTGTGTAGTCTAAGGACGGGAGGCATGTATATAACCGGGCACGAAAAATTCGAATGTCACACCATTGATAGAAAAAAGAAGAAAAAAAAACAAAAAAAAAAAACAACACAGCAGACTGAGCACAAAGCGTGGACAGAAAGCGCGAACCGGCAAAGATGGGGGGAAAGGGGGGGAAAGTTTCCAAAACAAAAACAAACGCCCTATAGAAAATCCGAAGTCTATGTAAAATGCAAGTCATCCAGAGGCCAACAAGATAAATAGATCCGGATTTGTTTACAGAAAGAGTCGTGACATTTTAAAGGGAGGCTGGCCGTTTGTTTATCTATTACTTCATTTATTCATATATGTTTGTTAGGTGCCGTCCCTAGCCCTCCATCAAGCTTAGAAAAAACCTCCCCTAGCGCGCCCCCCGCCCCCTCCCCCCTTCAAGAGAATTTGTAAATTTTTCGGTAGAAAAATGGGCCCGGCCGGAAGCCGGGTTCGTTCCGCGCAAATGGTGCCGTCATCTCGCTATCGCTCGCCAGGAAATAATCGACCCCTATATGGCACGAAAGGTCTTAAAATTGTGTGGACAACAAAATGGGGCCAAAGCGAAAGATGTTAAAATCGCCAAACTGAAGGGCCGCTCGTCTTATAAAGCGCCAAACGAGTGGGGCTAACCAAAGATGGGGAAGTGGGGTCCAGAAAAAGGGGAAAGCGAATGGATGTGTGGTTGCGTGGTTTGGCCACTGGCCTGGTAATCCAAATGGGGTCCCGGGTTCAAATCCCGATGTCGCAATGGGAAGATATTATTGGGAATGGAATTTGTGCTGTAGCCGTGGGGTGTGAGAGTGCCTTAACACAAGCCCACCGACAACGGTAATAAATACCCTCATTGTTTCACGCGTGATTAAATAGCAGGTATGAATATTGCCCATATGCAAAATATTCTATAGGGTTGCACTGCCTGGTGAGTTATCTGCTCAACAGGTGGCGTTTTGTGTGTGAAGTGTAGAGAGTCCGAGTGTAGGGGGTGAGACAGTGAAGCACTGAACTCGGTGGCTTCAGAGATGGGGTCCGTTCCGGCGCAGGGGGGTGGGTGAAGTAGCACTCGTGCCTCATGTGATGGCAAGATGGCAGGTGCGTCGTTGTGCTCTACGTGCTTGCACTTTCCTCCCTCCCTAGACTGGAACAAGACCTCACGGGCTTCACTGTTCATTGTACAGCGGTGAATGTTAGGCTCTTAGCCTATGCCGCGAAGAGGGACAGTAAGTTGGAATATAGAATCCAAAAAATAAAATAAATAATTAAAAAAATAAAAAATAAAAAAAATAACGAGGATTACGGGATATGTGTTGGCGCTGCTTTTGGGCGATTTGGTGCCTGTATTCCTCCCTAGACCTCCAGCAAATTAACAACAAAAAACATCCATTAGATCCCCCTTCTAGATTAATTGGTACATTTTTCGGTAGAAAATTTTCCCGGCCGAAGGCTGGTTCTTCCAATATTACAGGCTCCACTATCGTTCGCCCGGGAAAAAATTGACCACTAAATGCCACGAAAGGTCGAAAATATTGACGAAGAAATGGGGCCAAGGTCTTAAAATCGACGACCTAATAGGGCGTACATCTTCACATCTGAAAACTAATGGGTCTAAACATGATGGAGAAAGGGGACCAGAAAATCGGTCCATCCCCCCCCCCCCCCCCACCCCCCCCACCTCCCTTAAAACCCAAAAGGCAGTGCACCTTGAAAGTCCGTCAAAGGCCGAACAATAATAATGGCTCGGAGTTTTGTTTTCAGGAAGCGTGACCTTATGAATGGACCATGGGTGGTGGCATTTATCCCTTTACGAACGACGACCCCTTGTCTTTTCATTTCTTCAACGATTTGTATTCAAGTTAAGGTAGAATATTCGTGAAATATATTGTAATTGAGCTATTCCTTACTCACATTCATGCCCCATAGGCCCTGGCCATAAGCTTAATAGAACTCTGTCGGTGTTATCTGCCTAATATGAGTGACATAAGATTGACATACCGGCAATCCCGAAATGAATTCGAATTTTAAAGCCCCGTGAAAAGGACAGTCACCTGAGAGTCGAAACAATTCCGAGGAGCTAAACTTTACGTAATTTACTTTTGTTTAGGCGTAACTTAAGGACAACATCGTCCATTTTTATTTCTTTAGCATCGATAACGATTGTCTTTCACGTTATTCAGGGCTATTATTATCCAATTTTATATTAGTCAGAAAGACCCCTTTGAAATCAAGAGCATAAAAACATTTACCCCCTTTGATTCTCAAAAGGTACAGTTCCCTGCACAAGTTCCGTTTCCTCTCTGAGGTTTTTATTAATTTAAGTACACATACTATAATTTTATTTAGAGTTGAACAGCTTCATACGAGGTTTTTATAAAATAATGTATAGCAAGGCACTCTCCTAATTCAATAGTATACCAGTGTTTTTTGTATATATATATATATATATATATATAATATATATATGGGGGGTATATATAATATATCTATATATATATTATATATATAGTGGGGGTGCTGTACTCTGACCCACAGGAGAGGAGAGAGGAGACGGACGCCTGTGTGCAAGGAACTGTACTATCAATGTAAGTATCTGACCCTTATGGTTCACTTGAATACCCAGGAAAAGGGTTTATAAAAATCGGCAGGAATCTGGAAAGTCAACAGCTGTCGCCACGAACAATAGATATGGTGGTCCGTGTGTGTGGGTGTTTTCAGGAAGCTTGACATTTTACGGCGTGAGCCGCGGAGAGGAAGGTGCCAAGAGCCGTCGAGGCCCAGGCCAACCCACCCCTACATACGCGACGCGTAGGTGTCGCTTCATCATTAGTATTTGGCCACACTAATGGGGATGCTTGATGCCGAGCGTCTTGGCCAACGGAGAGAGTGAGAGAGATGAGAGAGAGAGAGTCGAGTGAGAGTGATAAACCATGATGACCAAGGGTGGTATAATATTATTCATGAGAAAGAAATACAGAACTAATAGATCTCGACATTAAACGGACAGCGTCGGGTAGCAGTAGCATGGGGGGGAAATCTCGGTGTAGCCGTATGACATTAGTATGAGAGAGAGAGAGAGAGGAGAGATAGAGAAGAAGGAAGAGAGAAGAGAGAGAGAGAGGAGAGAGAGAGAGAGGAAGAGAAGAGAGAGCGAGGAGAGCGAGGTCGAAGAGGAGCGAGGAGGAGAAGAGAGAGAGAAGAGCGTAAATATATACTAAAATACGCTGAAGAAAGAGTAAATAAGCCAACATACACATACATGGGTGATACGAAGGGATAAGAAGAGTTGACCAAGAATACTAACTACTCGATAATCGTTTGTTTGAAGATTATTTAATTAGCCGAGTTGGACAATGGTTTCTCCGACTAACAAGATATTATAAGCTGTGGGCTATCCTTCGATTTCCTAATCCTACCTTCAACCAACCGCCATGTTGATGGTCGAATCGTTGTTTCTGTTTCATTCATTTTACATTTTCCCCCTCAAGGGAAAATGTAAATGAATGAAATCAAGCAACAACAGATTTACTGACCATCACATGGCTGTTTGTTGAAGGTTAGGTATTAGGAAATCGAAGGATACCTGAAAAAGAAAAAAAAAAGGGGGGGGGGGGGGGGGAGTGGTGGTAAAAAAAAGAAAAAACAGCTATAATATATTGTTATTACGGAGAACCATTGTCCACTCGGCTAATATAAAATAATCTTCAACAACTATTATCGAGATTAGTTAGTCATTCTTGGTCAACTATTCTTTATCCATATTCGTTATCACCCATGTACTGTGTATGTTTGTATTATTTACTCTTTCTTAAGCGTATTTAGTATATATCTCTCTCTCTCTCTCTCTCTCTCTCTCTCTCTCTCTCTCTCTCTCTCTCTCTCTCTCTCTCTCTCTCTCTCTCTCTCTCTCTCTCTCTCTCTCTCTCTCTCTCTCTCTCTCTCTCTCTCTCTCTCTCTCTCTCTCTCTCTCTCTCTCTCTCTCTCATACTATTAATGTAATAATGATACCGGAGATTTCAATGCTACCATAGATACGAAGCTGTCCGTTTAATGTCGAGATCTATTAGTTCTGTATTTCTTTCTTCATGAATAATATTATACCACCTTTGTCATCACTGTTTATCACTCTCTCACTCTCACTCTCTCTCTCTCTCTCTCTCACTCTCTCTTCTTGGTAGTGACTCAGCATATCCCCATTATTGTGGCATAATAATAATGATGGGAAACTAGTGTAGCGTACTGTAGGTGTGGGTGGCCCTGGGCCTCGACTGCTCTTGGCACCTCCTCTCTCCTTGGGTAAAATGTCAAGCTTCCTGAAAACAAAACTGGACCCCATATCTATTGTTCGTGTTCTGGTTGACTTTCAGATTCCCCGGGTTTTTATAATAACCCTTTTCATTGTATTCAAGTTAACATAAGTGGTTTTATTTACATTGATAGTACAGTTCCTTGCACAAAGGTCCGTCTCTCTCTCTCTCTCTCTCATGTTTTGTATATACTGTATATATATATATATATATATATATATATATATATATATATATATATATATATATATATATATATATACACACACACCTGTATACTATTGAATTAGGAGAGTTCCTTGCTATACATTATTTTATAAACCTTCGTATGAAGCTGTTCAACTCTAAATTAAATTATAGTATGTTTACTTACATTAATAAAACCTCAGAGAGGAACGGAACTTGTGCAGGGAACTGTACCTTTTGAGAATCAAAGTGGGTAAATGTTATCTCTTGATTTCCAAGGGGTCTTTCTGACTATATAAAATTGGCTAATAATAGCCTTAATAACGTGAAGACAATCGTTATCGATGCTAAAGAATAAATGGCCGATTTTGTCCTTAAGTTACGCTAAACAAAGTAAATTACGTAAAGTTTAGCTCCTCTTAATTGTTTCGACTCTCAGGTGACTTTCCTTTTCACGGGGCTTTAAAATTCTAATTCATTTCGATGCCGGTATGTCAATCTTATGTCACTCATATTAGGCGATTGTATTCTATTCAGCTTAGGAAAGGCCTCTGGGAATGAATGTGAGTAAGGAATAGCTCAATTACAATATATTTCACGAATATTCTACTTAACTTGAATAAAATCGTTGAATGAATGAAAGACAAGGGGTCGTCGTTCGTAAAGGATAAATGCCACCACCCATTGTCCATTCATAAGGTCACGCTTCCTGAAAACAAAACTCCGAGCCATTATTATTGTTCGGCCTTTGACGGACTTTCACGTGCACTGCCTTTTGGGTTTTAAGGGAGGTGGGGGGGGGGGGATGGACCGATTTTCTGGTCCCCTTTCTCCCTCATGTTTAGACCCATTAGTTTTCAGATGTTAAGATGTACGCCCTATTAGTTCGTCGATTTTAAGACCTTTTGCCCCATTTCTTCGTCAATATTTAGACCTTTCGTGCTATTTAGGTGTCAATTTTTTCCCTGGCGAACGATAGTGAGCCTGTAATATTGGAAGAACCTGCCTTCGGCCGGGACATTTTTCTACCGAAAAATGTACAAATTAATCTAGAAGGGGGATATAATGGATGTTTTTTTTTTTAATTTGATGGAGGTCTAGGGAGGAATACATGCACAAATCGCCCAAAAAGTTAACCATATCCCCTTAATCCTCGTTATTTTTTTTATTTTTTATTTTTTTTATTTATTTATTTTTATTTTTTTTATATATTCCAACTTACTTCCTCTCGGGCATAGGCTAAGAGCCTAAACATTCACCGCTTTACAATGAACAGTGAAGCCCGTGAGGTCTTGTTCCAGTCTAGGGAGTGAGACATGTGAAGCACGTAGAGCACAACGAGCACCTGCCATCTTGCCCTCACATGAGGCACGGTGCTCACTCATGGCCCGAAACGACCCCATCTCTGAAGCCACCTCGTTCCCGTGCTTCACTGTCTCACCCCCTACACTCGGACTCTCACACTTACACACACAACGCCACCTGTTGAGCAGATAACTCACCAGGCATTGCAACCCTATAGCATATTTTGAATATGGGAATATTCATACAGTGCTATTTAATCAGGGAACAATGAGGGTATTTTATTACCGTTTCGGTGGGCTTGTGGTAATGCACTGATACCAGGTACAGCACAAATTCCATCCCAATAATATCTTCCCATTGATACATCGGGATTTGAACCCGGGACCTTTGGATTACCAGGCCAGTGGCAAGACCACTCCACCACACCTCCCCTTTTTCCCCTTTTTCTGGACCCCCTTCTCCCTAATGTTTAGCCCCACTAGTTTTGAGTTTATAAGACGATCGGCCCATTAGTTTGGCGATTTTAACATCTTTCGCCCCATTTTGTTGTCAATTTTAAGACCTTTCGTGCCATATAGGTGTCGATTATTTCCTGGCGAGCGATAGCGAGCTTGTAATTTGAAGAGGAACCGGCCTTCGGCCGGGAAATTTTTCTACCGAAAAATTTACAAATTTATCTTGAAGGGGGGAGGGGGGGGGGGTCTAGGGGAGGTTTTTCTAAGCTTGATGGAGGTCTAGGGAGGAAACTAACAAAAATATATGAATAAATGAATTAATAGACTAAACAAACGGCCAGCCTCCCCTTAAAATGTCACGACTCTTTCTGTAAACAAATCCGGATCTATTTATATTGTTGGCCTCTGGATGACTTGCATTTTCATAGACTTCGGATTTTCTATAGGGCGTTTGGGAAACTTTCAAAACTAAAACAATATTTGAAGGTTAGCGTATTTCTGTAAAGATTTGTGCTAAGTCTGCTGTGTTTTTTTTTTTTTTTTTTTTTTTTTTTTTTTTTTCCTATCAATGGTGTTAATTCGAATTTAGTAGTGCAAGGTTATATAAATGACTCCCGTCCTTAGACTACAATGGAGGAAATGTAGATTAAGATACCTTAGTGTCAACTATATATACCGGTATATATATATATATATTTCTTCCATTGATTCCAGATACTTTACTAATGAATGTATGTCACTGCATGCTTATATATTTGTATCGGTTTAACTATTGTTAAGTTGGTATCTGGATATATCGATGTTTTAGTAAAATTATATTAAATAGTTGTAGTCTAAGAAACAACTTTTTAAACTCGTATACGAGTGATTGTGAGAATTTATGTGATAATTAACAATGGTCAAATAAAAGTGCTTATTATGTACTAAGCAATGAGTGATGAAAGGCTTGTAACGAGAATATACGAGTCAGAAACAAGGGGAAATAGATTGAGAGGAAGACCTCGGAGGAGATAGAGAGATGGTGTGGTAAAGTGTTGGTAGATAGATAGATGACAGAAGAACAGGCAAGAGAAGTGGTGATGAATAGGAATGAATGGAGAAAGTTTTTGAATAGATGAATGACAACGATGTCGTAGGGAAAGGTGGTCGGTTGCCAGTTTGACTAGATAATAGTCCATCAGGCGCCCGGCCCAGAGAGTCGGTTTATATAGGAAGGGCCCTGCCTGGATGTATGTGGGTGTTTCCGATTCCAATGCGAAAGAGTCTCACAACTTTACGAGAAAAGACATACTCATGAAAAATGGCCGGAAAAGGTGCTCGTGAGACACCAGCTTAAGGGGGGTCACCTGCTTTTTGTTATTTCTGTCCTTTTCTCTCTTTCTTTGGCTTGTATCCATTCGGCCCCATTCAGCCAACTATTTTAAAATGTTTATCCCCATCTAGGTGTCGATTTCTTCCTGGCGAGCGATAGTGAGCCAGCATTATATGAAGAAATCAGGCTTCGCCGGAGAAATTTAGCTTGCTGTCTAACAAAAATAAAAAATATGCTGGCTCGCTACCGCTCACCAGTAAGAAATGGACACCTGGATGGGGATAAAAGTCTTAAAACAGTAGGCTGAATCGTGCCAAATGGATACAAGCCAGAGAAAGATAGAAAAGGACAGAACAAAAACAGGTCACCCCCCTTAAGTTCAATGCAATTATCTATAGTCCAATGAAAAAGCCACCCTGTTATAAAAAGCCGTAAAAGTGAACAGTCCCAGTATTCGTGCATTATCCACTTCATTACTTCTCTCATTGTAATCTAAAGGTTTGCAATCAAAAGGTGTGTTGCATTTGTATCGACCTTCTCGCTTCCCAGTCCACGGGGACTAGGGGGAGGTCTGGGCACGTCTTTGGCCACAACGGGAATTATAATGAGGAATGCAGGTAATGTTTTAGTCCTATTCGGTCCGATGGAGTTTTTTGGCGGCCTACCCTGTTTCGCTTCATTATTTTGGAGATTTTCAGAAGTTTCACCCCATTAGTTTTGGTGATAATAAGACGCTACATCCCATCCATTCAGGTGGTGTTGTTTTCTGGGTGAGCAACAGCGAGCCTGTAACTGAGAAGAATTCGGCCTTTGACTGGGACTATCTTGTTGTTGTTGTTCCCCAAGCTGCCTGGCCGAACAGCCCCAAGGCCCCGAGCAAGGCCAAGGCCATAACCGAGCGCCCCCACAGAACCCTCCCTGCCTACCACAATAAAGCCTGGGTGACCGAAGCCACTCCATGGCGGGGAGCTGAGGAGGGTGCGGAAACGCCCGGGAAACCAAAGCCCCACCCAGGGCCCTGTGCCCCTCAGCAATTATGAAGAGAAAGTTGAGGGGCAAAGGAAAAATGTGACGCTTTGGCTTTCAATCTTGGTAGATTGGGAGGTCAATCCACGGAAAAGACGCAGTCACTTGAAATCTAGGAAATACATAAGTAAAAGGAACAGTCGGAGTAAGCTATGGGTATGGCAGAGATCGCTCAGTTCTCACTCTGATAGACCAGCCCATCACCATATGACTAGAACCCAATCCTCTCAGCATCAGCTAGGAAAGGCCCTAGAAAGCCGCCTCTGGCGGGGGGATAGCTCCCCTATTTCAACCCCTTTCGGGGTTGGGCACCCGCCACTGGTATACACTGGGACTATCTTAAAATGTATAGCTCATTTAACTTGAAGGAAGTAAGGGTGGGCATTTTATAGTTTTAAAGCATGTTGGAAAGGCGTTTTTGTTAGCCTAAGGGACAAACTAAAATACATTGCTCGAATATATCAAAAGCAAGAAAAATCCTCAATATTAATGAAACAAAATATCATAATTAGCCACACGACATCGCACTAGATAGTGTTAATGTAAAATATGTTCAGTTTTTTCATGTTTCGTATTTATCGGGATTAGTTGAGTGTCTGTGTATACCTCGGTTTTATACCCTTTATACTAGATTTTAGGTATCTATAATATACTTGTATGTAAATCGAAACAGGAGTTGTTACGAATACTTCCGATAATAAACTGTCGAGAATCTATAATCAATGCAATGACAGAATATAATGATGGGAGAAAATGGCTGTGTATATCATGTACAATTAAGATGTGAGAGTGAATAATGAAGGTGAATGAGAAGAGTACACTAGTATCTTAAATTAATATATTCTATGAATTGCAGATGACTTTTATGAATATATTATATTGTCTTCTTTCTCACACTCTAAGTGAGTGAGAAAAAAGATAATATATATTCAATAAAAAGTCATCTGCAATTTGTAGAATATATTAATTCAAGATTTCAGGTAGGGTAAATATTACTTGTAGATGAGATAAGCGCACATATTTAGTTACAAAAAGAAATAGCACCATTAGTGGAATATATATATATATATATATATATATATATATATATATATATATATATATATGCATACACAACTCTAGCTCTTCCCAAGCTTTCTGGTATCTAGCCAGGAACCCTTCCACCAATGTTTCTTTCTCACCTTTCCCTCCCCTTTTGTACTCTGATGGCACAACCATCACTTCTTCCTCTGACAAAGCAGAACTCTTTGCCCAAACTTTCGCTAAAAACTCCACCTTGGATGATTCTGGTGCTATTTCTCCATCCCCCTCTCATTTACTCATGCCTAATATCATAATCTGTTCTAAAGATGTACTTTCTACCCTCTCTGGGCTTAATACTAAGAAGGCGTACGGACCGGATGGTGTTCCTCCTGTTGTACTCAAAAACTTTGTTTCCGTGCTGACTCTATGCCTAGGCAAACTCTTCCGTCTCTGTTTCTCCTCTAACGGTTTCCCTTCTTGCTGGAAGTTTGCTCTCCTTCAACCTGTCCCAAAGAAGGGTAGATGTTAGAGAGAGAAACATTATTAGGTTGGTAATATCGGTATACGTTAGAGACAGAAACGGTATTAGGTTGGTAAGATCTTTGTACATGTAAGAGAAACCGTATTGGGTTGGTAAGATCAGTATACTTGAGATAGAGAAACAGTATTAGGTTGGTAAGATCAGTATACTTGAGATAGAGAAACTGTATTAGGTTGGTAAGATCAGTATACTTGAGATAGAGAAACAGTATTAGGTTGGTAAGATCAGTATACTTGAGATAGAGAAACAGTATTAGGTTGGTAAGATCAGTATACTTGAGATAGAGAAACTGTATTAGGTTGGTAAGATCAGTATACTTGAGATAGAGAAACAGTATTAGGTTGGTAAGATCAGTATACTTGAGATAGAGAAACAGTATTAGGTTGGTAAGATCAGTATACTTGAGATAGAGAAACTGTATTAGGATGGTAAGATCAGTATACTTGAGATAGAGAAACAGTATTAGGTTGGTAAGATCAGTATACTTGAGATAGAGAAACAGTATTAGGTTGGTAAGATCAGTATACTTGAGATAGAGAAACAGTATTAGGTTGGTAAGATCAGTATACTTTAGAGAAACAGTATTATCCAACTCTAGCTCTTCCCAAGCTTTCTGGCATCTAGCCAAAAACCTCTCCAACAATTTCTCTTCCTCGTCTTTCCCTCCCCTTTCCCACTCTGATGGCACAACCATCACTTCTTCCTCTGACAAAGCTAAACTCTTCGCTCAAACTTTTGCTAGAAACTCCACCTTGGATGATTCCGGTGCTATTCCTCCCTCTCCGCCCTCCTCTCTCTTACTTATGCCTAATATCCTAATCTCTTCTAAAGATGTACTTTCTACCCTCTCTGGGCTTAACACTAATAAGACGTACGGTCCGGACGGTGTTCCTCCTGTTCTCAAAAACTGTGCTTCCGTGCTGACTCCCTGCCTAGGCAAACTCTTTCGTCTCTGTCTATCCTCTAACGTCTTCCTTTCATGCTGGAAGTTTGCTCACATTCAACCTGTCCCAAAGAAGGGTGACCGCTCTCAACCCTCCAACTATCGTCCAATTGCTCTTATCTCTTGTCTTTATAAAGTTTTTGAAACTATTCTTGCTTCCAAATTTCTTAAGCATTTCTCTTCTCATAATCTGCTCTCAGATCGCCAGTATGGCTTCCTTAAGGGTCGCTCTACTGGCGATCTTCTTTCATATCTTAGTAACTCTTGGTCATCCTCCTTTCGGGACTTCGGTGAGACTTTTTCTATTGCACTAGACATATCGAAAGCCTTCGATAGAGTCTGGCATAAATTTTTAATTTCTAAACTACCCTCCTTCGGTTTCTATCCCTCCATCTGTGCCTTTGTCTCTAATTTCCTTTCCGGCCGTTCCATAGCTGTGGTTGTGGACGGCCATTGTTCACTTCCTCGCCCTATAAACTCCGGTGTTCCTCAGGGCTCTGTCCTATCCCCTATTCTCTTTCTAATTTTTATAAATGATCTTAACTGTACCTTAATTCCCATCCATTCATACGCAGACGACTCAACCTTACACTACTCCATTAGTTTTTCAGAACGCCCCAGCCAGCAATCCCTCAACGACAAACGTAATGAAGCCATAGAACTCTTAAATTCTTATCTAAATACCATTTCCAATTGGGGCAGAGAAAATCTTGTTAACTTTAATGCTTCCAAAACCCAATTTCTCCATCTATCTACCCGTCAGGATCTCCCAGCGGACTATCCCTTATTCTTCAACAATACAAAAATCAACCCTTCATCTTCTCTCAATATTCTTGGTGTCTCTTTTTCTTCTGCTCTCATTTGGAAGGACCATATTACCAGTCTTGCTAAGGCAGCCTCCCAGAAGCTGGGTGTGCTGAAGCTGGGTGTGCTCAACCGCCTTAGGGGGTTCTTTTCCCCTGCACAGCTTCTTGCTCTGTACAGGGGCATAGTGCGCCCTTGTATTGAGTATTGTTCACATGTGTGGGGAGGTTCCTCTCACACCGCTCTCCTAGACAAAGTTGAAAGGAAGGTCTTTCGTATCATTAACTCCCGTCCACTCACCAACTCTCTGCAATCTCTCTCTCTCCGCCGCAATGTTGCATCTCTCTCGCTATTCTATCGCTACTATAATAATCAGTGTTCCTCAGAGCTATCCCAGTGCATACCACCTCCTTTACGTAGGGCACGTGGTACCCGTCTTGCAACTCAATCCCACCCCTACTCTGTGCAACTCTCCAACCCAAGAGTGAAACGTTACTCTCAAACTTTCTTCTACTCAACATCTGAGCTCTGGAACTCTCTCCCAGAATCAGTCTTTCCCTCTTCCTATGACTTAAATTGCTTCAAACTCCGTATGTCCAGGCATTTTGGCTCGAACGTCCCTTGATGTTGGCCCTGTCACTCTTTCAACTATGGGGGAGGCACTCGCTATAGGAAGTTATGCTTTTTGCCTCCCTCAATCACGTAGAAAAAAAAAAGTTGGTAAGATCGGTAGACGTTAGAGAGAGAAACAGTATTAGGTTGGTAAGATCAGTATACTTGAGATAGAGAAACAGTATTAGGTTGGTAAGATCGGTAGACGTTAGAGAGAGAAACAGTATTAGGTTGGTAAGATATACAGTTGTGTGAGAAGCTGACCTAGGTATTGCAGAAGAGGAAGATGTTTAACAGGTAATGAGGTGGTACTGGTTATTGGTTATTGCCCCATACAAGAGAGGGAGAAACTTTGGCCCCAGGGAAGGAAGATGAGAAAGTGGTATGGGACTG
>CM064520.1:29258569-29608569 GCA_032716605.1 Paralithodes platypus | reverse complement strand
TATACGAATGGAGCACCAAGTGGAAAATGAAATTTAATATAAGTAAATGTCATGTGTTAAATATGGGAAGAAGTGTGAATAGACCAAATTGGGAGTACAGGATGGGAGATAATAAAATTAGCAAGGCCGAAAAAGAAAAAGATTTAGGGTTGATTATACAAGATACTTTGTCGCCGGAGAAACATATTAACAAGCTCTTTAGCGGAATGTATGCAATGGCCGGGAATATGAAAGTTGCTCTGAACTATTTGGATGAGACCATGGTAGCGAAAATTATGAAGAGTATGATTAGACCAAGATTGGAGTATGCAGCAGTGGTGTGGTCCCCGCATCTAAAGAAGCATATTCACAAGTTAGAAAGAATCCAGAGAGCAGTCACTAGATTGGTTCCAAGTCTCAGAGAACTGCCATATGAAGGGAGGCTAGACAAATTAAATCTACCTAGAGAGGAGAGAGAGAGGGGAGACATGATAATGATGTACAAATGTACCCGGGGGCTGGAGAGGCTGGATAGGGAGGATATATTAATTATGGATACAGGAATAACTAGAGGCCACAGCTACAAAGTAAAAAGACCTACCTGCAAGAACGATATCAGGAAGTTTAGCTTCCCCTATAGATGTATTGACAAATGGAATGGGTTGGAGGAGGAGGTGGTGGGGGCAAGGAACATCCATATTTTCAAGAAAAAATTGGATAAAAAGTAGACTGAGAGACGGGACAACACGAGCTTAGCTCAACTCCTGTAAACTACAATTAGGTAAATACAATTAGGTAGGTAAATACAGTTGGCCAAATATGTCGTGTCGCCGCTGTCATTACGTTTGGCTCGTTGTGTGCTGTATTAATGTCTGTCAGAAGTTAATAGGGTGTGTAAACATAGGAACATGTTTGTATATCTCACTCAAAACGATGCAGTAGTGCTTAGATAGTGCTGATACAAATTACTGAGCAAAATATACTTGGTGCCATGACATGACTTATTTGGCCGACTGTACCCAAACGTTCACCTCCTATACCGGAACTATAAACACCATTCATGGACCACAGCTTTACTGGCAACGCTTCTTTGATGGCTTCTCCAGGGTACTTCAGTCAACTCAACAATCGATCAGTGAAACGCAAAAAAATAACAGTTGTATCAATTTATGAAGAATTTTCTTCCACTTTAATCTTTACACACACACGCACACACTCTATCTCTCTCTCTCTCTCTCTCTCTCTCTCTCTCTCTCTCTCTCTCTCTCTCTCTCTCTCTCTCTCTCTCTCTCTCTCTCTCGTTACACATACATACTTTTATCAGTAACATGTTTTTATCTCCAAATAATGATCACTTTACCTCGCTGCACCTCCACCACTTCTTGTGACCAACACCCGGGTTGCATCTCAAGGCTCTTCTTCTCTCTCTTCTGTTCTTCCTCTCCCTCCTCCTTATTCTCCTCTCTGTCTTCTTCCTCCTATCCCCCTCCCTCCTCCTCCTCTTCCTCCTCCCCCACTTCCACTTCCCCCTTCTCCACAGAATCTTGGCTCAATACAGAAGATAGAGACTTTTTAGCAGAGTATTCACTTCCCGGTTATGTAATGTTTGAGAAAAGCCGAATAAATCGAAATGGAGGTGGCGTTTTACTTTATATCAAATAAAGTCTTAACCCTACCCTCTTGTCAAAACCTCAAATTGTGAACGTCGACACATCTTTTGTGCTAATAAAGAATAATAAAGTTACAAAAATAATACTTGCATTAATATACAGACCTCCAGCTCAATCAGTGCAAACTGACCGAGAAATTTACGAACAAATTGCAGATGTAAGTAACTCACAAGATACCGTAATTTTTGGCGACTTTAATTTACCTGTGACCAAGTGGGGCGATACTCTTACTTCACACTCCGGACATGACTTGTATACGAACTTGCAAGAGAGTTCGCTTTATCAATTTGTTCGAACGCCAACCCGTGGTAATAACGTTCTTGACATTGTACTTGCAACAAAAGAAGAATTAATAGAGAATTTTAATGTTGGTGATGAATTCAGTAACAGCGACCATCGTACGATAACTTTCACTTTAAAGTTTACTAGTAACGAACCAAATAGTAGCATCGAAAAAGTACCTAATTTCAAGAAAGCAAACTTCCATAAACTTAGAGCTATGTTTAAAGAAACCGACTGGAGCTTTTTAATTCACAATAACGACATAAATACATCTTGGAAGTTATTCGAAGCCACTTACCTAAAGCAGTGCAAGACTGCATACCATCGAAAATACGGCGTCCAGGCCATAATAATAAGCCCAAATGGTGGAATAAAGATATTTCAAACTGCCTGCTTGCTAAAAAAATTGCTAATGATAGATTAAAATCCTCACAAAATGACGAAGAACGGGTGAAATTTGTAGAGCTACGACGCAAAGCCAAAAAGTTAATTAAGCAAAGTAAAAAGACCTTAGCGTTACATATTGCGAATCAAAGTAAAACAAACCCGAAAGAATTCTATAGTTATATCAGAAAGAAAAAAGTAGTTACTTCAACTGTTGGACCGTTAGTCGATGAAAATGGAGAATACACCAAAGACGAAGTACAAATGAGTAATGCCCTCAATACCTTCTTTGCATCAGTTTTTACAACAGAAGACCTCAGTGATATCCCTACACCATCGCCGATTCAGATTGATAATTCAGATGTTCTAAGCAATATCACCGTTACAGAGAGAGAAGTATTGAATTGTTTAGATAAACTCAAGGTAAATAAAACGCCTGGACCTGATACAATCTCGCCTAGAGTTCTAAAGGAAGCTAAGGATGAGCTCTCCAAACCACTGACATTACTATTCAATAAATCCTTGCAGTCTGGAACTATGCCCGATCAGTGGAAGCTAGCCAACGTAACCCCGATATTCAAAAAAGGCAGCAAATCCCTACCCAGTAACTATCGTCCAATTAGCTTAACCTCAGTTGTATGTAAAATGCTAGAAACGGTCATACGAGACAGACTCGTAAATCACTTAGAGGAAAATAACATACTTAAAGATACTCAACACGGCTTTCGTAAAAAACGTTCCTGTTTAACAAACCTCTTAGACTTCTTCCACGATATCCTCAACCTCTACGATGAGAGTAAAGCTGTAGATATTATATACCTTGATTTTCAAAAGGCCTTTGACAAAGTTCCCCACAAACGTTTACTGCTAAAACTAAAAGCGCATGGAATACAAGACGGTGTGTTGAAATGGATAGAAAATTGGCTCAGCGACAGAAAGCAAAGAGTAGTCATAAACGGTAAGGCATCTAAATGGACCAATGTAAGTACCCTAGGGATCGGTACTAGGACCAATTATCTTTCTAATTTACATCAACGATATAGATGAGGGTCTCACCTGTACAATCTCAAAATTTGCTGACGATACAAAAATTGCAATAGCGTACTCTCAAAAGAACAAGTTGACGATATGCAACACAATCTAGATTAATTGTCATGTTGGGCCCAAATTTGGCAAATGAGTTTCAATGCGGATAAATGTAAAGTACTACATATCGGATACCTAAATGAGAAAGCAAACTATTCGATGAATGGCACTCAGCTTAAGAATGTAAACAGAGAAACCGATCTGTGAGTAACAATATCGAGTAACCTAAAACCGAGTCAACAATGTTCAGAAGTTGTTAAGAAGGCAAACAAAATACTTGGCTTTATAGGCAGGTCATTTGAGCATAAATCCAAAGAAGTTATCCTAACCCTTTACAATTCCTTAGTCCGCCCTCTTCTGGAATACTGCGTTCAATCCTGGTGCCCTTATTACCAAAAAGATATAAACAAGCTAGAACGAGTTCAACGTAGAGTTACCAAAATGATACCTAGCCTAAAGACAAACCATACGAAGAGCGTCTTAGAGAATTAAATCTATTTCCTTTAACCCAGCGCAGATTAAGAGGTGACTTAATTCAAGTGTTCAAAATCATCAAAGGCATCGACAATATGAACTGTATAAGTACTTCACTATCGACCAATCTAATTACACGCGGGGAAACGGTTGCAAAATTATTGGTAAATCTTTTAACTCAAACGAATCTAAGAATTTCTTCTTTCAATCGAGTTGTCACTTGTGGAATGGGGCTTCCCCGAAACGTTTAGACTGCATCACCGTTGATTCATTTAAACTCCGCCTAGACAAATATCTCGCATCAAACCCGCGACTGACTGCGTTTGTAAATGAATAACTTTATTTTATCCCCCCCTCAGTTACTAACCCCTCTGTCCCCTACTAACTTCCTAATCCTGCCACGGACATTAGTTCCAGGGCAGTAGTTCCCTTTCCAATGTTCCCTTACCCACTCTAAACCACTGTTTGGACACTTGATCCTCAGTGTTTTGGAGGACAAGCAACCTAGAAGGGTCACTAGATCTGTTGTTGCTTAATTTCCTTTGTACTCCTTTGTACTCCACCCCCACCCCATATTTTCTTCTTTATTCTTCTCTCTCCCTCCTCCTCTTCTCCCCTCTTCTCCTCTCCCCTCACTTCCTCCTCCCCTCCTCTCACACCCTTTTCTCTCTCTTCCCCCTTCTCCACCTCCATCCTATCTCTCCTCATTGTGGTACTATCATTCCCAAATCGCTTCATGCAATATACATGTTTATCTCTGGCTCTTTCCCCTCCGTTTCTATAAGTATTCTCCTCCCCTTTCCCCTACAACCTCTCCATCGATCTATGCATAATCTTCTTGCAACTAACTTCGAAACGGACCAAGCGTGTTTTCCCTTTCTGTCTTTTTGAGTTCTTGTTATTGAATTTCACCATTGTCCTCCTCTCCTCGTATGCCTTTTTCTTGTATGTAATTTGTTTTGCCATTGATTGCTGGGGTGGATACAAGCAGCTTCTTAAGAATAAATAAATGTGCTGCTATTTGATATCTTTACTTCTTCAGCATTAACCTCCTCTCTCTCTCTCTCTCTCTCTCTCTCTCTCTCTCTCTCTCTCTCTCTCTTTCTCTCTCTCTCCCCTCTCGTCTCTCTCTCTCTCTCCTCTCTCTCTCTCTCTCTCTCTCTCTCTCTCTCTCTCATTCTCTCTCATCTCTCTCTCTCTCTCTCTCTCCTCTCTCTCTCGGCTCTCTTTTCTCTTCTCTGCCTCTCTCTCTCTCTCTCTTTTATTAATTCAGTGTTCATCAAAATCATAAAAAAAATCGACAATATGAACTGTAGTAAGTACTTCACTATCGACCAATCTAATTACACGCGGGGAAACGGTTGCAAAATTATTGGTAAATCTTTTAACTCGCACGAATCTAAGAATTTCTTCTTCAATCGAGTTGTCAACTTGTGGAATGGGCTTCCCCGAGACGTTATAGACTGCAGCACCGTTGATTCATTTAAATTCCGCCTAGACAAATATCTCGCATCAAACCCGCGACTGACTGCGTTTGTAAATGAATAACTTTATCCTCCCCTCAGTTACTAACCCATATGTCCCCTTGCAGTAGTTCCCTTTCCAATGTTCCCTTACCCACTCTAAACCACTGTTTGGACACTTGATCCTCAGTGTTTTGGAGGACAAGCAACCTAGAAGGGTCACTAGACCTGTTGTTGCTTGATTTCCTTTGTACTCCTTTGTACTCCTTTGTACTCTTTGTTGTTGTTGATGAAGGTGGTAGGAGTCATTGTTCTACCGTATCAACCTTCACTATGACTCTGGCGTTACACATTACTCACTGCTTCCTGGATGCTCTCAAAGGGTTTCAAAGCAGGGAGGGGCGGGGGTGTAATAGCTATGACAAATTAGGGAAGAAAACGCGTAATGGGCAAGAGCGTATGGAAGGTTAGTGATGAACATATATATTTTTTCCTATTTTTCCACTTGTGCCATTTTTACCTGTGCCATTTTTACCGTGCCATTTTTACCTGTGCCATTATTACCTAAATTAAGGTATAGGTAGCGCCATCGAACTTGACAATAATATGGCCCGCTTAACTTCTTATAACTCAAAATGAATGAAAGCAATCGGTCTGACATTTCTATCATTCGGGAAGAGTCTACCAGGAAGCAGGTGTGGACATTTACAGCCAGTTTGCTCCAGATCCTTTTGAGTTACGAAGAGGTCAGGGATCGAGATAATTGTCAAGTTCGTTGGCGCTACCTATAGTACCAAATGATAACTATAGAATTATGTGTATCTGAAACTGTATTAAGGGGGGATGGTTCACTTTTTGGGCGTTTTTTGCATGTATTCATTATTTTTCTAGTTTCCTCCCTAGACCTCCATCAAATTAAAAAAAAAAAAAACATCCATCAGATCCCCCTTCTAGATTAATTTGTAAATTTTTCGGTAGAAAAATGTCCCGGCCGAAGCCCGGTTCTTCCAACATTACAGGAACACTATCGTTCGCCAGGGAAAAAATCGACACCTAAATAGTACGAAAGATCTAAATATTGACGAAGAAATGGGGCGAAAGGACTTAAAATCGACTAACTAATGGGGCAAACATCTTAACATTTGAAAACTAATGGGGCTAAACATGAGGGAGAAAGTGGTACAGAAAACCGGCCCATGTTCCCTTAGTCTGGAACTGTGTGGAAGTGATTAGTGGAAAGCTGATTTGTAGAGTGTGGAAGTGTGTGGAATGTGGAAGTGTGTGGAATGTGGTAGTGTGTGGAATGTGGAGCTGTTGGAGATGACTGGGGTGGAAGTGTGGAATTATAGGAGTGTGCAGGTGGAATGTGGAGTAGAGTGAGAGAGGTGGAAGGCGGAACTGAAGGCACATCGTGAGGCCTCCAAGGACAGAGACGTTCACACAAGCGCACACACAAACTCTCATGCAGACGCACAAATAAATATATATATATATATACAGTATATCGATTCGCAACATTACTATCTCGCTTTTTAGCCATGTTTTTTTAATTTATACTGATAGGACTTTGTTATTTTTAATTTATACTGATAGGACTTTGTTATATTTAATTTATACTGATAGGACTTTGTTATTTTTAATTTATACTGATAGGACTTTGTTATTTTTAATTTATACTGATAGGACTTTGTTATATTTTAATTTATACTGATAGGACTTTGTTATATTTTAATTTATACTGATAGGACTTTGTTATATTTTAATTTATACTGATAGGACTTTGTTATATTTTAATTTATACTGATAGGACTTTGTTATTTTTAATTTATACTGAGGACTTTGTTATATTTTAATTTATACTGATAGGACTTTGTTATATTTTAATTTATACTGAGGACTGTTATATTTTAATTTATACTGATAGGACTTTGTTATATTTTAATTTATACTGATAGGACTTTGTTATATTTTAATTTATACTGATAGGACTTTGTTATATTTTAATTTATACTGATAGGACTTTGTTATATTTTAATTTATACTGATAGGACTTTGTTATATTTTAATTTATACTGATAGGACTTTGTTATATTTTAATTTATACTGATAGGAATTTGTTATATTTTAATTTGTAGATATGCCTGATAATGGAAGGGATGGAAGGAAGGGAAAAAAAGGTGAAGGAGGGAGGGAAGGAAGGAAGGGAAGGGGAGAGGAAGGGAAGGGAAGGGAAGGTAAGGGAAGGGAGGGAAGGGGAGGGGAGGGAAGGGAAGGGAAGGGAAGGGAAGGGAAGGGAAGGAGGAAAAGAGGGGAAGGGAGGGGAAGGGGGAGGGGAAGGGAAGGGGGAGGGAAGGGGAAGGGAAGGGAAGGGAGGAAGGGAAGGGGGAGGGAAGGGAAGGTAAGGGAGAGGAAGAGAAGGGAAGGAAGGGAGAGGAAAGGAAGGGAAAAGGGAAGGGAAGGAAAGGAAGGGAAGGGAAAAGGGAAGGGAAGGGGGGAGGGAAGGGGAAGGGAAGGGAAGGGAAGGGGGGAGGGAAGGGAAGGGGAGGGGAGGGAAGGGAAGGGAAGGGGGGAGGGTAGGAGAAGGAATGCGGGAAAGGGATTGGGGAGGGAAGGGGAAGGGTTAAGGGATGACAGGTTGATTCATCGGAGGCTACTGTCAACCTGGGGTCTTAGTGAGGTTTATTAATGGCTGTGATAATTGATACTTGCTGATATTTCTCTCTCTCTCTATCTATCTCGCAAAGTTTTCTTTTTTTATAAATACTTGTAGGATATTTTACTGTCGATATTCCACTTAGTAATACGATACTTTCAATTACTTTCTTTTAGCAATACAATTGATACAGGTTGTTAGGATTTTTAGGTAAGCAAAACAAACGGTACGGAAAAAATAAGTCCATATTAATAAAACTTTTTAGTATTCATGATGCATTGTTTTTATATGTTGATAACGTGTAAACAATGAGTGTTGAAATGCGAATATTGTGTCGACGAGTTGTGATTAGAATATAACATCCCCATAATGGCACTGTTAGCTGTAGAATATAACATCCCCATAATGGCACTGTTAGCTGTAGAATATAACATCCCCATAATGGCACTGTTAGCTGTAGCATATAACATCCCCATAATGGCACTGTTAGCTGTAGAATATAACATCCATCCCCATAATGGCACTGTTAGCTGTAGAATATAACATCCCCATAATGGCACTGTTAGCTGTAGCATATAACATCCCCATAATGGCACTGTTAGCTGTAGCATATAACATCCCCATAATGGCACTGTTAGCTGTAGCATATAACATCCCCATAATGGCACTGTTAGCTGTAGCATATAACATCCCCATAATGGCACTGTTAGCTGTAGCATATAACATCCCCATAATGGCACTGTTAGCTGTAGAATATAACATCCCCATAATGGCACTGTTAGCTGTAGCATATAACATCCCCATAATGGCACTGTTAGCTGTAGAATATAACACCCCCATAATGGCACTGTTAGCTGTAGCATATAACATCCCCATAATGGCACTGTTAGCTGTAGAATAACACCCCCATAATGGCACTGTTAGCTGTAGCATATAACATCCCCATAATGGCACTGTTAGCTGTAGCATATAACATCCCCATAATGGCACTGTTAGCTGTAGAATATAACACCCCCATAATGGCACTGTTAGCTGTAGCATATAACACCCCCATAATGGCACTGTTAGCTGTAGCATCGGCCGATACATATATTCCCAGCTATAGGCCTACTTGTATTAAGCCTTCTACACATATGTCTTTAAGTGTGGATTTAATAGTTTTGGTGTTTTCAACCTGATTTTCTTGATAATATACTGTATATATTGTTTTAGAAGAATGGTTGATGTACAGTCGCGGTCATAAATTCTGACGTATTATGTAGCCTCGAATTGGTTTAAGGGGAGATTTCCACTTAAGGGATTTTTTTCTTGACCCCTTTCTCCCTCATGTTTAGCCCCATTGCTTTTGATATTATAATGTTGCCCATTAGTTTAGCGATTTTAAGAAATTTCACCCCATATTAAGACCTTTCGTGCCATTCAGTTGTCAATTTTATCGTGGCGAGCGATAGCGAGCCTGTAGTTTAAGAGGAATCGGCCTTCGGCCGGGACATTTTTCTACCGAAAAATGTACAAATATATCTTGAAAGGGACTCAAGAGGGTGTAATTTTAAGCTTGATGGAGGTCTAGGCAACACACTAGAAACCTCCCCTTAAGGAACTCTGAATTACATAAATGAGGTAAAACATTAATAAGGAGTTTCAATTCCACCAGTATCTCAACAATAATAAACCATAATAAACAAATTGTCCCATCTACTACTCACATCTCATTTTATATAAACAAATTGTCCCATCTACTACTCACATCTCATTTTATATAAACAAATTGTCCCATCTACTACTCACATCTCATTTTATATAAACAAATTGTCCCATCTACTACTCACATCTCATTTTATATAAACAAATTGTCCCATCTACTACTCACATCTCATTTTATATAAACAAATTGTCCCATCTACTACTCGCATCTCATTTTATATAATCAAATTGTCCCATCTACTACTCACATCTCATTTTATATAAACAAATTGTCCCATCTACTACTCGCATCTCATTTTATATAAACAAATTGTCCCATCTACTACATCTCATTTTAAACAAATTGTCCCATCTACTACTCACATCTCATTTTATATAAACAAATTGTCCCATCTACTACTCGCATCTCATTTTATATAAACAAATTGTCCCATCTACTACTCACATCTCATTTTATATAAACAAATTGTCCCATCTACTACTCGCATCTCATTTTATATAAACAAATTGTCCCATCTACTACTCACATCTCATTTTATATAAACAAATTGTCCCATCTACTACTCGCATCTCATTTTATAAACAAATTGTCCCATCTACTACTCACATCTCATTTTATATAAACAAATTGTCCCATCTACTACTCACATCTCATTTTATATAAACAAATTGTCCCATCTACTACTCACATCTCATTTTATATAAACAAATTGTCCCATCTACTACTCACATCTCATTTTATATAAACAAATTGTCCCATCTACTACTCGCATCTCATTTTATATAAACAAATTGTCCCATCTACTACTCACATCTCATTTTATATAAACAAATTGTCCCATCTACTACTCGCATCTCATTTTATATAAACAAATTGTCCCATCTACTACTCGCATCTCATTTTATATAAACAAATTGTCCCATCTACTACTCACATCTCATTTTATATAAACAAATTGTCCCATCTACTACTCACATCTCATTTTATATAAACAAATTGTCCCATCTACTACTCACATCTCATTTTATATAAACAAATTGTCCCATCTACTACTCACATCTCATTTTATATATGTTCTCAACAATAACCACAACATTGATCAGTTATAAGACTTACATCCATCCAACGCAGAAAACAAATATTGGACTACCAGGCTGTTGGTTAAATGTGTTAAGGGGGTTACCGGCTTTTTTATCTTTCTCTCTTTCTCTGGGTTGTATCCATTCGGCCCCATTCAGCCAACTGTTTTAAGACGTTTATCCCCATACAGGTGTCGATTTCTTTCTGGCGAGCGATAGCGAGCCAGCATTGTATGGAGAAATCCGGCTTCGACGGAAACCTTTTTCTATCGAAAAACTTACAAATTTAGCTTGCTGTCAAAACAAAAATATATATATGCTGGCTCGCTACCGCTCGCCAGGAAAATATTGACACCTGGATGGGGCAAACGTCTTAAAACAGTAGGCTGAATGGGGCCGAATGGATACAAGCCAAAGAGAGAGAGAGAGAGAAAGAGAACAAAAGCGAGGTGGGCTCCCTTAGCGGCTATGGAGGTCGATAAATTGTTAGAGAATGCTATTATTGTAAGTGGATTGATAATGATCGTAGTGATGATGATGGAGTGTGTGGGGTTTGGGGAGTGATGGTGTGGTTGTTTTGGTATTTTATTATTCGTAAGACGATTATAGTCTGTAAATTATATATATATATATATATATATATATATGTTTATACTGTTCGCCAGGAAAAAATCGACACCTGGATGAGGATAAACGTCTTATAACAGTAGGCTGAATGGGGCCGAATGGATACAACTCAGAGAGAGAACAAACAAACGAGGTGGTCCCCCTTAAGTGATAGAAGTGTGTGATGATTGCTATGTGAGACGTAAGGTAAGGTGATGAACAAGTAGTGATGATTTGTGAGGTGACTACAGTCCGTTTATTCTAGGTTGGGCAGAAATCGTAACCTCTAACCTCTCATAACTCATAAAGGGGAGCGGGTGCCCAACCCCGAAAGGGGTTGAAATAGGGGAGCTATCCCCCCGCCAAAGGCGGCTTTCTAGGGCCTTTCCTAGCTGATGCCGAGAGGATTGGGTTCTAGTCATGTGGTGATGGGCTGGTCTATCAGAGTGAGAACTGAGCGATCTCTGCCATACCCATAGCTTACTCTGACTATTCCTTTTACTTATATATTTTCTAGATCTCAAGTGACGTCGTCTCTTCCGTGGATTGACCTCCCAATCTACCAAGATTGAAAGCCAAAGCGTCACATTTTTCCTTTGCCCCTCAACTTTCTCTTCATAATTGCTAAGGGGCACAGGGCCCTGGGTGGGGCTTTGGTTTCCCGGGCGTTTCCGCACCCTCCTCAGCTCCTCGCCATGGAGTGGCTTCGGTCACCCAGGCTTTATTGTGGTCGGCAGGGAGGGTTCTGTGGGGGCGCTCGGTTATGGCCTTGCTCGGGGACTTGGGGCTGTTCGGCCAGGCAGCTTGGGGAACAACAACAAAAACAACAACTCATAAAGGACTAGAGTAATCGAGCTTATATTTCTATCAAATGGGAAGACATGGCTAGGGAATATGTGTATACATTGACAGCTCATTTGCTGTAGCCATTTCTGAGTTACAGAGGTTAGAGGTTTCAATTGACCACTTGCGCGTGTCAGGCTATAAGGAAGTTGGAGCGGTAAACATAGATTGTAGGTCTCTGGTGGATAAATGGTATGTTGAATTGGGGTTTATGTATTTATATATGTACTACGACCGTATTTATATATGTACTACGACCGTATTTATATATGTACTACGACCGTATTTATATGTACTACGACCGTATTTATGTGCTACGACCGTATTTATATATGTACTACGACCGTATTTATATATGTACTACGACCGTATTTATATATGTACTACGACCGTATTTATATATGTACTACGACCGTATTTATATATGTACTACGACCGTATTTATATATGTACTACGACAGTATTTATATATGTACTACGACCGTATTTGTACTACGACCGTATTTGTACTACGACCGTATTTGTACTACGACCGTATTTGTACTACGACCGTATTTGTACTACGACCGTATTTTAGCTGTAAATTATGTAAAATATCGTTGTCTACAGCTCCAACTTCCTTATAGAACGAAACTCGCAAGTCGGCAATTCCTAAAGAACTTAGAATGAACGGACTATAGTTGTAAAGTTCGTTAATGGAAGGAGTGATGAGGTATGAAGTGATTGCTGCGTTCGAGGTGTCATGATGAAGTGATTGCTGCGTTCGAGGTGTCATGATGAAGTGATTATATAATAGTGGTGAATTATTAGATGATAAACAAGGGTGACCGGACAACTCAACCAGTAGACCATTTCAACCAGTACCAAATCAACCAATACGGTTATGTTAGTACTATATTTTGGCACTAGTTTGGTTGGTCGATCTGGCACTAGTTGAGCTACTGGTTGAAATGGTCTACTGGTTGAGATGTCCGGGAACCACAAACAATTGGGATGAATTATCAGGGGATTGTTAGTTTCGAGGTGCGTTGATGAAGTACTGGACAAAATAATGATGCATTATTAACCCTTTGAAGCTCTGACGCGTTTTAGCAGTTTATTTTGGCTATCATTAGACGATTTTATGCAGCTTAGGAAGTATCTGTGGGTATTAAAAGGGTAAATACTATCTCAATCAACCCTCTGCCTTCCATATACCGTTACTAATCTGAATAAAATCGCCTAATAGTAGCCAGAAACAGAACAGAAACGCGTATTGGAGCTTGAAAGGGTTAAGTGATTGTTAGTTTCGTGGTGTGTTGATGAGGCGATAACAATAAGTAGTGATGTTTAGTGGTGATTAACCCTTTGAGTACCAGCGACGCGTGTTATCTTTTATTCTACCTATATTTAGACGATATTATGCAGCTTAGGAAGGATCTGTGGTAGCTAAAAGGGTTGGTTGAGATAGTTTGAAGTCTAACCATTGCTAGAGGTCCTTCCTAAGCTAAATAAAATCATCTAATAGTTACCTGAATATGATGAAAAGGACGTCACCGGTACTGTATGGGGTTAAGGGGAGATTTCCACTTGGAGGATTTTTTTCTGGGCCCCCCTCTCCCTCATGTTTAGCCCCATTGCTTTTGAGATTTTAAGACGTTCGCCCCATTAGTTTGGCGATTTTAAGACTCCTCGCCCCATTTCTGTCAATTTCAAGACTATTCGCGCTATTTAGGTGTCGACTTTTTCCTGGCGAGCGATAGCGAGCCTGTAATTTAAGGGGAACCGGCCTTCGGCCAGGAAATTTTTCTACCGAAAAATGTACAAATTTATCTTGAGAGGGGGTTTAGGGAGATTAATTTTAAGCTTGATGGAAGTCTAGGGCATCCACTAAAAACCTCCCCTTAAGGGGGTAGTGCTTGGTTTTGGGGGGGCTACTTATCATATATTTATATATTTTTGTTTCCTCGCTAGACCTCCATCAAGCTTAAAAAAAAGAACACCCTTTTTACCGAATTTCAAGATATATTTCTAAATTTTTCGGTAGAAAAATGTCCCGGCCGAAGGCCAGTTCCTTAAAAAATTACAGGCTCGCTATCGCTCGCTAGGAGAAAATAGACACCTAAACGGCACGTAAGGTCTTAATATTGACAAAGTAATGGGGCGAAAGGTCTCAAAATCGCCAAACTATTGAACGAACGTCTTAAAATCGCAAAACTAATGGGTCTAAACATGAGGGAGAAGGGGGATCCAAAAAAAGCGAATACCTCTCCCTTAAGGCAGGCTAACTAATAAAAATGGCCCTAATAAACACTCGCTTCCCCCACGACCTCAACCTCTTCGTCTTCCCTCCTCCTCCTCCCAGGGCCCTCCCCCCACCCACACTCTCCAACTCGCCCACACACACACACACACACACACACTAGGAAGGCGCCTGTGACACTATATCAGGAAATATTTGTTGCATGAAATCCCAGGAATAATAGCTGAAGTTCCCCAAATTATATGTCGTGTGTGCACTTACACTAGTTGTACTTACACTAGTTGTATTTGCGGGAGTGAGCATGCTCGTTAATTCCCGCCTCCTAAGATATGTTTGTCATACCGTGCTTTGAAACTATGCACTGATGGTGCAGACACTACTTCGGCTGACAATTTGTTCCACCCACTAATCGAGTTGGTAGGAAATCTTTTACTTTTCAGATCAGATTTACTATTAGGCACTTTCAGTTTGTAGCTGTGACCTCTTGTTCTCTCACCTCCATCCCTCTCTATGAAGTTTTCTTGGTCGATTTTGTCAATACCTCTAACACATTTGTATATCTGAATTTGCTGTCCTCGTTTCCTTCTCTGTTCCAGTGTAGGTAGATTCAATCTCTCGAGCCTCTCTTGGTACTCCAAATTTTCCAAACCTCGGATCATCCTCGTAGCTGCTCTCTGTACCCTCTCAATTTTGTGGATATGTTTCTTCATGTGAGGGGACCACACTACAGATGCATATTCCATCCTGGGTCTTATTATTGCCGTTATTATTTGTTTCATGGTGTTTTCATTAAGAAAATTGAAAGACATCCTGATATTTGCCAATAGTGCTAGTGATTCTCTCACTATCTTATTTACGTGGCTTTCTGGAGACATGTTATCCTTAAATTTTATCCATGAGGTCAAATCAACATGATTGGGGCTAGGACAGATCCTTGTGGTACTCTACTCGTAATTTGAGTCCAGTTTGACTATTTCCCCCTTACTGTTGTTCTCATCTGTCTTCCGCTAAGGTAGCTCTCCATCCATTTCAGCAGTTTGTCTCCTACTTTTCCCTCATGTTTTAATTTCCACAGCAATTTCTTGTGTGGAACTTTGTCAAATGCCTTTTTAAAGTCTAGGTAGGCACAGTCTACCCATCCTTCCCTCTTGTCCACTGTGTCTATTACTCTAGAGTAAAAACTCAACAAGTTGCTTACACATGATCTGCCACCTCTGAATCCAAATTGTCGGTCAGTAATTAATCTTTTGGATTCCAGGTAGTTCACCCATTTGTCCCTTATTAATCCTTCCAGAATCTTCATGAGGATGCTCAATAGTGATACAGGTCTATAGTTCAGTGGTTTATCTCTGCTTCCTCCCTTAAATATAGGAATAATGTTTGCTCTTTTCCATTCTGTAGGTACTATCCCTGTGTCCAATGATTTGGTCATTATATCATATAATGGTATACTCAGTTCCTTGGCATTTTCTTTTATAATCCAGCCTGATACTCCGTCCGGTCCGGCGGCTTTGTTTGGATCCACCTTACTCATTATGTCTATGAGCTCTGCTCTGTTAAATGTAACTTCCGGCATTTCCTCTGTACCTATCTCATTGGTTTCTGGTGCAATGAATTCTCCTTCTTTTGTAAATACCGATGCAAAATTTCTATTTAGTTCTTCCGCAATTTCTGTATCGTCTTCTATGATTCGGTTTCCACTTTTAATCTTTACGATTGTGGCTTTTATCTTCCTTTTGCCGTTTACAAACTTGAAAAACATTTTTGGATTCTTTTCATAGTTCTCCACTATCCCTTTCTCATGGTTTGCCTCTGACCTCCTCCTCATTTCTGTGCATTTGTTTCTTTCCTCTTTATACTTTTGCCTGTTATCTTCCGAATCCCAGTTTCTCATCTTTTTCCAGGCTTTGTTTTTTGCTTCCTGTGCTAGCCTACATTCGCGGTTAAACCATTCTTTGCGATTTCCTTTTTTTCTGTTATTAATGTACTTTGGGACACAAGTGTTTATACCAGTATCATAGATCTCCATGAATGCCTTGAGTTTTTTGTCTACCTCACTTTCAGATAACACCTGATCCCAATTTTGTGACTTGAAAAAATCCCGTAGTCCTGCGAAATCGGTTCTGGAATACATCCAGTGATTTTCCTTGTGCTTTTCCCTTTCCTTGGGTAGATTATGCTTCAATAGTAGGTCTATGTTGAGAACTGCATGGTCGCTTTTTCCTAGTGGGCATAGGTACTGAATACTTTGAACCTCCTCCTCCCTTCTTGTGAAGAGAAGGTCCAATCTAGCTGGTTGATCACTTCCCCTTACTCTTGTTGACTCTTTTACTAGTTGGTATATAGAATTTTCCATGGCCATACTTAAAAAATCATAGCCCCAACTTACCTCTCCTGTTCCGGGTTCAAGTTCTTCCCAATTCACTTCCTTGCAGTTAAAGTCCCCACACATGACTATTTCATCCTTTGAAGCCAAGATATTTTCTAGCACACTAATTGTTTCCTTACGCATTAGGCTATGCTCCTCCTTACTCCATGTCTTCGTCTTGGGAGGTACATACGCTACTATCACCACTATTTTTTCGTTTCCACCAATTTCTAGTGCTAAAACTTCTGCTGTTGAAGTTTCTAGTTTTATCTCAGACACAATAAAATCATTCCTAGTAAGGATGCACACTCCACCTCCATGTCGAAATTTTCTGTCTCTCCTCCAAATCCTGTATTCAGACCATCCTAGCAGATTTATATCAAGTTCCCCTCTTAGTTTTGTCTCAGTGAGACATACTATTTCTGGTTTCTTAGTATTGAGTAAGTCTGTTAGTTCTAATTTCTTAGAGATTAGCCCATCGACATTGCTATATAGAATCCTTATACTTTCTAGTCCCCCATTACCTGCTCCAAGTGCCTTATCTGCGGCGGTCTGTTCCCTACCCTCTTTTTCTTTTAGTTTCTCTTTACCGAAAGTTTCATAATCTTCCCCTTTCTTACTCCGTAAAAAAACTTATTCTTTTCTTGTTCTGTCCTCTTGCTATTTTCCTCCTTGGCAGTTTTCCTTAGTTCAGGCTCCTTCTTTCTCTCTTCTTCTGGTATGTCCCGCCTGATGTAGATTTTGTCCTTACCCTCTAACCCTTTTAGCCTAGCTGCTACTGCCATGATTTCATCACATGTCCTTGACTTAAATTCGATTTTTACCAGTCTATTGTATTCCTTTGTATATTTTCCCAGCCTAAACATGTCTGATATTTCCTCCTTCCAGGTGTCTTTCTCATCCTTAATAGATTCCAGAATCTTGTTGATGCGACCTTCATCCTTCTCTCTTCGTTTTGTCCAGTCTAGTTCCTCCTTTTCTTCCACCCCTGATATTATGAGGCAGTTAGCCCTACGACTTTCTGCCTGGATGGCCTGAGAGTTTTCGTGGATGCCTTGCTTAACTTTGTGTGTGTGTGTGTGTGTGTCTCTGTCTGTCTGTCTGTCTGTCTGTCTGTCACTACATGACTTAAATGTTTGCTGCATTGAAATCCCAGGAGTATTACTTAAAGTTCCCTTAACTTTGTCATGTGTGTGTGTGTTTATAAAGTATACTTGTGTGTGTGTAATTTAGTTTGCCTGTTGGTTATTGTCTACTTATTGAAGAAACTAATTGTAAATGTACACAGTCGAAGTACCGTTATGTGGAGATAAGGGAATTGAAAACTTTTATACCAAAAGGTCAAGAACATTATGTGAGGCGTCTGGATGGACAAATATCAGATATTTAGATACGCTTATACACTAACAATTAACCACTTGCGAGTTTCAGGCTGTCAAGGAAGTTGGAGCCGTAAACATCGATAATAAGCAGAAATGCAAGAATAATGTAGGCTTCTGAAGGATAGAAAATATGTACAATTTAATTTGATTTATATATAAAAGCATTACACCCGTATTTTATCTGGAAAATCTGTTAAATATCGATATCTACAGCTCCAACTTCCTTATAGCCTGAAACTCTAGTATTTATGTGGTGTCGGAACATGTTAAGGGGAGATGGGCCGTTTTTCTGGCCCCCTTTCCTCATGTTTAGCCCCATTAGTATTCAGATGTTAAGATATTTGCCCCCTTCGTTTGTCGATTTTAAGACCTTTCGCCCCATTTCTTTGACAATATTAAGATCTTTCGTGCTATTTAGGTGTCGATTTTTTCTCTGGCGAACGATAGTGAGCCTGTAATGTTGGAAGAATTGGCCTTCGGCCGGGAAATGTTCCTACCGAAAAATGTACAAATTAATCTAGAAGGGGGGGTCTAATGGAGGTTTGTTTAAGTTTGATGGAGTTCTAGGGTGGAAACTAAAAAAATATGTACAATCGGGGGTATTAAGTGTTGTCATAGATTCCAGTGGTTTTCGCTCAAAACGTGTTATTGGCATCTTTATAGTTACTGGGAAAAGTGTTTATCCCTCCAGAGTATTAGTCAGTGTCCGAAATTTTGTGAAATATCTGACAACACTTATTAACCTCGACCGTAAATAATCGACCAAAAAATATCTGACAACACTTATTAACCTCGACCGTAAATAATCGACCAAAAAAATATCTGACAACACTTATTAACCTCGACCGTAAATAATCGACCAAAAAATATCTGACAACACTTATTAACCTCGAGCGTAAATAATCGACCAAAAAATATCTGACAACACTTATTAACCTCGACCGTAAATAATCGACTAAAAAATATCTGACAACACTTATTAACCTCGACCGTAAATAATCGACCACAAAATATCTGACAACACTTATTAACCTCGACCGTAAATAATCGACCACAAAATATCTGACAACACTTATTAACCTCGACCGTAAATAATCGACCCAAAACTCCCCCCCCCCCCCTGATTTATACATGGTGAGGATGAGAGTGAGATAGAACAGGTACAATCACTTATCAACATTGGTGGAATACTTAACCCCTTCTATACCGCTGATGTACTTTTCATTATATTCTGAAACTAGTAGACGAATTTGTTGAGTTTAGGAAGGATGTCTCCCCATTAAAAGGCTGCAGACTACTCAATTAAGGGGGCTGACCTGCTGGCTGTTATTTCTGTCCTTTTCTCTTTCTCTGGCTTGTATCCATTCGGCCCCATTCAGCCAACTATTTTAAGACGTTTATCCCCATCTAGGTGTCGATTTCTCCCTGGCGAGCGATAGCGAGCCAGCATTATATGAAGAAATCCGGCTTCGCCGGAGAAATTTTTCTATCGAAAAATGTAAAAATTTAACCTGCTGTCAAACAAAAATAAAAAATATGCTGGCTCGCTACCGCTCACCAGTAAAATGTTTACACCTGGGTGGGGATAAACGTCTTAAAACAGTAGGCTGAATGGGGCCAAATGGATACAAGCCAGAGAAAGATAGAAAAGGACAGAACCAAAACAGGTGACCCCCTTAACCCTTTTGGCCACCGTATATCCTAAGCTTCATAAAACAGGTGACCCCCCTTAACCCTTTTGGCCACCGTATATCCTAAGCTTCATAAAACAGGTGACCCCCCTTAACCCTTTTTGGCCACCGTATATCCTAAGCTTCATAAAACAGGTGACCCCCCTTAACCCTTTTTGGCCACCGTATATCCTAAGCTTCATAAAACAGGTGACCCCCCTTAACCCTTTTTGGCCACCGTATATCCTAAGCTTCATAAAACAGGTGACCCCCCTTAACCCTTTTTGGCCACCGTATATCCTAAGCTTCATAAAACAGGTGACCCCCCTTAACCCTATTGGCCACCGTATATCCTAAGCTTCATAAAACAGGTGACCCCCCTTAACCCTTTTTGGCCACCGTATATCCTAAGCTTCATAAAACAGGTGACCCCCCTTAACCCTTTTGGCCACCGTATATTCTAAGCTTCATAAAACAGGTGACCCCCCTTAACCCTTTTGGCCACCGTATATCCTAAGCTTCATAAAACAGGTGACCCCCCTTAACCCTTTTTGGCCACCGTATATCCTAAGCTTCATAAAACAGGTGACCCCCCTTAACCCTTTTGGCCACCGTATATTCTAAGCTTCATAAAACAGGTGACCCCCCTTAACCCTTTTGGCCACCGTATATTCTAAGCTTCATAAAACAGGTGACCCCCTTTAACCCTTTTGGCCACCGTATATCCTAAGCTTCATCAAAGCGTCTAAATGTGGCTAGAATATAAATAAAAAGACGTCGCCGGTAAAGAAGGGGTTAAGTTGGTCTTCTTTGTAATCATCATTAGAACTAATTAATGAATTACATAGGCCTACATTATCGTTAATTTACATATATGATCGATCAGTGTGTGTATTTAAAATTATATTATTTCAGTCGATAAGATATATATACCGGTATATATATATATATATATATATATATATATATATAATTTTTTTTTTTTTTTTTTTTTTTTTTTTTTTTTAGTTTGCTTCCTAAACCTCCATCAATCTGAAAAATACACCCCCTAGAACCCTCTTCGAGATCAATTTGTACATTTTTCGGGAGAAACATGGCCCGGTCAAAGACTGGTTCCTCCTAAATTGCAGGCTCGCTTATGTTCAAGAAAAATCAACACCTAAATGGTACGAAAGGTCTTAAAATAGCCTAACTAATCGGGGCGAACATCTTGAGGGGAGACGAGTTGCTTTTCTAGACCACCTTCTCCCTCATCTTTAGACCCATTATGAACTTTGGCCCCATTTCTGTCTGTTTTCCTGGCGAGCGATAGCGAGCCTGTAATTTAAGTGGAATCGGCCTTCGGCCAGAACATTTTTCTACCGAAAAATGTACAAATTTATCTTGAAAGGGTGTCTAGGGGGCTTCATTTTAAGCTTGATGGAGGTCTAGCGAGGAAACTAGAAAAATAATAAATACATAACAAAATTGACACAAAGTTAAGGATCTCCCCTTAAATATTCAAAACTATTGTGGCTAAGTATAATGGAGAAGGAGGTCCAGAAAAAAACTAGCCCCTTAAAGATACACTTGCATATTGGATCATATTTGCAGTCCACGAACGTCTCTGAGGAACTGTGCATTCGGGAAAGGTAATTACAAAACATTGGCGTGATAATGTGATGGGTGAGGGAGAGGCCAGATTATTATAATGTGATGGGTGAGGGAGAGGCCAGATTATTATAATGTGATGGGTGAGGGAGAGGCCAGATTATTATAATGTGATGGGTGAGGGAGAGGCCAGATTATTATAATGTGATGGGTGAGGGAGAGGCCAGATTATTATAATGTGATGGGTGAGGGAGAGGCCAGATTATTATAATGTGATGGGTGAGGGAGAGGCCAGATTATTATAATGTGATGGGTGAGGGAGAGGCCAGATTATTATAATGTGATGGGTGAGGGAGAGGCCAGATTATTATAATGTGATGGGTGAGGGAGAGGCCAGATTATTATAATGTGATGGGTGAGGGAGAGGCCAGATTATTATAATGTGATGGGTGAGGGAGAGGCCAGATTATTATAATGTGATGGGTGAGGGAGAGGCCAGATTATTATAATGTGATGGGTGAGGGAGAGGCCAGATTATTATAATGTGATGGGTGAGGGAGAGGCCAGATTATTATAATGTGATGGGTGAGGGAGAGGCCAGATTATTATAATGTGATGGGTGAGGGAGAGAGGCCAGATTATTATAATGTGATGGGTGAGGGGGAGGCCAGGTTATTATAATGTGATGAGGGAGGGAGAGGCGAGATATTGATAATGTGATGGGTGAGGGAGAGGCCAGATTATTATAATGTGATGGGTGAGGGAGAGGCCAGATTATTATAATGTGATGGGTGAGGGAGAGGCCAGATTATTATAATGTGATGGGTGAGGGAGAGGCCAGATTATTATAATGTGATGGGTGAGGGAGAGGCCAGATTATTATAATGTGATGGGTGAGGGAGAGGCCAGATTATTATAATGTGATGGGTGAGGGAGAGGCCAGATTATTATAATGTGATGGGTGAGGGAGAGGCCAGATTATTATAATGTGATGGGTGAGGGAGAGGCCAGATTATTATAATGTGATGGGTGAGGGAGAGAGGCCAGATTATTATAATGTGATGGGTGAGGTGAGGGAGAGGCCAGATTATTATAATGTGATGGGTGAGGGAGAGGCCAGATTATTATAATGTGATGGGTGAGGGAGAGGCCAGATTATTATAATGTGATGGGTGAGGGAGAGGCCAGATTATTATAATGTGATGGGTGAGGGAGAGGCCAGATTATTATAATGTGATGGGTGAGGGAGAGGCCAGATTATTATAATGTGATGGGTGAGGGAGAGGCCAGATTATTATAATGTGATGGGTGAGGGAGAGGCCAGATTATTATAATGTGATGGGTGAGGGAGAGGCCAGATTATTATAATGTGATGGGTGAGGGAGAGGCCAGATTATTATAATGTGATGGGTGAGGGAGAGGCCAGATTATTATAATGTGATGGGTGAGGGAGAGGCCAGATTATTATAATGTGATGGGTGAGGGAGAGGCCAGATTATTATAATGTGATGGGTGAGGGAGAGGCCAGATTATTATAATGTGATGGGTGAGGGAGAGGCCAGATTATTATAATGTGATGGGTGAGGGAGAGGCCAGATTATTATATATGATTATGGAGCGGCTGAGTGGTGAAACTGATGTGGAACCAGGGGAGGTGGAGGTGGTTGTGTAACAGGTGGATGTATAACTGTTGAATGTGGAACAGTTTTATGTTGACTAGGGAAAAGTTGGTTATAGATCTGTTGAATGTGAAATTAGTTTATATTAGTGTATATTAGTGAAATTAGTTTATATTAGTGTATATTAGTGAAATTAGTTTATATTAGTGTATATTAATGAAATTAGTTTATATTAGTGTATATTAATGAAATTAGTTTATATAATGTGAAACAGGTAAGTGTGAACCTGTTCAATGGGGAACTAATTGAACATGATGTGGATGATTTGGGTGTGAAACAGTTGCAGCTAAATGTGAAACCGTTGAACATAGTAAAGTTCAAGGTAGAACAGTATAGCTAAGCGGATAAGGAAAAAATCGTGCACTTTTTGACTAAATCATCATACTTTCTACATTCATAGTAGGACACAAATGGGAACATTTTAATAGGTGGAGGGAATCTGTATCTTCATGCTGGTGCCTGTGACAGCCCCTTTTCAATTAATTTCCATTGGAGTTCTGAAACACTGATTTTTGCCTCAAACTGTATACCGTGATAGAGATTTCAAACTAGTCTCAAATGACTCGTCTGGACAAGGGAAACAACTTATATTCAGACGATGTTTGGCTAATGTTGACCGTTTGACTTGTCATTTATCTCTAATTTATTAAACTACAGGATCCAGTACAAGTCAAACGGTCAACATTAGCCAAACATTGTCTGAACATAATTTGTTTCCCTTGTCCAGGCGAGTCATTTAAGACTAGTTTGACATCTCTATCACGGTATACAGTTTGGGGCAAAAATAAGTGTTTCAGAACTCTAATGGAAATTCATTGAAAAGGGGCTGCCACAGGCACTAGCATGAAGATGCCGATTCCCTCCACCTTTTAAAATGTTCCCATTGTGTCCTAGTATCAGTGTACTAAGTATAATGATTTAGTCACAAAGTGCACGATTTCACCAAACATTGTTCCTTAGCAGCTGCCCTAGTAGGGTGTGGAACAGTTGAATGTGGAACAGGTGGGTGGAGAGAGAGTCCTAAAGTGTCAGGCTATTAACCTCCCCTAAACAAATCTTCAAAGGTCACTTGATCAAGTTCATGATATTGCAAAGTTGATCTAAAATTCAGTCTGTATATAATTTCATTAATTGGTTAGTTATGCTTTATACCGAGAAGGAGGTTACAGTTTGTTAATTTTAAGGGGGTTGTACTCGCTTTTTATGGACCCCCTTCTCCCTCATGTTTAGCATTTTAGTTTTGAGGTTTTAAGATTTTCGTGCCGTTAGTGTGTCGATTTTAAGACCTTTCGCCCTCGATTACTTTAGTTGTTTTTAAGTTATAGAGGTTACTAGTCACGATTGCTGCCCTAACTATAATGAACAGACTTTATAGTGTTTGATAAAGATAATAAAGGGAAGAGAGTGACGTAGTGGTGGTGGTGGTGGTGGTGGTGGGATTTTAAGTATTGAAAGTGGTGAGGTCCGGAAATGGTGTTGGTGTTGGTTGGTGTCTAGTTTCTCCACATTATCGGGTGTGATGGGCGGCTGCCGTGTGTAGGGTGAACCAATTGCGTGGGGGGGGGGGGGGATATGACCGCACACAAAAACTATACCTCATTATACTATAAGCCTATTTTGGTGACCGGACAACTCAACCAGTAGACCATTTCCACCAGTAGCTCTCAACCAGTACCAAATCAACCAATACGGTTAGGTTAGTACTATATTGTGGCACTGATTTGGTTGGTCTAAGTTGACTTGGCAAGTCTAGCAGAACGGCCACACATCAACACGGCCACAGACAGACAGGCCGCAGTCTTCTAAGCTAACCTTACTCTCTTTAACCTTTCTAATCTTGATCTAACCTAACCAGATAATAGTAACCAGACATAACTTAATCTAACCTAAATTGATCTACCCTAAACTAATCTAACCTAGCCTGATCAATAGTAACCAGACCTAACCTAACCTAATCTAACCTAACCAGATCAATAGTAACCAGACCTAACCTAACCTAGCCTGATCAATAGTAACCAGACCTAACCTAACCTAATCTAACCTAGCCTGATCAATAGTAACCAGACCTAACCTAACCTAACCTAATCTAACCTAACCAGGTCAATATTATAATGTGAAACTTGCAAAATAAACAAACCAAAACTTGGACGAACACAGTAAAAAGACAAACAAATATAAAAATCGCTATGTTGGTAACAACGCTTAAGAAAAATAATAATTTATAAATAAAAGAACACAATCCACCACATAGGGTGTACATTACTACATGAACAAGTTAATCTGGTTCCCAAGCAAACTAATCGCACATATAACAACGCACTATCGTCACGTTCAAGGAATTAGTCAATTTGGGAACTCTAACCTAAATTAATCTAACCTAACCAGATCTAAACTAAGCACACACACACACACACACACACACACACACACACACACACACACACACACACACACACACACACACACACACACACACACACACACACACACACACACACACACACACACACACACACACACACACACACACACACACACACACACACACACACACACACACACACACACACACATTATTAGATGCGCCAAGTTTAAGGAACTCGGTCTAACCAGTAACCACCACCAACATGCTCATTTCCTCGCCCTGTGTGGTACACAGTCCACATACTACACATTTTGTTTACTTAATTTGATATAATATATATATATATATATATTTATATATATATATATATATATATATATATATATATACTGTATATATATATATATATTATTTATTTATTTATTTATTTATGTATTTATGTATTTATGTATTTATGTATTTATGTATTTATGTATTTATGTATTTATGTATTATTGTAATTATATATTTGGTTTAGGTTGTTTTGTGATTATCTGTTGGTGGTGTTGCGTCTATATAGCTCCTTGTCCTTACAGCTATAATAAGGCATAGCAGAGTTAGATACGCTACAGCATTAAATTATTACCTCTCGTTATTGGCTGCACCAGCATTTTGGCTAGTCAGCGTAACAACTTCAACTTGGCTTCAAGGTAATATAATAACAAATACATACACAACAATGTATATTACAATACATACACAACAATGTATATTACAATACATACACAACAATGTATATTACAATACATACACAACAATGTATATTACAATACATACACAACAATGTATATTACAATACATACACAACAATGTATATTACAATACATACACAACAATGTATATTACAATTGATATATTAAACAAAAACATTCTACAGTTGCCCAAATAAGTGATGTTGCGGCACCAAGTATATTTCGATCAATAATTGGTATCAGCACTATCTAAGCATTAATTCATCGCTTCGAGTAAGATATGCTAACATGTTCCTATATTTACACACCCTATCCAACATCTGACAGACATTAATACAGCACACTACGATCAAAACGTGAGCCATGATTGATTTGGCCAACCGTACACCTGCAGAACCATGGAAGAGGTAACTAAGTGAATTGACCTCCCAATCTACCAAGATTGGAAGCCAAAGCGTCACATTTTTCCCTTGCCCCTCAACTTTCTCTTCATAATTGCTGAGGGGCACAGGGCCCTGGGTGGGGCTTTGGTTTCCCGGGCGTTTCCGCACCCTCCTCAGCTCCCCGCAATGGAGTGGCTTCGGTCACGCAGGCTTTATTGTGGTCGGCAGGGTTCTGTGGGGGCGCCCGGTTATGGCCTTGGGGCTGTTCGGCCAGGCAGCTTGGGGAACAACAACAACTATGAATGACTAGATATAGATACTCTATGGCCGTATGCACACACTTGTATCAATCTTCTGTGTTGGCGGTGTAATGGTTTAGATGTTCTGGGTGTGGTGTCCCGAGTTCGAATCCCGGGATGACCATATGTTTTCATTAGTTTATTAAAGTACATTGGGGTTTGTAATGGATGATTAATGATTACAATATTTGTAATCAGGTTTTTGAGTGTCGATTAGATTTTGTTAGCTCATCAAATATGATGACGTCACCTGAAAAAAAAATTACAGGAAGATAATTTTTGCATGTATTCATTATTTTTCTAGTTTCCTCCCTAGACCTCCATCAAATTAAAAAAAAAAAACATCCATTAGATCCCCCTTCTAGATTAATTTGTACATTTTTCGGTAGAACAATGTCCCGGCCGAAGGCCGTTTCTTTCAACATAACAGGCTCACTATCATTCGCCAGGGAAAACATCGACACCTAAGTAGCACGAAATGTCTAAATATTGACGAAGACATGAGGCGAAAGGTCTTAAAATCGACTAACTAATGGGGCAAACATCTTATGCTGGGGTCACACATTCCCGTATATCGCTCCCGACAGCTCCCGTCAGGCGTAATCGCCAATTTTGTGTTCTGACGGGCGTAGTCCGGCCGTGTACGCCCGTATAGAGCACGACTATTGCACTTCCCGACATACGTACCGTGACGGGGCCAGTGTTACGTCAGACGTAATGTAGTCGTATGGAACTACGTACGTGCTTGCAAGTCGCGTAAGCATGTCCCCGTTAGTCCGCCTGGGCTGCCCGATTTACGGGAACACAGGCCACGCCCATGGCCACGCCCCCACAAGACCTGCGTAGCTGAGGCCGTACGTCTTGGGAGTGTTTAGGACTTACGTGGACCGTTTCCGGACAAGCATAGGCACACCCCGTCTGTCCAAACACAGACAAAGACAGTCTTTGTCAACCACGTAGGTCTGGGTTGGAATCTGGGAACTACAAAAGGGCAGGAATGGCCACACCATTCCCATTCCCAGTCCTTCATCGTCACCATGAACAACATCGCGGAATTCATCCTGGAGGAGTTAAATTTTGTGAACTCTCTAATAAAACCGGAGAACAGGCATAACACCGGCTAATGCAATGGATCCTTTCCTACATCGAAATCTTGGAACTACTTGCAATAGCAAACTTCATCTATCAAGAGGAACAAGAGAAGAAGGAAAGGAGCAAGAGGAGAAAACATTCATCCTTGTAACCTTTAACCCGCTGAGTGCCAGCCAATTTTGACGGTGTGCTTCTGGCAGTGCCATTTTTTTTTTTTTTTTTTTTTTGGCTAAATCTATCAAGTTGGGAGAGAAAGGAAGGATAATGGTAAAAAAAACACTCTCCTCGCCAGAAATCAGGTCCCCGATGGTCCCGAAAGTAGCTGAAAAGACACTATAGACTACAGAGACTTTTATGGTATCGGAATGTATGGGTGGGAGGGTGTTTTGGGGGTTGGTGGGGGGAAGGTAGAAGGGTAATTGACTTGTGTTACACGTATGAAGACGATTGGTGAGGTAGTTTCGCCACCACGGATTTTCCTTTTTTTCCTTTTCTTCGTACGGATACGATACGCTAGAAGTGGGTGGTGGGAGGCGGTTGGGGGTGTGGTGTGGGGAAGGCAGAAGGGTAAGGGACTTGTCACACAAATATGGAACCGATTGGTGCAGTCGTTTCGCCGCCACAGATTTTCCTTTTTTTTCCTTCTGACGGGACCGACAGTCAGCGAGTGGGTGGGAAGAGGGATTTGGGATTTTTGTGGTGGGTAGCCTAAAGGGTAAGGTACATGTTGTAAAAATATAAAAGCCATAGGTGCAGTCGTTTCGCTGCTACGATTTATTTTCGGCGAGGACGTATATATACGTTGGTTGCTGCTCCGGTGTGGTGAGAGGTGTGACTAGAGTGTCCCCCGCTGGTCCTTATATATACCCCCCCCCCCCGGACAACGTTGCCGCGTTTTCCCGCCAACCCGCAGTGCGGCGGGGCTGCCAGATGCGCCCGGACTAACGTAAACTTTCCCGTTTGACTTTGACGGGAATATTTTAAGATGACGGGAGCAGCTTACGTCTGACCGGGCGAGCAGCTACGTCTGACGGGGCTGCTCCCGTCAGACGTAGCAGCTCGTCCGGTCAGACGTAAGATTTCCCGACTTTTGACATACGTGAGCGCGAGCCCCGTATCTGATTTGAAATCCAAAACATACCGGGCGGCCTTGGCCGCACCCACCACCTCCCCGATCAGCGTGTCTACTCCCGCCATGCGTACCATCCCCCACGACTAGACACAATTTAATTTACGTTTTGCGTACTAAGCCCTTACGTTTTACGTATTCGGTTGCTAACTACCCATAAACCTTCGTACAGGAGCATACGCGAGCATAAACGTGAATGTGTGACCCCAGCATTAGCATCTGAAAACTAATGGGGCTTAACATGAGGGAGAAATTGGTCCAGAAAACCGTCCCTTAAGCCCCCAACTCTCCACACTCTACCTATGGCTCCCATGGCAGCAAAGTCGTGCGTCAGAAGACCAATGTGTTGTGGCTCTCACCTCCCGAACTTCTCACACATGTGGAGCATCCAAAGTCTGGCTTACGTAAGGCAGGTTCCTCCTATACTTCACGCTTGCTATCGCTCGCCAGAAAAAAATCGACACCTAAATACACCTAAATACACCTAAATACACCTAAAGTTTAACATTGACAAATGCAAGGTATTAAAGATAGGGAAGATGCAAACAAATGTTAAATATAAACTAGCTAATTTAGAATTAGAAAATTCAGACTGCGAGAAAGATCTAGGTGTGTTTGTTAGCAATGATTTGAAGCCTAGAAAACAGTGTATAAGCGTTCGTAATAAGGCAAACAGGATTCTCGGGTTCATCTCTAGGAGTGTGAGTAACAGAACTGCTGATGTTATCTTAAAACTTTACTTGTCATTAGTGAGACCCCATATGGATTATGCTGTCCAATTTTGGTGTCCTTATTACAGAATGGACATAGATTCATTGGAGAGAATTCAGCGTAGAATGACAAAAATGATCCATAATATTAGAAATTTTCCGTATGAAGAAAGGTTGAAGAAATTAGGTTTACATTCGTTAGAGAGACGCAGAGTTAGAGGGGATATGATAGAGGTGTTCAAGTGGGTTAGTGGGATTAACAAAGGGGACATGACAAATGTACTAAAGCTCAGTGATAGCGAAAGAACTCGTACCAATGGTTTCAAATTAGATAAATTTCGTTTCAGAAAAGATATAGGCAAATATTGGTTTGGTAACAGAGTTGTAGATGGGTGGAATAGGCTACCAAGTGATATAGTGGGATCAAGAACGATAGGGAGCTTTAAGAAAAAATTGGATAAGCATATGGACGAGAAGGGTTGGGTGTGAAGGGGGATCAGCCGGGTTGGGCCAATCAGCGCTCCTGCGTTAATCTCTAACCGGTTTGGTAAGATGATCCTCAGGGTATTAGAGTGTTGAGCCTATAATTGGGCTTTGTAATTGGGGTTGTGTGGGACAGGGATCTGCCTTGCTTAGGCCAATCGGCTTTCTGCAGACTCCCATTTTCTTATGTTCTTATGTTCTTAAATGAAACGAAAGGTCTTAATGCTGACAAAAAAATGGGGCAAAAGGTTGTATAACTTCAAAATGGTCACCTTGTTTTGCAGTTCTAAATTGTTTATGCAGTTAATAGTTTTATAGCAAATTATTCTTTGATGTCAGTAATACCATTTTTACTTCCGTACTGAAAAATCAGGGAGCGAGTACAAATTTGTATGGTCAATTGTACCTGACTGGGCCAATGGGACAAGGCACAGGCATATTATGCTTCATTACCTTGCCGTAATTTATGACGCTTGGCTGTAAAGTTTACTAGTGTATATATATATATATAGGTTACCTAAACACAATCCACTCGCTCTCAGCCATTGTAAGCATTGAGGGTAGTTCATTGATATGCCAGACTGTTCGTGTGTGTCTTTCCTGGTGGTTCCTATCAAGATATATAGACTATATATATATATATATATATATATGTTAGTCTATATATCTTGGTTCCTATAGCCTGTTTTGTTCTCACCTGGCGGTAAATTTAATCCCTTGCTAGGTGATTTAGCTGATAATCGACACCTAAACGGCACGAAAGGTCTTAATATTGACAAAGTAAATGAGCGAAAGGCCTCAAAATCGCCAAACTATTGAACGAACGTCTTAAAATCGCAAAACTAATGGGTCTAAACATGAGGGAGAAGGGGGGTCCAAAAAAAGCGAGTACCTCCCCCTTAATCAAGATAGGGACAAGCCTTCGAAAGAGTCTGGCATAAATCTTTAATTTCTAAACTACCCTCCTTCGATTTCTATCCCTCCATCTGTGCCTTTGTCTCTAATTTCCTTTCCGGCCGTTCCATAGCCGCGGTTGTGGATGGCCATTGTTCACTTCCTCACCCTATAAACTCTGGTGTTCCTCAGGGCTCTGTCCTATCTCCTATTCTCTTTCTAATTTTTATAAATGATCTCCTTAACTGTACCTTAATTCCCATCCATTCATACGCAGACGACTCAACCTTACACTACTCCATTAGTTTTTCAGAACGCCCCAGCCAGCAATCCCTCAACGACAAACGTAATGAAGCCATAGAACTCTTAAATTCTGATCTAAATACTATTTCCAATTGGGGCAGAGAAAACCTTGTTAACTTTAATGCTTCCAAAACCCAATTTCTCCATCTATCTACCCGTCAGGATCTCCCAGCGGACTATCCCTTATTCTTCAGCAATACAAAAATCAACCCTTCATCTTCTCTCAATATTCTTGGTGTCTCTTTTTCTTCTGCTCTCATTTGGAAGGACCATATTACCAGTCTTGCTAAGGCAGCCTCCCAGAAGCTGGGTGTGCTCAACCGCCTTAGGGGGTTCTTTTCCCCTGCACAGCTTCTTGCTCTGTACAGGGGCATAGTGCGCCCTTGTATTGAGTATTGTTCACATGTGTGGGGAGGTTCCTCTCACACCGCTCTCCTAGACAAAGTTGAAAGGAAGGCCTTTCGTATCATTAACTCCCGTCCACTCACAACTCTCTGCAATCTCTCTCTCTCCGCCGCAATGTTGCATCTCTCTCGCTATTCTATCGCTACTATAATAATCAGTGTTCCTCAGAGCTATCCCAGTGCATACCACCTCCTTTACGTAGGGCACGTGGTACCCGTCTTGCAACTCAATCCCACCCCTACTCTGTGCAACTCTCCAACCCAAGAGTGAAACTTTACTCTCAAACTTTCTTCTACTCAACAGCTGAGCTCTGGAACTCTCTCCCAGAATCAGTCTTTCCCTCTTCCTATGACTTAAATTGCTTCAAACTCCGTGTGTCCAGGCATTTTGGCTCGAACGTCCCTTGATTTTGGCCCTGTCACTCTTTCAACTATGGGGGAGGCACTCGCTATAGGCAGTTATGCCTTTTGCCTCCCTCAATCACATAGAAAAAAAACAAAAAAAAAACAAAAAAATTATCATCAGCTGGAATAGCCGACTGTAGTGTGTGTGTGTGTGCATTCTGATATTGGTATGGATCCTGTGTAGGTGTGGGTGTGTACTGTATGTATGTGTGTGTGGGGTATACTGTGCTGCGTGTGTGTGGAATGCATGATAGTGTGAATGGATATATGGTGTGCGCGTATGTGTGTACTGTATAGTGGATGCCTTATGTGTGTGATATGTATGTATATGAGTATGTTTGTATACCGGATAATTGTATGTGTATGTAAATGAATATGTGTATAAGTGGGTGTGTATGTATATGTATGTGTGTATACAGTTGATGACCTCAAACAACTCCTGCATTGACTTGCAACACCCTTACCTCACCTGTCCTACCCCAATGTTATATATTTATGAACTAAAGAGAGAAAGAGAGAGAGAGTGTTAGATAGATAAATAGATAGATTAATATGCAGGGTGTCGTGCCAGTTTTATTAGATACTTCCAAAAATGAAGAATTAAGTTATTTTGAGCAAAAACTATTCGATAGACAAGCTTTTGGGGCCATTTGGGGCCCATAAAATCTGTTATTTTTGCCTTTTTTAGTCATATTTAACACTGATATTCTTCATTAAGAGAGGGATAGGGAGAAAACTATGTAGTGAGTGTGTGTACGTGTGCGTCCATACATAATTATACACAGGTCAGGTGAAGGTATTGAGGGATAAGCCTTTACACCGGCACCTCGTATATACTCTTCGAAAAGTGTTGAAAGGGGAAAAGAGGTATTGGAGAGTGACGAAGCTGTTGGAGTGGCTTTGTTGTGCATCTCATTAGTCTGTTTACGTCGTGGAAGTATCCCCCGACTGTTATATTATGTGTTCACTATTTGACTTGTTAAGAATATATACATTCCATATTTATGCTAATTATTTGTGAAGGATGCACAACCCCCCCCCCCCCCTTCCCTCAAATGCGTTCATGATGTTATCTTTACCCAAGGAACCGTTTTATCAAGTATATATTCGTATTATATATTTGTTGTGATATGTGTGTTTACACTTTGTTACGGTACATAATTGTCTGTGTAATAGATATTGTCTGTGTAATAGATATTGTCTGTGTAATAGATATTGTCTGTGTAATAGATATTGTCTGTGTAATAGATATTGTATATTTCTTTGGTTTTCAGTGTGATTCAAATGCCTGGTAGGATTATATAGGTGTGTACTCACCTAATTGTACTCACCTAATTGTAGTATACAGGATTATATAGGTGTGTACTCACCTAATTGTACTCACCTAATTGTAGTATACAGGATTTGAGCCTAAGCTCGTGTTGTCCTGTCCCTCTCTCTACATTTATCCAATTTTGCTTTAAAAGTTTGGATATTTCTTGCTCCCACCACCTCCCCATCCAACTTATTCCAACAATCAATGCTTCTATACGGGAAGCTGAACTTTCTTACATCAGACTTACATACAACTTTCCTCAACTTACATTCATGACCCCTGGTTCTTCCCTCGTCCCTCGCCACAAAATCTCCCTTGTTGATCTTCTCAAAACCTTTCACACACTTAAACATCATGATCATGTCACCTCTCTCTCTCCTCTCCCTCAGCGTTGGCAGCTTTAGCCTCTCCAATCTCTCCTCATATGGCAGGTCTCTAAGGCTAGCTATCATCTTAGTGGCAACTCTCTGAACTCTTTCCAGTTTTTTATTATGTTTTATAAGGTGTGTAGACCACACCACTGCTGCATACTCCAGTCTTGGTCGTATTATTGTCCCTATTATTTTTGCTAACCTCTCTTCATCTAAATAATTCAGAGCTATTCTCATGTTAGTCAACACTGCATAGGTTTCACCAGTTATTTTATTTATATGCTGTTCAGGTGACAAGCTGTCTGCCATAACTACCCCTAGGTTTTTTGCTTTCCCAGCTTTACTAATTATTTCATCTCTTATTTTATATCCCCAAGAAGGTCTATATTTACTTTTTCCCATCTCAAGAACATGACGCTTACTCGTGTTGAATTCCATTTTCCAAATTTGACTCCACTCATATAATTTATCTAGGTCTCTGTAATTCTTCACAACTACTCTTACTTGTAATATGCTTCATTAATTTTGCATCATCAGCAAACATAGATATATATGAGCCTATTCCCATTTGAAGGTCGTTGATGAAAACCAAAAACATGATTGGGGCCAACACCGATCCTTGAGGCACTCCGCTTTTTACCCTTTTCCACGAGGAGAACTTTCCTTTTATTACTGTTCGCATTTCCCTCCCAATTAAATAGTTTTCCATCCACTTCAATAATACTCACTCAACCCGCCCCACAGTCCTAAGCTTCCACAACCAATCTCTTATGAGGCACCTTATCAAATGCCTTCTTGAAATCTAAGTAAATGCAATCTACCCACCCCTCCCTCCCTTGTACAATGTCAATTACCCTATCATAGTAACTCAACAAATTTGTGGTACACGAATGACCTTTTCTGAACCCGAACTGCTTGCATGAAATTATTTCCCTCTCCTCCAACATACCCACCCATCTTTTTCTAATAATCTTTTCACAAAGCTTGCATATAACACTCGTTAAGGATACCGGTCGATAATTTAGCGGGTCTTCTTTATTTCCACTTTTATATATTGGAGATATATTTGCTTGTTTCCATTCTAAGGGAAGTTCCCCCTTGTTTAATGAGTGTTGAACAATATTAAAAATAGGTCTCACTAGTTGTTCAGAACATTCTCTTAATACCCATCCAGCAATGTTATCTGGGCCCATATTTCTCACGTCCAATTCTTCCAACAATGATTTTAGTTCATCCTTGTTGACTTCTATCGACTCTAGTCCCTGTATCTCGTTCAATTCCACCACAGGTTCTACATAGTCATCCTCCTCCACAAACACGGATGTTAATGTATCATTCATAATCTCACACATACCCACTGTGTCTTCATATAATTGACCCTCTACCCTAAGCTTTGTTATTTTGTCCTTTATTTTTGTTTTGCCGTTGATATAACTATAGAACAGTTTGGGTTTTTTATTACATTTGTTTACTATATCTTTTTCAAAGTTCTTGTTCTCCTCTCTTATAGTCTTGACATAGATTTTTCTAACATTCTTATACTCATTCCATTTTTCCTCAGTGTGTCTCCTTCTCACTTTATTCCATGCAGAGTCCTTTTTGTTCTGGGCAATGTGACATCGCATGTTAAACCACTCTTTCTCCTTAGCCAGCTTTCTATCCTTAAATGTTGGTACATATTTATCTACCCCCTCCCTGTAAATATCTAGTAACATGGTGTATTTTACCTGAATATTCTGTTCTTGCTCAATAAATGACCAATCTATATTTGCAAAGTATCCTCGCAATGATTCATAATCCGCCTTACTATAATTTAGTCTATATTCCCTATGTTCCTCCTCTCTGCCTTCCAGAAATTCCACTGTCAATTCAAATTCAATCACAACATGATCGCTTTTTCCCATGGGACTCAAATATGTTAGGTTCTTTATTTCTTGGGGGTCTTTGGTGAATAATAAGTCTAAGTCTTGATGGTTCATCACCTCCTCTAAATCTTTTATTTTCCGTAACATGTTAGTAGATACCCCATTGTTAGTTCAAGAAATTTGCTACCCCAAGTATTTTCATTTGAACCCGCATCCAAACATTCCCAATCCACCTCCCCGCAATTAAAGTCCCCTGCAAGAATAAGCCTATTTTTCCTTTTACAAATAATTTCTAACATTCGCAAGGTTTCCAAAATTAATTAATTATATTCATCGTTGCTCCAAGATTTAGTCTTCGGAGGTAAATACATTGATACAATGTCCAATTTTGACCTATCATTATCCTCAATTTCAACTGCTACCACTTCAGCAATGCTATCACCAAGTTTTAATTCTTTAGCAGTAATTTTATTATCTACCATGATCAACACTCCTCCTCCTGGCTTTCCTAACCTGTCTCTTCTCCATGTACTGTATCCCGCACAACTAATTATATTCGTGTCTACCTCCTGGTTAAGCTTAGTTTCAGTCAAACATACTACCCCGGGCCTCTCTCTCTTTACATATTCGTCAAACTCAATCTTTTTGGAAATTAACCCATCAATATTATTTTGTATACATGAACTTAGCGTTACCAGTATTTTCCCTATTTTTCTCGTCCCTGCCCGTTCCTTTCTTTTTTGTACGTACCCCTCCCAATTTATTTCCTAGCTTGTCTCCACCTGGCCTGTTTCTCGCTCAGTTTCCACCTCCCCTCCCTTTGCCTCCACTTGGACTGTTTCTCTTTCTATTTCCACCTCCCCTTTCTCTGCCTTCTCCTCCGTCACTCTCACCATCTCCCTCTCCCTCCCTACTTCGTCCCTTCGCTTTAATACCATTTCTTGACTTTTCCCTCCCACGCTCTCCAGAAAAACTTCTTTTCATCTTCTTTCGTCATTTCTCCATTCTTTTCATTTGCCTCGGTTTGCAATTCCTTTCTTATGTTTCGATCCTCAATACTCATGTCTTTTCTAATTGTAATTTTCTTAAACTTGCTGGTCAAGTTAAGTCTCCATGTTACGTTCATTATTGCATCCACTGTTACCCTAGACCTAAACTGCACTCTCATTGGCCTTGTGTTTCCCCTACTATATTTACCCATTCTCCTAACTTCTTCAATATCATCTCTCCAGTTGTTTCCTTCTTCATCGACATGCTTGATTAATGTTTTTACCTTGTTAATTTCTTCCTTATCCCTAGCTTTCCTCTCAATAATGTACTCCTCTATATCCTCAAATACAATAATACACTTATTTCTATCTATTGTTTCACGCAGGACCTGTTCGTTTCTCCTCATAGCTTTTACTACCACTGATTCTAGATCTTTATTTTCCCTTTCTGATTGTTTCTTTTGTTCCTCCATGATTTCCTTCATTGCCACTTCTTTCACTCTTCCTCCTTCGTCATTAACCCATTTATTGTGTTTCTCCTTAATCTCCTCCACATGTGTTTTTATTTCCTTGGTTTGCCCTTTGTATTCTTCAAGTTGTAATCTTAAAGCTTCATTTTCGTCCCGGAGTAGCCCATATGAGTTTGAATTTCTTTTAGGCTAGCCCGACTCAAATCTTGTCCAGGCTCGATGTCCGCAGCCTGAGCACCACATATTGAACATAGAGCCTCAATCTGTGAACTAACACTCACCTTCCACTCCTGCATATCCTCCTTCCACCTTTTAATCTCATTCAGCTCACGTACAATTTTCCCTAGAATGCCCCCGCTCTCACCGACTTCAAATCCATCAAAGTCAGCCATATTTGTTTACATCCACTCGCATTCACTATCGCTTGAATTATTCTTATCACTCGAAATATCCTCACTTGATTTTAATCTCAAATTATTTTAATACTGCATTATAATACAGGACAACACAAAATAGCCTTATACTCAAGTTTAGGTGAGTTTATTTGACGAGCGCTGTAAACAGCTTGCTATAATATAATAATATTGCTTATAGATCAGCTGATTTTCGGGAGCGTGGGTGCAGAGGTGTTGTCTCGTCTGTGTGTGTGTGTGTGTGTGTGTGTTTAGCTTAATAACTGTGTATTGTATATGTTAGGGTTACATATATATTATTAGTTTGACATGTATATTGAGATGTATACTTTGCCTCCTCCCCAGGACGTGATGTCTCGCGAGAAGGTAGAGGACCTGATGAGAGGATTGGCGTCCCAGCTGGCAGAGAAGGAGGACGTTATTCTCTGTTCTGATATCCGCAACAAACTCTTCGGCCCACTAGAGTTCTCCAGGAGGGATCTTGGTTAGTCCTTTTATCTTATGCATTTATTTTATTTATTATTCTACAAAAAAGTTGGTACTGGAAGTTAGATCATCTATACATTTATTATATTATTATTGTAGTATATATTTTGAAAATACATATACAGTACTAATAGGGTTGGAATAATTTGACAGTTGTTCGGAAGTTTGTACTTTATTTAGCAAACTGAACCCATTACCGACTGGAGACGTTCCGGAACGCCATGGCAATTTACAGATTTTAATGCCTCTTGAAGCCTGTAGAATCGAGTGCGAGGGAGCGGGAGCGGGGTAGGCTATACGTCCTTCCCCCAGCCAGCCGGCCACGGCACTGAAGACTCTGAGTCAGAGTCTCGCGAGATATTCAGCGCTGCCAAAGGCAAATGTTGCCTGGTAGCTTCAAAATATAAGTTCCATAAGAATTAAACTAGCTAACATAATCTACCTTCGATCTAGTTTCCGATTCCAAATCGAAAGAGCCCCCAAGACCTCCCTTACAGATAAATTTGTGAGTTTTGCTAGAAAAATGGTTCGGCCATAGGCCGGTTCCTCCTAAATTGCAGGCTCGCTGTTGCTTGTCAGGAATTAATCTAGAACTAAATGGTACGGAAGATCATAAAATAACCAAACTAATGAAGCGAACGTCTTAAAATCTCAAAACTAATGGGGCTAATCATGAAGGAGGAGGTGTCCAACAATCCCCCCTTTAACCCTTGTCTAGCAGGGGGGTTTTGGGCTTATTTGGGCATATTCAGGCCCTCCTGAATGATCAATCAAGTATCTGCATGAAATTAAATGTATTCAGCAAAAAACTAGACGCTAAAAGCTTCAAAATGAGACCAGAACGAGCTACATAGCACTCGTCGTTCTCACGCAGTGCTACCACTAACATGGGAGTTTAGCGTATAGCGGCATATTTTTTCCAGCTACGCTCACTACTGGCTACACTGCCGGCCTCTCGATAACAGAGGGAGCGTGAGTCAGTTGGCGGCGGTAAGCCCTGGGTGTCGGACGTGTGGCCTGCTGCGCTCCCGGCCATTTGCACTCGATTTTAACCCTTTAAAAGCCTTAATAATGTTCCTAACTTGCTGCAAATTGGAGCCCGACTTAAATCCACCCCCGCCAGTTAAGGGTTAAACAGGATGGGAGGAAGCTGTCCGCAAGTGCCGCCATCTAGCTCTCTTCACTACATTCACCACTATTTTCTAGTCTACAATATTTTCCATCCTTCTTTTCTTTTTTTTAATTCAATTCCTTTTCTTATTTCTAAATCCCCACCTTGTTCTCTCATACCCAGGTGCCTTATACGTCATTCTGTCCGCAAGTGCTTCCACCTCTGTTTTTTGTTTTATGTGTATGAAGGAAACAAAAGTCATATCTTCCAGTAACAAGTGTTTCCCCCCCCCCCCCAAGTTGAAAGAGCGATAGAGAACCAAATTTAAGATAAGTTATAATATGTCTGGATGCACGGAGCCTGAATCAGTTTAAGTCATAGGACGAGGGAAAGACATCCCTTTTGTATTGTCTAAATAAATTTCCTTCCCTTTCTCTTATTTATATTGACATCTTTATCGCTTGTTTACATCTTTACTTTGTTCTGTCGTACACAGGTGCCCTTAACATCATGAGAGGACGAGACAATGGCCTGCCCGACTACAACACTGTCCGCAAGTGTTTCCATCTGCCCCCTGTACAGTCCTGGACGGATATCAACCCACAACTGTCACTGGAGAACCCGGATCTCATAAGTAGAATTAGGGAACTGTATGCTGGGGACCTCATGAATGTTGACCTGTGAGTACCTCATGCCTCCAGTTCAATATTATCAGTATCATCTTTTATTATCTTTCCGTATCGTCTATTAACCCTTGTCTAGCGGGGTGTTTTGGGCTCATTTGGGCATATTCAGGCCCTCCTGAATGATCAATCAAGTATCTGCATGAAAAGAAATTTATTCAGCAAAAAACTAGGCGCTAAAAGCTTCAAAATGAGACCAGAACGAGCTACGTAGCACTCGTGGTTCTCTTGCAGTGGTGCCACGAACATGGGAGTTTAGCGTATAGCGGTATATTTTTCCCAGCTATGCTCACTACTGGCTACACTGCCGGCCTCTCGAGAACACAGGGAACATGAGTTAACCTCTGAAGTGCGCATGGGGGGTATGAGACACCTCTGCCTGTGTGCACGTATTTGAGCTGTTTCCATCACTAAAATATTTATTTTACCATAAATAGCATTAATACTTCTCCATATGTGCCTATTATAGGTTGATTATAAAGGTATTAACCTGTTACAACAATAAAACAAATGGAAACAGCGTTTGGATGGTCAAAATCGGCGATACAGGCCGGGAGTTACATAATGTATGGCTGAGGCAACCTCCTTTCCTGCCACTTTTCCCCAAGTCTGGAGAGACACTGTCGATCAATACTCTCTCTCTCTCTCTTGCACTCGCTTGCTAACAGTGATGACAATGCCCTGCTTGCAACTCGCTAATGTTAGCACAAAAATATACCACAGAATATAGGTGATAACTGAAGGAGGGGAGGAAAGTGGGGAAGGAGGGGAAGTAGAGGAGTGATATTTGGCATGGCCCAGGGGCAAAAAAAAAAAAAAAAAAAAAAATTGGTGTTTTAAATTGATTTTTTTTTCCCCTGACTCTTAAGATTCTTCCCGCAGTTCCCGGGTTAATGGGCGGCGATAAGCCCTGGGAGTCGGCTGTCTGGCCCGCTGCGCTCCCGGCCATTTGCACTCTATTTTAACCCTTTAAAAGCCTTAATAATGCTCCTAACTTACTGCAAATTGGTGCACGACTTAAGTCGAGCGCCGCCAATAAGGGGTTAATGATATAATTTACTGTCAATGTTAGTACAATTCCTGCCAAAATATGCAATCCATGCATAATTTATTTGCAAGTCAATGGGTTACCCCAAAATGTAATCCCACAAGGAACGCATACACTGCGTTAATAAAAAATATGTTTAATAAAAATCGAAAATTTATATATTTTAATATAAGCGTGTGTAAGCCTTGTTCACTCATAAGTTGCACTCTTGGTGACGAGTCACAGAAGGGAATCCCAAATGGCAACTTAGCAGTAACTAGTGCTTGAGAGCATTCAGTTCAAGTATTACTGAGCCACATCTAACTTGTTTAAAACGTGATTAATGAGAGCACTCTGCACGATCACTTTCAATTAGTTTGGTCTTACTCATTTATTATTATTGCATAGTCAATTATTATTATTTATTATTGTGTTATGTCTGTACAGCTACGTGGGCGGTATGCTTGAGACCCAGGGCGGCCCGGGACCACTGTTCAGAGCCATCATTAAGGAACAATTCACCAGACTCAGGGATGCTGACAGGTTTTGGTTCGAGAATGCTGACAATAAGTAAGTTTGTCGGGTTTTTTTTTTATGTGCACAGTATGAGAGTGTGACGATATTTTTTTTTATGTGGAGGATGTTAATTAAACGGAGGCAATTTTGTTTTAAGACTTAAATGAATATGAGGAGAAATTTATAAACATAAGCATAAAACTGTATTGCTTTGGTCATATTATAATTTCCAAACACATAATTATAACTATAAAGTGCATATATAGGTACATAACTTAAATTTAATATTGCTCTCTGTTTATCACAAACATGCATAATTTAACTATTTCTGCTAAATGTTGATGTTTATGGCTCTAACTTCCTTATATCCTAAAAGTGGTCAATATTCCTCTAACCTGTGTACTCTATACTTCCCCCAGTCTATTCTCCCTGGATGAAATTGAGGCCATCCGTAACGTGCGGCTGTGGGACATCATCGTCAACGCCACCTCTGTGTCCCCCGACGAGATCCAGCGTGACGTGTTCTTCCACCACGACGACGACCCCTGCCCCCAGCCGGTCCAGCTCACCTCCCGCAACATGATGGATACCTGCGACTACCTCAAGGGCTTCGACTACTTCCAGGTGACTATTCTATCTATCTATCTATTTACTCAGGCCCAATCCCCACTTTTCCTATTTCCTATGTATCAGTTAAGATTGTCGGTCACTCTGAACCCTATCCCAGACCCTCAGAAGGGATAAATTTAATAAGGCTCCTCCATCATTGACAACTTCGCCTATTAATAATAATAGTCTCCATTCAACATCCTGCGCCAGCATTTTGAATAGCCCGCGCGGAAGTATCATGGAGTACTCGTCATAAGTGCACGCTTAATTCCCTCATAGGATCGTCATTTTGATCGGGTACCCTACAGAAAAAAACTCTGTAAAAAGAAAAAAGAAAAATAACTTAATATCTGTTATCATATGACTTGCCATATACGTGGATTTCTCATGCTTTGCTTCCCCGACACCAGGCCCCCTAGCGGCCATCCTCGTCCTTCCAACTTCCGCGTCCCTACCGTCAACAGGGCTCGCGCCGTGTCCACTTCATTCGACGTTCGCAGAGCTTCTAGTGAGTCCTTACTCATTTGTATACATCTGTGTTGTAGTACCAGGGTTTAGATTAGCTAGCACGGCTGCCCGTTTGGTAGGTCCGCAGGAAGTGTGTGTTATATTAGGGTACCATTGTCACAGGCGTCTACGAGTCCCGGATTGTCGTACCTCGTGTGTTGTTGTTGTGTTTACTTAGCTAGAAGGCGACCATTCTACGAGGCATGATACAGACTGTCAATATTGAGGAAAGTACATGCCATTGTCTTCAGATATCAGCAAAAGCTCTGGTTTAAGGGTGTCTGCACGTGGTGCTCCGCCTTCCAGGGTTCGTGTTTTGCTTGGGCCCCTTGGTGGGCCTCCCTCTTCGATGCACTGCTGCTGGGTGCCGGAGCGTCGCCTGCCGGGATGCTCTTCGGACCACGTGGTCGGCCTAGTTACGGGTCTCCGGCTTAGGCTTCAGGTAATTTAGGCTTCTAAATTTTCTGTCATGATTTTATGCCTATGTATGCCCCCTTGTTGTGGTTCATGCATGCGGGCTTGTTCATTTGGGGTAAGGGAGACGTCCCTATATGTCATTATGTATACTATATATATGCGGGACTTCGGGAAAGGGGCTGTGCCAAACCCGTTTCCCGGTAGTTTTTGTCGGTTCCGGCGGCCCCGTGCGGTGGGTCCAAGTTATCCGTCTCTAACGGGTAGGAACGGTCAAAAGATCCCGGCGTGGTTTAGCTGAACCACACTCTCCCGGCGGAATTGCATTCCTAGCAGGGCTACAAATTCGGCCCGCCGGGTTAACTCGCCCTGACTGGCCCCGTGACACGTTAAGACTTTATCGCCTGCGGCGCCACGAGTCGAGTGTACACGAAGTGATAAGATTAGTTTTGCAAACTTGTTCAGTATGATTAGACACTAAAAGGGTCAAGGGACCTGTGGCTCTTGTCACAGGTAAGTTATTGAAAGTCAGCTAGACAGATCCGGCGGAAGGTTACAGTAGTGGTGTACTATAGCTAATTTTCCGGCGGATTTGGGTTAGGATGTTTAATACCTCGCAGGTTATCCTTATGAGCATTGATTCCTGGAAAAAAAAATCCAGTCCTCAGAGACTGCTTCTCCGGCGGAGTTGGACATCTGAGCCCGGCGGAGGGGGGGGACCCTCTCATTACGGCAACATGCCTAGGTTTGAACTTTGCGTCACGCCTACTTGCTCCCTTTTACCCATTTTTTCTCACAAACTTTGCATAAAGTGCGTAAAGTGTTTAGATCGCTCGAGAGGCGTGTGGTTGTCAAAAAGATGCGCCATTTGCTCTGAATTGAAAACCGCCTTGCTGGCAAAGAAAGACTTATCATGTTTAGCAGCCTTACATGAGATTAAAGGCACATTTAATTCTTATGCAAAGGACACAGCCCATAAGGCGCTTCAGTGTGATGACGAAGTCCTTTGGGAAAATCTCATTAAGTCACCTTTAGTGAAATCCGGCTCTTCCAAATCTGTCGGACCCAAAGTCAAAACAAAAGCCCTCAGCAAAGGGGTAGTGAGTAGTAGCAGTAAGAGCGAAGTCACCGAGGTCCCCTCCTCTGACCGTACCAAGAGGAGACGATCGCCCTCACCGCGGCGGAAGTCGAGGTCTAGGTCGAAGTCCCCCCGGAAACATTCTCGCCACTCCGCCTCGGACTCTTCCCGGTCTCACAAGCGCCGGAGAGAGGAATATGAGGACACGTCTAGCAGCCGGCAGGACACTCCTCAACCGCCTCCTCCCACACCTCCCTCTGACACACCTATACGTGATGCAGGGGAGTCGGAAATAGGATCTGAGTCATTGGAATCCACACCTAGTCATGAACATTCTGTGCGTGTGCCTCCTAATGTGACTTTTGCCTTACCAAAATTGAATGTTGTCCCTCGTGGTGTTAGATCGACAGGCCCGAGTAGGGTGCTAGCCGACCAATATAGAGGTTCTCCGGCGGGGGCCCATTTAAGCTCACAAGTGACTCATGACTCCCAGCCCATAGCGGCAGGGGGGTATTGGCGTCACTCAGAACCACCTCTTTCACTCCTTAACGTCATTCCAGAACGGACTGAGGACGGTAACATAAACGTGTTACCATCGTCAGTGCCAGATTTGTCTTGGCCCCCGGCGGATAATGAGGTAGAATTACAAGAGACCTTGGAGTAGAGTGAGGAGCCGGCGGACGGAGTGTTCTCCCCGGCTCCTCAATCTATCCCTAGTAATTATTCTGAGGCTAGTTCACATTCATCCAAAGATCCCTATAGGAAATGGATGACTTCTGATCAGGTAAATGAGTTATTACATAAAGTGATACAGCATTATCAAATCCCTGCCTCGTCAGATCCCCCGGTTACTCTCTCAGCTGCCCCCCCTAGCACCTCTGTTATCAGACCTCTAGACCCCCCAGTATTCACTCCTTGTCCAACCCCGGTGGTAGCAGCTGCCCCAGGCCCTACAGTGCCGGCGACGCTAGCTATGTCCACCCTCAGGGTTGTTACTGATGTCCAACCTCCTCCTTTAGATAAGGCGCCTCTGAGGAAGGGCCCCATGCCCCTCCCCTATGGTACTGACTGCTCTTGGGTACCTGTGGTACCAGAGAACCCCTTTTAGCTCAACCTTCGGTGTCAGGGGACCCCCCAGTTCCCGATGAGTGGTCCATTGAGATCAATAAGAGCCTTAAATTTAGGGCCAAAGACGAGGCAGGGAGGGTATTGGATGTACTGATTAAGGGTGTACCAAGTTCACTTAACCCGGCTTATTTTGTGTATTCAGCCGCACCGGCCGTTCCTTCCGCCGCATCTGCAAGACTATTTGCTGACTGGTCGAAGGCTGATGGCATCCATGATGTCAAAGCCTTGAATGCTCTTACGCCGGAGTTGGCTACAACTCCGGCCCTGGACCAAGCTCAGACTCCGGTACTGCAGATGGGGCAGGTGGGAGTAGGCCCTTGGGTAGATTGGGAGTTAGAAGCTCAGGTTTTTGCCACTACTATCACCACCAAATCTTCTCATCAGATTCCTCCGGATAACCATACTTACTTTTCCCTGCCGGTATCCAAAGCAGAAGGGGTGTCCCCAGCCTTACTAACATTTCTGGCGGACCCCAAAGTGTCCCTACATGCCCTTGATGAACCTTTTTCTCCCCCCCCCCCCCCCCCCGGCTGCTCACTTGGAGCGGGATTTTAAGTTACGCAATAAAGCCTACCGGATGTTCTCTCAGTACTTGGTCAGTCATCAAATAGCCGCCTCTCTTGCACGCACTATCTCGGTCATAGCTGACCCCCAAATTAGAAAAGCTACTGAGCTTTCTCGTAGACTCTTGCTACAAAACGCCATTCAGTCACTAGGGGACATTAGAATTGCAATTTTGGAAGCGGTTCGAGCCCGCCAAGATCTGAGAGTGCATCTGGTGAGGAAGTTGCTGGCGGACATAGGTCGCCGGGTAACTCTCTTCCCGGTTCTTACTGCCACCCTACTTAACTCCGAGACTTGGAGTCTGGTTTTTAATATGGTGAGTGGGTGGAAGCAGGTTACCTCCCAAGTTAGGAAGGACCCACCTAAGAAACCCTTTCATAAATCAAAGGGCGGAAACAAACCATACCAACTCCAACCTAAACAGTCATCAAGAGACCCCAGACCACCTCCTCAGCAGGGAGGTAATCAGCACAAACCCAAACAAGGTAAACAGCACAGGTATAAGGGTAAGGCCCCATACAAAGGTCATCAGGGCGCTGCACCAGCCAAAACTAGTCCAGCGTCTGATGCCAACCCACCTCCCCCTCCAAAAAACTAGCCACTCATACTCTCCGCATCCCAGGGCCGAGCTCAAAGGCCTAGGATTGGAGAGTTGCCTTGAAGGACGAACCCCGGTTGCACCTGGGTTCGTTCCATTCATTCCGCTCAGCCTGGCCCAAGCATACCTGGGCCAGGAAGGTAGTGAGCAAAGGAATCACCTGGCGGTGGCGCCGGCGGCCTCGACTGCGTCGGCCGCAGGATTATACCGCAGTGTCTCAGGAGGAGGAGGCCCTTTTACAGGAAATGATTGCCAAAGAGGTCCTTATTTAGGTCAATGCCTATCAGCCAGTATTCACGTCAAGACTCTTCTTAGTGCCAAAAAGGGACAGTGTGCAGATGCGACCAGTTCTAGGTCTCTCGCACCTGAACACCTTTATAGAAAATTCACCCTTCAAGATGTTGACGGTACAGCACCTCAGACTCGCACTTCCGCCGCAAAGTTGGATGTGCTCGATCGATCTCAAAGATGCCTATTGGCATGTCCCTATAAACAAGCGGTTCCAAAATTTTCTCGCTCTGAGAGTCCGGCACGAGACTTATGTCTTTCAAAGGATGCCGTTCGGGTTGAACCTAGCACCGAGAGTATTTACCAAACTCGTCCGGCAAGCTCTTTTACCCCTGTTAGTTCGAGGCATACAGGTGTTTTGGTATCTGGACGATTGGCTAGTAGTGGCGAACTCTTTAGAATTATGTCAAGAACATGTAAACCAAGTGTTAGATCATCTACAAACCCTAGGGTTCAAGGTGGACTTGGCAAAGTCACACCTTGTCCCCTCAAGATTGGGAGATATTATTATTCAAGATTATTCAGTGGATAGGGCTGGTCTGGGACACCTACGCTCTGACTCTTACTCAGAGTGTGGACAACCGCAGCAGGTTTCGCAAGAAACTGTTCCGGTTCCTCCACAGTCTGGATACGACCAGGAAAACGTGGGATTTCCTGATCGGTTCTCTCAACTGGGTACAATTAACTGTCAAGTTGGGCCGATTGAAAGCCAAGCGATTAATCCTGGAAGGCAACAAAGTGTTCCCTCTCTTGCTGGAGAAGAAATTATGGCCAATTCCTCCATTAATCCACAACTTACTATCGGCCTGGACCAAGCGCGAAGTCCTCTACTCGGTCGTAACATGGGTTTCTCCCCCACCTACGGTATGGGTAGACACAGACGCCTTGGGGACCCTAGGTTGGGGATATCAGTCAAGCCTAGGCCACCAGGGTCAGGGCATCTGGATGACAGACAGCCAATCACATATCAACAAGCAAGAGCTTTTAGTTCCCCTGTTCTTTCTCCAAACTCACGGCAGGACATTGAAGAACAAATCAATAGCGTTCAGAATGGACAATCAAACCGCAGTTTTTTGCATTCAGAAACAAGGCTCAGTGAGGTCACGAGAGTTGTTGAACGTTTCAGAACAAATTTTTACCCTAGCCGACTCGCTAGGCATTTCCCTGCATGCCACCTACCTCCCCGGCGTAGCGAACGTCTGGGCAGACGCTCTCTCTCGCCGGCGGAGCACTCTAGTAGAATGGACAATCAAACAGGCTATCTTCAACAAGATGATTGCAAAGCCGGCCCGTCCACAGGTGGACTTGTTTGCGTCAGTAGAGAACCACAGACTCCCACTCTTTCTAACACGTCACAGGGTAACCCCGGCGGGGGGACCCGATGCATTGCTGGTGGACTGGAACAGGTGGACCTCAATCTATCTGTTTCCGCCGCCAGACTCTGTGTTAATGTGCAAAGTCATTCACAAACTGAGGGATTACCGGGGCCGGCTAGCTTTGATCGCGCCGCTTTGGCCGGCCCAGGTTTGGTACCACCAATTGCAACAGTGGTGCAGGACCCCGGTGTCCCTCCCGGTCTCCGTTTTCCACTTGGAAACGATAGGCAACCTTCGGACCTCGCTCAGTTTTGCCTTATGGATATTTACTATGCCAAATGGTTAAATCAATTTGGGCCAAGTGTCACTAAGAAGCTAATGAATCAGTACACACCGTCTACCAGGAGACAACATCAATCACATTGGAAAACATTTACAACCTGGATTGTTGAGTAAGGGCAAACGACTGCCTCGGGAGCCTTAATTTTCAAGTACTTAAACTATCTATTTGAGCAGAAGCATTTTTCGGTCATAACGCTAAAAAATCATCTGTCTGCCATTAGGACCCCTTCCTTGATCTCACCGGCCTTTCCATACCGCAGGCGGAGGAGAAAGGGTTTATGAGGGAGTGTTTCAAGCTTCGTCCACCTCCCCGCCAGCTCATGCCCACCTGGTCCCTTGATGAAGCCTTAGAATTGCTTCAATCGCGCAAGTATAATAATGCGCCGGATTTTGACTCACTTTTGAAAAAGGTTGTCTTTCTCATGGCACTTGCCACCGGAAACCAGGTGTCTGAGCTGGCGGCGATGAGCAACGAACCAAACTGTCTCAGGTTTGGGAGACTGCACGACCATGTTCAAATCGCGCCGTCTCCCTCCTTTATTGCTAAGAACGAACATTTAGACCATGTTTTTCTGAATTTTCCCTCCCGGCCTTAATGAGAGGCCTCATTCATCACCTTTTATGTCCTGTGCAAGCACTCACAAAGTTTATGAGGGCTGCGCATCTTCGCCAACCAGGTGTTTTATGGGTTAACCGGACAGGTAAACGTGTTACAAAACGGAAGTTAGCTTCCTTGCTTGTCGCCGTTATCAGGGAAAGCAATCCCGGCGTGATAGGCAGGGCTCACGATATTAGAAAATGGGCAGTATCCCTCAGATTTTTGCAAAAATTTTCAATTGACGATATTGCTAAGACCCAACTTTGGGCTTCCAATCATACGTGCCTTACACGCTACCTGTCTGTTGCTCTAGATAAACCAAAGCGTACCTGTGTAGCTTTACGGCAACGGGTACAGTAGGTATTGTTATATTTTAAGTTGTGTTGTTTTAGAAAACAAAAAGGGGGGGGGGGTGCGGAATAGTCCATATCCCCTCTGTACCCTTGGAGATTGTGATGCATCACGAGCTGTGATAGGACGGGTTCTACAGTTCTATTAGTTTTATTTATTTTTAAATGATAAGAAGATATATCGCATAGTTGCAACTATGTCTGTTTTACCAAAATGTACAAAATATATTACTGTACAATTAGTTTAAGGACAGAACAAATAACTACTGCAGAGTTATAGTTCTACAGGACACATGCGTGTCAATTTTTGTTTTCATTCATACGATCGATTGCAACAATCCGACCATGAGCAAGCAGTTTCTTAATGCCACGCACTGCTAGCTAGCAAATCTTTTCTACCTTTTTCTATTTTTGTATTGCATACAATAAAACTTAAGAAAATGTTATCCGGATTCTTCTTCCCTAATGTTAGGATATTTTACGAGTATCCCGCCTCCAGTCTTGATATTCAGGCGAAGTCGTCAATGATGGAGGGGCCCTATTAAATTATAGGTGTGATTCCCGAAGGGAAGTAGAGAAAACCTAATATTTAGTAGGGCCCCGTAATCATTGACGACTCGGGCCCTCCCAACCATCCCACTTCCCATTCGTTGATTTCCATAGTTTATTCTTGGTACAGTATATCAGTGAAGGACTAGGATGGCCGCTAGGGGGCCTGGTGTCGGGGAAGCAAAGCATGAGAAATCCACGTATATGGGAAGTCGTATGATAACAGATATTAAGTTATTTTTATTGAGTTTTTTTTCTGTAGGGTACCCGATCAAAATGACGATCCCATGAGGGAATTAAGCGTGCACTTATGACGAGTACTCCATGATACTTCCGCGCGGGCTATTCAAAATGCTGGCGCAGGATGTTGAATTTAGACTATTATTATTAATAGGCGAAGTCGTCAATGATTACGGGGCCCTACTAAATATTAGGTTTTCTCTACTTCCCTTCGGGAATCAAACCTATAATATGGTACATTTTGATACATAAATTACATACATTTTCACGCATGTAAGTTACAAAATATTTCTTAAGGGTAAATGAGTGGGTTGATGACAAATAAACTATTTAAATGTATAGATTTACTAATTCATATGATATCATCCTACGAAAGGGCTCCGAAGTGACGTACATCTACTCGTGCATACTATTGGCAGCCGTACCCCTTCTATGTGCCGGAGCAGGATATGCCACCGTCAAGTTCCAGAACTCAAGGAGACGTCAGTTTAAGACCAAACAAGAGGAGAACAACAATGGTCGCAGTGTTGATAAGATGATGGTGAAGGAGTGGCTGCATCAGGTCAGTTCTATTTATGTATGGCATTATCCTGTAAAATATTATATAGTCCAAACAATATATATATATATATATATATATATATATATATATATATATATATACGTTATATATATATTATATATATATATATATATATATATATATATATATGTATACCGGTATATATCCCAGTATTTGTATATATATACCGGTATATATATATATATATACTGTATATATATACCGGTATATATATATATTTCCAAAAGCTATCTCCCTCCTAGGAGACGTGACTAACATATATACAATACGTCAATATATATAAATACAAGAACATGGAAAAAAAAGGAAAACAAAACTAGGACATTCACACAACTACACATAATAACTAGGACATTCACACAACTACACATAATAACTAGGACATTCACACAACTACACATAATATTTAAAACTAGGACATTCACACAACTACACATAATATTTAAAACTAGGACATTCACACAACTACACATAATATTTAAAACTAGGACATTCACACAACTACACATAATATTTAAAACTAGGACATTCACACAACTACACATAATATTTCGTTCAAATAACACAAAACCACCGATATACAGTACTTCGTACATTCTAGTACTCATATTACTGATTTAGCTAAAGTTAGTATGATTTTTTTTCTTTTAATAATGTATACTACTAAATACCCAATTTGAATCAAGGATATATTTATTGAATGATGATAAATTATAATATAATTCATATGATGTTGCTTTACAAAGATGTGTAAATGTATAACTTTAACATCTGAGTTGTATTTATTGATTTTATTAACTAAATCCTTTTTACATCCCTAGAACCACAAGCGTATCGTAAAGGTGAAGTTTGGTCCCAAAGATGAGATATCGACTGTAAACCGTAAAGGAGAAAAGATGCGTCGGGTGCCTCTACACGGGGTTGACACTCTGATGGTGGAGTTGACGCAGGACCCACGCAGGAAGCCTATGGTTATGATCAGGCCTCCCAAAGATCATGACCTGGTACTGGAGTTTGACACGGAAGCTGCCCGACGCAAGTTCATTAACAAGCTAGAGCAGTTTATGCACTCCCAGCGCAAGACAGTTGAGAAGGTTCATACGTACAAAGAACAGATGTTGGCCAATGCAGAAACCAAGGAACGCCGACAAAAACGCCTAGAGCAATTTTTCAGGGAGGCATATGAGCTTACCTTCGGCCTTAAGCCAGGTGAGAAGCGCAAAGTTGAAGAATTAAAGGGTGATGTGGTGATGGTAATGCGTACATCTTTATCCAAGAAAGAGTTTGCTGGAGCCTTGGGAATGAAACCAGATGATATCTTTGTTCGTCGGATGTTTAATATCGTTGACAAGGACAGTGATGGACGTATCTCATTCCAAGAGTTTTTAGATACAGTTGTGCTGTTCAGTAAAGGTACCACTGATGACAAGCTACGCATCATCTTTGACATGTGTGACAACGATCGCAACGGTGTCATTGATAAGACAGAGCTCTCAGAGATGTTGCGTTCACTTGTGGAAATCGCGAAGACCAACACTGTCAGCAATGAAGAGGTAGGTTTTAGCTGGGTCAGAATAACTTTTAGAGACTAAAAAAATAGTGCTGTAGTTTTCATTTCAAAAACTGTATCTCGTTTGAATTAGTTATAACTATTTATTGTTTATTCATTTTCTGAAAGTATCTACCATTTAATTGTCTCTTTGTATCTACTTATTGATTTTGTCATCACTTTCTTTATATACATACTTTCCTTACTCTCACTATTATATTTAATTTCTGTAGTTTTCCATTGTTTACATATATTTTGCACTTGTTCTGTACTCTTTCTCTTTACTATGTCCCTTATAAAGTTTGCTGACTCAAAAAAAATCTCCAGGTAGAAGAGCTTATCGATGGTATGTTCAGTTCCTCTGGCATCGACCACAAGGAGTCCCTCACATACGATGACTTTAAGCTTATGATGCGGGAGTACAAGGGTGACTTTATCGCCATTGGTCTGGACTGCAAAGGAGCCAAACAGAACTTCCTGGATACCTCAACTAATGTAGCCAGGTAATAATAATAATAATATAATACTTTTTATTCACCCCAGTACAGAGGGGACCATACTGGGGTCCATATATACCTTACAGTAACATAAATATATATAAATATATATAAGCTACTGTACATAGGCTACATAAAATAAAAAGAAATTAAATAATACCCAGCTTGCTATCATGTAGTTCACAGCACTGCCTCAACCAAAAACAGTGGTCATCAAACTACTGTGTTACCAAAACCACTGTCCTAATTGTGTACAGTACCATGCCTCACATAATTTAGCTTCCGGTACAGTATGTTGCTACAGTACAGTATAGGAATATCGGTACTGTACTGCACTATGAGGATCAGTACCGGTATGCTAATTCTGTAGAGTAGCAGACCTGAAATCATTACTTAAGGTTAATGATAGAGCAACTTCCTCCAGTGTGCCTGGATCCTGGAGGTGTACACTATGCTTGGAGTTTGTAGCATTTTAATGATCCTGTTCTCAGAAGTGTTAAGGCGCTGAATGAATTTATATGTTAGCTTTCTAATGAGTGATTTGTAACAGTGTAAGTTCATATAGGCACATAGCGTACTTGTACTCTCATATTTTGAGAGCCCCAGAAACATTTTCATGATATTGTGATATGAGATACTTAGTCTATTCACTGTAATTTTCTTATAGTTCCACCATAGTTGTGCTGTATACATTGGTGAGCAGTAGGAGTTGAACAATGTTATTTTTGTATCCCATGTGCACATATGAAATTTTCTTAATATTGAATTTCCCTGCATGTAAAGTTGCCTTCGCTGACGACCCATATCCTCATCATCTGAGCGATCACATGAAATATAGTGTCCTAGATACTTTACTTTACTTACTTCTTCTATAATTTCTTCATACAAATGGAATTTAGGTAGCTTTGATTTCAATAGAAGGTTAGATTTAAATATTATGATATTGCTCTTTATAGGATTAAATTTGACTGAATGTTCGATTCCAAATTTTTCACATACTCTTAATAATTTATCCAGTCCTGCTCCAGAGGGCGCGATTAAGGCTAGGTCATCAGCATACATGAGATGATTTACAATGGTGCTGCCAATACAGCACCCAGTGCGAGGTATTTTATGTTGCCTCGAGAAAGTTGGTTTAGCCAGACTTTTAAAGCTTATCATATAAATTGTTACCGGTATATGGAGAACTGTCAATTACATAAAGCTGGTGTCACACGAACGCTTTGTCTTGCAATGAGCAAGTTTTTATTGTAATATTTTGAGGCTCTTTCACATTGGAATCGGAATCTAGATCGAAGGTTGATTATGATGTAATTTATATTTTGAAGATGCCATACTACCATGGCACATATAAATTGTCAGAAAAAAACTCCTGTGACACTGGCTTACAGCTTCACAGTCATTGTATGTGTTTGTGGCCGAGTGAGAAGATCGGTAAGGTGTACAACTGGCGAGGATTGATGAGGAAGACACCACTAAAATACTACCCACCTAGTTAGTGGCTCGGTCGACCTCTGAATCCGGCAGACCAACTAGAACCTGTTTCTCCACATGGAAATACATAGGGGTTGTACAAAAGTAAAAATAGTTTTAATACATACATACATACAATGGTTTAGCGTCATTTTTCCATTACATGCATTGTAACGGCTCAGACGGGGTTGCTTTTCAGTAGTTTGAGTGTACTGTAGTACAATAAAGTCCCGCCACAGCACTGCCCAACCAAGTCATCACTGTTGTTGTTGTTGTTCCCTAAGCTGCCTGGCCGAACAGCCCCGAGTCCTTAAGAAAGGCCATGGCCACGGTCGGGCTTTCCCACAGAGCTCTCAAAGAGTGTAAATTGTGCTGTTGGCATAAGTGGTTGTGTGAAATGCAGTCTTCTATTATGTGTTTAATGGTATGGGGTGCTGTGTTACAACCCGGGCAGGTGTCGACAACGGAGTCATCCAGTCTATTCTGATAGCTCAGAAGAGCTGGATGGTGTCCGCATCTCAGCCTGGCCAGGCGGACTCTGTCCTCGCGAGGAAGGGAGGATTCAGAAGGATGGATTTCGGGAGGTCGTGCTTGCAGCTGCGTGTTGTCTATGAGCGAGTGGATGGAACGGCGAGTGATATGAGTATGGATGTGCTTCCGGAAGTTGGTTTGGGGTGGGCAGGGAGGGAGAGAAGACGGTATTTGTGTGTGATAGCGTGTGCTGGGTGTTGTTTTGATATTTCTTGGTGTCTGTGGGTGTGTTGCCATGTAGTGTAGTGGGTGGTGTTGATTCGTGGAGGCTGCTGCCAGGAATTGTGTGCCTCTCATGTCTAGATGATCTTTGACTTTGAGGACTTTGGTTTCTTGATGTAGGTGATATGTGGATGTCGTAGCTTTGCATCCGGTGATGATTTTCAGGGCTTTATTTTGAATAGTTTGTAAGGTCTTATGATGTGTTTAAGCTAGGTTAGAAGCCCAGGCCGGGCTTGCGTATTCCATCACTGATTTTATGTATTGTTTGTAGACTGTGGTGGTGGTTTCTTTGTTGTGTCCAAATTTCGTGTGGGCAAGTGATCTGAGGGCGTTTAGTCTGGGTGTCCGTTTCTTTTTCGTGTTTGTGGTGTGCTGTTTGAATGTCATTTGGGTGTCGTATGTTACTCCTAGGATTTTGGATGTGTGTGTTGTTTATGATGAGTTCCGGGACGTAATCATGCTCTCCTGTCCAGCTTGTGAGGAGGGTTGCAGTGGATTTAGCTGGGGCTAAATTGAGTCTGTTTGTAGTGCACCATTCATGTAATGTGTCGAGATAGTCTTGAAGGAGTCTTGTTGCTGTGTCTGGGTTTTGGTGTGTGCTTGTGAGTGTTATGTCGTCTGCATAGGAGGCTATGGTTATTTGGGGTGAATTTGGTGTATTTATATCATGCATGTACAGATTGAAGAGTGCGGGCGACAGGACGGATCCTTGCGGGACTCCGTTTGGGAAATTTCTAATGCTAGATGACTGACCGGCAAAAGATACGTGTGCACATCTGCCTGCTAAGAAGTTGGCCAGCCATCTTTTTGTGTTGTTGTGCATGTTTGTGTTGTAGATTTTGTTTGTTAGGTTGTGGCGGGGGATGGCATCGAAGGCTTTACTAATGTCGAGTGTGGCAAGTACTGATCTGTGTGGTGGTCTAGCTGAGTTGATGCCGTCAAAAGCTCTTTGTGTAAGGTCTGTAAGAAGAGTGTTTGTGGAGTGCAATGGCCTGAAGCCGTGTTGTGTTGGAGAAAGGCGTAAGTCAGGTGTCATCAGTTGTAGTACAAGGCACTCTATGACTTTGGAGGGGGTGCAAAGGAGTGTGATAGGGCGGTGTGAGGAGGGTAGCGTGGGGTCTTTGTTAGGTTTGGGGAATGTGATGATACCATGCTTCCAGATGTCTGGTATTGTGTTGTGTGAGTAGCTGTAGTTTGATATGTTAGTGAGTGCTTGTATGCCTTGTGGTCCCAGGTGTCTGAGGTGAATGTTGCTTATGTTGTCTAGGCCACAGGCGGGTGAGAGCTTGAGATTGTTGATGATATGCTTTGTCTGGTTGTTGGTGAAGGGTGTATAGTCAGGGTCTGTGGAGAATTGTCTTTTTCGTCGGATGACACGTCGGTCGTCTTTGTGGGGTTTTAGGTGACTGACATGAGAGAAGTGATTGATGAGAGTGTTTGCTTGTTGTTTACATGAAGGAGTAGAGTCTGTTGTTGTGATTGCAGCATGTGATTGTGTTGTGTTGCTGTTGGAAAGTGTGATGCTGTTTAGTGTTTTGTAGAGTTTTTTGGAGTTTGTTTTGTGATCGAGTGTTTGTAGGAAGTTATTCCAATTTAGTGTTTGTTCTTGTATTTTGTTGTTTATCTGGATATTGAGTGCTTGAATTTGTTGATTGATGTCTTGTGTGTGGGGTGCTGGGGAGTGTTTCAGTGTGTCGCGTTGATTGTAATGAAATTAATTTTGAATTAAATTTTCATGCACGATGTTTATTTATACAATTGCGTAAGTAGAACTAGTGATTATTTTAAATATTTAAATGGATTCTATCATTCTTGAAAATGCACAACAACAAGGCACTTAAAATAGTTGGCACTTGTGATAAATATTTTGAGCTTAAGGGGGTGACAGGCTTTTTTTGTTTTTCTCTCTTTTTCTCTCTTTGTCTGGCTTGTATCTATTCGGCCCGATTCAGCTTACTGTTGTAAGTGGTTTATCCCCATCCAGGTGTCAATTTCTTCCTGGTGAGCGATAGCGAACCAGCATTGTATGGAGAAATCCGGCTTCACCGGAGACATTTTTCTATCTAAAAATTTAGCCTGCTGTCAAAAACTTTAAAAAAAATATGCTGGCTCGCCAGGAAAAAATCGACACCTGGGTGGGAGTAAACTTCTTAAAACAGTAGGCTGAATGGGGCCGAATAGATACAAGCCAGAGAAAGAGAGAAAAGGAGAGAAAAAAAGCCTGTGACCCCCCTTAATACAGTTAACCCCTGCACTGCATGTTCCCTTTTTTATGGTTAATTAAATATTTTGTAATAAATATAACATGTCTTTAGCATCATATACAATAAAAGGTTTAAAGTTTGATTTCTCTAACATTATGCATGATAATAAATGTCAGGTTGTAATACTGTATATAACCTTGTTTTTAAACAGTCAAAATAATACTGCATTGCTTTAATTGGCACAGTTGATGATTAAATAAGAGTAGATGGGAATGGTAAGATATAAATGCATGTAGATGTTTATATTACTAAAGCTAAATTATAACAAATCATAAATTATAACACACTCTCTGCAGCTTTGTTATTGTGTCCACCAATATGGAATACAGAGTGGACATGTCTTCACTCGGCCAAAATGCTTGTCTGTCGTCGTCTTTCAGACAAATGAGAGTTGGAGGTCATTGTGGAATTTGGAGATCACAATGCACAGGGAGACTTTTCAATATTCGCCAAAGATATATAACAATAGCTGCACTTTGGCACTTTTGTCTCTCCTGATAGACTGATCTAAACTAATCTACACAAGGGAGTCACCTACACTCCTACAGGGATTGCAAGATGCATCAACATCGAAATTCCTAACTGCAACAGGAGGAGCACTAGCGCCAAAACCATTTATCTTGAATTTCCGAGATACTCGATTGTCTATAATCCTAATCTCAGAACCCTGAACCTCTGCATCAACATTATTTCGAGTAGGATACCCCAAAGGGGGCAGAGCTACATTGTGCTCGATTCGAAGGGGTAGATATGGACCAAAGTTCATTGACAACCCTGTTTCTCTCGTGTGGATCTTTATAGCTTTGGGTATAATGGTTGATTAAGACATGCTGACTATGATTCTGAAGAGGGTTTTGTACAACATTATTTGAGTTACGAACGAAGATATTTACCAAAATGTTTAATGGCTACTGAATCTCTGATCTCTGGTGCTAGGGTGATGTCAGTGAAACTCCCTACAGACTAATCTAATGTGAATGTTCTTTTGAATGAGCCTACCATTGATCTCTTAGCTAGTCCCTAGCCAACAAAACCAGCACAACTCTAATTCCATATTGGTGGACCTCAATGCTGATCAGAATGCGTCCATATCAATAACCTTTTCTATATGTATTACAGCACTATGTATGCTTGTTAGATTACTATAGTACTGTATATTCTTTAACCTGGCGAGTTTGCACTTGGTTCCTTTGAGCTATAAATTCTACTTATTGCTGATTGATTGTTTCCACATAGCGAGTTGATAAGTTATTTTGCCTTTATATTGACTTTGTCCCAGTTTTGGTTTGTTTAGTTTGCAAATTTTACATTTTGATAGTACAGCTTTGTATAGGTCTTGTGTTTGTTATTGCAACTGTAAGATGTTATTCGGACAGTACAATCAGCTCAAAGTAGAGGTCTGTAAATGGAAGCGACTAAGTGCAATATCACCAGGTTAAGAAAAAATGAACTATAAAATCTGTCTTTAACAAAATCCTCTTTTAGTGAGTTTGAACCTTTGTAATGTATCTCGCTATTAGCTTGTTAGAACCCACCATATCACCCTGCTAGCTTATTAGATCCATCTAGCACATCCCCCTGCTATCTTGCTAGGAGCTTGTATAATAATCCTTGCTAGCTTATTAGTACCCCCCTTGTTAGAAGCTTGCAATATATCTCATTTGGCTTATTAGAAACCCTCTAACACACCCCTTGTTTCTTGTTTTGTTTTTAATTTGTAATATATATATATATATATATATATATATATACAGGTATATATATATATACTGTATATTCCTGCCAGCTAATTAAAACTTCACTAACATAACATAACTGTTAAACCCTTGTAACATTATTCTTTCAAACTTAATTGAACCCCTTTAGCATAGCACTCTGCTAACTAATTGAAAACTCCATAACTCCTTAAGCCACAAAATAAATTTTCAAAGCTGAAAAATTGCCTTGTGTTGACGAAAGCATAATTATATTGAAGGAAGCACTTGTCATCCCATGTTCTATGAAAATCTTCTAATGATTGCAATCATAAAACATCAAACATAACTTCTTACTGAAGACGTTAAGGTTGACAAGTGCTACGTATTCTTGTTTTAAACTCTTTAATAATAATTTACAGAACATATGTACTGTATTATAATCGCTATTTAGCATGCTGTGCCTCTAGTACAAGTTTATGAAGCCTGCTTTCACATAGCCCTTTACAAGCTAAATCAAGCTTGTATAGCAAGTCCCCCTAAGGCTTGAATTATTATCACAAAATTATACAGCCTGTCCACTGATATATTAACATAGTCATTGGCAGGAGCAATTTACCCTTTAAGCTTATGCAATTATCCACACTAAAGCTTGTCCACTGCTCTAACCCTGCTCTAACCTGCACTAATCTGGTTGCTGCTGCTGAACTAACTGATGCCACACTAACTGGGATCACCACTACCACTACCACCTCCACCACTGCTACCACCACAACAACAGTAAAAGGTATATATTTCCCTGATGTCGAGCATAGTATTTGAAAAGGGCAGATGAAGATTAAAGTGTGTGGTGTTTTAATCATATCTTGGACTTTATGGGTTGTGTTTGATAGTTATAGAACACTTTATCCCCTTCGTAGTAAAAAGCAAATCTGTTCTATTTACCAAGTAGTCAAAGAGCCTTTTCAGGAAAGTACCACACACCTCTACTAACCTGTTTTATATCCACAGCAGTTACCCCATAAAATATAATGTGTTGTGTAGTAACAATATATTGCATGTTCAAACAGTATACTTCTGCTAACCTGTAAACATATACTGATGAAGCTAACACAATTCTAACTAATCAAGCTATAAACTATTATATAAATATGAATGACAGTACTACAATTTTATTTATGCGTTGTCTTAGTTGCGACTTGCTTTAACCTGTTCACCTGGCATGCATGGTCATGAGAGTATGGTTTGTTGGCTAAATAGAAGTTCAGTTGACAAGATATGAACCTGGGACAATTGAGACCATTTAATTAACCTGTATGATGGTTTAATTCAGCCAGCTCTCCACAATGTCTGCCCAAGTTTCATATCTTGGCAATTGTACCAGCTTTGACTTGGAAGGTAAAGTATTAATCACGCTGATTGTAGAATATGACACAAATTATATCTAACAGTACGGGTAACCTGTTGCACAATGGTAGTGCGTTCAACTCACAAATGAAAGGTTTAAGGTTGGGATTCCCTGTCAAGGTGAGACTGATGGTAAGTCATCTTACACCCGATGCTTATGTTCATCTGCAGTAAATAGAAACCTGGAGCAAGTGGACATTTATTGTGACATCCCATCTGGGGAAGTAAACTGTGTTAACCTGGTTAATATGGTAGTTGCCCGGCGTGACTGAAGCTGCTCCAAGGACTCTAGGACACAGTCCACCTGGCCAGGCTGAGATGCGAACACCATCCAGCTCTGAGCTATCAGAAGAGACTGGATGACTCCGTCGTCGACACCTGCCCGGGTTGTAACACAGCACCCCATACCATTTAACACATCATAGAAGACTGCATTTCACACAACCACTTATGCCAACAACACAATCTACACTCCTTGAGAGCTCTGTGGGAAAGCCTGACCATGGCCATGGCCTTCCTTAGGGACTCGGTGCTGTTCGGCCAGGCAGCTTAGAGAACAACAACAACCTGGTTAATATGTAGTACCCTGTGTACCAGGCTGGATTACTCAACACCAGTTATTCACCTCCGACTCAAAAGGGCTATGATAAGATGTGCACTGCAGCCCAGTACAGCCTAGTGTAAGCCTCTCAATTTACTTGTTACAGTTCATTCCTAATGTTGAGGGAAAACATCAGTGCATACCAATATTTTACACAAAAAGTGTTTACTACTTGTAAACATAGTGTGAAGGTACACAATTTAAATATAGATGACGCTAATTATTATACAGGCTTATTTGTACAGTAGATAATTTAATATATAATCTTAGCTCCAGATACTTAGAATTGTTGTAGGTTATGACATGCAGAGTGTCTTTACAACCTATAACGTTATTATCTATTTTGTATTAATTTCACCACACCACCAAACACCTCCAATGAAATTAATGAAAGCATATATGTGATCCACCAGGATTCGAACCTGGCTTATCACACACAGATTTTTAGACACGTAACACCTTATTACTGTACTTGTGTATAGATTTATAACTGGCCCATGCTCAGAAAAATTATTCTTATTTTTATACCTGATGGAAAATGTAATCCCTTAGCAGATAATGTCTAGTAACAGTAGTTTACTGTCAGCTGAAATACCAGCAGATTAACCCGTTCAGTACCAGGGACGTCCTTTTCATCATATTCGGGCAACTACTGTATATGACAATTTTATTCAGCTTAGGAAGGACCTCTAGCAATAATATGGCTTCAATCTATCTAAACCAACCCTTTTAACTACCCCCAGATCCTTCCCAAGCTGCATAATATCGTCTAAATACAGCTAGAATAAAATATAACAACTGGTACTCAAAGGGTTAATATGCCCAGCTATGACGTGTTTGAGCATTGTTAGCACAGACTTACGACATCGGAGGTCAAGATACAACAGTCATGGAGATATGTCATGTACCCGTGACCAGATGACTCCTATTTTAACCTCTACATTTCCGCACAGAATGACCAGCTTCCACATCTCCGAGATCAGAGAACTTAGTCGCCACTGGATATGGAAGAAGTACGACTCCTTAGCTACCTTCCTGGAGGAGAACCGCCAGAATGTGTTCTATCTCTTTGTGTTCTACGTCATCACCATCGCACTCTTTGTTGAGCGCTTCATACGTGAGTTTCTGAAGGACAGATGCAATGTTCCAAGTTAAGCCCCTGTCACATGAGCACTTTTTCCGGCAGTTTTCCACGAGCAAGTTTTTTCTCGTACTATTTCAGGAATTGTTTGCACTGGTATCGGTAACTAGACTGAAGGTAGATTATGTTAGGCGGCTGCATTGTGATAAAGTGTAATTTATTAAGCTTCCAGGCCATAATTGCCCATATAAATTCCTCAAAAAAGGGCTTGTGTGACTCCGGCTTTACATGGTGTCAAACGAAAGCGGAGTCCTTGATCTTTAGTCCTTATTATTGAATATATAAAGGTAAAATTGTGGTTTATAGTTCAAAATATGTCTTTGGGAAGTGATGGAAGGGCCAAAACAATAATATGTCTTTGGAAGTGATGGAAGGGCCAAAACAATAATATGTCTTTGGAAGTGATGGAAGGGCCAAAACAATAATATGTCTTTGGAAGTGATGGAAGGGCCAAAACAATAATATGTCTTTGGAAGTGATGGAAGGGCCAAAACAATAATATGTCTTTGGAAGTGATGGAAGGGCCAAAACAATAATATGTCTTTGGAAGTGATGGAAGGGCCAAAACAATAATATTTCACATTAATTTTCCCGTATTCCTTCTCACAATCATTCAAGTCTTCTCACAAATTGCTTGACAGAGCTAGGGTGTGCCCTATTTACAAGGACTTAAGGGGAGACTGGCCGTTTGTTTGGTCTATTAATTCATTTATTCATATATTTTTTTAGTTTCCTCCCTAGACGGAAATCAAGCTTAGAAAAACACCCCCTCTTCAAGATAAGTTTGTAAATTTTTCGGTAGTAAAATGTCCCGGCCGAAGATCGGTTCCTCTTAAAATTGCAGGCTCGCTTTCGCTCGCCAGGAAATAATCGACACTAAAGGGCACGAATGGTCTTAAAATTGACAACGAAATGGGGCGAAAGGTGTTAAAATCGCCAAACTAATGGGCCGAACGTCTTATAATCTCAAAACTAGTGGGGCTAAACATTAGGGAGAAGGGGGTCCAGAAAAACGGTCTGCCTCCCCTTAACTGGAAATTTGCCACAAACCACTAGACAGAGCTGCCCAATCTCTTGCCGTCTACCAATGACACGGCGTGGGATCGAACCGCAAACCTATCGGTCCGTTGTTGTTGATGTTCCCCAGGCTGTCTGGCCGAACAGCCCCAAGGTCCCGAGCAAGGCCAAGGCCATAAACGAGCGCCCCCACAAAACCCTCCCTGCTTACTACTAATAAAGCCCGGGTGACCGAAGCCACTTCAAGGCGGGGAGCTGAGGAGGGTGCGGAAACGCCCGGGAAACCAAAGCCCTGTGCCCATCAGCAATTATGAAGGGAAAGTCCGTAGTCGGAAGCACTACCGACTATGCCTCTGCCCGTGCATAAGATTAATAAATTTCATACTAATTTCCCTATATAAAATCATGGAGTGCTTACGAAATCATGTGGGCAGCTGTGCAATATTAATTAATGGGACACTGACTGCTTTTTTGGCCTCTAAATTCATTCATTCATAATTCTTAGTTTCCTTGCTAGATGTCCCTCAAACTTAGAAAAACATCCCCTAGGACCCCCCCCCCCCTCAAGATAAATTTGTACATTTTGCGGTAGATGTATAAATGTACAGTATAAATTGTAGGAGCTCCACATCAGTTACGGAGCCGCCAAATCATTTCGCCTCAAGTAGAAATTGTCCTCTAATGACAGCTCCGAGAAATAAAGTTATTGAAAACACCAATTTTGTGGGTTCAAAAAACTGAAAAATGCACAAGGGAGCCGGTTGAAACTGGGTCTGTTGAATGTTCGTTCCTTGCGTAACAAAATGGATCATATTTGCGAGATCTTGGATGAACGTAACTTTGATGTATTATGTCTCACTGAGACCTGGTTGTTCGAGTCAGATCTGAATATTATCCAGGCGGCATTGCCTAAAACCCATTCCATAATAAATGTTCCTAGGCCTAGGGGAGATCATCCGGGTGGTGGAGTGGCAGTTGTCTACTCCACATCTCTGGTGAATATCTTGCAAATAAGCCATAGCCCATAACCCAGCCCCTCTTTATTATGAACTGTTCAAAGTGGAAATAAAACTCCATCAGCAAATTCTAAGAATGGCAGTTGTCTATAGGCCTGCCATCGTGGCACAGATAAGGGTTTTATGGAAGAGTTTGGGCAGTTTCTCGAGGAATTTTCTGCTAAAACCGGAAGACTTTTGATATGTGGAGATTTTAATTACTGGGTTGACAGCCCTCATCTGAAGCTGTTCTCCCCTGAGTTCCTTGAGTTGACTGATCAGAAATATTTTGTAAACCATATGTCCCACCCAACTCATATCTTAGGACACACCCTTGACTTGGTTCTCTCTCCTGTGGGTTGTGGTGGTGTTCTGGATGTTGATGTTGAGAATGCTGACCCTAATACCTCTGATCATGCTTTGATTACTTTCAGCTTTGATTTCCCTAAGCCACTCACACATGAAAAAGTAATCGGATTTAGAAATTATAAAAATACAGACCAAAATTTGGCTAGCAGTGAAGTAAAACAGTACTTGGGAAGTATTGATACTTCCAACCTTACTTCAGATGAGCTGGTGGAGGTACATAGAAATGCACTTAAATTAGTGTTCGATCATCACTGTCCAGAAGTAGAGAAGAAAATCATAGTAAGAGATGATTCACCCTGGTATAGCACTCGAGTTAAATTTCTTAGAAGAGCGCGTAGAAGAGCTGAACGTGAATGGCGGAAAAATAAAACAGACTCTACATGGTTGCAATATCTGTCAGCCAGAAGAGCCGTGGTCCACACAATCAAAGATGAAAAGAAAGTGTATTATCAGGGAAAAGTAGACTCATGTGGTAACGACCAGAGGAGGTTGGCTTCAATTGTAAACAGTTTACTTGGAAAAACAAGTCAGCTTAAGACCTCCGATGCCGAGTTGTCTGCCAACTTTGTGTCATTTTTTGCTGGCAAGATAACTCGCATAAGACAGGAACTGGATGATGCTTCTGTTGGTGAAGAACTTTCAGTTGTACTCCAACCCCGACACATTCCTAATAATGTCCTCTCATCCTTTCACTCAGTAGACATGATCTCGTCCTACATAAGAAACCTCAATAAAACATTTTGCCCATTGGATCCCATAAATGTTTCCAAGCTACCAAGAGTCTATGATCACACAGTTGAGTTTATTTCCAAAATAATTAATAAGTGCTTCTCTGAAGGTAACTTCCCACATTCTGAAAAGCATGCACTACTCCGACCTAGTCTAAAGAAACCTGGACTTGATGTTGAGAACATGTTGAACTATCGTCCTGTCTCCAACCTGTCCTTCATATCAAAGATATTAGAGCGTGCAATACTTGACCAATTACAACCACTACTTCAGCAGAATGAAACTATCCCAATTTTTCAGTCTGCTTACCGACAGCATCATTCAACTGAAACAGCATTGATTAGAGTACATAATGATCTAGTTGAGAACATTTGCAATGGTGTGGCCTCAATATTGGTCTTGCTTGATCTCTCTGCGGCCTTTGACACAGTGGATCACGAGTTGTTATTGAGTGATCTTTATGATTGTGGTGTGCGTGACTCCGCTCTCTTGCTTCTTGGGTCGTACTTGTCAGGTAGATCCCAGAGTGTGATGGTAAATCAAATGGTCTCGGACTCGACACCCCTATGGTATGGTGTTCCGCAGGGATCCGTTTTAGGTCCTATCCTATTCATAATTTATATCGGCAGTTTGTCTCTTCTGCTTCGTGCACATAATGTCACCTTTCACTTTTATGCAGATGACACCCAGATTTATGTGAGAATCACAAATATAGTTGATATACGGAGTAAGATGGAATTGTTGATGTTTGATATCAAGAAGTGGATGAGAGCGAGAAAACTTAAACTAAATGATGGTAAAACTGATATTCTCATCATCCGAGGAAATAGAAGAGCTGATGATATAGTAGGTGCCCTCTCCATCAATGTGGGTGGATCTCAGCTGCGACCGGCCAACTCTGTTCGAAATCTGGGTGTATATGTGAACTCCCGATTAGATTTCAAAGAGCATGTAAACCAGATAGTTAAAAGTTGTTACTTGCACATCAGAAGTCTCTATTTGGTGAAGCCGTTTATAACCAGACGTTGCCTCCTGACGTTGGTTCACTCATTGGTCTTATCTCGTGTTGATTATTGCAATGCCCTCTTGGTGGGTCTTCCAAATTATATTTTAAAGAAAGTTCAGTCTGTTCTTAACAGGGCCACAAGACTCATTTTTGGTGTTCCACCTAGAACTCTTACTACATCTCTTCACATAGAACTGCACTGGCTGCCAGTAAGAGCAAGAATAGAATTTAAGTTGTGTTTAGTGACTTTTAAGGTTCTCAAATTTGGTGAGCCTAGGCACCTTGCGGAGCTGCTTAGGCGCCCACCGGCACACCATGGTGTAGTTGTGCGTCATGACAATGACCCTTTTTGTCTTGATGAACCAAGGGCTTTCCAGCAGTCTTCTTTCTTTGAGAGGTCATTCTCCTACATGGCTCAGAGGTTGTATAACAAGTTGCCGCTGTCCATGAGACAACTGAGTTCTGTTGAATGCTTCAAGAGACAACTTAAGACTTTTCTCTTTGAGAGAAGCTATGATCTTGAGAGAGGTGTCATGACAGATGGCTATAGAGTTTAGGCTATTTTGTCACTGCTAGTGATTGTTAACCCGGGAGCTGCAGGGAGACTCTTAAGAGTTCCCCCGGCGCACTGCGGGGAGACTCTTAAGAGTCAGAGAAAACAAAAATCAACTTTTGACATCGAAAAAAAAAAAAAAAATTTATATATTTTTTTTTTTATTTATTTTTTTTTTTTGGCCCCTGGGCCATGCAAAATCTCAGTCCTCTACCTCCCCTCCTTCCCCACTTTCCTCCTCTCCTTCAGTTATCACCTATTTTCCCTGTTATTCCCTTATTCTGAGGTATATTTTCGTGCTAACATTAGAAATCCGATTGGAGGGTGTGGTCATCACTGATAGCAAGCGAGTGCAAGAGAGAGAGAGAGAGAGAGTATCGATCGACTGTGTCTCAGTGGCCTTGGGGGAAATTGGCGGGAAAGCAGATTGCCTCACCCATACATTATACAACTCGCGGGCTATATCTCCGATTTTGACCATCCAAACGCTGTTTTCACTCGTTTTATTGTTGTTTCAGGTTAATACCTTTATAATCAACCCATAATAGGCGCATATGGATAAGTATTAATGCTATTAATGGCACAATGAATATTTTAGTGACGGAAACACCTCAAATACGTCAGCACAGGGGGACGTTTCCAATTACCCCCATGCGCACTTCAGAGGTTAAATGTGTGTTGTATATAAGCTTTCTTTTGATGCATTGATTTTGTTCTTTTTTCTTTCTCTTTCTGAGCGCTAGTGAATTCTTCGGGAAAATTGGCGCTTATGAGAAATAAGTAACATGCTTATTATTATTATTATTATTATTGGAAAAATGTTCCTGCCAAAGGCCGGTTCCTCTTAGAATTACAGGCTCGCTATCGCTCGCCAGGAAAAATTGACACAGAAATGGCACAATAGATCTTAACCCGTACAGCCCCAGCGACGCGCCTGACGCGTCGGCGATGTATGTAACGCACAGCCCCAGAGACGCGCCTGGCGCGTCACCCTAATTGCGCCGACCGTGACCTCAGGTGTAGCCACTCAAGAGGGCTCAGATTTGTATGGGAACTGTGTACGTATCCCACGCAACCGTGCCGATGGTTGAAAACTCTCAAAGTCCACGTGCGTGCGCGCGAGCGCGCAATAACCTGTTTTTTTGGGATAATTGCCTTCAATTTTTTACTCTTGTAAAATCCATTTTCGGGGGCTCTGTAGGACCATTTTTTAAGCTTTTTGAGCGGTTTTTCGTGGTTTTTCCTTCATTCCTAACCCATTCGCTATTGTTTCTGGAATAAAACCATTTTTTGAAAACCGGCCGGGTTCTGGTGCGCAAACATTACAAAACTAGCCGGGGCTCCACGGGTTAAAATGTATAACAAATTGGGCCGAAAAGTCTTAATATCGCCAAACAAATGGGCCGAACGTCTAAAAATCTAAAAAATAATGGGACTAAACACGAGGGAGAAAGGGGACCAGAAAAACGACCGTCTCCCCTTTTAAGACGCATATTCATTTGGATTATTTCAGATTACTCCTTCATGGCCGAGCACACTGACCTCCGCCACATCATGGGCGTGGGTATAGCGATCACGAGAGGTGCTGCCGCGTCTCTATCCTTCTGTTACTGTCTGCTCCTGCTCACTATGTCGAGGAACCTACTCACGAAGCTCAAGGACTTTAGCTTTCAACAGTATATCCCGCTGGATTCACATATACAGGTAAGGTGGTTTCAATTGACCACTTGTGAGTTTTGGTCTATAAGGAAGTTGGAGCCGTAGACATCCATATTTAACATAATTCACAGCTAAAATACGGTCGTAGTACATATATAAATACATAAAACCCAATTCAACATACCATTTATCCATCTGAAATTTACATTATTATTGCATTTCTGTTTAATATCAATGTTCACGGCTCCAACTTCTTTATAGCCTGAAACTCGCAAGTTGTCAATTGACCACTTGCGAGTTTCTGGCTACAAGGAAGTTAGAGCTATAAGTACAGTATTAATATTTAGCAGAAAGATTCAAACTTATGTAAGCTTTTGATGGATAAAAAGTTTGAATGTTATTTGTGTTTTTATATATGCACTAGAACTGTATTGTATCAGGTAATTCTACTAAATGTCAATGTCTTCAGTTCCAACTTCCTTATAGCCTGAATCTTGCAATTGGTCAATTTGTTGTAGGGTTTAGTAATTAATCCATAATTATTTTATCTCGTAGTTACTTACAGTAGTGTCCGGAAGAAGGCCTTAATGGGGGATGGTTAACTTTTTGGGCGATTTTTGCATGTATTCACTATTTTTCTAGTTTCCTCCCTAGACCTCCATCAAATTTAAAAAAACATCCATTAGATCCCCCTTCTAGATTAATTTGTACATTTTTCGGTAGGAAAATGTTCCGGCCTAAGGCCGGTTCTTCCAACATTACAGGCTCACTATCGTTCACTAGGGAAAGAATCGACACCTAAATAACACGAAAGGTCTAAATATTGACAAAGAAATGGGGCAAAAGGTCTTAAAATTGCCAAACTAATGGGTCGAAAGTCTTAAAATCTCAAAACTAATGTGGCTAAACATGAGGGAGAAAGTGGTCCAGAAAACCGGCCCATCTTCCCTTTATACACAAAGAGCGAGTGGTAGGGTATTTTACACTGTGCCGCCCAGCGGGGGGTTTTTACCCTAAATAGGGTTGTTTCCGTGCTCATTTTCATGCATAAACAAGACCCAGAGCGTAAAACTAGTATCTATCCCTGAAAGGGCGTAAACAGAGCTTTCCAATGACACCCGAACCATCCTTGTACGACCACTGGTTCTCTTGCAACGATCGTGCAACATGAGTGCAAAAAAACTAAAATAAGGTAATTTCCATACATAATTCCCTGTGTAGCGAGTGAGAGAGGGAGGAGGAGGAATACAGCTCAGTGCACCCACCGCGGTGGTGGGGAGCGGTCATAAGGTTACTACGCTCGTCCCACCGCTCAGCTCTCTATCAGAGCAACATTACGTGCTGAAAATGGCAATTGACATATGTGGTGCACCGCCACATAGTCCATATTTATTCAACTCGACATACAGTATGTGGTGCGCCGTTGGTTAAGGGTTAATGGGCCTTATCTCCGGCTCATTAGTTTTCTAATTTAATTTTAGGTCTTTTGATCTCTATTGTTAACCGTTCAGTACCAGGGACGTCCTTTTCATCATATTTTAGCAACTATTAGACGACTTTATTCAGTGTAGGAAGGACCTCTACCAATAATAAGGCTTCAACCTATCTCAACCAACCCTTTTAACTACCAAAGATCCTTCTTAAGCTGCACAATATCGTCTAAATATAGCTAGAATAAAATATATCACACATCGCTGGTACTCAAAGGGTTAAGACGGCATACATGTGTCTCGGCCTTATAATTATACTGTATTGTTTATCTTTATTTGACCATTCCTGGTCAAAATGTATTTCAAACTTCTTCAAATTATCAGAACACACAATACTGTATTCTGTTCCATGCACTTACCACCCATTAGTAAAACAAGAATTTCCTAATGTTCAACTTATATATGGCTTTCTGACTCCTCTTGTTTTGTTTTTGTCTCTACATACAGGTTTCCCTCGATATACGATTAGGTTACGTTCCTAAAAACCCGATCTTAAATAGAAAAATCGTATAGCAAACCCTAAAATTAGTGTGGTAAACGGGGATGCCTTCTCGGACCAGCCAAAACCCAAACGCAAACACATAGCAACCTGTAATAATATAATAAATTGAGGCATCGGATAGTGAGGGAGACCTGTATATAACAAATCAATCTTTACATGCTTCGCTATCATATTTTTCATTAATTACATTAAATTTTACAATCATATCTCTCTTGGTTCTCTTATATGTTAGTGAGGAAACTTCTAACTTTATCAATCTCTTCTAATATGAGAAACCTTTCAAGGAGGGCACCATTATCGTAGCCCTCTATCTATTTATCCCGTCTCTCTCTCTCTCTCTCTCTCTGTGTCTGTCTGTCTGTCTGTCTGTCCTGTACAGTATATACTGTATATATATATATTTTTTTTTCTTATTTTCTTATTTAATGGTTTAACCCATGGGATCCGGGGGGCCTCATATGAATTTTGGTAACATCAACTTCATAATTCAGTAGCTACTGATTGAGACCACCTAGAGCAGTCAATGTTTTTGCAAATTGTAGAACTTTTTGTTGTCTGTAGAATGCCGTAGAGATGACGTCGCTACAATGCGTGGTTGCCGAGTTCTGATGATTATAGCGGCGATTTTTATTTGACCATTTTGCCTCATATGAGGCCTCCCGGATCCCAAGGGTTAACCAGACCACTGAGTTTCATAACCAAACTCTCATAGGTTTGGCATACTGTATGTATTTTCTACAAAAGGGAAAGTGATCTGTTCATCTTTCCTCATCCTCTAACTTGCTTTTAAGAAATATGTTTGCTTTTCAGTTCCACAAAATAGTTGCTTGCACTGCGCTCTTCTTCAGCATCCTCCACACCTGCGGCCATTTAGTGAACTTCTACCACGTCTCTACCCAGCCCGTGGAGAACCTGCGCTGCCTCACACAAGAGATAGCCTTCTCCTCGGACCAGAAACCAACCGTAGGATTTTGGCTCTTCCAGACACTCACAGGTTAGTAAGAGGACTTGAGGAATAGAAACTTTACCCAATGCCTACAATAAGAATCAATTTATTCTCCTATTCAATGTCGGTTAACCCTATTAGGTGCAGGGCGGGCCAATTTGGATCCTCCCAGTTTTACTCCATTAGCTTGGAGATTTTAAGACGATTCATCTCATTAGTTTGGCGATTATATGATGGTTCAACCCAATAAGGTGTCGATGTTTCCTGGGCGAGCGATAGCGAGCTTTCAATTTGGGAGAAAGCGGCCTTTGGCCGGGACATTTTTCTACCGAAAAATGTACACATTTAGCTTGAAGGGGGTCTGGGAGATGTTATTTTTTAGTTTGAAGGGGGTCTGGAGAGGCGTTTTTCTACGTCTAGGGGGTCTGGAGAGGCGTTTTTCTACGTCTAGGGGGTAAACTAAAAATACATTGTTCGAAAACGGGTAAAACAATTAAAACCCTCCATAATTAAACAAAATACCAAAATAACCCCCAAGATGTTGCACCAGATAGTGTTAATGGCCCTTATGAAGTATTATAATACAGTTAAAGTCCGTTAATCCGACGACCGATGATTCGAATCTCCCAATAGTCCGAATTTTTCAATTTAAGGCCAAATCCGAATTCACCCGATGGTCCGAATTTAGAAGTCCCAAAGTCCCCTTTTTGAGGCATTAGTCCACTCAAATGACACATAATGGAGCACACACATATCATATGTTCATGAATTCACTTTAAAAGTTTACCATTGTCATTGTAACCTACTTCAAAACATTCAGATTAATGGTCAAAGGAAGCTACTGATATAAACTTAAACACCTTCTTCTTCTTCTTCCACATCGTCTGCTAGAGAGTTTGTTTTGCTCTTGAACGCATCCTTGGGACGCTCCGATGCGCTACTGGCTTGCACCGCATTTTCTGCAAGCGCATTCAGTCTTGAGCTAGAAAACGCACCTTTGGACGTATTAGTCTTGAGCTTGAAAACGCACCTTTGGACGTTCCGATACGCTACTATTTATAGTTCAGTGATCGAAGCGTCCCAAGGGTGCTTTCAAGACAACAAGACAAGGGTGCTTTCAATACAATATAATATAACAGAGCACGTCACAAAAGGAAAATCACAAAATGAAAATTACAAGAACCTCTCAGGGAAGGGCCGTTGTTAAGGCATTACTTCCCGAACCACATCTGATCTGATCTTCAAGAGCAAGACAAACTCGCTAGTAGACGGAAGAAGAAGAAGACATTTATATATGCAGATTCCTTTGACCATTAATCTGAATGTTTCGAAGTAGGTAATAGGCTACAATGACAATGGTAAACTTTTGAAGTGATTTCATGAACATATGATATGTGTGTGTGCACCATTGTGTCATTTGGGTGGCCTAATGCCTCAATGTTTTCGTCATACACAGGTTCATAGGGGTAAAGTCCGATAATCCGAAAAATCCACTAATCCGAACGAGGGCCGGTCCGCTGCCCTTCGGATTAACGGAAGTTTACTGTACTAATATCATTCATTAACTCTAAATCGCATTCAAGGTTAGTTTATTGATGTTCAAGAAAATTACCCCACCTCTAGTCTCACAATTCAGTCAAGCACATGTGGTGGAGGGAAGGCAGGAGGTGATGGAGGGAAAATATGCCATCTAATCACATATTGCTTCCATTTTACCGGGTCTGGGGCTTTTATTGTGGTATTTTTATGGGCTATCTACCGGAAGGAGCTTCACATTTGCCCAGTAAAATCTTCCCGAAGGAGTGTCGCAGCTCTTAGGTCAAGACGTAAGACTGCAACCACACTCTCTGTGGATGAAGTGGTCTTTAAACTTGTATATACAGTATGTATGCATCTTTTACATTATACAGTATTAACAGAAACGAGTCCCATCCGGGTGGATGGTCTCATCAGCCTTGGTTGGCAAGCCATAAAGGGGAGACAACCTTATACAAATCCAGGTGGATGGTACTCGTCAGCCTTGGTCGACAACCTGTCTAGAGGAGTAACCTTATACAAATCCTTGTTGCTCTCCTAAGGGTGAAGCAGGTTGGTGGATGGACAAGCGACTCACCACTGCTGAAAGAATATTACTAGAAATATACATAGAGGGCCTCTGAGTCGGGCAGACCCTAAGTGAATAGTCAATCTTGTAAATCCTTGAATAAACTGATATGTGTTTGTCTTTCTCATGAGGGACATATCCGTTTGGGGGCATTTTGCAAATGGCCACCCTCATAAAGAGGAGTAATGCATCCAGCAATAGATAGATAGAATATAAACAGTTGTATTGTAACCAAACTCTATTCTGTAGGTTTGACTGGTGTGGCACTCTTCATCATCATGTGCATCATCTTCATCTTCGCTCACCCTATCATCCGAAGGAAGGCGTACAAGTTCTTCTGGGCAACCCATCAACTGTATGTGTTCCTTTACGTCCTCAGTCTTCTGCACGGCCTCGCTCGACTCACAGGATCACCAAGGTAAGAACTAGACTTGTATTTTGATCTAATCCAGGAAGCTTTAATTTATAGCAACTCCTAGAGATTATCTGTGTTTTGTTATCCTAAATATAATACTGGTGGTCTGTAGTATAAGAGTCAACATTTCAATTCAAAGCCAGATTATATTTTCAATTTAGGCACAGAATTGAAATCAGATATCTCCTGATACCATAATAAATGAATGTGTACTTTCTGTAGTGTTAGTGCTTGGAAAATATATATATCTGGCAGCCAATTTATATCAGACACCACCTCTCATTGACCTAATGAATCTCTAAGCGAAATGTTGAAAAGCTGCCGGAGTCTCTGGTATAGTTGCTGAGATGATAAAAGCTTCAGGTGACATATGAGTGAGATTGGTCACTGTGCTAATAAACTACATCATTAGAGAGGAGAAATTAAAATGTAAAACTTGCAAACTAAACAAACCAAAATTGGGACAAGGACAATATAAAGTCAAATTGAATTATCAAAATCGCTATGTGGAAACAACACTTACTAAAATCCCAGATGTTGGCATAAATGTGTATTGTAAAAGTATCGTATATAAGGATAAGGGGGATTCGTTAGACAGGGGAAATCATAGGGGCCTGATCATGCTTGACCAAGTCATGAAGGTCTGTGAGAGATTCTTTGAAGGCATGATCAGGGAAAGCATTTCCAACGATGATATGCAGTTTGGTTTAATGCCAGAATGTGACACAATCAATGCTATTTTCATAGGCACCTGCAGGAAAGATATTTACTTAAAGATAGGGATCTGCACCTTGTGTTTGTAGACCTGGAGAAGGCCTTTGATAGTGAGGAGTTTGCAGTTTGCTTTGGAGTCCACCAGAGTTCTATGTTAAGCCTCCTCTTCTTTGTTATACAGTAGTTCTGGAGGCACTGTCTGGAGATTTTAGAACTGGGCTCCCCTGGGAACTGCTATACGCAGATGACCTAATACTAATCACAGATAATGTGCAGGATGCCGAGGACAAGTACAGAAGATGAAGAGAGGGCATGGCAAGTAAAGGATTAAGAGTTAACATAAATGAAACCAAGGTTTTGCACAGTAGATTAGGGTTTGGAAATGTAAAAAAAAAGTGGTGTATACCCATGTGCTGTATGCAGGAAAGGGGTGGGCATTAACTCAATTCAGTGTAGCGTCTGCCGTTCCTTGGTATAGCATGGGAAGAAATGCTGTACTAGAATAAAAGAGACCTCTGCCAATAAAGAAGTCTTTAGTTGAGAAATTATAATGTAAAACTTGCAAAATAAACAAACCAAAACGTATACGAACACCGTAAAAAGACAAAATAACTAATCAAAATCGCTATGTGGAAACATAGCGAGACTATAATACTATACTATAATACTATAATATGTATAGTATGCAAAGGTGAGCTCGTGTTGAATGACCGGCTCGAGAGGGTTACCTTTGGCAATGAATAGCTGCTGATGGTGAAAAAGTTTTGCTACTTGAAATACCATTTCTGCCAGGTGTGGGGCCAAGGCCGCCACTATCGCCAGAATTAGCTGTGGCTGGGGAAAGTTCAAAGAACTGCTGCCATTACTTACCATAAAAAGACTCGCTCTCCCCTTGAAAGGAAAGGTGTAGCCTACACTTCCTGTGTTAGAAGTGCAATGACATATGCTTCAGAAATGTATCCTGTCAAGTGGATAATATCAAACAGAATGGAATGTAATGAGATGAGAATGGTGAGCTGGATGTGTGGGGCCAAACTGCAAGGTAGGATATCTAGTTAAAAGACGAGCAGACCGTTATGTTTCAAGAGCATCAGTGATCAGATGTGTACCAGCAGGCTTGGATGGTTTGGGCATGTGGAGAGGATGGATGTACTAAATTAGATGAAAAGATGCAAGTCCGTGAATGTGGAAGGAACTGCACCAAGAGGCATACCAAGATAGACATGGGATCAGATCTTATGGTCTGATCTTCAATTGAAAAACCTGACAAGTGAGGCAGCTCTAAACAGGGCTGCCTGAAGCGCCGCCATTAGGACATGAGACCGGAACCGCACTTCATGTGAAGCACTCGGTCTTTAATTTTTTTCATGTATGCATGTCAATGATGTGCTCCTCCTCAAATTGTTTTTCTATTCGTTCTGTCAACTTTTCTAAATATAGTTATTAACCTCCTCTGCTAGTTCTATCTAACCAATGAGTCTGGTGCAATTAGCAATTTCACCTACAATGTCAATAATGTATATACAGCAACAGTAGACTAGTGTAACTAGTAACTAGTAACTAGTGTATTGAGTATTGTTCACATGTGTGGGGAGGTTCCTCTCACACCGCTCTCCTAGACAAAGTTGAAAGGAAGGCCTTTCGTATCATTAACTCCCGTCCACTCACCAACTCTCTGCAATCTCTCTCTCTCCGCCGCAATGTTGCATCTCTCTCGCTATTCTATCGCTACTATAATAATCAGTGTTCCTCAGAGCTATCCCAGTGCATACCACCTCCTTTACGTAGGGCACGTGGTACCCGTCTTGCAACTCAATCCCACCCCTACTCTGTGCAACTCTCCAACCCAAGAGTGAAACATTACTCTCAAACTTTCTTCTACTCAACAGCTGAGCTCTGGAACTCTCTCCCAGAATCAGTCTTTCCCTCTTCCTATGACTTAAATTGCTTTAAACTCAGTGTGTCCAGGCATTTTGGCTCGAACGTCCCTTGATTTTGGCCCTGTCACTCTTTCAACTATGGGGGAGGCACTCGCTATAGGCAGTTATGCCTTTTGCCTCCCTCAATCACATAGAAAAAAAAATAAAAAATAAAAATAAAAGATATTAAAACCTTAAGATTACAGAAATTTAATATTTACAATGATACTACTTTCAGGTTCTATTTGTTCTTTGTTGGGCCCGGCATCATCTACACCCTAGATAAGATCATCAGCCTCCGTACTCGCTACATGCAACTGGACATTATTGAAACGGAGCTGCTGCCATCTGATGTGGTCAAGGTCAAATTTTACAGGTCAGTAGTACCAACAACTAATTATGGAATTTATAACTAATCACGTTAACCCCTCGGTATGATGACGTCTTTTTGTATTTTTTTTAGTTAATATTAAATGTAATTCAGCTTTAGAAATAGGTCACCACTTTTATATAAGTCGCCAATTTTAGGCATGCTTTGGTCAATTTTGTTAAATAGAACCACATATTTATGAAGCAATTTATTAGCAATTGTATGAAAGTTAGATGGAAAAAAAAAAAAAAAAAATTTGCTTAGTTTTTAGACAAATTATTAAAATATCACTCTCCTGAAGACCGAACTTCAAGTACCTGAGTGAACAATGGGCGGGTGCCCAACCCCGAAAGGAGTTGAAATAGGGGAGCTATCCCCCTGCCAAAGGCGGCTTTCTAGGGCCTTTCCTAGCTGATGCTGAGAGGATTGGGTTCTAGTCATGTGGTGATGGGCTGGTCTATCAGAGTGAGAACTGAGCGATCTCTGCCATAACCATAGCTTACTCTGACTGTTCCTTTTACTTATTTATTTTCTAGATCTCAAGTGACTGCGTCTCTTCCGTGGATTGACCTCCCAATCTATCAAGATTGGAAGCCAAAGCGTCACATTTTTCCTTTGCCCCTCAGTTTTCTCTTCATAATTGCTGAGGGGCACAGGGCCCTGGGTGGGGCTTTGGTTTCCTGGGCGTTTCCGCACCCTCCTCAGCTCCCCGCCATGGAGTGGCTTCGGTCACCCAGGCTTTATTGTGGTCGGCAGGGAGGGTTCTGTGGGGGTGCTTGGTTATGGCCTTGGCCTTGCTCGGGGCCTTGGGGCTGTTCGGCCAGGCAGCTTGGGGAACAACAACAACAACAATGGGTGTGATTGTCGTGCAGTGTTCACACAGTCACACAAAATGAACACTTATACATATTCTTTGAGGTTCCTCTTGGGGTTTGAAAGTCCTACAGCAGTTCCATGGGCAGTGAGGGAACCACTTTTTTATCATCTTTTGCAAGTTCATAGGGCAAAAGGTTAATGTATTGATTCTCCCGCAGACCGCCAAACTTCAAGTACCTGAGTGGACAATGGGTGCGACTAAATTGCACAGCATTCAGACAGTCCGAGTACCATTCCTTCACCATGACCTCCGCGCCTCATGAGAACTTCCTCTCGTGTCACATCAAGGCGCAGGGACCGTGGACATGGAAACTCCGCAAGTTCTTTGACCCTCATAATTATGTCCACGATGAAGAGAATCCTCCCAAGGTAAGTTGAAGGACAGACTGTCTTAAATTTTGAATCTATTGAGTGTTACTGACCAAAGAAAAATAGCAAAGCAAGTGCAATCTAGAATATTTTTAATGTTATAAGTAAGTCCTTAATTGGTAAAGGTTATAGGAAGTGTTATTGACTCCAGAAGGAACATATTATATTCATGCTAGAGAATTAAATGTGTTCACAGATTTGTTTGTAGTTTAAAGGTAATTGAATGAGTACCTATCTGCAAAAGATTTTCATATTCTACATTAATGTCTATCTTACTTTACCAAATACGTTTTGAGGTCCCTATTTTCATTCACATTTTACTTTAAATGATACATCTTAATTGATCTATATTTGTTTGTGTTTTACTTTCTCAGATACGCCTTGAGGGACCTTTCGGCGGTGGTAATCAGGACTGGTACAAGTTTGAGGTAGCGGTGATGGTGGGCGGGGGTATTGGTGTCACGCCCTACGCTTCCATCCTAAATGATCTGGTCTTTGGTACCTCTACTAACAGATACTCTGGGGTGGCTTGTAAAAAGGTATTTATTTATCTTTCATGCTTTGTGATTAATAAGTTTACTAGAATTAAGCTCATAATTTATGTCTTTCTACCATGCTTGAAATATCACATATTCATGGATTCTTTATCCATGAGATAAAAATTAGCTTTAAATCATTTGCTAAAGAAATAGTAACTTGGTACAATTGGTCTTTAATTACTTATGAACTACCGTCAATTATAATAATATATGTGTTCTATATTAGTGAGCCGTCAATAAGCAAGGTTAAAAAACTCCATAAGAAATATGTTAGGTAAATCAGAGATGGTGCCTAAATGTGGATATTTACAAATTTATTGGTCTTCCTTTATATATGCCTTGATAAGTTTTTACACTGAACAAACACTAATACCACATATTTCAGGTGTACTTCCTGTGGATCTGTCCAACCCACCGTCAATTTGAGTGGTTCATTGATGTGTTGCGTGACGTGGAGAAGAAGGACGTGACCAATGTGTTGGAGATGCACATATTCATCACACAGTTCTTCCACAAGTTTGATTTGCGTACCACCATGCTTGTGAGTTTCTTTCAAATTTCTTCAGTTTGTTTAGCATAACCGAATAAATAAACTAATAATTACTAATAGATAAACTAAAAACAAGATTCATATACCTACTGTAGTGGCTTGGTGATGGGCTGGTTTATCAGAGTGAGAGCTGAGCGTTCTCTGCCATACCCATAGCTTACTCTGACTGTTCCTTTTACTTATATATTTTCTTGATCTCAAGTGACGGCGTATTTTCCAGGGATTGACCTCCCTACTGCCAATCTAGAGGTTGGCAGATTGGGAGCCAAAGCGTCACAGTTTTCCTTTGCCCCTCAACTTTCCTTTCATAATTGCCAAGAGGCACAGCCTTGGGTGGGGCTTTGGTTTCATGGGCGTTTCCGCACCCTCCTCAGTTCTCCGCCTTGCAGTGGCTTCGGTCACCTAGGCTTTATTAGTGGTAAGCAGAGAAGGTTCTGTGGGTGCGCTCAGTTATGGCCTTGGCCTTGCTTGGGACCTTGGGGCTGTTCTGCTAGACAGCCTGGAGAACAGCAACAACAACAACCTAGTGGCCTACTCTGCTCATGAGAGATGTTCAACAATTAGTTTTAAACTGTTGTTGATTAGAGAAAGGTAGTTCAAGGTATGAACAAATTGTGAAAAGCAGAAGTTCTATTCTGCAGAAAACTGATTGTCCAATTGTGGGTGCACTGCTAACAGACGCTCTAGTACCACAAAGAATGATACGAAGAGGTGACACAATAGATGCAATTTCATCTGAACATTTACTGTAAAATAAAGCAATTCTTACATTCTAATATATTTCTTCATAGACGTAGGGAAGAAAATTGATCTGTAATCTATAGAATATTTATATATATTACTTGGATATATAGTAACTTCGAACCAGTGCAGTAAAGTATGAGGCTAATGGTTCAGTTTGATATGCACGTAGACCTTTACATTTAAATTATGGGATGGATTAGGGTGATAATATACTCTTTCTTAGCTGCTCCCTATATACTTATAAAATTTCCAATGCCATAACCCAACTATTGTAGCAGATTATTAGGGTAGAAGAGGTAAAGGTTAATTACAAACGTTGTCACGTATCACTCTATATTTTAAATTTTGTTCCAGACGAGTTGTACACATGAAGGTAAAAAATATCAGCCCACTAACACTCATAAATTATATTGTTCCCATGTAGATAATCGAAAGTACTAATCATTGACTAATTTATTTACTCTATGTATGTATTTGCAGTACATCTGTGAGAACCACTTCCAGCGACTGAGTAAACGCAGTATGTTCACCGGACTGAAGGCCATCAATCATTTTGGCCGACCGGATATGCCGTCATTCCTCAAGTTTGTTCAGAAGAAGCACAGTTATGTAAGTATTGAACATATCTGTCTCTACAAAAAAGTATAGAGTATGTACAGTATGTGTACTGTATATACTCAGGCCTAATCCCCACTTTTCCTTTTTTTTTGGGGGGGGGGACTCAAGACAGAGCCCGAATAGGGACATCACAACAGAAAACAACGAACACACAAAAACAAAATACATGGATTATTCTCCCTTGGACTATGCCTACCATCCACACTTGATATCTTGAGGGTCTTAGCGACAGTCTTGGAAGATCTCCATTGGTCACGGTTCCAAACACAGATACTTTAAGGGGAGATGGGCCGGTTTTCTGGACCACTTTCTCCCTCATGTTTAGCCCCATTAGTTTTCAGATGTTAAGATGTTTGCCCCATTAATTAGTCGATTTTAAGACTTCGCCCCATTTCTTCGTCAATATTTAGACCTTTCGTGCTATTTAGGTGTCGATTGTTTCCCTGGCAAACGATAGTGAGCCTGTAATGTTGGAAGAAATGGCCTTCGGCCGGGACATTTTTCTACCAAAAAATGTACAAATTAATCTAGAAGGGGATCTAATGGATGTTTTTTTAAATTTGATGGAGGTCTAGGGAGGAAACTAGAAAAATAATGAATACATGCAAAAATCGCCCAAAAAGTGAACCATCCCCCCTTAACTGAAATGGAGGCTCATAATTAACCCCTTCTGTACCACCGACGTCTATTGTATGTGGTTCTATACTTAACCCTTTTTACTGCCATAGATCCGGATTTTTTAAGCTGCACAAAATCGTCTAAAAGTAATTATAACTTCTAATTATATTTAGACGATTTTGTGCAGTTTAAAAAGGATCTATCATCTATGGCAGTAAAAAAGGTTAAGTTAAATAGTTCGAAGCCTGTTAGCAGCTGGAGGCCCTTTTTAAACTGAACAATATCGTCTAATAGTAGGAAGAATAGAATTAAAGAGACGACGCCAGTACAGAAGGGGTTAAGGTCTTGTTTATACTGGACCCCTTCTCCCTCATGCTTAGCCCCATTACCTTTGAAATTTTAAGACGTTCACCCAATTAGTTTGTCAATTAAGACCTTTTGCTCCATTTAATACCTGTAATAATAATACCTGTTAGTTAGTTATGTAGAGCAGATTAACCAGACCAAATAATAATAATAATAATTATAATATATGGATAACAATACTCTCTCTTTCCAGGTGTCTAAAATTGGGGTGTTCAGCTGTGGGCCGAACCCCCTGACGCGGAGTGTGAGTACGGCTTGTGAACAGGTCAACCGGGGCCGTCGTCTGCCATACTTCATACATCACTTTGAAAACTTTGGCTAGACTCCCCTCACATTGACGCTATCCTCATCCTCCTCTTCTCTCTATTAGTAATTATAATATATATATATATATATATATATATATATATAATATATATGAAAATGTAGGAATATTTTTTCAGTGCCACTCGCTCTCCTATGGATGTTATGGGTGTTTTTGTATTTAGCTAAGATATGCTCGCTGTTGCTCATTCCTCTCTCTCCCTCTTTCTCTCTCTCTCTCTGCTTCTCTCTCTCTCTCTCTCTCTCTCTCTCTCTCTCTCTCTCTCTCTCTCTCTCTCTCTCTCTCTCTCTCTCTCTCTCTCTCTCTCTCTCTCTCTCTCTCTCTCTCTCTCTCTCTCTCTCTCTCTCTCTCTCTCTCTCTCTCTCTCTCTCTCTCTCTCTCTCTCTCTCTCTCTCTCTCTCTCTCTCTCTCTCTCTCTCTCTCTCTCTCTCTCTCTTCTTCTTTTCTATCCTTCCCTTTGCCATCTCTACTAGAATTAAGTCCTGACCACCTCGTTTGGATCGTAAGGTCTGTGTGGCCAGTTTATCTATGTAAGTCTATTTATGTCTCTCTCTCTCTCTCTCTCTCATGACAATTTAGTTTTGTCTCTGTCACTGCAAAGTCTAAAATATCTCCTTGCATTCTCAATACGTCCTATGTTGTATCTTCTTGAATGGTTGGAGCATTATTTTGGAGTGCAAGTTGATATATTGTTTTCTTCCAATGAATAAGTGACTTAGCTTTCACACAATGTGTATGAACTCAGAATGATCATTGCCATATGGGTTATACTCAATAGATTAGATTTGTATAGATTTTTTTTACCCCTGGATTCCAAAGTTCAGCATCAACTTTATAGTATATAAAATCTGAGAGAATGACCTACCTAATAGTCGGTAAGTGAAAACAAAGTGCAGCAGGTAAAGGATGGTTGAATTAAAATGTAAAACTTGCAAACTAAGCAAACCAAAACTGTGACGATACAAGATGAAGGTAAAATAACTAATCAAAATCGTTATGTGGAAATAATGCTTACTAAAATAAAATGTATGAAATAAAAGAACACAATCCACCACATAGGGTGTACATTACTACATGAGCAAGTTAATCTGTTTCCCTAGCAAACTAATAAAACAATTAAGGACTGTGTAGAGAGAGTGTTTTATCTAAATATTACGGGAGGTTGTTCATCTAGGTTATCATTAAATTATTGTATCAAGGTTTACTATGATGATGCAGTTTTTAATGCCATGCACTCCCTTGATACACGGGCTAGGGCATGCCTTTGTTACAGTTACTTAACTGGATATTTGTCACGAATCGCTAGACCGAATTGCCCAAACTCTTGCCGTCTACTAAAGGCACAGCGTGGGATAGAACTGCTGACCCTTCGTTCAGCAGTCAGACGTGCTACCGACCATACTAATAGTGTGCAAAGCCATCAATTTACCTTTTCTACTATTATTGCAAACTATTTTTCTACAGCCTACTAGTTAGCTTCTCTTAAATATTTAGTACTCTGGCTGTGACCATTTATGCCAGTCAGGTAATGGACAATATATGAGTTTATGATGGCTACAAAGTTTGTTGAATATGATTTTGTGTTTGTCTATTCACTACAGCCGTATTTTAGTTGTAAATTCTGCTAAATATCGATGTCTATACCTCTAACTTCCTTATAGCCTAAAACTCACAAGTGGTCAATTTTTGTATGTATTTACAGTCTCTTCATTAGGACGAGTCTAGACATCCCGACCGCCTAACCTCCTATAGCTCAAAAAAGATTCAATAGAGTTGATATGTCCACCGTTTGGAAAGAGAACCATTAAATGGGTTGTTTTTCTTGAACCCCTTCTCCCTCAGTATTGAAATTATAAATATATAATTGAAACTTGCAAAATAAACAAACAAAAATTGGGACAACACAAGCTAAATAAAAAAGAACTAATCAAAATCGCTATGTGGAAATAACGCTTAATAAAATAAAAAAATAAAAATAAAAGAACACAATCAACCACATAGGGTGTACATTACTATATGAGCAAGTTAATCTGGTTCCCAAGCAAACTAATTGCACATATAACTATGCACTATCCCATAAAGGGTATTTTGGGTCAACTACAACAAGTGCAATACATACAGATATACACATTAACCCCTTCTGTACCGGTGATGTACTTCTCATTATATTCTGGCAATTGTTAGAACAGTTTGTACTGCTTAGGAAGGACATCTACTCATTAAATGGCTACAGTTTATCTCAATTAATCCGTTTAGCTACCGGTACCTTATACCCTTCCTAAGCTTCGTAAAATCGTCTAATTGTAGCTGAAATACTGTATAATATAAAAGACGTCGCCGGTACAGAAGGGGTTAATGACTGGATGATCCATAAGAAATTCAGTGTCAGTCTCAAGTCCTAATGTGGGATGAAGATCTTTTATTATGTTACCTCCACCAACTGACTTTACTTCTAAACTCAATTAATGAAATCAACAAATACATGTGGCAGTCCAGGGATACGAACCTACTGTAGGATGCTCACACCGAAATTCAGTGCATTTATCCATTGCGCTATGAAGACTGTCGAGTTAAAAAGGCATTACACTTTACATACAGTATAATGCATATTTACCTTGATTTATAAACATCTATAATAAAGTTTCCCATCATCTACATTTTATCAGTCACGTTAAAAATTTATAATTGATATATCAAGCAACATATTTAATATTTTTGTGATATGACCCAGCCAGTTATCAGACTCTGAAATGTCCTCAATAGCAGTCACACTGATTACTCTTCTGCTTCATTAATGTTTTTCTTTATTATTATTCCTTGTTTAGGTTATTAGTTTGCTTACATTGTTAAGTGAGTAAAGTCTCAATATTGACTGATTGTTGTATCATGGAAATAATTAAAGTGGTATGATTGTTATTGCATTAATATGGCAATACAGTATGTAACTCAGGTAAGGCATATGTAGTGGTGTATGTTATATTTAAATAATATCTATAAATCTTGAGTTTGAAAATGCAATAAATGAAATGCAATAAAAGATGCTTTTCAAATGTATTTTAGCATACAGCAAGCCCTTTTTAACCCCCTATGAGAAACCTGTTTAAGTTAAAACAGATTATCGTATGTTGACCAGAACAAATATTTATAACCCCCCATATATCTGAAGTTGATTGAAATTGCTTATTTGCAAAATGAGAATTTCTTTGGAAATTACAGGCACAGTAAATAATAGACATTGAGATAGTTAGTTTTTTACCCATTTGATTCCTAGAGATCCTTCCTAAACTGCATAGCAACCATCAGATAGTTGCCACAATGAAATTAAGAAATGTGTCTTCTCCTCCTGCAGGGGTTAAGTGAAGGTATATAATTATGTGTAACAATAAAGTAAGGCTAGGAAAAAGAATGTGATAAATCCATGCAGTAGTTGTAGGCTAGGTTGTAAATACTGTACCTACTATACTCGGTTTGTTCTGTATATTTCCAGATCATAATTTTTTTGTTTAGGTATCCAGAGCATGACTTTAGGTGTTTTACGTAAATATAGTGGAGAGTGGCATCATGTATTTTTATTGCAGTGTATTTTATCATGTATAAATGTGCTAAGCGTAACCTGTTGGTATGATTTCCCTTCTATTCATGCAGTACAGTATATGGATCTCCTATTAGGCTACACTGTAAATAAAAATATGAAGAGGGTATAAAAAGGTATATAATGTAATTGAGTATATTTTCATTTTTATACATACTGTACATAACGTTTAATAAAATATGTCTTTTAGACTAATCTAGGAATAAAAGATGCTTTGATATAATCCCCTCATAGTCAAGCTCCAAGACAATGACCATCCTTGAAGTTAAAGGGCATAGCTCACCTACTCGGATATCCTCAGAATCGTCATTGTCAATTTACAACATACCCCTATGCTAGGGGGTGTTTAACTAGGCTAACTAGGATATCAATGCATTTATGGAAAGGGCTGATGTGTCGGAAGGTAAGGCAAAAATTACTTTAATCCGTAAGCGACTCGATGAGCTGGAGTTGATAAATGACATGTATGAAATGTGGTTGTACAAATGAAAAGTTAAAGCCTTGTAGCAATTGTCAGGGTAGAAATTTCCACGCACTGGGAATGAGTCCTTTAGAGTCAATACCAACACTGTTGCTAGTCCTGAACCTTCCCCTACCTCCTCGATGATGTCTGTAGCGTCAGAGCATGAAGCTATAATTTTGCCTACAATAATGATACCAGTAAATAGTAAGGGGGGAGTTCACAATATGCGTGCATTGCTAGATCAATGTTCCCAACGCACTTTTGTTCTGCGGTCTTCTCTACCGTCAGTACAATACGTAGTATCGGGAAGAGAAACATTGAAACTGCAAGGGTTTATGGGAGCCCAGCACGAACAGGTGTATGAGGTAGTCACTGCAGCACAAGGATAAAGATATGTTTTCCTCAATAAATGTTGTAGTGGTAGATGCCTTACCCCAATATCCCCCTTGCCACATGACTCGTTTCCGCCGTTTGGGGGCTTCCGGGCTTGTAGGTGGAGCGGCCAAGGTTCTTGGCCGCTCTCCCTATCACCTCCAACTAATTTTGTCATGTCCTTTTCTTTCTCCTCCTTTCTAGTTTTCGTTTTTCCCTCTTCCGCTTTCTCCTGGGGCTGCCATCAGAGGCCGGTCTCCCACCCTTGAACTTTTGTGGTCCCGTCCCTCCCTTCCCTTCCAGTTGACTTCCCTGTTTGCTTCCTTCCTTTCTCTTTAACTGCTTCGGAGGTTCTAGTTTCCTTAGGGCTTTGCCTTGGTGTCTCTGATCACTGCTGAGTTGGCAGAGTCCACCTGGCGACAGGTGCTGCCGGCCAGGGCTCGCAAAGCTCGTTGCTGGATAGGCACTATAGGGTTGCTTTGGGGTTTCTGACTCCCTTCTCTCTTCCCAGTGAGTGTGTCAGGTGACTACGCCGGCCCCGTTCTCCGTGGGACAAAGCTGCAGGACAAATGCCCGGGTTGTACAAGGTCCCTAGCTCAAAGCCGAGACCTGTCCTATCTCAATTGGCCGCATTCTGGGTTTCGTGGCCCTGCGGAGGTCTTTCTCCCTTTCGTTGCCAGGGGCACCTGGTAACCGCAGTATCTTCTTCCATGCTTTACCCCCTTTTCTCTTGCTATGGTGACGACTTATGCTTTTTTCCCTGTTCTTCCCTGTTTATGGCTTCTGCTTTAGTGGTTCCGGTGAGTGAGCCCCTTGTGGCATGCAGCCTGCCACTTGGGGGGTCTGTTGTCTGGCTGTCAGTCCGGTTCACCGCGGGAGCACGGTGAGTCGGGATGGTTTTGGGTGCTCTCGACCGGCCTGCTGAAATATCCCTCGGTCGTCGCTCGTCCCTCTCGTCCATTACCGTTCCGAATCCTACTACCCTTCCGTCTTAGTCACGTCTTTCTCCACCCTCCACTACCCAGGATTTCATCTCCTCTCCTGTAGTTATTTCTGCGTCTTCCTCTTCTTCCTCTTCTTCCTCTTCTCCCTCTAGTCATGTCGCCCTCGACCCTTTTCTGCCCTCCCTCCCTCGTTCTCTTTCCTCTTCCCCAGTTTCGTCCTCTTCTCGTCCTCGCTCCTCGGTCCTCCCTATTTCCTCTCTCTTTGCACCTCCTTCCTTTACTAAGTTTTTCTCCATCCCTGCTTCTGCGCCTCTAGCCGGTGATGACCTCCTCTTCCACCTGCGTCTCCTTCAACAGGTGGGAAAGGACGTCCCCTTCCACTCCCGCCATGATGCCTCCCGTCTTGTTACCGTCCAAAACGAACTTCAGGCTACTGCTATGTCCTCTTTCGTCGATTGTTCTGGCACCCCCATCCCGGCTCAAAAAGATCAACGACTCAACTCCTGTACAGGGACTGTCCTGATCCCCGCTTCCATCCGTCTCGGAGGTCGTCCATTCGCGGATTGCGCCGACCTCGTCAAGGATATCGTTGTCGCTCAAGACCACAAGGTGGTTAGTGTGGTATGCTACACTATCCCTCCTCGCGACCTTCGCCGCCATCCCGCTAACATTGCCAAGATCTCTTTTGATGGACTTTCCCTTCCTGCCCATGTTGTTGTCGGTGGTACTCGCCTCCCCGTGACTGCGTCTCTTCCCCGTCCACTCCAGTGTCGCAGCTGCTGGCGTTTCGGCCACCCGGCGAAGTTCTGCCGTACAGCCGCTGAGAGCCCACTCTGCCCGCGCTGTGCGCAGTCCGGACATGCCGTTGGCGAATGTCAGTCAACGTCCCAGTTCTGCCTTAATTGCCGCGGGTCTCATTCGGCCGACTCTAAGATTTGCCCCGTTCATCTGTTCGAGTCTGAGGTTGCTGTCCTCAAAGCGAGACACGGCCTTACGCTCACCGCAGCCTGCCAAGAGGCTTGTCGCTTGGGCTTCACCCCTCAGTCATTTTCCAAGACTCTGTCTCCTCCCTCCTCTTCTTCGCCTCCCTCTACCACGCCTCCCCTTTTTCTGGTTCCTCGGTTCCTTCCACCGCCTCCGCTCCCTCCGTCCCCCCGGTCGCACCAGTTTCGTCATCTGCCTCCCTTCCTTCTACCGGTGCTTCTCCCGGATTTTCTCCTTCCTCCTCTTCTATCTCCTCCGTTCGTCCTTCCTTTTCTGTCCCTTTGTCTAACACATTCTCTGTTCTCGGTCCTTCTCCTACTTCTGCCCCTTCATCTTGCTCTCTTCCTTGTTCCTCCTCTTCTAGTCTCCCTCAACGCTCTCACCGTTCCAAGCCTCCCCCCCGTTCTCCGTCATCTTCCTCTTCTAGTCACCCCAAATCTCCTACTCGCTCTAAACTTCCCTCTCCTCTACCAAACGGGCTCCTGTGCTCCGTTCTTCCTCGCCCGCTTCCTCTTTTAAACTTAAGGGTGGTCTCCGTGATGTGCGGAGCTCAAGTCCCTGCGAGAAGAAGAAGAAGTCGCCTCCTCCTCCTGTTTCCCTTTCTCCTCTCTCCGTCCAGTCTCCTCCTCCTCCCGTCACTGCGGCCCTAGATTTCTTCTTCGAAACTCTACCTAAGATTGATGAATTTATCCATTCTTCCCACCCACCACCTTCAACTGTTCATGCCGAAGTTCATCCTACCCCCTCTTCTCTCCCCCCTACCCCTCTCCCGCCTTCCCCTGCCCCGTCCTCTTCCTCCACTCCCCCTTCTGGCCTTCCTCCGGGCCCTCCTCCTCTTCCTCCTCCTGACCCTCCCCCTCTTCCTTCTCCTGCCCTTACCCCCTCCTTCTCTTCCCACCCGCCGTCCGTCCTTCCTACCTCTTCCGGCCCTCCTCCTTCCTCTCCTCTTTCTCTGTTAGACCTCCCTATGCCCCCCGGTTTCCAGTCTTCCCCTTGAACGTCTTCTCCAATTCCTGCTATTATTTCCCATCGTTTGCCTCTCTTGGCTATATTTTCCACCCACGGTGTTAACTGTATTTTGTAAATATGTTGTATATAGTGTACGTCTTTTCTTCCCTCTTGTACGCGTATTCTTTTTAATCTTTTTGTCTTTTTAATGTCCATTTTACAATGGAACATTCGTAGTTTTGCAGCACATAGTGTTGATCTTCGTTACCTTATCTCTAGGTTTAGCCCACTTGTTATTAGTTTACAAGAATCGCGTTTATCTAATGCCCCCTCCCCAATCCCAGTATGCTACTTGCCTCCTCGTACATCATGATGTCCCAGTGTCTCCGTTAACTATCCGTACCTCTCTTAAATGCACGCTTGCCAGTGTTCCTTTCACGCTGGCTTACAGTAGTTTCCATATACCTTTCCCCCTCGATCCCGATCGATGTTCCAGAATTAAACCGGATCCTTTCTCTATTACCTCCACCTTTCCTCCTTTTAGGGATTTTAATTGCAGGCATTCCCTGTGGGGTGACTCTACCGTTAATACACAAGGTCGTTCCCTTGAGGCTCTGATTCGTACACACGATTTATTTCTTTTAAACACTGGTTCCTCTACGCATTTTGATAGCGGCACCCGTACCTTCTCATGTATTGACTTGTCTCTGTGTTCCCCTACACTATCCTTGGATTTTACTTGGAAGGTCTTTAATGATTACTGTGTGACTGACCACTTCCCGATTGTCCTCTCCCCTACGTCTTACTCCCCAGTGCCACGGCCTCCCCGTTGGTGTTTCGATCGTGCCGACTGGACATCTTTCGCTGATCTCGCCGTTCCGCCTAATCCGACCCCTGCTTTCCCGGACCCTGATGCCATGCTTACCAGTTTCCTGATGTTTGTGCTCCATGCTGCCTATACTTTTATTCCACGCACCACTCGGAGTATGTCTTCTAAGTGTGTACCGTGGTGGACTGCTCAGTGCAGTTCGGCTTTACGCAATAAAAGAGCCAAGTGGAAGAGTTTCCGTCGGAAAAAAGGCTCTCCATATGAGCGGGATGCGTATACTCTTTTAAAACAGGCTAATTCCGTCTTCCGTCGTACAATCCGCTCTGCAAAAAAATCTAGCTGGATGTCGTATGCCTCTACTATCAATGCAGATACACCTGTTCCGCAAGTCTGGGCTCGCGTCAGGAAGATTGCAGGGAAACCTGCGCCTACGCTGGCCCCAGTCCTCCATACCAACACTGGCATTGTGGGCGATCCGTCTCTGGTGGCCAATATGTTGGGACAACATTTCAGTGATGTTAGCACTGGCTCCCATCTCCCGCCCTCCTTCCAGATGCATAAACGCCGTTCTGAACTTAAGCGACTTGACTTCGCCTTATCATCTGATCAGTTTTTCAATGCCCCCTTCTCCCGGGCTGAGCTTGAGTCTAGCCTGGGAGCCTGTAAGGATACATGTGAAGGCCCTGACGGTGTCCATTACTTGATGCTGAAGCACTTATCTCCACCTGCGCTTGGCTTTCTCTTATCCATCTACAACTGTCTGTGGTCCACAAGCTTTTTTCCGGCTGAGTGGAGACATGCCATCCTTCTTCCATTCCTTAAGCCGGGTAAGTCGGGCCATGCACCAGCAGATTACCTTCCCATTGCCCTAGTCAGTTGTGTAGGCAAATTATTAGAACGCATGGTTCACTCCCGCTTAATGTGGCTCCTGGAATCAAGAGGCATCCTGTCACCTTTTCAATATGGCTTTCGCAAGGGCCGTAGTACTTTGGACCCATTATTGAGATTGGCGACTTCTATCCGCGACGCCTTTTCGGACACTTAAGTCGGTTTTAGCTGTATTCTTCGATCTTGAAAAAGCGTATGATACTGCCTGGAAATACAACATCCTTCATACCCTTTTACGTTCTGGTGTGTCTGGCAACATGGCGGTATTCTTGAAGAACTTTCTCCGTGATCGTACTTTCCGAGTCAAGCTTCAGAATACATTCTCACGAACATACCCCCAACACGACGGTGTCCCACAGGGTTGTGTTCTTAGTACCATCCTTTTTATCCTAGCTATTAATGGTATTATTTCTTCTCTCCCTCTTGGTGTCTGTGCTTCTTTGTATGTGGACGACTTCGCTATTTACGCTGTGGGTTTGGATATCGCTGCCCTACAAAATCTCATGCAGAAGGCCATTGATGCAGCTGCGCAGTGGGCTACGGTCCATGGTTTTCGGTTTTCGCCCTCGAAATCTTGTGCCGTCATCTTCACAAAACGCCATACAGTCCCGCATCCTGTTCTTACGTTGTATAACTGCCCTCTGCCTTACAGGTCCTCAGCTCCATTCTTAGGTCTCATTTTCGATACTCGGTTGACATGGTACCCGCACATTAATTCGTTACTGACCTCCACCACCCGACGGCTTCAACTCTTACAAACCCTTAGCCACTTGTCTTGGGGTGTGGACCGGACGACTCTTCTGCGCCTCCATACAACGCTTATTCTCTCCAAGATCGATTATGGCTGCCAGGTATATGCCTCCGCTGCACGTACAAACCTTAAGCGCCTAGACTCCCTTCACCATCACGGTCTGCGCTTGTCGCTAGGGGCTTTTCGCTCTACTCCGGTTATTAGCCTTTATGCTGAATCAGGTGTCCCACCGCTATCATCCAGGCGGGATAAACTGACCCTTCGATGTCATCTTCGCCTTCTGCAACACAGTTCGGCTGGTTTTCCTCCCACGGCTTCCGGCTTAGCCCCATCAGTGTCTGCTACTTCGTTCCCCGGTCGGGTCTCTGCTTTACTAGCCTCCTTCTCTTTTCCCATTCCATCGGTGCTACCCCTCCGACAGTCAGAGTTCCCCCCATGGCTACTCCCTCGCCCTACCGTTTGTACAGATGCCCTCCCCCCCTCTAAGGCCTCTTCAACCCCACAGTTGCTTTATGCTCAGTTTGCAGAACATTATGCTACACCACTCTTCAGCCGTTCCAGTGTACACTGATGGTTCCAAGACCTCCGCCGGTACAGGGTTTGCGGTTGTGTTCCCGGACCGGACCTTCCAACGTCACATCCAATCATGTGCTAGTGTCTTTACGGCCGAGTTATTTGCTATTTTATTTGCCCTACGTACTATTTTTTGTTCACACCTGCATATCTTTGTAATTTTTAGTGACTCCCTTAGTGCTCTTCAGAGTATTCAGTCTCTTCCCGCTGTTAACCCCTTAGTGCTGGAGATTCAAGAATGGTTGTTCCGCATCGCTACTAAATTGAAGTCCCTGTCTTTCTGTTGGGTCCCGAGTCATGTTGGAGTGCCTGGCAATGAGCGGGTTGATTTTTTCGCCCGCTCTGCTATTACCTTTCACCAACTCGTGCCACGACGTATTCCTGCATCTGATTACTTCCCGCGTGTTACTCAATTACTACGTCAGCGCTGGCAGGACGAATGGACCTCCATGAGGGTGTCTGATGTCAAACTGCGTTCTGTCAAACCTTCCGTCCTACCTTGGAAGTCTTCCTCTCATCGCAATCGTCGATGGGAGACCGCTCTAACCCGTCTTCGACTCGGCCACACCAGGCTCACGCATGGTCATTTGATGTCCTGTGATGTCCCCATGCTCTGTCCTTGTTGCCATATTCCAGTGTCTGTCCAGCATCTCCTGATCGACTGTCCGCGTTTCTCCAATGCCCGACGGCGGGCATTCCCCTTCATATCCTCCCTTAATCGCTCCCTTGTCTTAGCCGATATGCTTGGAGAGTCCCCCACTTTCTCCCTCCCACATCTTATGCGGTTTCTCCTCCATACCCATCTCCTTCAGCTTCTTTAATTAGTGTTTCCTAGTCTTCTTCTCCTCTACTCCATATTGCGCCCAGCCCCACAACACCTCCGATGTTTTTTTTTTCCCACAAAGTTTCTTTTGGTGCCACATAGTCTTTTTAGGCTTGGTGCGAATCCCTATTTTAATAATAATAATAGGGTTGAACACAATAGCATTACTACGCCTATTAGAATTGTGTTTGACTGTTCAAAGTCGTTCTATTCGGTGCCACCTGCTCTCAATTCTTTTTGAATGCCACTATTTTGAAGCATTTGTCATTGATTGATAATAAAGAACTCCTTGATAAGATAAATTGGGGTCTTTATATAGATAACCTTCAGTGCAACACAGAGAAAGAACTACTATCTAACTACAGTAGAACCTCGCTCTTTCGGACTTCAATCTTTCGAAATTCTCAGACTTTCGGACTAGCATTTCAATTCGGACTTATGGTTCAGCCTTTTGGATTTGTCTAAAAGGCTGAGAAAATACCTCCATCCTTTTCGGACTACATTTAACTTCGGACTCATGCTTCAGCTTTTCGGATTTGTCTGAAAGGCTGAGAAAAATTAAATCGCATACGGACCAAAGAGCCGAGTTTCGGACTTGTCTGGTTAGGTGAATGTGTATTCAGACTTATGAACTTCGGACTCATGCTTCAGCCTTTCGGATTTGTCTGAAAGGCTGAGAAAAATTATTTTGCATTCGGACCGAAGAGCCGAGTTTCGGACTTATACACTTCGGACATTATTTCAGCCTTTCGGATTTGTCTGAAAGGCTGAAGTGTGAGTTCGGACTCGGCCCTTTCGGACTTTTGACACTTTCGGACAGGGATCTCCCCCAATTAGTCCGAAAGAGCGAGGTTCTACTGTATTGGTCTTTTCAGCGCTCTTTCGCATCGGCACACCTTTATTAATGAGAGTGGGTAACCAATAGCCCCTTATTGAACGATGTAATAGAGCAGGATGGAGTTATGGCAACTAACCAAACCGGTCTCAAATACTTATAGTCCATTTGCTGGTGCCGTCTGGATCTTGGTAGTACTACATTACCACTTCCCTAACGTAAAATACAGATGGGCCAGGGAAAATTGTAACACTGCTGCCAACCACCCTTTACACTTGTTTAATGTCCCCCCCCACCCAACCACCAATGTCGCAATCATAAACCCGCCCACTCATTTGAACATGCAAGGTCTCTGATACCCCCTCCACCTGTCTTCGTTATAGTATTGTACACACACACACTCTCGAATGGAACTAATAATTGATAGTGTGTGAATGAAGTATGTATTGGACTAACATAGGCTATACTGACAAGAAATATATCATGTCAAATAAACAAATATTTTGTTTATACAGTGCCCATATGCAAGCATATTAGACTCATAAAACATGCAATTCAAAGTCTGATTAGTTCATACTAATATACCCCGCCGTTAGGGAGCCACCTTGTTGTGGTGGTGGGGCTTGAAGCGTGGCCGGTGGCCTCTGTTCCTCGGGGGGGGCCACAGCCCTTCTTAGGATTGGGGCCCCGCCGGCCTCGTGGGCTAAGACCTCCCTCCTCGTTGGTTTCCAGAAGCCTGCGAGGTACCTCTTTTCTGTCTTTTTTTTTTTTTTTTTTTTTTTTTTTTTTTTTTTTTTTTTTTTTTTCCTCTACCTTTTTCCTTTTCTTTGCTTCACCTTCTTCTATCGTTGCCGGCTGGACTATTCTTTATGCTTTGGTGGAGGGTGGATGTGGACGGCGTTCCCTTCCACCCGTAGAACTGTAGTACCTGACGTGCCCGCACGAGGGAATCTTTTATCGTCAAATCTCGCCCTCTGTGCTGGACCCGATACTGACGAGTTGACCGCCCATTAGGCACAGGGGGTCGGGGTGTATATCCGGGTTTGACTCCTGGGGCATGTACCTTGTCCTCTAATTTGTGGCTCCGTGGTGGGTGTGGAGCTTCTCCCGGATGAACCATGTTACCTTCGTCTTATGGAGCCTTCTTCTGGATCTTCGATCACCAGCGCTGGCGATGATATGGCTGATGTGTTTGTCTCTCCTTCCTTGCCCGTCCTCTCCTCGGTTGGTGGTAGATCTTTGCCTACCACTATACCGGGTCCTTTACCGACCCATGCAGTCTGTGACCGTCCATTCGACCTCTGCTTCTCATACAGTTCCGAGCCTAGTCGTGTCGAGTTCTCTTGGCACGTCTACCTCCTCTACGTTCGCTTCCTCCCTAGCCACTCACTCGGTTCCTGCCCCTTTGTCCTCTTCCGTGTCCCACTCCGTTCTACTTGATCGGCCCTCTTCCATTCGTCCGTTCGCTCTCTCCTCTGCTTCCTCTTCCACTCTTCTTCCCTCGTCCTCCTCCACTTCCTCGGTTTCTTCCCCTTCCTCTCGTGTAGTCACTTTCGAACCGTATCTCCCACCCGTTCCACATTCTTCTTCTTTTCCTTCTCCTCCCGTTCCTTCCGCTCCCCGCCCTCGTTCTTCTGTTCTCCCTTTATCCTCACTCTTTGCCCCTGCTGACTTTATTAAGTTCTTCTCAGTCCCCGCCTCAGCTCCTCTCGCCGGAGATGACCTCCTGTTCCACCTGCGTCTCCTTCAGCAGGTGGGCAGGGATGTCACCTTCCACTCCCGCCATAATGACTCCTGTCTCGTTACGGTCCAGACCGAAAGTCAGGCTGCTGCTATGTCCACCATTGTCGACTTCTCCGGAACTTCCATCCCAGCCCTTAAAGACCAAAGACTGAACTCTTGTACGGATACCGTCCTGATCCCTCCTTCCATCCGTCTCGGTGGTCGGCAGTTCGCAGACTGTGCCGACCTTATTAAGTCTATTGTTGCTCAAGACCATGTTGTGGTTAGTCTTGTCTGCTACACCATCCCACCTCGCACCAATCGCCGCCATCCCGCCAATATCGCCAAAATCACGTTCGATGGTCGGTCTCTCCCTTCTCACGTTACTGTCGGCGGTACTCGCCTGCCCGTCACTGAGTCCCTACCTCGTCTTCAGCAGTGTCGCGGTTGCTGGCGCTTTGGGCATCCTGTTAAGTACTGTCGCTCTTCCGCTCCCGACTGCCCTAGGTGCCCACGCTGTGCACAATCTGGCCATCTCGTCGGTGACTGCCGGTCTCCGATACAATGCTGCCTAAACTGTCAGGGCTCCCATTCTGCTGATTCCCGAGATTGTCCCGTTTTAAAATTCGAGTCTGAAGTTACGATCCTTAAGACATTGCACGGCCTTACTCATTCTACAGCTCGTCAGGCAGCTTGCTGCCTGGGCTTCTCCCCTCATCCGTTTTCAACTGTTCTATCTCCCCCTCCCGTCTCCTCCACTTCTTCCGCTCCCCCCCCCCCCCCCCGTTGCGCCTCCATCATCCTCGTCCTCCTCTCCCTCTACTTCTCCGGTTCCGTCGTCTGTCCCTTCTTCTCATCCTTCTTCCTCTCCTCTTTCAGTTTCTTCTGTCTCCCCCATCCCCTTGGCTGTCTCATCGTGTTCTCTCCCTTTATCTAACTCTTTTTCTGTTCTTACCTCTTCTACTCCTACTTCCGCCCCCCCTCCTTCCACTACTCTTCCTCGCTCCACTTCTTCCGGTTTGTCTCAACGCCCCATCCGCCAGCGTTCTCATCCGACGCCTCCTCCTCGTTCTCTTCCTCCGTCCTCGTCTCGTAGTTCCAAGATTCCCTCCCGGCTTCCTGCCTCCTCTACCAAACTAGTTTCGAAACATTTGCCCCGTTCCTCCCTTTCTTCCTCTCCCGCCTCCTCTTCTAAACGCAGGGACCGCCTCCACAGTGTGCGGAGCCCGAGTCCCAGTGGGAAGAAGAAAAAGCTCCCTCCTTTCCCCCCCCCCCCCCCTTCTCCTCTTTCTTCGTCCTGTGTCCAACCCCCCGATTCCTTAGACTTATCCTTTGAATCTTTGCCCAAGATTGAGGAGTATATTCTTTCTTCTCATCCGCCACCTATTTCCGTTTCTGCCGACGTTCATCCCATCCAGTGGCGTAGCTAAGGGGGCGGGAGGGGGCTGTTTGAAATCGCCCCCCGGGCCCCCAAGAGAAGGGGGCCCCCAAATGGATCTGAAAATAATATTAATTATACTAATAGTATATACTGTATATATAAGTAATATTAATAATGAGTAAAATAAACACCATGTGTGTTTTCTGATTTAACCTCTTTCTTTTCTTCTATCCTGCGACGTCATGGGTATTTAAAATTAGAAAAATAACGATCACTGCATCAGTATTGATTTGGCGGTGCAAGGGGAAACATCGTCACTCTCGCTCCTAGCCTCCTACCCGCCACTTGCTTAGGACGCACTGCCTATAGGTAGGCCTGATGATTATACTTTATATACATTACAAAATAGCACTATTGAGTTTGACAGTTGGTTAATATACTGTGTTTTTCGTAAGCATGTGTAAAGGAATAATAAGATATAGCCTAATTTGACAACAAGAAACATGGTGATTGTTAGTAAGTTGAGTGTATAATCGAAGATTAGGCCTACATACAATTATATATAAATATATGAACCAAAAATGTCGGTAATATTTTCTTTTTCGTGAACTGTAATGAGCAAATCGATAGCTATATTTCATAGATAGCCTATGTACTTAACCTTGTGAGAAAGTTGAGTGGTATCGAAGATATTTGTAGAGTAGGCTAAACTTCTAAAGTGCTAAATTTTTAGGCCTATGTTTTGGTCTCATATTTTTTTCTCGAACTGTAGGGGGCCTAACATAGCCTATACAATGTTTATGGTCTTACTAAACCGTAGCTTTATCGTGAAAAAGATGCATAGTCGTTTAACCCGTACAGCCCCAGCGACGCGTCTGACGCGTCGGCGATGTATGTAACGCACAGCCCCAGAGATGCGCCTGACGCGTCACCCTAATTGCGCCGACCGTAACCTCAGGTGTAGCCACTCAAGAGGGCTCAGATTTATATGGGAACTGTGTATGTATCCCACGCAACCGTGCCGATGGTTGAAAACTCTCAAAGTCCACGTGCGTGCGCGCGAGCGCGCAATAACCTGTTTTTTTGGGATAATTGCCTTCAATTTTTTACTCTTGTAAAATCCGTTTTCGGGGGCTCTGTAGGACCATTTTTTAAGCTTTTTGAGCGTTTTTTCGTGGTATTTCCTTCATTCCTAACCCATTCGCTATTGTTTCTGGAATAAAACAATTTTTTGAAAACCGGCCGGGTTCTGGTGCGCAAACATTACAAAACTAGCCGGGGCTCCACGGGTTAATATTAGTCAATTAAGTATGGGTGCAATACATCAGCTAAAATAGAGCATAGCGAGGCAACATTAATGGTGTAGAGTGTAGGCTACCTTGGTTAGGCTATGAGCACTATGACTCATTCTTTCAAATTTAGACTGGAGCACTTTTATTTATGCTACCATACGCCTTCCATATAGGCTATAGGCTATGGTGGCTGTACATATCAAGCCCAGGAACTGTGAAATAAGAAGGAACACAGTTGTGAGCATTGAATACTCGTTTGTAGGTTAATCTAGCCCTTTGGCTGGTTCAGGGTCAGGTGCAAACGTTGGTAAGCTTTCTAACCAGTTACTGGGGTTCTCAAGAAGATGCCCCCAGTATTGAGATTTGAGGTAATGCATAGCTTGATTAGGCCTACCAATGACGCCTATTTTAACTCCCTAACGCCAGTGGTGGGGTTGAAATAATATTTTAATGTTATCACGTTTCATGTACATTATTATTTTTTATTATTTTATTAGTATTATATTTTATATTCTTATTTCAGACATGCCTAATGAACGACAAAGAGAAAGAGTTCATCAAAGTGGTATATGTTTTACAGTATTGTACCATCCATTGTACATGTATTCCTAATCCATTAGATAACGGTGATATAATAATTAATTGTATATTAAATTATTACCAGTACCCCACTATTGAGTCATGGATATCGTCAAAATGCACGTAGGTAGCATTATTATTCTAAAATTTTCTCGGGGGGGCTTACAGCGCCCCCCCGAACCCCCCAGCTGATTAGGCTCGCTTCGCTCGCCACCCCCACCCCCTTCTATAATAAGCAAACCATGGAGGGGGCCCCTCCAGGCACCAAGCCCCCTGGGCCTCCAAATCTCTAGCTACGCCCCTGGGGACACTTTCATTGTGCCTCGCAGGTTTTCTCCATGATCTCTTTTACTGGTCTATTCTTTCCTTGTTCTTCAAAGTACTTGAACACATTCAGTACTGTTATGCCCTGTTTTTCTACAGGATTAACTTGGGTAATGTGAGTTCTAACTGACTGGGTATAGAAGGCTGCATGCACAAAACAAGGTATGAGGAATAGAGAACACAAAATAAACACACGGTAACAAGACACACGATCACTTTTATTGATGAACACACTTCTATAGTTTCCTTGATGATGATTAATATGAAGCATAAGAAGGTATGAATACTCGTACAAGACAAATGATAGAATTGAACAACTAGCATTAACCTGACAAGCGCGATATAGACCTAGGTGCTAGGGTAGTTATTTGTGCATTTCTAGCCCTGGATTCTGACAGAATTCGTTATATTTACAATATAAAGCATTATTTGTTTTCGGTATGCTTTTATTTTACATATATGATGTATATATGAACCTTCAAGAGTGCTAAAATAAGTGGGAAAAGCATTTGGGTGGTGAAAAACGAAGATATTGGCCACCCGGTCATAATCTCAGGCGAGAGAGAGCCACAGGCAGCCCTCCCCTCTCGCTGTCTGGGAGTCAACTGAGACGAGCGGGGCGGTGTGTGCCGGTGTCTGGGTGTTGCATAACGATCTTTTATGCAACCCACTTGTGCTACATTATCGCGGGAGAGAAAAATAACCGATAAATGATGATAATAAGAGGATAAATAGGTGATAAATGAGGAGGGGGGGGGGAGGGGTGAGAAACACATGGATGAGTACTAGAGGGGAATTATCTCACCTAGAGACAAAATCCTTTGTTTTGATAGGCCCTTTTTTTTTTTTGGAAGGCTTTTTTTATGGTCTTGCTTCCGTGAGGCCTATCGCGTTCCCTATAGGAAGCCTTCCGTGAGGCCTATCGCGCTTGCCAGGTTAAGTGGATCTGGATGGAGCCTAGTCTCCCACTTCCAACGTTCAGGTATTAATCTTCTGATCACTGTCTTTATTCACAAGTTGATATACTGGAGACCATAAATGTTACTTATAGATTCATATTCACTATTAGATTTATCACTGGTAGCTCTGATGCACAAGTAGTAGTTCACAGACTAGATTAGACACGCGTATTTTAGAGCACGGGAATTCTAGTAACCTCAGGGGGGTACTGATCTAAGTTTTATATTCTTGTATCAGAAATACATAGAACGCAAATCAGTGGGCGAATATTCAGATATCACTAGGGTTTCACTTCTATGTAATAATATCTAGATATATGGGTAATTACGAGAGTTAATATCGCCTGTTAATTAATAAACACTGATACGCTTACCTAATGGAATGGTTATATGTGAATTATACTGGGGCAAAGATATATCCACTTCATAGAAATATTAATAAGTGAGTCTCTAAATAGCACTGTAACACTGTTGTGCTGATAGAGTGAATCTTGGGTCGTATTTGATTGGTCTGGTCCTGGTTATCTTGCGTCCGTGAGGTTGGGGGCTAGCGACTGGTTCTGCGGCCGTCCAGATGGTCCATATGTAGAAGTTCTCAAGACGGATCTCTTGGCGATCGTTGCTGGCTACACTCTTATATCCCCACTGGTTTATGTGAAGGTTATAAGGTGCACGTAGATTTCCTTTACGTGGACAGATTCTTCTATCTCAATCTGCCACGGAGTCTGCCGGCTCTGGAACTCAATTCTCAGGAACAAACCAACGGCAGAGCTAGAGGTCAACTTAAGGGTCCAGCCACTGGTTGGTGTCTATCTTTCCACTGATTTTACTGGGGGCTGGAGCTTGATTTATAGGTGTGGTTTTGGACCCTGTCGGCCATAGGGATCTCGAGTTTTGATGGACTTATTTGAGCTCTCAATTGATACGGGAACTAGGTCAGGGGGTGATTACTGTTGTGGCACATGGCTGTATGGAGCCTTCATTCTGTAATATAACTGAGCCTTAGTAAGAGGTACTATTTTGGCTATACTGGAAGTATTTAGGGGAGAAAGACCGGATCTACTTTGCGAGGAGGTTTGGGACAGCTGTGCTAGGAGCGTCTCTCTTAAATTGCTCAGTCTTCATTCTAGGGTATAGCTGAGGTGCTAATTTGGTTATCGGAGTATGCAAGGAAGGTTAATGGTTTATTGTGGGTTAATAGAGGTTAGTAAGGGTGTTAGTCATACATGGTTAGTTCATTGATAGGAAGAATTCCTGTGCTACCTGGCAATGACCCGGAAGTCAAAACAGGGGTCAGGTATACCTCCGCAGGGGTAGGGGTCTCTCCTCGGGTGGGTGAAAGGGGGAGGTGCGCGTCCCTTCTCTGTGATGGTCGTCGGGGCGGCTGTGGCTGGGGGCTTGTCATATCACAAGGGTTTGTAATAACCCTCTGTTTATGAGACAGATGTGGGTGTTCGTAATACCAAAACCGAAGGTGCCTTGATCAGCTGGTTTACTTGATTAGGTTGTTAATTGCATGGGTGGTTGGATGTGGTGGAGACTGGGTTGCTAACTCTGCCACATTGATCTGGAAGTATGGCAATAGAAGTTAGTCACTGGTGAGGCGGCTAGCCTCGCACGGACGATCATTTGGTAAAGGGTTGTGAAGGGGTTGTGAGGGAATAGATGGCATGCAAAGGGTTAGTAAAGTTCTAATGGTGTTCCTTCCTACTGGGGGAAGGTAGGCTGGATAGGAGTATATATACAAAAGGTTTGAGAATGTTAGTAACGGAAAAGTTAAGGATATTCAGGGGGTATGCTGGAGAGGCTAGGTCGGAAAGGAGTTGAGGAGCGTGGGGGGTTAACGAGAGGGAGAGGGTTAAGGGGGGTTACGTGGAAGTTTGACCCTAAGGTCTCTGGGCGTAGGGGTGGCATTAGGCTACAGTTGGTATCGTAGCCTGGGGGTTAATGACAGGGAAGGTACGTTAGCCAAACGCTACTGGGGGATGAGCAATAAGTGGTGGTATATGAGTTTGGAAATGATAGAATCATGTGGACTGTGGGCTGTGGGGATGAGGAGGTTAACTGTAGGTGTGTGCTTGACTGTGGATCGAAGTAGAGAAAACATGGTGTATTATTACTCGTCAATACGATGGTTATGGACACTGTTACTCTGACACTATTTCTTGCTGATTCTATTTGTTCCTGGGAACTGCGTTTTCTATGACATATATATCAAAGAAAGCGGCAGTTCGTAGGGGTAGCTTCGGTATTGTTTCGTGGTGGAAAGGCGTCGAGACAATGGTAAAAGAGGGTGGTGTATACAATCTCTGGTTGGGGTAAGAATTAGAGTTACTGCATGGTGGCTAACATCTGTAGTCATTTCTGTCTAGGTCTTACAGGAATAATGGTTATATATACACTGGTGTACCCGTGGGTATCATAGTTTCTTATCAATTATGACATGGGGTTTTAACAGATTACTTCTCGGATGGAAGAACATACATAGATTTATGGGGGCGGTTGGTCTTCAGAAACTTAGTCTGGCAAGACAAGGTATTTTAGGGGGTTAACATATTACTTCTCGGATGGAAGAACATACATAGATTTATGGGGGCGGTTGGTCTTCAGAAACTTAGTCTGGCAAGACAGGGGGTTAACATATTACTTCTTGGATGGAAAAACATACATAGATTTAGGCCTGTCTGCACTGGTTGGCATTGGCTCAATCTAGGAACACGGCATGGGTGTATTACATTAAGGTGTATTCATGTTCATCATCATGTAGGTAGAGGTGTAGGACACGAGGGGTAGTGTATACGCGAGGTGGGGGAAGGGTCAGTGGTTAGAAGTGATAGGCAGGTGTGGTTTGGAGATGCTTAGCCCTGCGGGCTTCGGCCTGTCTTAACTGGTTGGCTTGGTCACCTGGTCCTTTCGTTCTGTGGGCCTTTCCTTCGGGTGTTTCTGTTCCCGTTTCCTGGTGGTGCTCGCTCGTGGCTTCCGTGGTGGGATTCTCGTTCTGGGGCATTTTAAGTACAATATTTCGACTTTGGCTATCAAGTCGTGGGGTATTAGCGGGTCTGCTTGCACCAGCTGGAGGAAATTGCGGAAGAGACACCGCCATCCTGCCTCTATGTATGGGACAATGAGTGACGACTGTCATGCCAATTTGTCCGTTCTCCGCCCTTCCAGCTCCCCCCCTCCTCTCCATTCTCCCTGTACCGTATTCTCTTTTGTAAACAAACCTTTTTGGGGGATTATACATATTAAATTCCAGCAAATTTTGTACCAAATTTAAGTGCATTCATTTATCTTTTCCCCCTAGATATACTCTTGACTTTTTCTCCTCAGACTGATTTTACTTTAAGCTAAGGGTGGTATTTGTACAAACTAACCTAGCCTAACCCAACCTGCCAAGCTTTTAACCTAACCCAAACCTAGCCTAGCCTATAGCCAGCCAATCTGTTTTATTATTAACTCTTGTAGATATTGTATTTAGTATCCTACTGTAGCTATATATATCTGTAATTTTAGTTGTTGCTTGCACGATCTTGTAATAACCTTTGACTGATACACTTTTTTATCTAAAAAGAGTAGGCTACTGCTTTACTAGGCTACAGTGACACCAGGGTCATCTGTTGACACAGTATATTAACCCCTTGTGTGCAGTCACACTTTATTTTTATATAATCTCTATTTGGTGAATTGTATATTTAGTTACATATTCTGTTATACATATATTTGTTTAAGGTTAGGTTATCACACCTGGTAGCCTATTTCTGCGAATTTCAATTTTATTATATTCGGTTAGGCTATTCAACGCTGGTAGCCTATTATTGCGTATTTCAATTTTTTAAAAAAAACTTTTGGTTAGGCTATCGCCCCTGGAAGCCTAATTCTGCGTATCTCAACATTTTTGTTTTCGGTTAGGCTATCACCCCTGATAACCAATTTCTGCGTATTTCAGCATATTTGTTTTCGGTTGAAGTGATTGAAGTGTTTTTAAAGTGAGTGAAGTGTTGTAAAGTGAGTGAATTGTTTTTTAAGTGAGTGAAGTGATCTGAAGAAAGTGACTGTCACCATGCCTCGCGCTTGTGTGACCTGCGCCGGTAGGTTTGGTGAGTCCATGTTTGCTACTATCGATCTTCAAGTCTGCCGGCTCTGCCAGCAACGAGAGAATTTTACAGTGAAATTAGATGAAGCCTACAACAAGATCAACATCCTCACCATGAAGCTGGAATCACTCCAAGAGTTTGTAACACTCAACGTTGGAGTGCCACAAACTTCAATTGTCACCGCAACTCCAGCAGCCACCAACGCCCCAACGTCAACTGCCAACAATTCAACGCCTACAGTAGCCATTTCAGCTGATGTTTCCGATACTCAAGATACAAATAGCGACTCTCTTCCCCCTCAAGACAACTTCCGTGTCGTGAGGAACAACGTTTGCCCCAAGACCAGGAAACACATACCGATTACCGAGTGTCAAAACCGTTTCCAGATACTCGCAGACTCAGATGACGAAGAGGAAATAGAAGAAGTCCGGCTCGTGGGAGACTCGATGATACGTGGTCAGCTCACAGAGTTTTGCGCCAGGGCACCTAAGACCAGGAAGCGTTTTTGTATCCCTGGTGGTGGTGTGGATGACGTAGTTGCAGCAGTTGACGAAGTATCAAAGCTGGCCCCAGCTAATACAATGTACGTCATCCACGTTGGATCCAACGATGTACAGCGAACCCGGTCGGAAGATTTGCTTTTAAAGTACCAGCAGCTGATCAAGTCGTTTAAGGAGAAGTCATCAAGGATCATCGTCTCAGGAATCGTCCCCCGGCTCGGTGTAGAGAGCCGATTTTACAACATAGCCACCAGCACAAATCGTTGTCTAGCAAACCTCTGCAGGAAGGAGAACGTGGGATTCGTCGACACCTGGGACAATTTCTACTACGATGACTATTTGTTTTCGGACGATGGAGTTCATCTGAACCAGGTGGGAGCAGCGCGTTTTGGGCGTCTTCTCAACGATGCGGTGAAGGATTTTCGGAGAAGAAATCGACTCAGCACAGGACAACCAGGAAGGAGGACCGAAGACAGCGAGGACGGCAATCTACAAAGGAATTAAATACTAATCCGTCAAGAACCGCGAATTTGGATAAAGCTCCACCAACACGACCCAAATTCAAAACCGTCAGGGATAACGACCGAGGACCGAGGACAGCCATAAATGTAAATGTAGATCCGACCAGAACCAATAATTTGAATAAAGACCGTTCCTTGAATCCCAAATCCAAAACTTTGAATGTTTTCTATGCAAACGCTCGTAGCATACGCAATAAATTTTCAGATTTAGAGGAACTAGTGTTTACAGAAAATTATGATGTGATTGGCATAACAGAATCTTGGCTCAATACACAAGATAGAGACTTTTTAGCAGAGTATTCACTTCCCGGTTATGTAATGTTTGAGAACAGCCGAATAAATAAAAATGGAGGTGGCGTTTTATTTTATATCAAAGAAAGTCTTAACCCGACCCTCGTGTCAAAACCTCAAATTGTGAACGTCGACACATCTTTTGTGCTAATAAAGAATAATAAAGGTACAAAAATAATACTTGCGTTAATATACAGACCTCCAGCTCAATCAGTGCAAACTGACCGAGAAATTTACGAACAAATTGCAGATATAAGTAACTCACAAGATACCGTAATTTTTGGCGACTTTAATTTACCTGTGACCAAGTGGGGCGATACTCTTACTTCACACTCCGGACATGACTTGTATACGAACTTGCAAGAGAGTTCGCTTTATCAATTTGTTCGAATGCCGACCCGTGGTAATAACGTTCTTGACATTGTACTTGCAACAAAAGAAGAATTGATAGAGAATTTGAATGTTGGTGATGAATTCAGTAACAGCGACCATCGTACGATAACTTTCACTTTAAAGTTTACTAGTAACGAACCAAATAGTAGCATCGAAAAAGTCCCTAATTTCAAGAAAGCAAACTTCCATAAACTTAGAGCTATGTTTAAAGAAACTGACTGGAGCTTTTTAATTAACAATAACGACATAAATACATCTTGGAAGTTATTCGAAACCACTTACCTAAAAGCAGTGCAAGACTGCATACCATCGAAAATACGGCGTCCAGGCCATAATAATAAGCCCAAATGGTGGAATAAAGATATTTCAAACTGCCTGCTTGCTAAAAAATTTGCTAATGATAGATTAAAATCCTCACAAAATGACGAAGAACGGGTGAAATTTGTAGAGCTACGACGCAAAGCCAAAAAGTTAATTAAGCAAAGTAAAAAGACCTTAGAGTTACATATTGCGAATCAAAGTAAAACAAACCCGAAAGAATTCTATAGTTATATCAGAAAGAAAAAAGTAGTTACTTCAACTGTTGGACCGTTAGTCGATGAAAAAGGAGAATACACCAAAGACGAAGTACAAATGAGTAATGCCCTCAATACCTTCTTTGCATCAGTTTTTACAACAGAAGACCTCAGTGATATCCCTACACCATCGCCGATTCAGATTGATAATTCAGATGTTCTAAGCAATATCACCGTTACAGAGAGAGAAGTATTGAATTGTTTAGATAAACTCAATGTAAATAAAACGCCAGGACCTGATACAATCTCGCCTAGAGTACTAAAGGAAGCTAAGAATGAGCTCTCCAAACCACTGACATTACTATTCAATAAATCCTTGCAGTCTGGAACTATGCCTGATCAGTGGAAGCTAGCCAACGTAACACCGGTATTCAAAAAAGGCAGCAAATCCCTACCCAGTAACTATCGTCCAATTAGCTTAACCTCAGTTGTATGTAAAATGCTAGAAACGGTCATACGAGACAGACTCGTAAATCACTTAGAGGAAAATAACATACTTAAAGATACTCAACACGGCTTTCGTAAAAAACGTTCCTGTTTAACAAACCTCTTAGACTTCTTCCACGATATCCTCAACCTCTACGATGAGAGTAAAGCTGTAGATATTATATACCTTGATTTTCAAAAGGCCTTTGACAAAGTTCCCCACAAACGTTTACTGCTAAAACTAAAAGCGCATGGAATACAAGACGGTGTGTTGAAATGGATAGAAAATTGGCTCAGCAACAGAAAGCAAAGGGTAGTCATAAACGGTAAGGCATCTAAATGGACCAATGTAAGTAGCGGGGTACCCCAGGGATCGGTACTAGGACCAATTCTCTTTCTAATTTACATCAACGACATAGATGAGGGTCTCACCTGCACAATCTCAAAATTTGCTGACGATACAAAAATTGCAAATAGCGTACTCTCAAAAGAACAAGTTGACGATATGCAACACAATCTAGATAAATTGTCATGTTGGGCCCAAATTTGGCAAATGAGTTTCAATGCGGATAAATGTAAAGTACTACATGTCGGATACCTAAATGAGAAAGCAAACTATTCGATGAATGGCACTCCGCTTAAGAATGTAAACAGAGAAACTGATCTGGGAGTAACAATATCGAGTAACCTAAAACCGAGTCAACAATGTTCAGAAGTTGTTAAGAAGGCAAACAAAATAATTGGCTTTATAGGCAGGTCATTTGAGCATAAATCCAAAGAAGTTATCCTAACCCTTTACAATTCCTTAGTCCGCCCTCTTCTGGAATACTGCGTTCAATCCTGGTGCCCTTATTACCAAAAAGATATAAACAAGCTAGAACGAGTTCAACGTAGAGTTACCAAAATGATACCTAGCCTAAAGAACAAACCATACGAAGAGCGTCTTAGAGAATTAAATCTATTTCCTTTAACCCAGCGCAGATTAAGAGGCGACTTAATTCAAGTGTTCAAAATCATCAAAGGCATCGACAATATGAACTGTAGTAAGTACTTCACTATCGACCAATCTAATTACACGCGGGGAAACGGTTGCAAAATTATTGGTAAATCTTTTAACTCGCACGAATCTAAGAATTTCTTCTTCAATCGAGTTGTCAACTTGTGGAATGGGCTTCCCCGAGACGTTATAGACTGCAGCACCGTTGATTCATTTAAATTCCGCCTAGACAAATATCTCGCATCAAACCCGCGACTGACTGCGTTTGTAAATGAATAACTTTATCCTCCCCTCAGTTACTAACCCATATGTCCCCTACTAACTTCCTAGTCCTGCCACGTTAGTGGCAGGGCAGTAGTTCCCTTTCCAATGTTCCCTTACCCACTCTAAACCACTGTTTGGACACTTGATCCTCAGTGTTTTGGAGGACAAGCAACCTAGAAGGGTCACTAGACCTGTTGTTGCTTGATTTCCTTTGTACTCCTTTGTACTCTAAACAGGTGTGACGACACACCTAGCAGGATATATTAAAAGGAATAACTATTATGTCTTCCCCCTTGCCACATGACTCGTTGCCGCCGTTTGGGGGCTTCCGGGCTTGTAGGTGGAGCGGCCAAGGTTCTTGGCCGCTCTCCCTATCACCTCCAACTAATTTTGTCATGTCCTTTTCTTTCTCCTCCTTTCTAGTTTTCGTTTTTCCCTCTTCCGCTTTCTCCTGGGGCTGCCATCAGAGGCCGGTCTCCCACCCTTGATCTTTTGTGGTCCCGTCCCTCCCTTCCCTTCCGGTTGACTTCCCTGTTTGCTTCCTTCCTTTCTCTTTAACTGCTTCGGAGGTTCTAGTTTCCTTAGGGCTTCGCCTTGGTGTCTCTGATCACTGCTGAGTTGGCAGAGTCCACCTGGCGACAGGTGCTGCCGGCCAGGGCTCGCAAGGCTCGTTGCTGGAGGATAGGCACTATAGGGTTGCTTTGGGGTTTCTGACTCTCTTCTCTCTTCCCAGTGAGTGTGTCAGGTGACTACGCCGGCCCCGTTCTCCGTGGGACAAAGCTGCAGGACAAATGCCCGGGTTGTACAAGGTCCCTAGTTCAAAGCCGAGACCTGTCCCATCTCAATTGGCCGCATTCTGGGTTTCGTGGCCCTGCGGAGGTCTTTCTCCCTTTCGTTGCCAGGGGCACCTGGTAACCGCAGTATCTTCTTCCATGCTTTACCCCCTTTTCTCTTGCTATGGTGACGACTTATGCTTTTTTCCCTGTTCTTCCCTGTTTATGGCTTCTGCTTTAGTGGTTCCGGTGAGTGAGCCCCTTGTGGCATGCAGCCTGCCACTTGGGGGTCTGTTGTCTGGCTGTCAGTCCGGTTCACCGCGGGAGCACGGTGAGTCGGGGATGGTTTTGGGTGCTCTCGACCGGCCCGCTGAAATATCCCTCGGTCGTCGCTCGTCCCTCTCGTCCATTACCGTTCCGAATCCTTCTACTACCCTTCCGTCTTAGTCACGTCTTTCTCCACCCTCCACTACCCAGGATTTCATCTCCTCTCCTGTAGTTATTTTTGCGTCTTCCTCTTCTCCCTCTAGTCATGTCACCCTCGACCCTTTTCTGCCCTCCCTCCCTCGTTCTCTTTCCTCTTCTCGTCCTCGCTCCTCGGTCCTCCCTATGTCCTCTCTCTTTGCACCTCCTTCCTTTACTAAGTTTTTCTCCATCCCTGCTTCTGCGCCTCTAGCCGGTGATGACCTCCTCTTCCACCTGCCTTCTCCTTCAACAGGTGGGAAAGGACGTCACCTTCCACTCCCGCCATGATGCCTCCCGTCTTGTTACCGTCCAAAACGAACTTCAGGCTACTGCTATGTCCTCTTTCGTCGATTGTTCTGGCACCCGCATCCCGGCTCAAAAAGATCAACGACTCAACTCCTGTACAGGGACTGTCCTGATCCCCGCTTCCATCCGTCTCGGGGGTCGTCCATTCGCGGATTGCGCCGACCTCGTCAAGGACATCGTTGTCGCTCAAGACCACAAGGTGGTTAGTGTGGTATGCTACACTATCCCTCCTCGCGACCTTCGCCGCCATCCCGCTAACATTGCCAAGATCTCTTTTGATGGACTTTCCCTTCCTGCCCATGTTATTGTCGGTGGTACTCGCCTCCCCGTGACTGCGTCTCTTCCCCGTCCACTCCAGTGTCGCAGCTGCTGGCGTTTCGGCCACCCGGCGAAGTTCTGCCGTACAGCCGCTGAGAGCCCATTCTGCCCGCGCTGTGCGCAGTCCGGACATGCCGTTGGCGAATGTCAGTCAACGTCCCAGTTCTGCCTTAATTGCCGCGGGTCTCATTCGGCCGACTCTAAGATTTGCCCCGTTCATCTGTTCGAGTCTGAGGTTGCTGTCCTCAAAGCGAGACACGGCCTTACGCTCACCGCAGCCCTCCAAGAGGCTCGTCGCTTGGGCTTCACCCCTCAGTCATTTTCCAAGACTCTGTCTCCTCCCTCCTCTTCTTCACCTCCCTCTACCACGCCCCCCCCCTTTTTCTGGTTCCTCGGTTCCTTCCACCGCCTCCGCTCCCTCCGTCCCCCCGGTCGCACCAGTTTCGTCATCTACCTCCCTTCCTTCTACCGGTGCTTCTCCCGGATTTTATCCTTCCTCCTCTTCTGTCTCCTCCGTTTGTCCTTCCGTCTCTTCCTTTTCTGTCCCTTTGTCTAACACATTCTCTGTTCTCAGTCCTTCTCCTACTTCTGCCCCTTCATCTTGCTCTCTTCCTTGTTCCTCCTCTTCTAGTCTCCCTCAACGCTCTCACCGTTCCAAGCCTCCCCCCCGTTCTCCGTCATCTTCCTCTTCTAGTCGCCCCAAATCTCCTACTCGCTCTAAATTTCCCTTCTCCTCTACCAAACAGGCTCCTGTGCTCCGTTCTTCCTCGCCCGCTTCCTCTTTTAAACGTAAGGGTGGTCGCCGTGATGTGCGGAGCTCAAGTCCCTGCGAGAAGAAGAAGAAGTCGCCTCCTTCACCTTCTGTTTCCCTTTCTCCTCTCTCCGTCCAGTCTCCTCCTCCTCCCGTCCCTGCATCCCTAGATTTCTCCTACAAAACTCTACCTAAGATTGATGAATTTATCCGTTCTTCCCACCCACCACCTTCAACTGTTCATGCCGAAGTTCATCCTACCCCCTCTTCTCTCCCCCCTACCCCTCTCCCGCCTTCCCCTGCCCCGTCCTCTTCCTCCACTCCCCCTTCTGGCCTTCCTCCGGGCCCTCCTCCTCTTCCTCCTCCTGACCCTCCCCCTCTTCCTTCTCCTGCCCTTACCCCCTCCTTCTCTTCCCACCCGCCGTCCGTCCTTCCTACCTCTTCCGGCCCTCCTCCTTCCTCTCCTCTTTCTCTGTTAGACCTCCCTATGCCCCCCGGTTTCCAGTCTTCCCCTTGAACGTCTTCTCCAATTCCTGCTATTATTTCCCATCGTTTGCCTCTCTTGGCTATATTTTCCACCCACGGTGTTAACTGTATTTTGTAAATATGTTGTATATAGTGTACGTCTTTTCTTCCCTCTTGTACGCGTCTTCTTTTTAATCTTTTTGTCTTTTTAATGTCCATTTTACAATGGAACATTCGTAGTTTTGCAGCACATAGTGTTGATCTTCGTTACCTTATCTCTAGGTTTAGCCCACTTGTTATTAGTTTACAAGAATCGTGTTTATCTAATGCCCCCTCCCCAATCCCAGTATGCTACTTGCCTCCTCGTACATCATGATGTCCCAGTGTCTCCGTTAACTATCCGTACCTCTCTTAAATGCACGCTTGCCAGAGTGTTCCTTTCACGCTGGCTTACAGTAGTTTCCATATACCTTTCCCCCTCGATCCCGATCGATGTTCCAGAATTAAACAGGATCCTTTCTCTATTACCTCCACCTTTCCTCCTTTTAGGGGATTTTAATTGCAGGCATTCCCTGTGGGGTGACTCTACCGTTAATACACAAGGTCGTTCCCTTGAGGCTCTGATTCGTACACACGATTTATTTCTTTTAAACACTGGTTCCTCTACGCATTTTGATAGCGGCACCCGTACCTTCTCATGTATTGACTTGTCTCTGTGTTCCCCTACACTATCCTTGGATTTTACTTGGAAGGTCTTTAATGATTACTGTGCGACTGACCACTTCCCGATTGTCCTCTCCCCTACGTCTTACTCCCCAGTGCCACGGCCTCCCCGTTGGTGTTTCGATCGTGCCGACTGGACATCTTTCGCTGATCTCGCCGTTCCGCCTAATCCGACCCCTGCTTTCCCGGACCCTGATGCCATGCTTACCAGTTTCCTGATGTTTGTGCTCCATGCTGCCTATACTTTTATTCCACGCACCACTCGGAGTATGTCTTCTAAGTGTGTACCGTGGTGGACTGCTCAGTGCAGTTCGGCTTTACGCAATAAAAGAGCCAAGTGGAAGAGTTTCCGTCGGAAAAAAGGCTCTCCATATGAGCGGGATGCGTATACTCTTTTAAAACAGGCTAATGCCGTCTTCCGTCGTACAATCCGCTCTGCAAAAAAATCTAGCTGGATGTCGTATGCCTCTACTATCAATACAGATACACCTGTTACGCAAGTCTGGGCTCGCGTCAGGAAGATTGCAGGGAAACATGCGCCTACGCTGGCCCCAGTCCTCCATACCAACACTGGCATTGTGGGCGATCCGTCTCTGGTGGCCAATATGTTGGGACAACATTTCAGTGATGTTAGCACTGGCTCCCATCTCCCGCCCTCCTTCCAGATGCATAAACGCCGTTCTGAACTTAAGCGACTTGACTTCGCCTTATCATCTGATCAGTTTTTCAATGCCCCCTTCTCCTGGGCTGAGCTTGAGTCTAGCCTGGGAGCCTCTAAGGATACATGTGAAGGCCCTGACGGTGTCCATTACTTGATGCTGAAGCACTTATCTCCACCTGCGCTTGGCTTTCTCTTATCCATCTACAACCGTCTGTGGTCCACAGGCTTTTTTCCGGCTGAGTGGAGACATGCCATCCTTCTCCCATTCCTTAAGCCGGGTAAGTCGGGCCATGCACCAGCAGATTACCATCCCATTGCCCTGGTCAGCTGTGTAGGCAAATTATTAGAACGCATGGTTCACTCCCGCTTAATGTGGCTCCTGGAATCAAGAGGCATCCTGTCACCTTTTCAATATGGCTTTCGCAAGGGCCGTAGTACTGTGGACCCATTATTGAGATTGGGGACTTCTATCCGCGATGCCTTTTCGGACACTAAGTCGGTTTTAGCTGTATTCTTCGATCTTGAAAAAGCGTATGATACTGCCTGGAAATACAACATCCTTCATACCCTTTTACGTTCTGGTGTGTCTGGCAACATGGCGGTATTCTTGAAGAACTTTCTCTGTGATCGTACTTTCCGAGTCAAGCTTCAGAATACATTCTCACGAACATACCCCCAACACGACGGTGTCCCACAGGGTTGTGTTCTTAGTACCATCCTTTTTATCCTAGCTATTAATGGTATTATTTCTTCTCTCCCTCTTGGTGTCCGTGCTTCTTTGTATGTGGATGACTTCGCTATTTACGCTGTGGGTTTGGATATCGCTGCCCTACAAAATCTCATGCAGAAGGCCATTGATGCAGCTGCGCAGTGGGCTACGGTCCATGGTTTTCGGTTTTCGCCCTCGAAATCTTGTGCCGTCATCTTCACAAAACGCCATACAGTCCCGCATCCTGTTCTTACGTTGTATAACCGCCCTCTGCCTTACAGGTCCTCAGCTCCATGCTTAGGTCTCATTTTCGATACTCGGTTGACATGGTACCCGCACATTACTTCGTTACTGACCTCCACCACCCGACGGCTTCAACTCTTACAAACCCTTAGCCACTTGTCTTGGGGTGCGGACCGGACGACTCTTCTGCGCCTCCATACAACGCTTATTCTCTCCAAGATTGATTATGGCTGCCAGGTATATGCCTCCGCTGCGTGTACAAACCTTAAGCGCCTAGACTCCCTTCACCATCACGGTCTGCGCTTGTCGCTAGGGGCTTTTCGCTCTACTCCGGTTATTAGCCTTTATGCTGAATCAGGTGTCCCACCGCTATCATCCAGGCGGGATAAACTGACCCTTCGATGTCATCTTCGCCTTCTGCAACACAGTTCGGCTGGTTTTCCTCCCACGGCTTCCGGCTTAGCCCCATCAGTGTCTTCTACTTCGTTCCCTGGTTGGGTCTCTGCTTTACTAGCCTCCTTCTCTTTTCCCATTCCATCAGTGCTACCCCTCCGACAGTCAGAGTTCCCCCCATGGCTACTCCCTCGCCCTACCGTTTGTACAGCTGCCCTCCCCCCCTCTAAGGCCTCTTCAACCCCACAGTTGCTTTATGCTCAGTTTGCGGAACATATGCTACGCCACTCTTCAGCCGTTCCAGTGTACACTGATGGTTCCAAGACCTCCGCCGGTACAGGGTTTGCGGTTGTATTCCCGGACCGGACCTTCCAACGTCACATCCACTCATGTGCTAGTGTCTTTACGGCTGAGTTATTTGCTATTTTATTTGCCCTACGTACTATTTTTTGTTCACACCTGCATACCTTTGTAATTTTTAGTGACTCCCTTAGTGCTCTTCAGAGTATTCAGTCTCTTCCCGCTGTTAACCCCTTAGTGCTGGAGATTCAAGAATGGTTGTTCCGCATCGCTACTAAATTGAAGTCCCTGTCTTTCTGTTGGATCCCGAGTCATGTTGGAGTGCCTGGCAATGAGCGGGTTGATTTTTTCGCCCGCTCTGCTATTACCTCTCACCTACTCGTGCCACGACGTATTCCTGCATCTGATTACTTCCCGCGTGTTACTCAATTACTACGTCAGCGCTGGCAGGACGAATGGACCTCCATGAGGGTGTCTGATGTCAAACTGCGTTCTGTCAAACCTTCCGTCCTACCTTGGAAGTCTTCCTCTCATCGTAATCGTCGATGGGAGACCGCTCTAGCCCGTCTTCGGCTCGGCCACACCAGGCTCACGCATGGTCATTTGATGTCCTGTGATGCCATATTCCAGTGTCTATCCAGCATCTCCTGATCGACTGTCCGCGTTTCTCCAATGCCCGACGGCAGGCATTCTCCTTCATATCCTCCCTTAATCGCCCCCTTGTCTTAGCCGATATGCTTGGAGAGTCCCCCACTTTCTCCCTCCCACATCTTATGCGGTTTCTCCTCCATACCCGTCTCCTTCAGCTTCTTTAATTAGTGTTTCCTAGTCTTCTTCTCCTCTACTCCGTATTGCGCCCAGCCCCACAACACCGATGTTTTTTTTTTTTTTTTCCACAAAGTTTCTTTTGGTGCCACATAGTCTTTTTAGGCTTGGTGCGAATCCCTATTTTAATAATAATATTATGTCTTCAGAAACTTTGAATGAATATCATTACTTTCTATATAATAATATTTTGTAGCAATATTACAAGGACACACATCCTTGTAAAGGAGAGACAGGGAGAAGAGAGAGAGAGGAAGGGGGGGGGGGGGAAACTAGGGGGATATTGGAGAGACGCTACGTCTCTCCAATATCCCCCTAGTTTACCATGCATTCGTGCATAAAAATATAATGCATGAAAGTTACTATAATTGCATAGCAATATAGTTTATATGGAATGAGCAATCAATGATTGATGGACAGTAGGTAGATGGCATTACACTGCTGGATAAAGGTACTATACGTACTGTATAATATAAGAATGGGAGGGAGGAACAGGTTTTTACAGGTGGGCGTGGCTATAGCGGAGGTAATGGAGAAAAAAATCGGAGTGGAGAATTATCGGGAGGGTGCAGCAGCACTGCCAACTCTGGCTACTGCTGGTCTAAGGTCCCTAGACAACTGTATGTTGGGGAAGAAATGCTAACAAGTACTACCAAGATCCAGACGGCTCCAGCAAATGGACTATAGGTATGAGATGGTATCCTGGACCTGATCTTCTGGCTTTTGGGCAGTGTACACATACCTATGATGGAGTGCCTACTAAGCGTCTATGTTTAAGCCTCGCCGCGCAATTGTTAGATCCACTCGGTATACTATTGCCAGTTAGTGTTAGGTCACGATTGTTCCTACATTTCTGTGGTGCACCAAGATCGGTTGGGATGAGAAGATCCCTCCTGATTTGATACCAATCTGGCAGTCTTTGGTGGCAGACTTGAGTAGCTGTCAGGAGATAAGTTTCCCACGACAAATCATCTCAAATATTGCTGTGGTTTTGCACACGTTTTGTGACGCTAGTAATTCAGCGTATGGCGCTGTAATGTACCTTTCTGATTGGTGCCATAGTGCTATAGTCGCTGCCAACGCTCGTGGGATTAAAGTAAGGAGCTGTTTCACCAATGTCTTACGTTCTCTATTACAATCCAGACCTAGACTTCTATGTGAGTCTCTCTAGGAACTTATATGATGGAATTTTGGGATAGTTACGAATACAAGCCGTTACACCAGTGTCTTACGCTCTCGTATCGTAAGAACTAAGTAGGGAGTTGTTACACCAGTGTCTTACACCATCCATTACTAAAGTCCTGACTTATAGGGAAGCCATTTCTTGGATATCCAAAGGCTTCCAGATATCTAGTCTGCCAGTGCGATCTAGAGTATCTTTTCAACTGTACCGCTTTTGGATTTGGTTGGAGAGGTCTTACCAGTTCCGTCGTTCCTTCCGGCTGCGCATCTCGGGTCTAGAAGGGCGGTTGTGCGCGGAGGAGGGTGTGTGTCGACGGCGGTAGCCCTTCTCGGAATTCACGCCACGCCGGTGGTGCGTCTCCGGGCAAGATGGGCACGTGGTGGTTTGGGTCTTATGGAAGGTTTCCCTTCCTTTACGTTGGTATTGGACTTCTCTGGTTTTGCTGGTGGTGTTGGTGGTGAACCTCACGGTTATGTCCTTTCCTGGTGTTGGGGGAAGTGGCGAAGTGATGATGACGTGGTGAGGAGGCTCTTATGTCCTCTTGTCTTGGCGGGGTGGTGACAGGAGTTGTTTTGTTTCTGGTGCTTCCATCTTCTCTTGCACTTTTATCCCCTATCTCAATTTGCACCAAAATTACTCGGCCCTGAAGATAGTTATACCCAGATCCCCCCAGGGGTGCAGGGAACGTATAGTTCAATCCCTATTTCAGGGTGACCTATGGCACCATTGTACCATGTTCGAACCACATCGAAAGGTTTCGGTTTCGATTTCCTGGCTGGGCAAGTCAGATGTACAGTCTCCTTACACCTTGTGCCTCTGTTCACCTAGCAGTAAATAGGAACCTGGAGTTAGTGGATATTTGTGACATTCCATCCGTGGAAGAAGACTGTGGTATCCTTAATTATCAGCCCACCCACCAAAGGCTCCAAAGAACAGTGTTAAGGAGATGAGCACCTCGGCAAAGCAGAGCTTAGCATATGGTAACGCCCCCCACCCCACCAACTTTACATATTTTACTTGTTTTGGTAGTTAGCACTCTTCCATGAAAGTGCTATGAGTCAATGCTCACTGCCTTGATTATATTATAAGTAATTTAGTGTTCAAAAAATGTTCACTGTTGGTTTAAAGTGTAGGATGATGTTTAATAATGTTTACTGTTTTGTATTGTAGGGTGGTGTTCAATCAATATTCACTGTTATACTGTAGGGTGGTGTTCAATTAATATTCACTTATACTGTAGGGTGGTGTTCAATTAATGTTTACAGTTTATAAAAGGCTGCGAATCTGGGATCCGTAGAATAACCTTTTTGGTGTGCATTGTATCTTATATTAACTGGGAGACTAAGGCTAGAACAGAGTACATAATCACCTTTTATAAGGTTATATTTATAATTACAACTGAGAGTAAAATCACATACAAGGTAAAGTGAATGTACACCATTATTATTACCGGTACTTCTAAAGAAGTTAACATGTATATACAAAGTCTAATATGGTGAAACCTGGAAGCGTACAGGACATAATTATGATAGAAGGGAGAGGGGACAGGGAATAACTAAGTATTTATCAGCAGGTGTTGTTAGTGTAGTGACATTAAATAATGAGCTATTTATATAATTAATAATAGAGACAAAGGGGTCTATAGAACTATAATATATACAGTATATATATATATATATATATATATATATATATATATATATATATATATATATATATATATATATATATATATATATATATATTCTTTGTAACGGTATTTCAAGCAAGGGATAGTATGTGTATTATTGAATTGAAAGGCGAGTAATGATCCCTTAAATTAGAGAACACTAATAGCACTAAATTGTGCTTTGCTCCTCATCTCTGAAGGAAAGTTTTCCCAGGAGTCTCTGGCGAGGTACGACTCTGTGCTTCCCTTCCTCTTTTTCTGTCCTTTTCTCTAATGTTTACATCTAGGTGATCGTCAGGGCCCCTTATCATCCATTTCGGACTTCCTCTGCTGGCCTTGCTCGGTGAAGAATCCACTTTAACTGACGTACGAATATATACTGTCTCCTCGATAAACGAGCTTGCTGGTGAAGTTTTCTGAGGTAGCATTACTGGGGTTGGAGCAGTAGCCTATTCTCGGGTAGTAATACTGGGTGAACAAGCTGAGGTGGCGAATCTCGAGAGCCCTGGAGTACCGACTCTTTGTGGGCTTTCTGAGGTAGTTAAGAGCTATCCTGAGGTAGCAATTGTCTTAAAGCCTGGGGAAGTGCTGGAGGCTACTGAACAATCTCCCCATCCTCTCCTGTATTCTTTTTTGGTCTCTCTTGCTGGGGCTTGGTACCCTAATTAGGGATTTGGACTTGGGCCCTTTCTCCATGGGGCGGTCAGGTAAATGCTTAATGAGGTGGATTGTAGATATAGAGGAACCTTGTTTTCTGTTGGGCTGGCTGGCAGGGTTGACTTAAGTGTTGTTGCTGGTTTTGTCTTTTTGCTTCTTACGAAAGATGCGTGCGGAAGCTGTTTAGTATGAAATAAAAGTTAATGTTCACTGTTTTGTTTATATTGTAGGGTGGTGTTCAGTCAATGTTCACTGCTTTGTTTATATTGTAGGGTGGTGTTCAGTCAATGTTCACTGTTTTGTTTATATTGTAGGGTGGTGTTCAGTCAATATTCACTGCTTTGTTTATATTGTAAGATAGTGTTCATGTCAATGTTCACTGCTTTGGTTATTTTAAGTTGATCAATCAATCAATTCCCACTTTCTCGTTTTTGTATTTAAACGAGGCTCACATGGTCCACCAATATTTTCAATTATGTAGGATCGTGTTCAATCAATGGTCACTTTCTTTTGCTTACAGTCTATTGAAGTGTTCAAGTATTGTAGAGAGGTGTTCAATCAATGGTCAAGCTCTCTGGCTTACAGATTAGTGCAGTGTTCAGGTATTGTAGTTAAGTGTTCAATCAACGGTCACTCTCGCTTGTAGTCTAGTTCAGTGTTCAGGTGTTCATGGCTGTAACTGTACCGTCCACAAGGGCCTGGTAATCCTGAAGGACATCAGTGAATGGTGGCATCCTGTCATCCCATCCCAGGACCAGTTGACACTCACTCACTTGACGTGATAGTTTCTGTGGGAAAACGTGATGCTTTATTAGTAAATACAGATACAAATAATTATAATAGTAATAATAATAATAATAATAATAATAATTGTGGTGCTAAATTTTCCAGCCCATTCCTTAAGAGTTGTAAAGTGTGAATATCAGCCAAAACTGCAAGCAGAGGAGAGGTGTGACTTTGCAAACCCCGCAGCCAATCAATGCGCGGCTTAGCCTGAGAGGAGGGAGGAGTTGTACCAGCCGATTAGCTCCGCCCACCAGCACGTTGATTGGCTGGTTACATACCCACTGCCTCCACAATTCTCCTATACTCCGTATCCTGTCAATAACAAGTTTATTTCCTTCGGGCAAGCCTCTTACTCCCTTACTCCCCCTCTTACTCTCTTTATAGAGCACAGCCTCCTCGATACCACAGACAAAGTCTGTGGCAAAACAAAGGGGCCACCTAGACATAAGTTCTCCTGGTGGAACAATGATGTCGAAGCGGCAGTCAGAGAGAAGAAGAGATGTTTCAAAGTATGGAAGGAAGGTGGCAGCAAGGAAGAATACCTGTCCGCCAAACGAAACTCTAGAAAGAGAGGTCTACAGGGCAAAGAAAACCATACAGGATAGCGTAATAGAACAAGTTTGCAGCACTAATAATACCAATGGAGTTTATAAATTAGCTAAGAATGTAAGGGACAGTAGCCAGGACGTCATGGGTGTAAGATGCATAAATAATGACAGTGGCACGACTGTTTACACAGAAAAAGAAATCAGAGAGGCGTGGAAGGAGCATTATGAAAGACTGCTTAATGTGTAGTTTGAATGGAACAGGGAACAGCTCAGCACTGTAGTCCCAGTACAAGGCCCTCCGCCTTTGATAGGGTACGACGCTGTTAAAAGTGCTATAGATAAAATAAAGTCGGGAAAAGCCGCTGGGAGCTCCGGCATTGTCGCTGAGATGCTAAAAGCAGCTGGAGATACTGGGGTAAAATTGGTCACAGAGTTGATTAATGCTATCATAAAGGAGGAAAAAGTTCTCTATGCTTGGCGGGAAAGTGTTATAGTAAATATATATAAAGGCAAGGGTGACTCCTTAGACAGGGGAAATTATCGGGGTTTGAAAATGCTCGATCAAGTCATGAAAGTCAGCGAAAGGGTCTTTGAATGCATGATCAGGGAAAGTGTTGCTATCAGCGACATGCAGTTTGGATTTATGTCGGGACGTGGCACAACTGATGCTTCACTCTTAGGCAAATGCAAGAGAGGTACCTAGAGAAAAACAGGGAGTTATACCTAGATTTTGTAGATCTGGAGAAGGCCTTCGACCGGGTGCCCAGGGAGGTAGTACAGTGGGCTATGAGAAAACTTGGAGTAGAAGAGTGGTTGGTGCGTGTGATAATGAGAATGTATGAGGGGTCACGGGCAGCAGTTAGAGTAAACGGGGGCCTGAGTGAAGAGTTCTTAGTGAAAGTTGGAGTTCACCAAGGCTCAGTTCTGAGCCCATTACTGTTTGTTTTAGTCTTGGAGGCTTTGTCAAGGGAATTTAGGACAGGACTCCCATGGGAGATGTTATATGCAGATGATCTAGTTCTTATCGCAGATAGTGCGCAGGAAGCAGAGGCGAAGTTCAAAAGATGGAGGGAAGGTATGGCAAATATGGGTCTAAGAGTTAACATAAACAAAACAAAGGCCATGGTTAGTGGAGTACGGCGTGGAGCTATGGAAAGAAGCGGTGACTATCCATGCGCAGTATGTGGGAAGGGGGTGGGATGTAATTCAATTCAATGTTGTGTCTGTAGTGACTGGGTACACAAGAGATGTAGTGGAGCTAGAGGACCTTTGACAAGAATCATAGACTTTGAATGTGCAGTGTGCAAGGGAGATCTTGTATTAAATGACCCGCCTGTCAGTGTTGATTTCGACAGTGTAACGCTGGAGTGTGTGAAAAAGTTCTGTTACCTGGGCGATACAGTTTCCGCTGGAGGTGGCGCTGAAGCTAGCTCCATTGCTAGAGTCAGAAGTGGCTGGGGAAAGTTTAGAGAGCTGTTGCCACTCCTGACCATGAGAGGGCTCCCACCCCACCTTAAAGGGAAGGTGTATACCTCGTGTGTTAGGAGCGTGATGACCTATGCCTCTGAGATGTGGCCGGTTAAAGCGGAGGATGTCAATAGAATGGAACGAAATGAGAAGAGAATGGTGAGATGGATATGTGGGTTAATCTTAGGGACAGGGTATCGAGCGAGGAATTGAGAAGGCGTCTGGGCATTAGGAGTATCAGTGAAGTGATGCGCACGAGCCGACTTGGTTGGTTTGGACATGTGGAGAGAATGGATGATCAGAACTGGGTGAAGAAATGCCGGACAGTGAACTTGGGGGGAGCTGCGCGTAGGGGTGGACCTAGAATGACGTGGGCTCAGGTACTCTGGTCCGATCTCAAAATAAAGAACTTGACAACACAGGCGGCCCTTGACAGGACCGCCTGGAAAGCTGCCATTTAGGACGTGAGACTGGGAGGTGTGGTGGAGTGGTCTTGCCACTGGCCTGGTAATCCAAAGGTCCCGGGTTCAAATCCCGATGTATCAATCGGAAGATATTATTGGGATGGAATTTGTGCTGTACCTGGTATCAGTGCATTACCACAAGCCCACCGAAATGTCAATAAAATACCCTCATTGTTCCCTGATTAAATAGCACTGTATGAATATTCCCATATTCAAAATATGCTATAGGGGTGCAATGCCTGGTGAGTTATCTGCTCAACAGGTGGCGTTGTGTGTGTGTAAGTGTGAGAGTCCGAGTGTAGGGGTTAAGACAGTGAAGCACGGGAACGAGGTGGCTTCAGAGATGGGGTCGTTTCGGGCCATGAGTGAGCACCGTGCCTCATGTGAAGGCAAGATGGCAGGTGCTCGTTGTACTCTACGTGCTTCACATGTCTCACTCCCTAGACTGGAACAAGACCTCACGGGCTTCACTGTTCATTGTAAAGCGGTGAATGTTAAGGCTCTCAGCCTATGCCCGAGAGGAAGTAAGTTGGAATATAGAAAAAAAAAACAAAAAAAACACAGCTTCTGTGGACAAACGGTCTTTAAACTTGTATGTATGTATAAGCCCTGAGAAAACAAGGAAAAACCACTGCCGGGACACTATTACAAAGAGAGGAAGCCAATTATGCGAGAAATGGATCAAAGCAGCCGCCTAAGGGAAGATATTGCAGTCCGCCCGGTTTGACCAATCAGCGCGCTCGCTGACGTGACTGGCGGTTATATAAGGAGTGGGCGAAGCGTGGCAGGGCCAGACTACAGGACGATACTGGCCGGCTAACATCATCTCTCTGAATTGTACCTCCCCTCGCACCCCATCCCTACAGCTATAAAGGGGATTAATGAAATTAAGCGGGAACAATGAATAGAAGGAGACGAACAGAGGCCATTGCAGGAGCCAAAGCGCCAAATCTTCATATGCCCAGCTACACCTGCAGATCCCCGGACCTGTTCACATATTGTGCATCTTAACAAGCGTTCCCAGAAAATACATGGTGTGGGAGGAATCCTGACTGGAGAAGACGAGTTGGTGTGGTTTTGGTGGCCAGCCTGGGCCAGAAAGAAGGAAGAAAGAAGAGAGAAGAGAGAAGAGAGGAGTCCAGTACCGGTGACATCCTTTTCATTATATTCTAGCAACTATTAGACTGTTTCATTCAGCTTAGGTAGGATGTCTACCGGTTAAAAGATTACAGCCTATCTCAATTAATCCTTTTAGCTACCATATATCCTTCCTATGCTTCATAAAATCATCTAAATGAAGCTGAAATAAAAACCGAAAGACATCGCTGGTACAGTATGGGTTAAGTAAAAGAAGATCTACCTGAAGTACGTCGTTGGCTGGCGGTCCTTTCACCCCATCGCGCCTCAGCCGTTCCAGCTCAAGCCGCACCTCCTCCCGTCCAACCCGGACTAAAAAACAATAATTAAGTAGAAGTGCCGTTATCACATTTTGGAAAGAAAACTGCACACCCAATTCTGCGCTTTTGATTTTTTGTCTTCATAATTGGCTATTAAAAGCATTAACAAAATATTTCAGCATTTGGTTGTTATTTTAACTGAACATTGCATAGGAAAACTGTAGGCCTATACCCTAGTAGATTGTGCATCAATTTATCAATTTACTTAAAATAAATTATTAGCATATTTTGACACCTAAATTGCACAAAAGGTCTTATAATCACCAAACTAATGAGACGAATGTCTTGAAATCTCAAAATTAATGGGGCTAAACATGAGAACCCCCCTTTAAGCCGGCATCACACCGTTGTTTCCCCCCACCATATATCGTGAACGATGGTTTGGCAGACTGTGAAGTAAACTGTCACGTTATGGGGGTAGTGCTTGGTTTTTGGTCTATATATATATATATATATATATATATATATATATAATATATATATATATATATATATTTGGGTAGTGACCTTAGTAGTTCAACCAGACCTGCGCGCTAACCCATTGTACTACCACAGACGTACAATAGGATAGTAACCTTAGTTCTCCTTGAAAGAACCAGGTGATAGTCTCGTGGTGATTCACGTGATGGGTTTATTAGACTTCGCCATCAACGACTATTTTACACTATTCCAGACGTCAACTCGGGTAGTACATAGGTCGTGTGATTTTTGCGGGTAGCCTACAGGGCATTACACTACATCCTTCTTTAAGTAACCTTAGTTCTTGAAAGAACCATGTGATAGTCTCGTGGTGATTCACATGATGGGTTTATTAGACTTCGCCATCAACGACTATTTTACACTATCCCAGACGTCAACTCGGGTAGTACATAGGTTGCGTGATTTTTGCGGGTACAGGGCATTACACTACATCCTTCTTTAACAAGGCTTGTCCCTAGCCTATTTAAGGTCGTAAGGTATTATAGCCACATCACCTCAGCCATCTCCATATTCTTAGGGTCCACGTGATGGGTGCTCTATCTAGCTACCAGATCACGTTCCGTGACTGCCACCAATGAAATGCTGGGTGCGAAGGGAATTTAACCCTCGCAAAAACTCCCCAGGTTTTGAGATGCCTGGCGTGGGGTTCGAACCCGGGTTAGTGACCTTAGTAGGTCAACCAGACCCGCACGCTAACCCATTGTACTACCACGGACATACAATAGGATAGTAACCTTAGTGTGATACCTTCTTTAGAATGTAGGCCTACAGTCACGTACCAAAGTACCTGCACCGACCTGAGAGTCTGGTGAGCGGTGCCTCCAATCGGCTAACGGTAGCGGTAACGAGGCTGGCTAGGGATCGTAGGGTCTCCAGCTCCTCTTCACTCAATTCTGTAAGCAAATATATATGACAGTATAAGTATAATAAAGGTCAATATAAAAGGTATACTCAAGGCTCTGTCTCGAGTCGGCCACGCTCAGCTATGGGATTTGTGCCTAAGTACATACATACATATACATACATACTAAAATTGACAACGAAATGGGGCGAAAGGTATTGAAATCGCCAAACTAATGGGTCGAACGTCTAAAAAATTGAAAACTAAGGGGCTAAGCATGAGGAAGAAGAGGGACCAGAAAAACGGCCCATGTCCCACAAACTGAAGGTCACTAACTCACTATAAGTCTAATTATGCACACTTAAGGTAGTAGTGCTTGATTTTTGGTCTATATAATTATTTATAATTTATTTTTGAGTTTCCTCGCTAGACCTCCATCAAGCTTAGAAAAACGCCCCCTAGACCCCCTTTCAAGACAAATGTGTGTCCCGACCAAAGGCTGGTTCCTTCTAAAATTAGAGGCTAGCTAACGCTCGCCAGGAAAAAATCGACACCTAAAGGGCACGAAAGGTCTTAATATTGATGATTTAATTAGGCGAAAAGTCTCAAAATCGCCAAACTAACGGAAGGAACGTCTAAAATCCTCAAAACTAATAGGCTAAACATAAAGGAGAAGGGGGTACTACGCACGCTTCAGATCTCTGGAGACGAGTGTGTTGAGGGTGGAGGTGTGGAGGCGGAGGAGGACGTGGTGTGAGGAGTGGAGGTGGACCTTGAGGTAGTCTGCTAGGGAGTTGAGGGAGGCTGCGTCTTTACCGTCCACACCCCCTACGCTGCGCCCGATCTTGGCTCCTAACCCCATGATCTGTAGTCAGAGTATAGTGGTCATAGTCGATTCGCTTTAACCCTTTGAGTAGGCCTACCAGCGACGTGTTATATTTCATTATAGCTATATTTAGACGATATTATGCAGGTTAGGAAGGATCTGTGGTAGCTAAGAGGGTTGGTTGAGATACCTTGAAGCCATATTATTTGCTAGAAGTCTTTCCTAAGCTGAATAATATTGTCTAATAGTTGTAAGAATATGATAAAAAGGACGTCCCTGGTACTGAACGGGTTAAGTAGGCGAGAAATCATGACCTCTATCCTCTGTAACTCAAAAAGGGCTAGAGCAAATTGGCTGTAAATTTCCAGTCTATTCGCTGTAAGTAGGCAATAAATCATGCTCTATCCTCTGTAACTCAAAAAGGGTTAGAGCAAATTGGCTGCAAATTTCCACATCTGTTCTTTGACAGACTCTTCCGAAAAAGAAAACAAAATTAACTCGAGTGTTCCGAAACTATTACACATTCAATTGTCATGATAAATAAGATACGATCATTTATCAACTTGTAAATTAATGGTTACACATCAGAGCATAACATTTGTATTACAACATACAATGTATAATTATCCAATATGTGTATAATGCTATGTATGAGTAATTTAAGGGGGGGTCACCGGCTTGTTTTCAATCTTTCTCTCCTTTTCTCTCTTTCCCTGGCTTGTATCCATTCGGCCCCATTCAGCCAACTGTTTTAAGATGTTTATCCCCATCCAGGTGTCGATTTCTTCCTGGCGAGCGATAGCGAGCCAGCATTATATGGAGAAATCCGGCTTCGCCGGAGAAATTTTTCTATCAAAAAATGTACACATTTAGCTTGCTGTCAAAACAAAAGTATATATATGCTGGCTCGCTACCGCTCGCCAGGAAAATATTTACACCTGGATGGGGGTAAACGTCTTAAAACAGTAGGCTGAATGGGGCCGAATGGATACAAGCCAAAGAGAGAGGGCGAGAAAGAGAAAAAAAGCGAGGTGGGCTCCCTTAACGAAATTAAAAACGCACTCTGGCTGGTGTTGGTGGATCTGTGTTAGTTAGTATAAGTCTCCCTCACTATCCCATGCCCCAATTTACGATATTAATATAGTGTTTTTAGGTGTTTAGGTTTGGGTTAGTCCAAGAACGCATCCCCATTTACCCCATTATTTTTAGGGTTTTGCTATACGATTTTATATCTGGTTTTCAGGAACGTAACCCAATCGTAAATCGAAGGAGAACTGTACAGTACACAGTAGTGTCTCTGGCGGCCAAGGAATGAAGAGCGCCATCTGTGGAATGTTAGAGTTGGCTCATAACAAAGGTAGACGAGACTAGTTCTACTATCTCAGTGAAGGGAACGTCAAGCACCATTACCGGTAAGGGTTTTTTCACTCCCTAGACCTCCATCCATATATATATATATATATATATATATATATATATATATATATATATATATATATATATATATATATATATATATATATATACCGGTATATATATATATATATATATATATATATATATATATATATATATATATATATATATATATATATATATATATATATATATATATATATATATATATATATATATATATTTATCACCCTAACTCGAACCACAGAACCACAGTCAGTCAGGTTAACATAGCATAGTACAGTATGTCAATTTGACTGACTGAGTTTGAGTCTGGTGAGAGCAAAAACATTTATTCATGCGAATTACGCCTTCATGTGGGGTATAACACATATTTACTGTATGTATATAAGCCCAAACAATAATGTATGTAACTGACCTCCTTGGCACTAGCTGTGTGAGGACATCCACCATGACAGATCCATACAGCAGCCGTGTCCAGGGGTTGGCAGGATACCAGGGGGGCGTGGCACCCAGCACACAGTGGGGACCCCAGGAAGGTGCCCAGCTCGGTAGGATCCTGGCACCGCTCACAGGTACATGTAAACTGTTTGGAGACAAGTAGGTGATCCTGTCGTAGTATAGTAGACCATTGTGGGTCTGTGTAACTGGTAGTGAGCAATGTTCCCGAGAGTATGTCTTGCACAACCCGTAGTACTAGATGCCCTTCTCCTGTGAACCACTGTTGCGTATTGGAACGGCAGTTATGAGTCAGCAGAGAGGCTAGGGGATACAATCCATGTACTCTAGTCCCCCAGCTCAGTGGAACATCAAAGCCATTTGTATCCCAGACAGAACATACACGGTGCACTAGTTCAGGGTCACTAGTAGCTTGCAATCGTTGCACTAGCACGTCTACAATCTTCTTTTTATTGAATCTATAACGCTGAAGATTCCGGTTAATGTTTCCTTGCAGTGCAAATATGAGCCGCTTTGTGAGTGGATTATGTTCCATGGCAACTAACGTCCTCAAGGCAGCTACCATCACGTAATGTCGCATAACTTCTAGTCGTCTTTGATGTTCTGTGGCTGATTGTGCTTGCTGTAGGAGCGCCTCTGCTTGAGCTCGTTGCTCAGGAGGCATTGCAATAATACGATCCTTTATTAAGTTGTCTTCTTGCTGAGAGTTCCTGCGGCTTGATATTGATAGGCCAAGCCGACAAAGTAGGGCACATTCAAGCCTGTGTTCAGCAGTTATACAGTCGGCATTACAGAAGAAAAATCCACATTCATCACAGCTGAAGCTCTGGGCTCGCTTGAAGCAGGTGGAGCAGTAGGAGGCAGACTTCTCCCTGACTGCCAAGAGAAGGGGTGGCTCCAGCAAGACTACCTCCCCTGCCCTCAAGTCTCGAGTGGCTATTAGGTGTCGGCCATATGTGTCATTAGTCGTGACCTGTACTGGGGTAGAGAGGCCTCCTTCTTGACCCCAGCACCTGCTCTCAGCCCACTTCTTAGTATTGGCAAGGATTATTTCATTGGAGAGCGTAATGTCAGAGCACCAGGCCGGAGGATCGCTGGACCAGGCGGCATTGTGTGGCAGGATATGTGTGATGTATTCCTGAAACACGGCCACACAGTCCATTACCGTTCCACCACTACCGCCTACTCCACCACCAACACAGTCCATCACTACACCATCACCCCCATCACAATCCATCACCACACCACCACCACTACCACCACCACCACCACCAACAGACACGCCCACCTCACCACGTAACTCTATAGACTCACTCATTGTCAGGAATCATCGGTGTCCACAACAGCTGAAGGAAAAGAATAATCCGTTAGTTGCGAATAAATATACACCATCATATCATATTGGTATTCAAAAACTGTGTAGGACTTTTAAGAACACTATATTTTTACTCCAGGAAAATATATGAGGGCGTCAAAATGTATGGCACAAATTATTACAGATAAAATGCACATTATACATGCAAGCACAGACAGGTTAATATCAAAGTCTCTATAGCCAAAGGAATTAGGGGGGGGGGGAGCTCCCTAGACCTTTATCAAACTGTAGAAAACACACACACACCCAGGACTCCCCTTTGAGAAGAAAAAAAATCGGTAGAAAATTGTCCCGGCTGAAAGGCCGGTTCCTCCTTAACCCGGTGAGCGCGCGCAGGGTGTAGTGAACACCACACTTCTGGGCGGCAATATTAACACTCAAGCCGCGGGTCCCGACACATGTCGAGTGAGAGAAAAGTGGCCTATCCCGCGGGGCCCGACAATAGTCGAAAGGGATGTTGAGCACATTATTGGCTCTGAGAGAGAGTCCACGCGGTGGGAGGACGACAGGCAGGCTCTGACCGCTCGGCATGGACCGGAGCGAGGTAACTGAGCTCCCCACCACAACCCTCCACACCCCTGGTCTCGCGAGAACAAGGAAAAACTCAAGATATTACCGTATTTTAGGGTTGTTGCCCTCGTGTTGCAACCAAGTTGCAAGAGAACCCGTGGTCGTACAAGGATGATTCAGGTGTCATTGGAAAGCTCTATTATCACCCTTTCACGGATACATAATTGTATTACGCTCTGGCTCTTGTTTATGCATGAAAAAGAGCATGGAATGAAGCTCATTTAGGGTAAATATGCCTGCCACACAGGTAGTAGAAATTACAAACATCCCCGTCCGTAAGGGGTTAAGCTCCATTCCCGCCTATAATCGTCATTTTACGATGAATATCGTTATTACTTATTCATATGCACCTATTTTACGTTTAACATGAAGATAGTAACATGTAACAACAATAAAACAAATGGGAATATTGTTTGGATGGTGAAAATCGCGAATTATTGCCGAGCGTTCATTCATGAGGTGAGAGACAGGGGAGGCCCACACCCTCCTCTCTCGAAGCCTGGAGAGTGACTGAGGCCTGTCTCTCTCTCTCTCTCTCTCTCTTTCCCACGCATAGACACACACAAGACCACAGCCTAGGATCGGTTTGTAGATGTTTACACGAAAATATACCAATGAATAAGGGAATAACAGGGAAAATAGGTGATAATTGAAGGGGAGGGGGGGAAGGAGGGGATTTTGACAGATGTGGAGTAGTGATAGGAGGTATGGAGGGGAATTATCTCACTTAATAACCATTTCACTTGTTTTAAGTGCTACTGGGGCCTTTTAAAAGTTTTTTTTTTTAGGCCTTACCTCTTAAGAGGGTCCTCGCCCTTGCCCACTAAAACCTCTTAAGAATGTTCTCGCTGTTCCCGGGTTAATTACAGGCTCGTAAGCGCTCGTCAGGGAAAATCGATGGTGAAGCCCCTATACTGTAGAAGACTTGTTTAGTCCATGGAGGTAGAATATTTTACCTCCAAGGTTTATGCCCCCCCCCCCCCCATATAGCAGACTGGGAGTGTGGGGTCTCGCTGGCACGGCTGATAATAGATCCACACATCACATATGTGTGATGTACACATCACAAAAAAAAAAAAAAAAAAAAAAAAAAAAAAAATGGGGTAAGTGCCAGAGCATATACATACATACATACATACTATTTTTACACAGGACATCTTTAATATTTTTTATTTTATTCTGGCTTTCATTACACTATTTGATTCAACGTAGTCTGGAGAGACCGTCACCGCGGTATGTTATTAGTTTAACCATAAATGTGGTTAGGCCCCCTAAGAAGAAGAAGAAGAAGGAAAATAATACTGTCAGGTCTTGCCATATCTCTCTAGCACCATTTGTGTACACATCACAAAAAAAAAAAAAAAAAAATGGGGTAAGTGCCAGAGCATATACATACATACATACATACATACTATTTTTACACGAGGACATCTTTAATATTTTTTATTTTATTCTGGCTTTCATTACACTATTTGATTCAACGTAGTCTGGAGAGACCGTCACCGCGGTATGTTATTAGTTTAACCATAAATGTGGTTAGGCCCCCTAAGAAGAAGAAGAAGAAGGAAAATAATACTGTCAGGTCTTGCCATATCTCTCTAGCCTCCACTCCGAGATTCAATACTATTATAGAACAAATTATACTTTAACAGGTAGCTATATCGTCAGACATTGCTCAAATTAAGCTTATAAGTTCTGTGGCTAAGATTTTGAATATACCTTCAATGTTCACAATTACAGATATACTCGCCTTATATGTTTCTGGTGACAATTTCTCGAACTGGGTATTTGTAAATTTTCTGGAAGCAACATATGATCATCTTACCTGCAGACAGTTGATCTGACGAGGACAGTTTGTGATGGGTTACGGCTGAGAAAGGTAGAGAGATCGAGAAGTAGACGAGTGTGACACAGTGACAGTATAAGGGAGAGCACGTGAGAGAAACCGCTAGAGTATGCAAGAGATAAACACAGAACAGATAAGGACGTGAAATATACGAGGGAGAGGATAGAACATGTGATAGAGAAAGAGCTGAAACGCGCATAAGAGCGATAGAGCGCACGAGAGGAAGAGAGAGAGTTAGCTCATATGACAGAACAGACAGTGGAGCACGTAGAGAGTGTTAGAGCATGCGAAAGACTACGGTAGAACACACGTCAGAGAACGGTAGAGCACGTGCCAGAGAGAGAGTGGTAGAGCACGTGCCAGAGAGAGTGGTAGAGCACGTATGATGGGTACGAGGGTGCCAGCTCACAACTGACTGTCTTACCTGGCCCTCACCACCAGCTGCCACAGTGCCCCGAGGTTATATATAGTGCCACACATATATATACCCAACCCCGCCCCTATACCAACACAGATACCACGCCCCTTTACTCACACCCTCACTCATACCCAACCCACCCTTATACCCACAGACACACACACACTCACACTCATTATACACACCCCACCCTTATACCCACACACACACACCCAACCCCACCCCTATACCCACACACACACACTACGCCCCTTTACTCACACCCTCACGCTCACACATACCCACCCCACCCCTAAACCCACACACACAGCCACACACCGCGCTCCTTTACTCACACCTTCACACTCACTCATACCCATCCCGCCTATATACACACATACCCCGCCCCTTTACTCACACCCTCACACTCACTCATACCCATCCCGCCCATATACACACATACACCCCTCCCCTTTACTCACACCCTCACAGTCTCATACACAACCCGCCCCTTTTCTCTCTCTCTCTCACACACACACGCGCGCGCACGCCTATACCAGCCTTATTTACGGTATCATGCACTAAATTATCAAGGTATAATTACAGTGGGAGGCTAGGAATCTTCCTCCCCTTTTAAAATTCACCTACTAGACAAGGCAGAGTAAGGGGCGAGGGAACGCAAAAGTGGTCCTGGACCCTAAGAATTGGAATTTCAAATATTGTTGTTTCCGTTCTGGCTCTGTCTCGAGTCGGCCACCCCCAGCTATGGGGCATGTACCTGAGTATATACTGTACATACATAGATAATTACAGCACCAAAATGGTGTTCAACTAGTGAGATGAGCCGTTCTCTCTTACAACAGGATCTTTAACTTAAACTATTAAGTACTCTACTTCCTGTCTTCACATACCCATAGTCTCTCTCTCTCTCTCTCTCTCTCACATACTTAAGATAGTTATACCCCTCCCCTCTCTTCCGGTTGTGTTTCTTCTATTTCCTCTCCCCTCAACAACAGCGTCACAACAGCTCCTCTCTCATAATGTCCGCTACTTTACCTCCGTCGCGCAAGTGAGGGGAAGGTATATAATAATTATGGACAGTAGGCTCTTTCTTGTCGTTGGTGTTGTTTTTGTTATTCTTTTTATTTGGCATCAAAGTTTTCCGGCATCATAAAAAATCTGCCGTGCGACCCAAACGACGTCGTGGTACAAAACAGTCCCGCGATCCAAAACAGCCGATGTGCCCAATTCGGCGTCTGACTAAATTGGCCACTCAGCCCAACTTGGCCCAATCCAATAATAGCCTATAGCAGATCAGTGCCCATATAGGGCCTATATCTATCTATATATATATATATATATATATATATATATATATATATATATAATATCATGTTTTTATTGCTTGTTTCATAACATTCAAAAGGACGCAAACCATGTTTATTGAGTTAAGGGTAATGCATTTTATTTCATACTTATACCTATATTATCATGTTTTATTTAGTTTAACATAATTTTAAATCATAACATGATGTGGTTTGCCTATGTCCTTTCCTAGGATTAATATGGACAATACAGTGTGTTCAATAATACCTTTGCAACAAAAACATATACATGTATTTATACTTTAATATTTAATTTATAACATACTGTATGTTACATAGTTTTATGATGGTCATATTGAATTTATGTAAATTGTATAATCTTCCACGTATTTTATTCTTCTAAATGTTCATATAATGTTTTGGGGGTATATCTGAAGAAAACGACAGTACAATATCAAAATAATTACTTGTGAGTAATCATTTATTATTTACGGTAATAATATTAGACTGCTCAGGAGGATTAATACTATAAACAATGTGGCAACAAATCCATTGTCTAACCCATCGCCGAGCTTTGATCCCCTAGAGCCTAGAACAATAACAGTCAACCATTCAAAGGCCTTCGTCTTCGACACAGTCAAAAATGTTGCCAGAAAAGAAAATCTGGAAAAATCCCCCGTGTTAAACCCCCCTTAAAGCAGTAGTAGTGACTGGGTAGCAACAGCTGGTGAGGCTTAGTTGCCACCCCCAACCCCCCTTCTCTCTCTCTCTCTCTCTCTCTTACTATGTGATTTTCAGCTTGCAAACCAGCACATTCTTCTCTCTCTCGCTCTTATTATCATAGTTTGCAAAGTGTAGAACTGTAGACGATCTCATTTCTTCTCTCTCTCTCTCCCACCCACACAGGTAGTAATAATCGAGGTAAGGCGGTAAGATAATTGTACCTCCCCTAATGAGAGTAATTCAGACCGGGGTGAACTTTTCCCTGCATCATCTGCATGTTGAAGAATATCAACCTTAAGGGGGTAGTGCTTGTTTGGGGGGCTACTTATTCATTTATATATTTTATTTTGAGTGTCCTCGTTAGACCGATCATCAATCTTAAAAAAAAAACACCCCTTACAGACTACCCCCTTTCAAGATATATTTGTAAATTTTTCGGTAGAAAAATGTTCCGGCCGAAGGCCAGTTTTTAAAAATATTACAGGCTCGCTATCGCTCGCCCGAAAAATCACCACCTAAGCGGCATGAAAGGTCTTCATATTGACAAGTAATGGGCCGAAAGGTCTCAAAATCGCCAAACTAGTGAACGAACGTCTTAAAATTGCAAAATTAATGGGTCTAAACATGAGGGAGAAGGGAGTCCAGAAAAAGCGAGCTCCCCCCCCCCCCTTAACGCTATCTGGTGCGCAGGGGGGTCTTTTTGGAGCCTCCCTGTTTCATCCCATTTGTTAAGGGGACCGACCTGCTTTTTTTTCTCCTTTTCTCTTGATTGTATCCATTCATTCGGCCCCATTCACCCTACTGTTTTATGACATCCCCATCCAGGTGTCAATATTTTCCTGGCGAGCGATAGCGAGCCAGCATTGTATGGAGAAATCCGGCTTCGCCAGAGACATTTTTCTATCGAAAAATGCACAAATTTAGCGTGCTGACAAAAACATGAAAAATGTGCTGGCAAACTACCGCTCGCCAGAAAAATCTCGACACCTGGGATGGGGATAATCGTCTTTAAACAGTAGGCTGAATGAGGCCGAATGGATACAACCCAGAGAAAGAAGGAGAGAGAAAGAAAAAACCGAGGTGGTATAAGATGTTTCACCTTAACCCCTTCTATACCGGCGACGTCTTATTCATTTGATTTCAGCTACATTTAGACGATTTTATGAAGCTTAGGAAGGATATATGGTAGCTATAAAAGTATTAATTGAGATCGTTTGTAAACTTTTCATGGGCAGACGTCCTTCCTAAGCTGAACAAAATCGTATAATAGTTACCAGAATACAATGATAAATACATCACCGGTACAGAAGGGGTTATTCCTTGTGTTGTGTTTGTTTACAATTTATTTTACGAATACTTCATATAGTGTAGGCATAACAAATTGGTTTTATTATAGCCAGTATAAAATGTAAAGACTCGTACTGAGAGGTAGGAAAGTTGGCAGATGTGTCTGTATACTATAGGTGCATTGGAAGAGAGCAAAGAAGAGCACCGGACCAGCGTTGCCAATGTAGCACCTTTCCTGCTATATTCAGAAATATTTAATATAGATGTAGCTACAATTATAAAATAATAGAATGAAAATCTAGGTTTATCTAAAACTAAAAGCATAAAAGGCATAGGGAAAAGTTGAAAAGAGTTTATTACCTAGACCATAATTATTGTGGAGGCAGCAAACCCCCAGATAATTGTAGAAATGATCAAGACTTAGTGAAGGATTGGCATAACATGGAATGTTTTTGGTAAACAGAACTATATAATGACAAACAAAACAAAACACGACCAGTACCTTTTTCCTTAGAGGTATATGTGTATAGCCACTGTACGGTCCTGCCAGTAATAATATATGGATCATAAGCAAAGTAGTCTAGCCTCATTTCGCCTGTCTTCCGATGAAAACGTTAAAATGGACAAAAACCGACATTAAACATTTAAATAACATTATAATGAAAGAATGCGCTGAATAATGTAAAATATAACATGGAAATATAAAAATAGAGTTTTATGTGTAGGCTAATAATGACAAAATTAGATGGATTTTGTTTTGTTTTTTGAGGATATGATTTTGTAAGAGAGCATATTGTTGCGATTGTTGGATACTAATTTAGCGGGACTTGCTGACTTGTTGGCGTAGTTTCCTTCCTCATCCTCGGACCTCAGTAACCTGTTACCTCAGTGACTCAGTCCCAGCTGGGCCTTGGTTGTGAGGGGACGTGTTTGCGCCACGACCTTGATCAGTCTGTAGCACAACAACTGTGTATCACTGACAGCTTCATTAGTGTAGTTTATAAAGCCTTGCAGTGGCAAAGAGCATTCCTGAATCTTCTGAAAGTGTACCCAGATCATATATTTGGCCTGAAAACTGTGACATATCGGAAATCGGCGTAGCCTATTATAACTATTTTGGACCCATTGAACCTAGGCCTATTTCGACACAATTAGTCATTATAGTTTGTTTCTTTTCAACTGACGGTAGATTGCAAAGATCCCATAAAGATTTTTCAGTTATTTTGAAGATTTTGTAGCCTAGTGAAATATGGTGCTAATTATATAAACTTGGTCTTGAGACTTGATAGGATACAGAGACTACTAAAAATAGTAGTTTCATAGTTTTCCATTAAAGATTGAAAGCTTCTAATAGGTGTGCAGGTATTATGGCTCGTGATTGTACGTAGGCCTAAGTCCTACAAAATAATTTTTCTATTTTAAAGTAGGCTATAGGCCTAGGCCTATTTTGTGTTGACAGATTAAGTGACGATGGATTTATTGGATTTGTTTAGTGAGTATGGATAATCAGATTGTCTATATTGTTATGACAATATAGACAATACCTGGCATAACCTAGCCCTATAACATATAACACAATAATATGTTGGACAGAGTAATAGCCTACTATGGAATACATTATTTGTTAACAATGAGTAGTCCTATACACCTAATGAAACTATAATGAAGTGTAAACAATTAGCCTAAGACTGTTAGCACAATTCATCAGAAATCAAAATGAAGACATACAGGCCTAGGCTAGGCTATACTTAAAGTGCATATAGGCCTAGGCTATGTGAAAATGGTCCTGAGTCTAAGAAGAACTAGGCCTAGAGGCTAGACGTAGTGATAGTGCGTGTGGTGACCCAGGTACAATGATGATAGTGTTAGTGGTGATAATAGTGATGATGGTGGGTGATAGTGGTGGGGTGGTGAGTGGAAGCCATCACAGTAAGTATATAGCCTATATATACACATAATTATAGGTTAATATACGCACAAATGTTCTATGTAGGCTACACTGAAAATCTATAGTTCGCAGAAAACCTTGATGGTGAATTAGCCTAATGCTGTAGCGGCTTTTGTAGCCTAGCCTATCTAGTAGACTGACAATTAGGCCTACTCGAAATGTCTTAAAAATTAATTTAAGAAATATATATATATATATATGCCTATATATATGATGCGATTTTACTTAATTAAGGTGCGCGCACTTTACAGGTACTGTACTATCACTACATAGACCTATAGGACCTGGTCTTCTTTAGACTCAGTCCGTGGTGGTACCTGTCAAGTTTGCTCCACTAAAGTAAATTTCTACCATAGGCCTATATATATACAGTATATATATATATATATATATATATATATATATATATATATATATATATATATATATATATATATATATATATATATGGATAGATACTGTGCATAGATAGATACAGTAGATATATAGACAGGTAGATAGATAGATAATATACACCATATCACTCTTTGACTATAACGTAATAAGACACGTAAGGACTCAATACAACTGGGATTTCTTACGTAGTATTGGAGGCATTGTTGGACAAAATCGTCTCACGTTAGCAACAAGTTCCAACATACTGTAGGCTACATATATGAAGCCGGTTTGCTTATCAGACGAGTGCAGTCACTGCAGTGTTTTAATACGAATAGATGAGTTGAAGAACTGTTTGTGTACCATTCTTGTTGCAACTGTTCACATTTTGACAGTGTAGTTTCTAAATTTAAGTTGCATAATAATTCAACTACATACATTATTGATTACGGTATCAATTTAGTTTTCAATGCAAATGATCCCAGATTTTTAGACCTTTCGCCATATTTTTTGTTCAATATTATAACCTTTCGTGCCCTATCCGTGTTGATTTTTTCCTGGCGAGCGATAGCGAGCTGGTGGCCGGGAAATTTTTCTACCGAAAAATGTAAACATTTATCTTGAACAGACGTAGGCTAGGCCTAGCGGCCTAGCCTATATGGTGTGCTTTTCTAAGCTTGATGGAGGTCTAGCGAGGAAACTCAAAAATAAATTAACAATAAATATATTTGTACAGACCAAAAACCAAGCACTACCCCCTTAACTATACTAACCAGGAGAAAAACGAAAATTGTAATGCATCCAAGATAACAACTTTAAATATAAACGATAAAAATATACTTAACTTCATACTCGATGTGTTTTTATTCCAGGGTGCTCCTCAGTAACGGTAGTCGGGCGTGCCAGTACCTTGCGGCGGTACAGCCACTGCTCCGTGATCGAAGGGTACCTGAGGATACACCTGGTGGGAGAGCCAGGGTTTAACTGGACTCGAGTGGCCCTTAGGCACTTGAGACAGGTAATTTACTAATTTACAGGAGTACGGTAGCTTTAATGAGTTGTTGTTTGTGTACACTCTCTCTCTCAGACAATTATACATAGGCCTTCAAGCACACACATTAACACATTGACACACACATCACCCCCATCGGTACCCATCCATGAAATGTCTAACCCTTCATAGAGCAAGTGACCCATTTTGATCATGCGAGGAATCAACAATATTTGAAACTATTCTCATAAACACTCCCGACCAACAAAGTGTTAATTGTCAGAAATGTGTGCTTTAGAGAGAGAGAGAGAGAGAGAGTGTGAGAGTGAGTGAGTTATCATCCACCAAAGGCACGGGAGAGATGGGGAAAGAGGAACCTATTACCCAGGAAGCTGGGTAGTACGGTACTCGCTTTTTCTGGAACCCCTTCTCCCTCATGTTTAGCATATTAGTTTTGAGGTTTTAAGACTTTCGTTCCGTTAGTTGGCGATTTAGAGACCTTTCGCCCCATTTTTTTGTTTCGTGCTATTAAAGTGTCGAATATTTTCCTGGCGAGCGATAGCGAGACTGTAATTTTAACAGGAATCGCCCTTCGGCCGGGACATTTTTCTACCGAAAACTTTACAAATTTATCTTGAAAGGGGGTCTAGGCGGTGTTTTTCTAAGCTTGACGGAGGTCTAGCGAGGAAAGTATCAAATAAATGAATAGACGAATTAATAGACCAAAAAAACAGCCACTAGCCCCTTAACAACAAAGCTCGTATTGCTACAGGCTATATACCAGGTTTCAGAGAGAGAGAGAGAGAGAGAGAGAGAGAGAGAGAAAAGGAGGGAAGGGAAGAGATGAATAGGAGAGAGAGGCACTATTAACCCTTTGCGTACCGGCGACGTTTTTTTTTGGTATTTGATTTCAGCTACACTTAGATGATTTTATAAAGCTTAGGCAGTACGGTATATATGATAACTAAATGGGCTAATTGAGAAGCTGGTAGCCTTTCAATGGGTAGACTTCCTTCCTTAGCTGAATAATATCGTATAATAGGGTCCAGAATAAACTTAAGACGTCGCCGGTACAGAAGGGGTTAAATCTAAAATGATATAGATGCTACGGTACTGAATTTAAGAAAAAGCCAGAAACATCGTTGGCTTTTAATTGCATGCCATTTCCGCGTGTTTTACAATTATTGTTAATTGTGAAAACTGCATTTGTATAAATTTAGTCAAATCCTTTCAATATCTTGAAACACTTGGTAACCTCTCCATCTTCTTTTTTGTGTAAAAACTAAATTTACATATTTAGATTTTTAGTCTTTTGAGAGAGAGAGAGAGAGATAGAGAGAGAGGATGATTACCAAGTTATGTTAACTCCTCTTGTTAGCTCTTATAAACCTAACCCCATGTATACAGCCAGCCGATATTCCTGAGTTCACTGTTGCTGTGCTGTGTTTTGGAGCACCCTCAGGATAGAGCTTGTACTGGACGGAACTTTGAATCAGCTCCTTTGTTCCGCTCATCTTAGCCCCTTTAGTTACTGTGACGCTCTCTCCCATTGTATTATTCAGAGGGAGAGAGAGAGAGAGAGACCGACCGACCGACCGACCGACCCACCCTCTCACCATTTACAAATACAACTCTACTGTAGCCTATATATGCTACAGGGACTCTTGTTATCAAGGGATTATCGTGAATTAAAACGAACTACTGTAGCCTATATTTGCTACAGGGACTCTTGTTATCAAGGGATTATCGTGAATTAAAACGAACTACTGTAGCCTATATTTGCTACAGGGAATCTTGTTATCAAGGGATTATCGTGAATTAAAACGAACTACTGTAGCCTATATTTGCTACAGGGAATCTTGTTATCGAGGGATTATCGTGAATTAAAACGAACTACTGTAGCCTATATTTGCTACAGGGAATCTTGTTATCAAGGGATTATCGTAAATTAAAACGAAACAGTTTTATATAGATATGATACTATGTACTTTATTTGGAAATATTGTAATAGAAAAGTTATGTTAGGTTCAGTTAGTATAGCCTACTACTGTGCCTCTTTCCGAATTTAACAAAACAGAACAAATAAATATGATTTTTTTTGTTAACGATTAATGAAGTTGAGCGTGATCACAATGTTGCCTAATTTATATAAACAAAACGTTACCGGTACTTAACATTTACAACACAGTATATAATAAAATGCAACTTTATATCAAAAGAAGCAATTTTTGTAATAAGCTTCACGAATAAATTAGGGATTCCGTAGTTACCAGATTACCTGTAACATACTATACGGTACAGCAGGTTGCCAGCGATCCCCAGTTCATTGTTGCTATGCTAATTTCTGGAAGCTGGAGTTTGTTTAGATCCGAGATGGAGTAGCTCTTATACGAAGTTAATTACTGTTTTCGGGGATTGTTTACAGAAACAATAAGTTATTGAAAGTTAAAGAATGCACTTAAAATGGTGGTACAAGTAAGTAGTTAGTAATTCATTAAATTATAGTAAACTACCTCTTGTCGGTAGCTATAGGCTACTGTATGCAATATCTCTTATTTCATCTGGCCCAGACCTGTACACATACTGTATATCAACTTCAATATTAGTCAACATAACATGCATACCCAATCCTAAACTAATATAGTTTGTTCTTCTTACCTATTTCTATCTATATACCGGTAATTAATAATATCGATGCACATTATTACATCACAGTACACCACATTAATGCAGCACACAGTACATTACAGCACAGACAAACATATTGTTATAGCACATTACAACACATTATTACAGCACATCATTACTGGACATTGTTACAGTACTGTACAACAAATTACATGTCACACTACGGCCTTGCATCATTAGTTCCACTAATTTCTTCTTATCTTCATAACAGAAACATATGTGTAATGGTAGATGGCCTTTATTCTCAATTTCACTCAATAAATGCTGGTGTTCCCCAGGGATCAGTTTTGGCCCCAACTCTGTTCCTCATTCATATCAATGATCTCATATCTACCACTCATAATCCAATACATTCCTATGCAGATGACTCAACACTCCACAGTTCCTTCACATTTACCAATTCTTTCACCCAACCCGATCTTATAAATTCAAAAATAAACACTGCAATTTCTCTGAACCAGGACCTTCCTAGAATTAATGAATGGGGACAAAAGAATCTAGTTTCCTTTAACCCGTACAGCCCCAGCGACGCGCCTGACGCGTCGGCGATGTATGTAACGCACAGCCACAGAGACGCGCCTGGCGCGTCACCCTAATTGCGCCGACCGTAACCTCAGGTGTAGCCACTCAAGAGGGCTCAGATTTGTATGGGAACTGTGTACGTATCCCACGCAACCGTGCCGATGGTTGAAAACTCTCAAAGTCCACGTGCGTGCGCGCGAGCGCGCAATAACCTGTTTTTTTGGGATAATTGCCTTCAATTTTTTACTCTTATAAAATCCATTTTCGGGGGCTCTGTAGGACCATTTTTTAAGCTTTTTGAGCGGTTTTTCGTGGTTTTTCCTTCATTCCTAACCCATTCGCTATTGTTTCTGGAATAAAACCATTTTTTGAAAACCGGCCGGGTTCTGGTGCGCAAACATTACAAAACTAGCCGGGGCTCCACGGGTTAATGCACAGAAAACCAAGTACATTCAATTTTCTAACCGACAGAATCTCACTGACTCCCAAATATTCCCACTTCCCCTAGTATTGACATTCTCGGTGTAACATTAACTACTAACTTGAGCTGGACACATTATGTTAGAAGCATTGCTAAGAATGCCTCTAAAAAACTGGGGACTCCTGTACAGAGTTCGAGAATTCTTCACTGACTAGCAGTTGGCCGTAATATATAAAAGTCATGTGCGTTCTCAGATGGATTACTGTTCACCTCTGTGGAGTGGAAGTGGAGTGGTTACATTGAGGCAGTTGGACAAAATTAAAAATAAAGCTATTAGATTAATCAATAACCCTGCCATCACACAGGACCTTCCTACATTATCCATACGAAGAAACATTGCATCCCTTGCATTATTCTACAGATATTTTCACAGCAATTGTTCCGAGGAACTTGCTTCTATTGTGCCGCCTCTCCACATCTTTCCCCGTAGAACTAGGGCAGCTGAGAGCGCCCATGAATTTACACTTTCTCCTCCACAATGCAGAACTTCTGCTTATCAAAATTCATTTATCCCTAGAACTACTAGGCCTACTCTTTGGAATTCACTTCCCTCGAGTTGCTTTCCACAAACTTACAATCTACAAAAGTTTAAATCCAGTTGTTACAAACATTTTATGAATGGAGGATCCCTTTAGGGACATGGACCTTTTTGTTTTATCTGTTTTTTTCTTTCCTCCGTTCATTGTTTCTTTAAAAAAGATTGTTTCTTTAAAAAAAAAAAAAAAATCCATACAACAATTATTATAGCACATTATTACATCACCGTATAGCCCATTACATTACATCATTACAACACATTATTGCATCCCATTATTACAGTACAGCGCATTATTACATCACAGTCAATCATCTGACCCCCATGTTTATCACTTAGGTGACAGGGCATGTGTTGTTGTACCGAGTGAACTATCTGGAGAGCCTGGGTCAACTGCTGCCACGACTGAAGGTCATCAGAGGTCACAGTCTCTACCGGGGTCACGCCCTCGTCCTCCACTCCAACACTGACCTCAGGCGGGTTAGTAGCAGCCACACTCACCTTCAATAGTCCTGTCATAACATGGCATCATTCTCAACAATTTTAATATAGGCTACACTGCAAGTAACCTTGGGGATCGCCCAATATACACTCCTGAGGGTGTCGGTGAACTTAGTCTGATCTGAATGAAATTTGGCACATAGGCCTAGATAGGGGGACTATTAAAGATGATGCCCGTCATTTTGTTTGGGGAGGGGGGATTAGGGGACAATTGGGTAAAAATTATACCATTATTAAAAATTCATCTCTTATTACAAAATACCCCATATTTGTTTATTTTCGTATTTTAGTAACTGATAAAAGGTGTTTCTTGAATTTAATCTCAATGGTTTTTATATAGGCCTATTGTATCTAGTTTTGGAATTAGGCGATTAGAAACTTAATTTTGTTTACAAATTTGAATCCTGTCACTCATTCACAACACATGTCCCAGTTTTATGTGTTAGCAACTGTGCGTTATATTTAGAGTCAAAAGTCTCCCTCTCGTATAGTACTGAAGAGCAGAGTAGCCTTTGGTCCCGCTCTTCTTTAAAGCTGCCCTGCCCGACCCAAACCCCTCCCCCCTTCCTTACCAAACCCCTCCCCCCTTCCTTACCAAACCCCTCCCGCCTTCCTTACCAAACCCCTCCCGCCTTCCTTACCAGATTAGGAGGGGTACGTAGAAGTCAGAGGGTCAATTGCGATAGTCTTTACCCTTATAATTCCCACAGATCCTTCTTAAGCTGTATATAATCGTCTAATTATAGCCAGAATTAATTTGTCAAAACTGCGTGTTGTTGGCTAATATTCGATTTAGGCTCCGATATTGGATAGTAAAAACTCTCTCTCTCCTTTTAAACTTTGCCTAGACAAACACCTTGCCCTAAATCCACGACTGACTGCATTTGTAAATGAATACATTTTTTTTGTCTTTTCTTTAATTATATTACTAACAAAATGTCCCCTACTAAACATCTCCTTATCCAGCCACGGGCATTTGTCCCAGGGCAGTCTTCCCTTTCCATTTTTCCCTTACCCACTCTAACCCACTGTTTGGACACTTGACCATCAGTGTTTTGGAGGGCAAGCAGCCTTGAGGGGTCGCTGGACTGTTGTTGCTTGATTTCCTTTGTACTCATTTGTACCCCTTTGTACTCGTACTCACACACACCCACACGGGAGGGGATGTACGCAGCCGGATACCTTACCCTCTACGCATGCGCGAAAATGTAAGCCTCCCTTGGCCCCGCCCCGCGTTTAAATAAACCCTTCAAACCGTTCCTGCCCGCTCGCTCTGTAGTACAGTCACTAGAGCTCCCGCCTGTCATTCAGATATCCAGTGTTCGATCCCACTCGAAGTTTAGTATATTTTTATATTATATTATATTATTATATTATATTATATTATATTAGGGTTAGGTTAGGTTAAGTTAAGTTAGGTTAATCTAATCTAATCTAATATAATATTTGTACATTTTCGGCAGTGGGCGTGGCCAAGGGAGGCTTACATTTTCGCGCATGGATAGAGGGTAAGGTATACGGCTGCGTACAGACCCTCCACACACACACACACACACACACACTCTCTCTCTCTCTCTCAACGCCTTAAGAGCGGGTGGTGTGTATTTTACACCGTACCGCACAGCGGTTTTTTTTTACCCTAAATAGGGTTGTTTCCGTGCTCATTTTCATGCATAAACAAGACCCAGAGCGTAAAACAAGTATCTATCCCTGAAAGGGCGTAAACAGAGCTTTCCAATGACACCCGAACCATCCTTGTACGACCGCTGGTTCTCTTGCAACGATCGTGCAACACGAGTGCAAAAACCCTAAAATAAGGTAATTTCCGTACATAATTCCCTGTGTAGCGAGTGAGAAAGGGGGGAGAAGGGTGGAATACAGTTCAGTAGGTCCACGGTGGTCGTGGGGAGCGGTCATAAGGTTACTATGCTCGTCCCACCGCTCAGCTCTCTGTCTCAGCAACATTACGTGCTGAAAATGGCACTCGACAGCTGTCGTGCACCGCCACATAGTCCAAATTTATTTCACTCGACATATGTTGCGCGCCGCCAGTTAAGGGTTAAGGCAGCTTTCCTCTCATCCTTCTTCTATCATTCTCTCTATCTCCTCTTTACTTCCTCTCTCTTTGCCCTTTACTTCTATATTTGTTTTAATACCTTTGTTTGCTCTTGTTCTTATTATATCACCGGCTCTTTTAAAATCTCTTTGGTCTTTGATATACTGTATATATTCTCGCATTATTTTCATCTCCTCCTTTTGCTATTATAACATAACATAAGAAAAGGGGAATCTGCAGAAAGCCTATTGGCCCACACAAGGCAGATCCCTCTCACACCCAACCCTAATTCTAAGCCCCGATTATAGGCCCCACTCACTAATACTATGAGTACTGACCTCACCAAAAATGGTCAGAAATCAACATAAGAAAACAGGAGTCTGCAGAGTGCCGAATGGCCCACACCCGTCAGATTCCCCTCACACCCAACCCATCTCGTCCATATGCCTACCGTATCTAATTTTATCTTGAAGCTCTCTATCGTTCTTGATCCCACTATAGCACTATATATAGCACCTAGGATATATACAACTCTGTTACCAAACCAATATTTGCCTATATCTTTTCTGAAAATAAATGTATCTAATTTGAAACCCTTTGTTCGAGTTCTTTCGCTATCACTGAGCTTCAGTACATCTTTGTTCATGTCCCCTTTATTAATCCCACTAACCCACTTGAACACCTCTATCATATCCCTTTAACTCTGCGTCTCTCTAACGAATGTACAGTAAGCCTAATTTCTTAAACCTTTATACATATGGAAGATTTATAATATGGATATTTTTTGTCATTCTTCGTTGTACCCTCTCCAAGGAATCTATGTCCATTCTGTAATAGGGACACCAAAATTGGACAGCGTAATCCATATGTGGTCTTACTAATGCTAGATATAGTTTTAAGATTACGTCTGCTGTTCTATTACTCACACTTCTAGATATAAATGCGAGAACTCTATTTGCCTTATTTCGAGCACTAATGCACTGATGTCTAGGTTTCAAATCACAGTTGACGATGACTCCTATATCTTTTTCATTATCTGACTTTCTTATATTTACGTTATCTATGGCCTATTTTATTTCTTACTTTTGTTTTATAGAACTGGAAGAACCCCTTGGGGTTAGATTTGGATTCCCTAGCGATTTATATTTCGTAATTACGCTTGGCTTTTCTAATATCAGCTTTAACTTTTCCGCTAAGATTTACATAATATTTGTTTTGTCTTCACCTCTCTTTAGTTTCCTATACACTCCTTTCTTTAAGCCTAACGTATTCCTTATTAACGTAATCCTTATTATATTATTCTGACTAACTTCCTTTCAACTTTGATTGTATTTGGTTACTACTACTAATACTACTGCTACGTATACTACTACTACTGCTACTACTACTACTACTACTACTACTACTAATAATAATAATACATAAACCAATATAACTAGAGCTTAGTAATATATGCATTTACTGAAAGATTTAACATAATTTTGACACCCATCAGAATCATCTGTTCAATTTCTTACCCATCAATTAGGTTGTCGGCAATATATTTTAATGCACTTTTTAGATATTCATTTAATTGCTATACTAACATATATATATATATATATATATATTGTTACGTATCTTGATCCTCAAGTGGTTAACTTGATGAATCTAGATAGCACAGAGATATATATTAAGGTATCAGTCAGCTGAAGGCAAAACAAAAGTAAAATCTAATCAAAATTATTTCCTGTTGTTGCTTCCTTTCCTTTTGGATCTTAGGACTTAGTATCCTTTATTGACTGATACTCTTTAATTATGAAAAATACTGAAACTGATTAAAGTCATTTAGTATTTATAAAGAATTATTATTTAACCGAAGCTTAGTAGGCTATGGTTATGAACCGAATAAGTTATAGCTAAAGAAGGACTATTAATTTTATAAAAAATCTTGAAAGATAAATATTAAAGTAAGAATATTTCTGTCTCTTACCCTTTTTGAAATGAATAGCTAGTTTTCTTAATGTCCTTTTATTTATATTTAATGTAATTATTCTTGGTTCTTGTCTTACGTTAATAGTATTATATTATTATTATCATCAGGATTAATATCAAAGTCACATAAAAAGTTAGATATATTTAATAATTAGTTAAATGTATTTCTTAACCACGTAACATTGAGGTTTGATTATGAGTAAATTAAGTTACAGGGTCGCTTCATAGATTCGATTCAGGTCTCACTCAAATAATATGAAAAGCAAAAATAATATTTTGAAGCTAAAAGAATTTTCTTCAGCTTAGGAAATCACTGGAAGTAATATTAACACAGCCATGTTAGTCTAAGGCGATATTACTAATATGAGACAATAGCATCACCGTACTAAGCACCGTTAAGCAATGTAAGCTTAATTAAAAGAAAATGAAAGAACTCGTAAGTATTAATCTAAAACAATAGTATTACTTTCATCATAACCCAATTACTTAAAGAGTTGCTTTAGTCCACAAGTTAGTCAACTAAAATAGTTAAGTACATAATAATAGCGTTAACGTTAATTCCCATCAAATAGTTAAGTACATAAATAGTAGCGTTAACGTTAATTCGCAATCAAATAGTTAAGCACATAATAGTAGTGTTAACGTTAATTCCCAATCAAATAGTTAAGTACATAAATAGTAGCGTTAACGTTAATTCGCAATCAAATAGTTAAGCACATAATAGTAGCGTTAACGTTAATTCCCAATCACATATCTCACTAACCAACATAACGTAAGTGTTTACACCGAACACACTTAACACACACTTATATAATCTGACTGACAGTCACAATCCCATTATAATACTTCACCCCGTCTTCCTCCAGCTGCAAGTTCACCTTCCCCAACTCCAAATGAGACTGATTTGAATGCCCACATCTCGGGTCTTATATACTAAACAATGATGGTGTAGGAACGAATCAGGAGGCGAGTGATGGTGCGCGCTCCTATCATAGCTCCTCGAGTTGCATAACAGGTGCCTGGTCCAATCACAGCTCCTGGCGTCGATCATACGTCATAGCGTCGGGTCATCGAAGTAGTTTGCAGGGTCCCCTATGACGCACGCAGGTGTGAAGGCTTGTTTGCTGGTATGCGGGCGAGCTGGTTTCCCACTCGCTAGTTCGCTCGCTAGTCTGCTTCGCCGTTTGGGTAGTTTGACTCCTTCAACTCTAATTCTAACTCATAAATTAACATACAGGGCTCCGTATGTCAGACCTCCCCCCTAGAAAAGTGTTTAAGGAGTATAGTACATAATATTAACACTAGATTAGCGGGCTAGCGGTTTATTTATATGTACCGCCCAGCGGGGTGTTTTTAGCCAAAATAGGGCTGTTTACGTGATCATTTTCATGCCTAAATAAGTCCCAGAACGTAAAACAAGTATCTATCCCTGAAAGGGCATAAACAGAGCTTTCCAATGACACCATAACGATCCTTTTATGATGGCTAGTTTTCTTGCAACAACCGCGCAACGCGAGTGCAAAAAGCATGTCATTCGGCACTTTCCCCATACAATTCCATATATAGCGAGTGAGAGAGGAAGGGAGGAGGTGGGATTCGTGTCAGTAGGTTCGCCGCGGTGGTCTGGAGCAGTCATACGCTCGCTACTCTCCTGCCACCACTTGTCTCTCTCTCTCAGCAACATTACGTGCTGAAATTGCCACACGACCTATGTCGAGCGCCGCCAGATAGTCCAGATTTATTATACTCGACTTATGTTGCGCGCCGCTAGTTATGGGTTAAACATAATACATAAATAGATTCACCACCAGATTGGCAACAGCAAGATTATAATGAGGATATAATAAGGATATCACCCAAAGTAGGCAACGTCTCCAGGTACCACATCAGAACATAGCCGGAACGTAGCTGGAGCGTTATTCGAACTGCAAGGCATCTCACAGCTGAAGGCTTGAAAGCGCACTACTAAAGCATAATATTTACCTCGCTACAAGGGAGAGCTAATTGCCAAAATCCTCTCATTAAGGTAAACTTACTGCTGTATGAGGCCAACCTGGTAAATGCAATCTTTGATCTGTGGCAGTGGGTAGGTATCGTTCTTTGTGACAGCATTAACTTGCCTATAGTCCCTACAAAACCTATGGCTCCCGTCTGGCTTTGGCACAAGTATGACCGGACTACTTCACTGGCTTAAGGCCCTTTTGATCAGCTTGTTTGACAACATGTAGTCAAGCTCGACCTGCAGTATACTCCTGCGATGTGGTGAGACACGGTAGGGGGATAGTTTAATGGGAGTTGCATCCCCTACGTCGATGTCGTGCAAGCACAAAGAAGGGAGCCCTGGAGTATCACGGAACACACTGGGAGACTGAGATAAAACAGAGATTAGTTGGTTCGCTTGATCAGAGGGAAGATGACATAGTTTAGATGGTAATTCCCCCCAAGCTACTGAATTATACTGAAAGTTGGATAGGCTACATGACAAGTCAAAGTCTGCATGGATACCTTCAGGCTCTGGAACAGTCTGTTGCGGGTCAGTAAGAGAACTGAAGACTTTGTCCGCACCAGGCTGTCCACAGGTCCTGACATTCACTGCCACAGTGGGAGAATCTGGAGGAGAGGAATCAGGGGACCTATGGTAGGGTTTCAACATATTTATATGGAATACTTGCGTGGGCTTTCTCCTGTCTGGGGTAGTTACTAGATAATCGGTAATGCTCACCCTCCGAATGATCTTATATGGGCCCCTGAACTTGGCAGATAAAGGTTGGCCAAAAAGGGGGAGCAGGACCAAAACCTCATCACCGGGCTGAAACTCCCTCTCACGGGCTTTTCTGTCATACCAGGTCTTCATGGAGCTTTTAGCCACTGTCAAGTTTTGAGCTGCAAACTCACATGAGGATCTCAGCCGGGTTTTGAAATCTGAAACATACTTGAGGAGGTTTTGGTTCCCCTCCTGGCCAACTAGGCTATCCTGCAATAGTTGCAAAGGACCTCCTACCTGGTGACCGAAAACTAGCTCATTAGGGGAAAAACCCAGGGATTCAGTTGGAACCTCACGAGTAGCGAATAAAAGAAAAGGTACCCCCTTATCCCACTCAACTCCGGTCTCTGTACAATACTTACGTAACATTCCCTTTAATGTCTGATGATATCGTTCGAGAACCCCTTGACTCTCTGGGTGGTACGGTAGGTGCTAGACTTAACATGCTTGATACCCAACTCCTTCAGGGACTGCTGAAAAATGTTAGAGGTAAAATTAGTTCCTTGATCACTTTGCACCTCATGGGGGAAACCCATTCTGGTGAAGAATTTGAGCAGTTCCTTGATGACAGTTGGAGCAGAGGTAGTCCTTAAGGGTATAGCCTCTGGGTAGCGAGTTGCCATGTCCATGATAGTTAATAAATAAATGTTACCTTGGGAAGTCTTAGGCAATGGGCCTACAATGTCCACTACCACCCGAGTAAAAGGATTCTCGAAAACGGGCAAGGGCACCAGAGGATGTACAGGCACCTTCTGATTGGGTTTTCCTGTCATCTGGCAAGTGTGACACACTCTACAAAACTCCACTACATCTGCACGCATTCCTGGCCAGTAAAAGTGGGCTCTGATTCTGTCTAGAGTTTTTCTCACACCAATGAGTATACAATGTGCCATTTCCATGATATCTCTACGACAAGGTTTGGGGACTACTACTTGATGGACGTCCCAAGCCCTGTCATCGATTGGTCTGTGTGGCGGTCTCCATCTTCGCCACAATACTCCTCCTTTGAGGTAGAAACATTCACCACCCTCCTTCTCACATTCCTCTTCACTCATGGACCTGGCAGCTAACTCCTTGCATTCACTATCATCTCTCTGTAGCTCTACCAGGCCACTAGGACAATTTGGAGGGGTTTCATGGTCATCGTTGGGGTCAAGATGAGCCATAAAGGTGTCAGATAAATCCACCTCAGTCACATCATCAGGCACAGTTGGAGCGTCATTCACACTCTCATCATCCCTTTCATCAACTCTTACATTCGGTACATTTCTGTCTGAGGGAACTGCTACTTGAGACATTGAACGTGTGACAGCACACACAGGGAAAACTGTTGGCAACTCCTTTTCGAGCTCACCGGTTAGTGGCTCGTTAACAAGGGAAAGTGACAAAATGGGGTCTGGTCGGACCTTCTCACCTGCTACATCATTCCCCAAAAGGAGTGTTACCCCAGGCACAGGGATATCTTGGGACCTACACAAAGCTATGGTGGCCTCACCCTGTAGTAACTCACATTCAATTTCGCCTTTTACCAAGTGTGCATAAAATTGGCCTCCAGCACCTCTCATTACAACTGGTTCGCCAGGTGGGCACTCAGTGTAAGGATTCACCATGAGGGTGCTAGTAGAACCTGTGTCTCTCAGAATTTTTACCTCATGCATGCAACCATTTAATCTCACGTTGCCAGATGAAATAAAGGGACGGTAACTGTCCTGCACTGATGGTGAAATTATTATTGGCTTAACCCTAGTGGGTTGCACCACACATGCTACTACACCCCTGTCTAGATGATTTACGTTAGCTGCTAGGTACTCCTTCTGTCGGGAGTCCTGCATTAAAGGAACTTTTGGTGCTAGGTACTCCTTCTGTCGGGAGTCCTGCATTAAAGGCACATATGGAGTTTGAGATACGGCGGCAACTGTCTGCCCCGATCTCTCGGTTTTCTCCTTGGCCCAGCACTGATAAGCTAGGTGGCCTCTCATGCCACAAAAAGTACATACTTTAGGGGATATGGGAACGTTCCCTCTTTGAGCATTACTATTACTTTGGGCCCCACCTCTGTTACCATTGCCCTGAGTCGCATTTTTAGTTGGGGGAACAATTCTATTTTGGCTAGCTGGGGAAGACGTTATAGGCTTGTGACTGGGTCTGTCAGATTTGTGATTGGGATACTTAAAATTAGAACTAGAATTATCGTAGGGCTTCTTTCCACGAAATTTGTTGTTGAGCACGTATGTGTCAGCCATGTCAGCGGCGTCGGCAAGACAATCTACCTTTTTCCCCTTTAAATGATAGGATACAGAAGAATCAATTTTCCATAGGAAATTTTCTAACAGGACCAACTCCTTCAGATCGTTGTAGCTTGTGACTTTCTTACTCTTGACCCAATTATTGAAAGTTTTAGTCATGGTCCTGGCAAATACCTTATGGGTTTCTTCTACTTTCTTCTGGTTTTTACGGAAAGATTGCCTGTAAGCCTCAGGCTGCAATTGATAGATTTTTAGGATAGCTTCTTTGAGATTGTCATAATCCTGCCTAACTTCTGCTACTTCTGACAAATACGTGGCTCGAGCCTGCCCTGTCAAAACGGTTTGTAACATAAAAGGCCATTGATCTCTTGTCCACTTCATACCTCCAGCAACTTCCTCAAACAAAACAAAGAAATCCTGCACATTATCCTCAGTGAAAGGTGGAATGACACTAGTCATAGTCAATCCCAGAGGGGGAGCAATTTCGGGAGCATTTGTATTGACATTTAGTTGAGCTATACGATATTGATATTCACATTGTTCCGTCGTTGCTCTGGCTTTTATGTTGGCTAGTTCTATACTTGCTCTGGCTTGTTCGGCATTTGCTTCGGCATTTATTTTCATTCTGGCTAGTTCTAGTTCGAATATTTGATCACCGGTCAAACCAGGTGGCAATTGTACATCAAGTTGGCTAGGTTTACTCGAGATCCCACCAACTGCTCCGTCACCCTCCTCGCCTTCTACAGGGAACAGGTGGGTTTTTATGGTCTGAGCCACCTCTACTTTGGACATGTTTGAGACAGTTAATTGGAGATGTGAGGCAAGCACTTTCAGTTCGGATTTTGACAGACAGTCAATATCAGGGGCTGTGGGTTCTGACTCTATGAAAACTCGAGCATCTTCGTCATTAATTAGTTGAGGCATGATTAATATTTGATTTTTAAGTAGTGAAACGTTAATGAAACTGAGTGAAACTGTATGAAACGAATCCTGGCGAGGTCGCCACTCTTCTGTTACGTATCTTGATCCTCAAGTGGTTAACTTGATGAATCTAGATAGCACAGAGATATATAGTAAGGTATCAGTCAGCTGAAGGCAAAACAAAAGTAAAATCTAATCAAAATTATTTCCTGTTGTTGCTTCCTTTCCTTTTGGATCTTAGGACTTAGTATCCTTTATTGACTGATACTCTTTAATTATGAAAAATACTGAAACTAATTAAAGTCATTTAGTATTTATAAAGAATTATTATTTAACCGAAGCTTAGTAGGCTATGGTTATGAACCGAATAAGTTATAGCTAAAGAAGGACTATTAATTTTATAAAAAGTCTTGAAAGATAAATATTAAAGTAAGAATATTTCTGTCTCTTACCCTTTTTGAAATGAATAGCTAGTTTTCTTAATGTCCTTTTATTTATATTTAATGTAATTATTCTTGGTTCTTGTCTTACGTTAATAGTATTATATTATTATTATCATCAGGATTAATATCAAAGTCACATAAAAAGTTAGATATATATTTAATAATTAGTTAAATGTATTTCTTAACCACGTAACATTGAGGTTTGATTATGAGTAAATTAAGTTACAGGATCGCTTCATAGATTCGATTCAGGTCTCACTCAAATAATATGAAAAGCAAAAATAATATTTTGAAGCTAAAAGAATGTTCTTCAGCTTAGGAAATCACTAGAAGTAATATTAACACAGCCATGTTAGTCTAAGGCGATATTACTAATATGAGACAATAGCATCACCGTACTAAGCACCGTTAAGCAATGTAAGCTTAATTAAAAGAAAATGAAAGAACTCGTAAGTATTAATCTAAAACAATAGTATTACTGTACTTTCATCATAACCCAATTACTTAAAGAGTTGCTTTAATCCACAAGTTAGTCAACTAAAATAGTTAAGTACATAATAATAGCGTTAACGTTAATTCCCAATCAAATAGTTAAGTACATAAATAGTAGCGTTAACGTTAATTCCCAATCAAATAGTTAAGTACATAATAGTAGTGTTAACGTTAATTCCCAATCAAATAGTTAAGTACATAATAGTAGCATTAACGTTAATTCCCAATCAAATAGTTAAGTACATAATAGTAGCGTTAACGTTAATTCCCAATCAAATAGTTAAGTACATAATAGTAGCATTAACGTTAATTCGCAGTCAAATAGTTAAGCACATAATAGTAGCGTTAACATTAATTCCCAATCAAATAGTTAAGTACATAAATAGTAGCGTTAACGTTAATTCGCAATCAAATAGTTAAACACATAATAGTAGCGTTAACGTTAATTCCCAATCACATATCTCACTAACCAACATAACGTAAGTGTTTACACCGAACACACTTAACACACACTTATATAATCTGACTGACAGTCACAATCCCATTATAATACTTCACCCCGTCTTCCTCCAGCTGCAAGTTCACCTTCCCCAACTCCAAATGAGACTGATTTGAATGCCCACATCTCGGGTCTTATATACTAAACAATGATGGTGTAGGAACGAATCAGGAGGCGAGTGATGGTGCGCGCTCCTATCATAGCTCCTCGAGTTGCATAACAGGTGCCTGGTCCAATCACAGCTCCTGGCGTCGATCATACGTCATAGCGTCGGGTCATCGAAGTAGTTTGCAGGGTCCCCTATGACGCACGCAGGTGTGAAGGCTTGTTTGCTGGTATGCGGGCGAGCTGGTTTCCCACTCGCTAGTTCGCTCGCTAGTCTGCTTCGCCGTTTGGGTAGTTTGACTCCTTCAACTCTAATTCTAACTCATAAATTAACATACAGGGCTCCGTATGTCAGAATATATATATATATATATATATATATATATATATATATATATATATATATATATATATATATATATATATATATAATCAGTTGGATATAATTGTGCTGGAGATTTTGAGGTGTTTGATGTGGATTAAGAAAATTTGGAATATTTTTTTAGATAGGGGAATATTTAGTTTATTCGTATAATTATATATTAATTTAATATATTGCTATTTTTGTTACATTAGGGTCTCAGTGGAGTGAAGATTTTGGGGTCTTAACTAGTGTTGATTAAGAAGGATTGGAATCTTTAGTCATATATCATATGTATGTAATTTAATAATCATATACTTAATTTACCGGTACTCATTTGTTATTATTTATTTTTTATTTTTTCAAGTGAATTGGAGAGTTTGCGTGGTTAATTATGGCTGGAGAAGAATTGGAATATTTTGTTTAGATAGTCTGATATTGAATATATGCACTTTATTGCATATATCTTACTATCGTATCTATCTATCTACAGTATATACTCAGGCCCAATCCACACTTTTTTTTCTTTTTTTTTATTCATTTCTTTTTTATCTTACTGATCCATGTAATTGTATATTTAGTCACGATATTTTTTGTTTTAGGTGGCTCTAAGTGGGTTGAAGATCCTGCGTGGTTCAGTGTGGATGGAGAGGAACTGGAATCTATGTCCTGGTCCCCCGTCACTCTGGGCAGCCATCACCAATACTACCTCTAATGTTATAAAGGTAGTGGCACAGAGAGAGAGACCATAATTTCAATTCTAGTGTAGTAGGGTGTGGTCCATCTGATCAGTGAAGTTTTACATTTGGAAATAATGGTGTATGTCTTTGTACTAGCATAATCTAAAGAAAGCAGAAATTGGATGGAAATGACAAAATCTATCGTTAATATTAATATGGGGTTTGATTCATTGTTAAGAGCTTTAAATGGAGATTGTGTACAAGTTTATGCTTAATAATTCAAGAAAAAATTACCGTACTCAAACTACAGAGCAAACTGAGCTCGTAGTATATTTTTTACCCAATCGGAGTAATAGAAATAATTCAAAATCACTCACCGACTAAATGTGGTATATGTGATCCTGTCTCAGTCTCTTGATTATTATATGTTGCATCATATAATTAAAGGTTTTTGTTTATGTACATGTAAAAGTTCAATATATTATGAGGATGGACCTTTATTGTAGTAGAAACGGTTCGCTTTCACAAACATTTTCAATGTGTTACAACTGTGAAATTGAAACGTTGTCGACTCCAATATAGCTCAATCTTTATCACAATGTCTTCTTTTCGTTCTGTTAACAGTAATGTCTTTACTTCCAGTACAACTACAACCTGTGTGTGTATCTGCCCTGTGAAGAACAAAACAAGTGTAACCCTCATATACCTCCCACCTCCCCTGTTTCACCTCACTTTAACAACACTACTATATGTCACCAAGGTCAGTATTACAACAAGTTATTTGTATTATATATTCATATTTGTGTTCACCAATCCACCAATTAATTTACAAATAAACCCAACTAATGAAATCAATGAAAGTAATGAATACATGTGGTACTCCAAGGACTCAAACCTAGGATACTCACACTGAAATAACATAGATATTGGCATCTTTGTTATATAATAATAATAAAGTAGACGTGCCATTTTGCCCAAAATCAAAACGGCATACCCAACTCTGCGATGGGTTACCATCATCACTACTAATACCATCATCAATCACAATCAATATAATTACTACTACTGCCATCATCACTACAACTGCCACAATCATCACAAGTACTGTCATCACCATTACTATGATCATCATCACTACTACTCTCACCATCATCACTGTCCATTGTCACTACCATCTTAATCACTACTATCATCATTGATACTACAACTATCAACCATCATTACTAATATCATCACCACCATCTTACGATCATCATTACTACTGTTAACATCATCACTACTACTAGAACCATCATCATTACAACTGTCACAAATATTACCATCATTTATCCTACTGTCACCATCATCATTACTACTGCCATCATCACCATTACTATGATCTTCATCACCACAACTATTGTCATCATCACTACAAATTTAACCATCCTCACTAATACTCACACCATCGCCACTACCATCATCACTACTGTCATTATTATCACTACAACTATCATCATTACTTGTCACCATCATCACTACTATTATGACCATCATCACTACTACTGTCACCATCATATCTACTACTGTCATTATCACTACTGTCATCATCATCAATACAACTACAACCATCATCACTACTATTATCACCATTATCACTACTATCACCATCAATCCAAATATTACTACCATCACTTCTAATGCCAACTGAACTAACTTAACCTAGCAAATACGTAGCGAGATGTTTTCGCCCCCAGAACGCCATCATTGCTGGGGGTGGGGTGGGGGTGGGGGGGGGTAAAACCATATTTTGGACCTAAAATCATAACTATTGCATAAAATCAAAAACTCTTTTTTGACTGACGTTCGCATTCACGCAACAAATGTTCGTGTGCAATTTGGTGAAAATCCGTCCAACGGTCTAGGAGGAGTTCCGAGACAGACGGACAACGACAACGACAACAACAACGCCGACGACAGAATTTTTTTTCCAGTGGTACCCACTATACGGGGGGGCGATAACAAACTCTGCTTACGCAGAGTTGATAATAATAATGCTTTGTTTCAGACTCACACAGTACAGAGGGGAACATACTGGGGTCCATATATATACCTTACAGTAACATAAATATATATAGGCTACTATACATAGGCTACATAAAATAAAAAGAAATTAAATAATACCCAGCTTGCTATCATGTACGGTAGTTCACAGCACTGCCTCAACCAAAATTCTAATGATGTTCATATATTTTCCAAAATATCCTAAACATGTACTACATGTAGGCCTATGTATGCAAATCATGAAATATATATTTTTACATGACTTAGGACCCTTCTCAGTCAGTATTTGTGGTGACTTATGTTAATTCACTCAAATAGTTTCATAATGGAGGAATAGTAGACTCAGGGAAGTTACAAATAGTTTCATACTTTATTACCAAAATAACTAGTGATATTTGATGATTATATACAGTATATATATATATTTATATCGTGCCAACTGTACAATATAATAATATTAATGAATCACACTAGTAATATGGGGTATTATTGGAGCTTTTGTTGTGTGTGTGGTTAATGAATCGCACTATTAATCTTAAGCTTATTCTTTCTGTGGTATGTGTGATTAATGGATCACTCCACGTATCTAAGTTGGTAGATATCCAACAAGTTGGATCATTTGGTTAACAAATATTCTGAATAATTACCCTATGGGTTCTGTTATGCACACCAAACTTTTACAGTGAATTCCATTTTACCTTATCAGATGAGTGCCGTTCGAAGTGTGTGGGTCAGACAATAACAAGTGAAGATCTAGGGTGGTCATTGCAGACCTGTTCCTCCATCACCGGCAGCCTAGATATATCACTCACCGGCACAGGTAGGTGGTAGACGTTGTGGATATACAAACCATCATACAATCACAAATGGCATCAAATGAGCGGGGTTACAAACAAATTATCCCTCGAAGTGTTGAATTCTTCCATATCTCCTCAGTATTAATCATACGTTGTTTAGCATTAGTTACTCCACTCATATTAAATTAGAACGAAACTCGCAAGTAGTAGTTTAGGGTGCAATTCCTGAGCACCAACACCTCTTCATTATTGTTAGCGAGATTGGATTATTTCTTGGTGTGCACCACATCTTCAGGACCTTGTTCGATGTTTTGCAGAGCTTGAGTATTGAATTGAAAGGTACTAATTAATTGCAAAATAGAAAGGTAAAGGATGAAATATATATATATATATATATATATATATATATATATATATATATATATATATATATATATATATATATATATATATATATATATATATATATATATATATATATATATATATATATATATATATATATATATACCCGTTATATATCCACAGCTTCGGCTGACCCAGAAAACGTGACGCAACAGCTGGAAGAGAACCTAAGTCTAGTGAAGAGGGTGTCTGGCTACGTCCGTGTCTACAACTCTCCGGCTCTATATTCCTTACACTTCCTCAGGAATCTACAGGAGATAGGTGGAGAACAGCTGGTAGATGACAAGTGAGTCCTCTCATTTGTGTTTTTAATGTTATATCACAAATGCCAGTTTAGCTTTTTATGTTATATCATAGATAATGTTTCTTTAGTTATCATTTTTTTCGTAGAAAGAACTTTCTTGAAGGCTTTTGCATGTTACACAATAATTTTTCCTTGTCAAATAATAGAGCATTCTGTAATCATAATTTTCAATAAATTAAGTCAAAAGTCAAATTACAGCAGTGACTTAAGCAACAACCTGGATTAAGGAAGTCGTATGCGGTAGGTTATCAGTTTGTCTGCATTTTAAGTAACACGGATTGACTGAATGTGTCCTGTGCATGTGTTAGAAAAGTGGTGATATTAGATTCAACTAGAGGAAGACCCACCTCCATGTCATATTCGGTGTGGCAGAAAAATAGTTAGGTATGCAAGATTATAAAGATTAATGTTGGGAATTCTTTACAATATATATCTTTCACTAGGTGTAAGGAATATTCAATTTTTTCCGCAGGTATTCTCTGTATGTGGTGAAGAACGAGAATCTGCATGAACTGTGGGACTGGAATAACCGTGGCCGCTCCTTGACGATCACCCGGGGGAAGATCCTGGTGCAGCACAACCATCCTCTCCTCTCGCCAACCCTCGTCGCTGAGTTTGCCGGCAGAGTTCATGCTACTACAGGCCCCAAAGTCACTACACAAAACACAAGGCCAAGTACAGTTGAATTCATAAGTCCACCAACAAGCTTGATGATATTGTGGGGAATCTAGATAAATAGGTTAAATTATTAAATCACTGGTACCGTACATGAATTAATCCCGACAATAAATTAAATAATAATTACCAATATGAAGAATTCAATGGGTGGTTTCCTGTCCTTTTACACACGGCTAATTCATATGAATGACATGTAGGAATGTTCACATAATACAATATCAATACATTATGAACTTAGCTTAGAGGACCGGTGGTGTAGGACTGAAGATATACAGTATATTAATAGTGGTAGCACATGGTGAATTCTATGTTGAGTCAGAGCCGGAGGGAGGAGTTGGTTGTATGGCTGTTTATAAGAGACTGTCGGCCGGCGCTATAACGCTTTGCGAGATTACATATGACTGCCGGCTCATAATATGTCTAACCTATGATTTGGTTTCATGATACTGTACATCTAGAGCTAATGTATATATTTATGCATTACAGTTAATATTTAACCTACAATTAATAATAAACTACAGTACATAAGGTACTAGCCGAAATCGTACTTACTATACAATACCGCCAAATTCAAATACCTAATTGGACTTAAAACTGTCGGGATCATGACACATTATTCCCGACAGATATATTCCGTTGCCTCAAGGTCTGCGACTCCTTAAACTTGAAAGCCCTATGAGCAAAAGGAACAAAGCAAGTGATAGAATGAAACTAAGGACTTGTCAAGGTAATTATGTATTATATATACCCTTGAGGTTACAAGATTCCTCATTAAGGCTGCAGGTGAACCTACCGATTTGGCTGTACAGGATTCATGCTGGTTCCAGGATATATGCTACGTGATACTTTGATATAATAAATTTCGCCAAAATTTATGTTCACGACTGTATTTTGGTATATTATTCTATATACATATACCAAATCATAAGTATTAATTGTTTTAAAGATAGAGAGAGACACTGATTTCAATATTGTTTCAATACACTTTATATAATTGTTCACATGAAGAAAAGCACTTTATTGTACATTTTCGCTTCTTCAAGGCTATTGCTGTAAACAAACCATCAATAAAGTACTGGTTCAGATTAGGTTTTTATATATAAGGTTGGCTATCATTGCAGACATGGATCCGGAGATGTCCTTGAAGTTGGGCAACGTGCATACTAAGGGAACCTCAGTGTGGGTGTGGTGGCAACATCTCTATTCTGGTATTGGTGTTCCCTTCATCATCGGGTACAACATCTTCTACAGGGAATCCAGAACGCCTATTGATATCCATAAACGACGAGATGCCTGCAAGAATCAGCTGTGAGAATTACGCAAATAATGTTATACTTGTTAATTATAATGTAAAACTTGCAAAATAAACAAACCAAAACTGGGACGACACAAGATAAATGCAAAAGAACTTACCCTATTTATTTCGGGGGTTGTTGATTACAAGACGTCTCGCATATTCAGATTAGAGTTTTGTATATACTAAAGGGTCTCTAATTCAGATGTCAAATTATTTTTCTGACAAGTGATAGTGAATATTCAATTCTATAGAAATCGGCCTTTGGATGGGACATTTTCCTATAAAAAATGTAAACATTTAGTTTGAAGATAGATCTTGGGAGGCGATTTTTTTTTAGCTTGAAGGGGCTCTAGGGGAACATGCAACACAATGCTAGGGGGACTTGAGTGTGGGTATGGTGGAAGAATCTTTACTCTGACAGTAATACTCCCTTCATCATCGTGTACATCTTTTACGGGGAATCTAGAACATCTATTCATATCCATAAACGATTATATGTATGCCAGGGTAAATTGTACCGGTAAGAGTTTTATAAAAAAAAATATTATTATTAAGATGCCTTTAACTTCAAATGTAATAAACTTTGCAGAATTTTGCTAGTACTGTACTTTATTATTTTTAAGAAGCTTTTAACTTCAAATGTAAGAAAAATTACACAATATTCAGTTTGGAATTTAAAGCACTTCTTATTAATTACTTAGTTACGATTCAAGAATACCTGTATACAGTACCAATTTAAACATTTCCGGTCATTATTTGCATTTATTCCGAAATGTCACAATGTGTTCCCATTCTAATTTGTAACTGCTTAGGCTACGTATCTGTGCCAGCAAAGGATAAATTTATCCTTATTTACTTAGTTTCATTTGTATTAAGAATTAACTTCATTCAACAGCAAAGCTTATTAGGCATTGGTTGACCCTATAAAGATCAATTATTGTTATTATATACCGTATCTAGGTTGACTAAACTGCAATTATATTGCACACACAGTTCGTGATACATTCATTAACAGGAAAAAATAATTTGTTTTTGCTGAAACTGAATCACACATTCTTCATATTGTTTGTATTTCAAAATGTTTTCTATTTCTATTTTCCTCTTTCTAATCTCACATCTGTTTCAAACATTTCCCTCTTTCTGATTGTCATCCCTATATGTGTACAGGTTGTGGGAGCGTGTGTTTGTAGAGTCTAATGAGGTGAGGAGTGAGATGAACGTAACACTGAGAGACCTGAGGCCCTACACCAACTACTCTATATACGTCTTAGTTTACTGCATTGGTGATGACGGCTATAAAGTCATCAACTCAGCCATTCATAATATATTGACAGGAGCCAGTGGTGAGCTTATAAGTTATTGTAGACAGTAATTTTTATTATTAATTGTGGTAAGAAACGCCTGAACCAATCAGTGGCGAGGATTAGAGGCAAATGAATAAGGAGAGTCGAGTGAATTTGGGGTAGCACCCAGCAATTGCCCCGAAGGAAGCTGACTCAGGCAAACCTTCACACCGCCTATGCACGTACCGATTGATCAGCTTCCAATCATTTATCCAACCCAGCTCCCAACCTCACATATCCCAACAATAATGGTTTTCTTGCCTACACACAAGATCCTGTTACCATGAACTTCAAGAAAATGGTGCTAGACACTTGTTGGGATATCATTTCGGTGAGGAGTAAGCCGAGATAAGTAAAATATAAATTAAACAGACCGCATGGATGAAAGACTTGCCGCCCGACCGACAGCCAATTAGCGCTCTCCCTGACATGACAACCGGGTATATAAAGTTTAGAGGGGGATGGGGAGCCTCAGAATAATGAACGGCATCTGCCGGGTCACAGCCTCACCAAAGACTTCTGCAACTTTGCTCCCTATTCGCATTCCTCTGCAAAGAATAGACGGCAACCAGAGGGCAAACCATCTAACAGATATAGAGCAGCAGTGCTAGTCCTCTAGCAAGAATAGCTGTGTCACCTTTTATCCAGATTGGCCTGCAGTATCCAAGAGCCTGTACACACATCGACCGCCTGCACCAAGTGTCACAGAAGCTACATGGTGTGACCAGTTGCATGACAGAAGAGAGAGGACTCAGAGGATGCTGGTGGCCTGACGTGACTAATTAAGAAAAATAAGGAGAAAACAAAATACTGTACAACTGTTATCCTGTGTTGTAGGCTTCCAGACCGGAGCAAGCTTTCATTTTATGGGTCCTATAGGCCCTACAGATGCATTAAGAGAAAGATAATGTAGACCTTGGCAGAATAAAATAGATGTTACCTATATTAGGTAAACCAGAGGTCAGAAAGACTAGACAACAATCGATGAAATAAATTCATTGGGAGTGCAGGAGGGCGTGAGGTCATGTCAGTCTGGCCGCGAGACCATTAACCAGTGTAGAAGAATAGGTTTGTAGAAGAACCTAGGACTTGCTGTTAGGTTAATTTAGTTGATGGGATAGTTAGAAAAAGCAAACATTGACGCTGAATGGAAATTAGGGTACGATGGCCAATGCAGACGCAAAAATGGGTACTGTACTTATTTTTGTTGTCGAGTTGCTTCTGCCAGCCTATAACAGATTGGAAACTGAGAATAGGGGGAATAAATAGCAAAATGTTTATATTTTTAAGGAATATCAACAAAAAATTTGTACCTGTTCTTATTGAAGAGTGAGAAGACAAATAAGACATGCGTCTCCTTTTTATCACAAAACCCTAATGAGACGCACCTGGACCTAAGGAGACACAAAAGTGTTTAAATCACAAAAACACCAAAAATTATATAAGTATTAACCTCATTGGTACTTGAAAGAAAGCATGGTACTTTTGGTTGTAAGTTTACAATGCTTAGACAACAAAACTGACTGGCATAGGCCATATAATTCATATTACCGAGGCCACTGGATCCTACCCCCTTGTAATCACTTGGGAGATGGTGCTGGGAATGGTCCCGGGGTAGACTGGAGCCGGAGTTCTGGGGGGGGGTGATGCTCATCTGCCAGCCAAACCTACCTAACTATGACTAAAATCAAAGAAAATAAACGTAAGTCCGATGAAACAAAACCGCACAGGACAATGACAAATGCCCCCCACAAACTCAGACTTGCTAGTGTGAATGTTGGTAGTTTGAATCTGCGTGCGAATGAAGTGGTTGAGATGTGTGAGAGGAGGCGAGTGGACATCTGCTGTACCCAGGAAACACTCTGGAAGAGGCATGGGGTACAGTGGATTGTCGGAAGGAGGAAAAGATATAGGATATACTGGATGGGTGTGGAGACTGATAAAGCGAAAGGAGGAGTGGGTGTTCTGGTGGCTGAAGAGCTGGCGGAAAGTGTGCTTCAGATTACGAGAGTTAGTGAAAGGCTGATTGTTTTGAAGTTGAAAGTTGGTGAAAGAATTCTGAATGTGATATCTGCATATGCCCCACAGGCTGGTTTACAGAAAGAGATAAAAGAGGACTTCTGGAATGACACCGTCAGTGTCATTTCAGGCCTCTCGGAGAACGAAATAACTATCGTGGGGGGGGACCTCAATGGTCACGTGGGAGCATCTGCAGATGGATACGAGGGGGTACATGGAGGAATTGGTTACGGAAGGAGAAATCTAGAAGGCGAATATATATTGGAGTCCTGCGTTGCACTCAACATGATTGTGTGTAACACAAAGTTCAAGAAAAGACAGAGCCACCTGATCACATATAACTCTGGGGTCTCCAGTAGCCAGATAGATTACTTCTTGGTTAACAGGAAAGACTGGAAACTAGTTCGAGATGTAAAGGTCATCCCGAGCGAAGAATGTATCCCCCAGCATAAGCTACTTGTGTGCGACATGAGCTTATACAGAGATCCTAAGCGCAAGAAGGTTTACATACCCAAAAGGAAAGTGTGGCTGCTGAAGGACAAGGAAGTTAGGGATAGGTTTCATAATGAACTGGAGGAAATGAATAGAAATAAGGAAGCTAGGCCTAACGATGTAAATAGCCAATGGAACTTTCTTAAGCATAGCCTTATCGCTGCCACTGACAAAGTCTGTGGGAAAACAAAGGGTCACCCCAGGAATAAGACCTCTTGGTGGTGGAACGATGAGGTAGAACATGCTGTGAAAGAGAAAAGGAGATGCTTCAAAGCATGGAAGAAAGGAGGCAGCAGGGAGGAATACCAGGCAGCTAAACGAACTGCCAAAAGAGTTATTTACAATGCTAAAAATCGCATTAAGGACCTGGTCCTCGAACAAGTGTGTAACACTGACAATCCCAATGGGATCTTCAACCTAGCTAGGCGAGTTAAAAATGACAGTAGGGATATTATAGGTGAACAGTGTGTTAGAGATGATAATGGGAAGATTGTGTATGCAGAAAATGAAATCAGAGAAGCATGGAAGGTACACTATGAACGATTGCTAAATGTAGAGTTTGAATGGGATAAGGAACAGCTTAGTATCGAAAAACCAATATCTGGGCCCCCTCCTTTGATAGCACCAGCTGTAGTGAGCGACGCAATCAATAAAATGAAGGACGGTAAAGCTCCAGGTTGCTCCGACATTGTCGCTGAGATGATAAAAGCCTCAGGGAGATTGGTGTAAACTTAGTCACTGAGTTGATAAACACCATTATTAAAGATGAGAAAATCCCAGAGGATTGGCTCAAAAGTGTAATAGTAAATATATACAAAGGAAAAGGGGATGCGCTAGATAGAGGAAATTATAGGGGCCTGAAAATGCTTGACCAAATCATGAAGGTCTGTGAGAGAGTCCTTGAGGGTTTGATCAGGCAAAGCATCTCTATTGATGATATGCAGTTTGGTTTTATGCCAGGACGTGGTACAACCGATGCTATCTTCATAGTCAGGCAGATACAGGAAAGATACCTACTAAAAGGCAGGGATCTTTACTTTGTGTTTGTGGACCTGGAGAAGGCCTTTGATAGGGTACCTAGAGATGTTGTACAGTGGGCTATGAGGAAACTTGGTGTGGAAGAGTGGCTGGTGCGTGTGATAATGAAGATGTATGAGGATTCGCGAAGTTCGGTGAGGGTGAAAGGTGTACTGAGTGATGAATTCGCAGTCCGTGTTGGAGTCCATCAGGGTTCAGTGTTAAGCCCCCTCCTCTTTATTATGGTCTTGGAGGCGCTGTCTAGAGTTTTTAGAGGCGGACTCCCGTTGGAACTGTTTTATGCAGACGATTTAGTCCTAATAGCTGACAGTATGCAGGATGCTGAGGCCAAATTCAGAAAGTGGAGAGAGGGCATGGCGAGCAAGGGTTTAAGAGTCAATATTAACAAAACCAAGGTTATGCATTGTAGTTTGAGACGAGGCAATGTGGAAAAGAGCGGTGCATACCCATGTGCAGTGTGTGGAAAGGGAGTGGGCGTTAACTCAATTCAATGTAGCATCTGTCGATGTTGGGTACACCATGGGAGTAAGCGCTGTAGTAGAATAAAGGGGCCCCTGCCGAAGGATAAGTCAGAAATAGAGAAATTTGAGTGCGTAGTGTGCAAAGGCGAGCTTGTGTTAAGTGATGATCCTGTGGCTGTGAATTTTGGAAATGAGTCTTTGGAGCTGGTGAACAAGTTTTGTTACCTAGGAGATACCATCTCTGCCGGTGGTGGGGCTGAGGCTGCCACTGTTGCTAGAATTAGGTGTGGCTGGGGGAAGTTCAGAGAATTGACGCCAATCCTGACCATGAAAAGAATGCCTCTCCCCCTGAAGGGAAAGGTGTATGCCTCATGTGTTAGAAGTGCAATGACGTATGCCTCAGAAACATGGGCCGTTAAAGTAGAGGATGTCAACAGAATGGAGCGTAATGAGATGAGAATGGTGAGATGGATGTGTGGGGCCAGGCTACAGGATAGAATAACAAATGTTGAGCTGAGGAGACGTTTAGGTATAAAGAGTATTAGCGAGGTGATGCGTACAAGTAGACTGGGATGGTATGGACATGTGGAGAGAATGGATGAACAAAATTGGGTGACAAAATGCAGGTCTGTGATTGTGGAGGGAGCTGCACCAAGGGGTGGACCGAGGAAGACCTGGGATCGGACTATACGCGCCGATCTCAAATCCAAGAACTTGACAAGTGAAGCAGCCCTTAACAGGGTTGCCTGGAACGCCGCCATTAGGACAAGAGACTGAAACTGCACTTATGTGTGGAACACTCAGTCTTAAAATGTTATGTATGTATGTATTGAATAGGCAGATAATATAACTTAAAATTCTAATTTGCTAATTATAGGCCATTACCAAAAGAGTTTAGAGGGTGCAGGGAAGTTATACATGGAACATTAATGCTAGTTTGAGGTTTAAATCTAGTGCCACTCGCCCTCCCATGCATATTTGGTGCTAATACGCCTGTTTTATGCCTGCTTATCTCTGTAAATAATAAACGTTCAATAACCAACCAAATATCATGATCATGTACCTTCATTCAGATTGAAAATGGTAAAAACTGTAACTTTCTGGGTAGTCTGGTAGATATGTGAGCAACTCAAAAGCAATCACAACTTTTTAGGTTCGTCTTTGAATGTGCGTGCGTGTGTATGTGTGTGTATGTATAGGTCAGGCGTGTGTGTGTGCGTGTCAATGTCGTGGCCGGGGGTGAGACAATACACTCAGTCTGACTGACAAAGGCAAGAGTTGGGCTCATTCATGTTGGCACTCTATCGAGTGATAAGGAGGGAAGTTTGGGAAATGGTGATGGGAAAGTAGGGAGAGGCATGAAGGGGGTGGGGGGGGGCTACAACAAAATTTGATTGTGTTGCGAAAAAATGCTTGATTCGATTCCGATTTGCTGAGAGGGGGAAAGAGGTGCGTCTCCTTAGGTCCAGCAAACATTATTTAGTCCAAAAGAGACGCATTTTTCAAACTGATGCCATACCACACTGGTAGACAGCCATTCTCCCTACTATGTATGGTATACATAAGGTTGAGTTTCCTTCACCTGAGATCAAAGAAAAGGTTATTATGCTTAATAATGTTACCAAAATAAACACACATTTACAAGGACCCAAGGAGACGCAACCCAGCTACCCTAAGCAGACGCGCGTCTCCTTTGGTTTTGCGTAGTGCGTCTCTATTGGTCCCAGGGTAGCCCTTGTTCTAGTTAAGGCAGCTCCGTCAATGGTGAAGGAAACTCAACCATATTCATACAAGACAGAACGGTGAGTATGGCTTTCTACCACTGGTGTACGACCTTCTGGCATCAGTTTGAAAAAATGCGTCTCTATTGGATTTTGTGTTTTTTGCTGGCCCTGTGGGGACGCACCCTCCCTCCCCTTCAGCCGTGCAAGTAAAACCCTCTTGGTCATGCAGGGGTATACTTCAACTCATGCACTATCAACCAACATCAACAGGAAAGAGGATCAAATTAGGGAACTGTGAGAAATTTAGCTTTAAAAAAAAGTAAATTCTTAGGTTTTCCGTAAGGAATTTGCGAAAACATGACATTTTTTTAGTTCATCTCACCTCACGCAATAACATGAAGATTAAAAGCTGATACTATGTGAGCATATTAGGTGATAGTTAAAGAATATTTTGGCCCACCATTCATGCATCTATCTACTCATCCTATGCCTGTGCAAGTTGTTTTGTTTCAAGTGCGTCTCCTTGGGTCCAGTAGTCTGCATTGGGCAGTTTACCCTACCTATTTTTAAAAATTGAAAGCTTATTATTTATGGAAATATATATTACAAAAGTGATTAGCATGCTAACGTAACGAGATTATGTAATCCACAAAGTCACAAAAGAATAAGTGACTTACATAATTTCCTTTAAGATAATTTTTTGTATGAGCCTAAATTCAATGCTGAAATAAGTCAAATAGTGAGTAATACCCAAAATGATACTTTGTCATGGAAATTTACAAATCCGAGGGACGAGGTTATGCGCTGTGGTCGTAATATTCAAACCCTGTTAGATCATTTGAATTTATCTCGGTTAGAAATGGAGAATACAAATAATACAGAGAGAAAGTACCTGAATAAAAAGGTCACTGTTCACGATTAACTATCAAATTATTCCAACCCTCTAAGTATAAGATGTCTATTTTATACAGTACTACAATAATAATTATTATAAATTGGGTACAAGCTACATTTACATTTTTTTCCAGCGTAAGGTATGGGTATGTGCTAGTTGCATCCTTACGTTTACTAGACAGAAAAAGAGTGTTTGGTAGGGGAGAGATTTAAAAGCTCCAGTCTATTATTCCACAAATGTTTGTTGTTGCTGTTCCCCAGGCTGCCTGGCCAAACAGCCCCAAGGCCCATTTTATACAGTAGCAAGCAAGGCCAATGCCATAACCGAGCGCCTCCACAGAACCCTCCCTGCCTACCACAATAAAGCCTGGGTGACCGAAGCCACTCCATGGCGGGGAGCTGAGGAGGGTGCGGAAACGCCCGGGAAACCAAAGCCCCACCCAGGGCCCTGTGCCCCTCAGCATATTTTTTTATTCTTATACCGGTACCTATTATTATGTTTTTAACACCATCCATCTTCACATCTAAACTCAATTAATGAAATCAACAAATACATGCGGCACTCGAAGGACTCGAACCTAGGATACTCACGCACTATGCGTTACGCCATACAAATTGCATCTCATCAACAATTCACATTCCAAATCTCACACAGTACTTCTACATCCACAGAGCCAACCCCCGTAAGAGAACTACATGGCCACACCCACTCCAGTACCTCTCTGGGCTTCACCTGGTCCCCGCCCTCTGACGTCAATGGCCCGGACCTTCGCTACTCAGTAATACTCAGAAAACTAGAACGTCCAACTTCCCAAACCAATCAGGAGTGTGTCAAAATTCTCAAAAAGCGTAAGTAGTTCCAATATTTTTTCGAAAATTAAAAATATATACATATATAAAGGAATGCATTAGACTTGTCAATAAATGTAAGTGCAGGCAAATGTGACGCTTTGGCTTCCAATCTTGGTAGATTGGGAGGTCAATCCACGGAAAAGACGCCGTCACTTGAGATCTAGAAAATATATAAGTTAAAGGAACAGTCAGAGTAAGCTATGGGTATGGCAGAGATCGCTCAGTTCTCACTCTGATAGACCAGCCCATCACCACATGACTAGAACCCAATCCTCTCAGCCTCAGCTAGGAAAGGCCCTAGAAAGCCGCCTTTGGCGGGGGGATAGCTCCCCTATTTCAACCCCTTTCGGGGTCGGGCACCCGCCCAAATTCAGTTGAATAGAGTGATGAGTAATTGTTGATATTTTTACGTATCTATTGCCATAAATTGCATACAGTCCCTTAGTTTTTAGTATGTAAGAGACTTTATTCCTTTTGGTCTATTGTGTTGGTAATGTTTGTGATCTATGGGTACATTTTAAGAGTATATATATGTACAGTATGTGTATTATATCAACATGTGATGTATTATAGTAGTTCTTTATGCATTATATCTGATAGTTGCATTATACCAGTGTGTGATATTAGTGGGCAATGCAAATCGTTGTGTGACGAATGTTATCAGTATGTGACGTCATATATCTATGATTGATTTTTTTTTGTAATTGCAATATCTTCATCAGGTAATCATGAGGACTTAGGAGGCATACATAAACACTCCAGACATAAGGTGAATAAAGGTTCCAACCGTTGCTGCCAATGTAACAGATATACCAGATCCACCAGTGAAGACAGGCAATATGAGGCCAACTTTGAAGCCTACATCAGAAGAGAGTTATACACAAAAAGGTGGGTTTATTACTTACACTTCTGCTATATACACTTTATGAGGTACAGTAGTGAACTGTAATGAGTACAGTATACATTTACCTTTTCGGTGTTTGAGGGCAATTTACATTGACCTCATGAACTAAGAACTCCTCATCTATAGCATGGTTTTTAATGTTTTTAGTCTTCATGAAGCTATTAGATAGATTAGCATATTATACATTAGACACATACCGTCACAGATGAGCCGTGCACCCTCATACTGATACCCGTTTCGTAAAGTCAGTAAGAATAGGTTAGCCTACACTGAACCAGATGCGGAAATAACTTGAGCCAACCAGTCCAAATGAGATATCTTTCTTGGTCTAACTGGTAAAGTGTCTGCCTCATAGCCTAAGGGTCCCGGGTTCAACCCCGGCCCATGGCATATTTTCGGGAGGCTATTTCAGCATCTAACAAAGTTTAGGTGTGTTGGTAAAATTGTTAAGATGGTTGTTGTTGTTGTTCCTGTTGTTCCCTAAGCTGCCTGGCCGAACAGCCCCGAGTCCCTGAGGAAGGCCATGGCCACGATCGGGCTTTCCCACAGAGCTCTCATTGAGTGTAGATTATGTTGTTGGCGTAAGTGGTTGTGTGAAATGCAGTCTTCTATGATGTGTTTAATGGTATGGGGTGCTGTGTTACATCCCGGGCAGGCGTCGACAACGGAGTCATCCAGTCTCTTCTGATAGCTCAGGAGAGCTGGATGATGTCCGCATCTCAGCCTGGCCAGGTGGACTCTGTCCTCGCGAGGGAGGGAGGATTCGGAAGGATGGATTTCGGGAGGTCGTGCACGAGGATGGGGTGGGGGTGAGGGAGGGGCTGGAGGTTGGGATGGGTGAGGTGGGGGTGGGGATTGGGGAGCAGGAGATGGGGGTTGGAATGGATTAGGATGGGGTGTGGTATGTTGAGTTGAGGATGTGGATGGTATGGGGAGGTTAGGTGGGTTAGGGAGGAGAGGTGGACGGGTTTTAGGGGGGGGAGTGGATGATATGGAAAGGCTAGGTGGGTTGGGGAGGAGAGGTGGACGGGTTTTAGGCGAGGGATTTGACTGGGAGAGGGAGGGGCATGAGGAACAGGTCCAGGTGTTCGTGTGTTTCTTGGAGGCAAGTGTTGTACAGGTGAAGTGGGTCCAGTTCCTGCATGCATTGCAGAGAACTGAACCCTTAGTGTGGCGACTCGAAGTGATGGGTTTTGAGCAAGTTGGACATATGTATGTGTACGTGGGTCCTGGGTTGCTCTCAATGTCTCCGGCTAGAAGAAGTCTTCGAGAAATGACAGCCGGAGAGTCATTTATCGGTGTAGGAAAAACTGTGTGATGTGTGTGTGTGGTGTGAGAGGTGTGGAAATTCCCGGCGCGACCGAAGCCGCTCCAAGGACCCGTGCCCCCAGGGAGGGGGCAGGGGATAGTTGTGACGGTTTGGCTCCCGAAACTGCTCCCCGCGGCCGGCATCCGGTTGTCCTCCACTGGTCGATTGATCTTGTCTCCGGCCGTGGAGGGTCGGCAGCCATCCGCGGTTGTCAGCTCCGGGAGGTGGTCCCACGGCGTAGACGCCGCCACATCAGGACCTTAAGATGGTTGAGAGTAAGAACGAAGCTCCATAAATCCTCTTTCGGGTATGGTGTAAAAACCTATTCCTACAGTTTTACGAAATTATGTCAGTTAATGAGTACCGGTACAAATTTATGTATGATGCCCACAACAGCTTGGAGGAGGATGAGAGCAAAGAGGATGAGAGTGATGACAAAAGTAGAGAAGAGAACCCACACCAAACATCCACCGCCCCATCCACAACTTCACTATTGACAACTTCAGAGTCCCCAACCACCACTTATCACACCGGGCTCCCCATCACCACTGCACCCTCGATCAAAGTTACCCCTCACACTGTAAGAAAAGGCAAGTACTGTATATGTTATTGAAGTTATTTTAATATTATTGAGGTTATTTTAATCTCTCACACTGTCATAAAAGGTAAATATCTTACTTGAATCTTACTTGAAGTCGTCTAGAGGTCCCATCCTCACAGTCGTGGTCCGCCACCGCTGCGTCCGTCCCGTGCGTCCCTTCGAAGGAGGTCCGTCTGGTCTGGTATAGAGTTTGAGGCCGCCCGGCAGTTAGCAGTGTATCCAGACACTGGTGGTTCATCTGGGAGGGTCTTTAGGAACTTGTCTAATAACCCTTTGAACCTGTCTACCGGGCAACCTACTATGTATCGCACTTCCTTGGGCAGCGAGTTGAAATTTTTTGGTCCATTGTGGCCTAGGCTAGACGCGAGGAGGGATCTCACTCGTTCTGGTGCCTGTGTTGGGAGGGATCTCCTCTCACACTTCCTTCCAGTCCGACCATTTTGTTTTTCCTGGAGTTCATTACCAGTTGGATCTGGAACCAGCTTCTCCAGGATTTTCCACACATAAATTGCGCAGTACCTGTCTCGCCTTCTCTGCTGGGAGTACAGCCCTAGCTTCTTGAGCTGGTCCCAGTAGCTAAGGTCCTTCATCCCCCGAATGTTTCTACTGAAGGACCTCTGGACGGACTCAAGATCTCGTATGTACCCCTTTTTGTGTGGCGACCATAGTTGACTACAGTAGTCAAGGAAGGGTTGGACCATAGCCCTCCAGAGAGTTAGCATTGTTTCTTGTTCCCTGGAGTTGAACGTCCGTAGGATCCATCCGGCCATTCCCTTGGCTTTCTTGACAGCTGCAGAAATGTGGTGAAATATAATATGTTATTGAGGTTATTTTGATCCAAACTGTCCAGTCAGTGGTTAACTGGTTATAGCATGAGGGCATGTCAATTGTGGCTATTAGGAATGCTAAATATTGTTATTAGGAAATATAAATGCTGCTATTGAATTGATATTGCTGTTGTGAATGGGTAACTGTGTTATTTGAAAGGTAACAGGAACGAATAGTAATTGAGAGCTGATTGATGGGATTGTTGTTATTTTTCAGTCATGATTATTGCCTTCCGTAGTTACTGATGATTGCATTGAAATACCCGCCCCTCCCGGCAAACTGCACACTGATTGGCTGGGACGCTCGCTCGGTGTTCCCAGGGCACGCGCGCAAGCTTTGAAGTTCCCACACTCTCTCCTCCTGTCTTACTTCGTTGTAATAATATCCCGGCAAGGTATTTCCCACATGTTTAAGTGGCTGACGGGAGTATGAGGCTGGCACTGTGGTATTAGAACACTTCTTGCCGGGATATATGATACGTGAAGTAAATGAAGGCGAGTTATAGCTCAGACGTTTTTGGGGCGGCTGGGTGTGTAAGTTGGCAAGCGACAGTTATCGATGCTGATTGAAAGAGACGCTCGAGATGTCAAGGTGACAGTCTTGTTGATTTTTCCTGTGACATTCCTGGGAGAATCCTATCTGCTGGAATTCTCCCTTCAATTATTATTATTACTATTGTCATTATTATTATTATTATTTTTACTATTATTATTATTATTATTATTATTACTATTATTATTATTATTATTATTATTAATTATAATTTCCTCTTACTTCTGCTGGATCGTTCACGTGCCTGACTAGACGGAGATGTATTCAACACAACGAGGACACACTACTACATATCCAGCCTGGAGTCATTCACTCAGTATCAGGTAAGTTGATCAAGAATATTATACATATATATATACTGTATATATATATATATATATATATATATATATATATATATATATGTATATATACAGTGTGTTTAAGGATGAGATCTGTGCAGCATGTGAGGAGGTGTGTGGAGTGAGGAGAAGAGGGAGGGGAAGTGAAAGGTACAGCATGGTGGACAGAAGAGGTAAGAATAGCTGTGGAAGAAAAGAAGAAAGCATATAGAGAGTGGTTGGGTAGTAGAGGGAATGAAGATTCCGAGAGACAGAAACGAGCGAGGTACGTGGAGAGTAAGAGGGTGGTGAAGAGAGTAGTGAAGGAAAGTAAGAGAAGAGTAGATGAGGAATTTGGAAGGAATCTGAGTGTAAAATGGAGGGAGAGTAAGAAACTGTTCTGGAAAGAAGTCAAGAAAGTTAGGGAAGGTAGCAAGGGAAACAGTAAGGGTGTGAAAGATAAGAATGGGAGAATGCTAGCCGAGAAGCAAGAGAGAGTCGAAAGATGGAGGGAGTACTTCAGTGAGTTGCTAAATGAAAGGAATGAAGAGCCAGCAAACATAGCTGGATATGGTATGGGAGGGAGAAGAAGAGAAGTAGTGGAGGAGGAGGTGGGGATCAGGAGGTCAGAAGTGTGGGAAGCCATGAAAAGAGTGAAGTTGGGGAAAGCACCAGGAACAGATGGAGTGTGTGGGGAAATGTTGAGGTATGGTGGTGAGATAGTGATAGAATGGGTATGGAAAATGTGCAAACTAGCATGGGAGAAGGGGAGTGCACCCGATGACTGGAAGACTGGCATAATAGTCCCCCTATATAAGGGCAAAGGGGAAAGAGGAGTGTGTGGTAACCACCGAGGAATATGTCTTCTAAGCGTAGTAGGGAAGGTATACAGTAGGGTAGTGATTGAGAGAGTGAGAGTGAGAACGGAGAAATGGATAGGCGACGAGCAGGGAGGTTTTAGGAAGGGAAGAGGATGTGTAGATCAGATTTTTACCCTGAATTGTGTTGTGGAGAAGTATCTGGAGAAGAAACAAAAGGTGTATGTTGCCTTTATGGACTTGGAGAAGGCCTATGACAGAGTGGATAGAGAAGGTTTGTGGAAAGTACTTAGAATATACGGAGTAGAGGGCAAGTTGCTGAAAGCAGTGAAGAGCATGTATGAGGGTGCAAAGGCGGCAGTACGTGTGGAGAGTGAGCAGAGCGAGCGAGTTCTTTGACTTGAATGTTGGTTTGAAACAGGGGTGTGTGATGTCCCCGTGGTTGTTTACTGTATATATGGATGGAGTTATGAAAGAAATACTATCAAGAGCAGTGGATGTTGGTGTATCGCTGAAAAGGGAGGGAATTGAGTGGAAGCTACCTATACTGCTGTTTGCGGATGATACAGTTCTGATGAGTGATAATGAATGGGAGTTGCAGGGTCTGGTAAATGAGTTTGGAACAGTGTGCGAAAAACGGAATTTGAAGGTAAATACGGGGAAGAGCAAGGTTATGGTCTTCGAAAGGGGTGAAGTCACAGAGTGTGAGGTGAAGCTGAACGGTCAGGCTATAGAGATCGTCAACTCTTTTAAGTATCTGGGCAGTGTGTTGAGTAAAGATGGGACTATGGATGAAGAGGTGCGGGAGAGGGTACAACAGGGGAAGAGGGTTGTAGGAACGCTAAAAGCAGTAACAAGAAATAGGGTGGTCAGTATGGAAGTGAAGAAGTCCTTGCATGACAGTGTGGTAATCCCGACACTGACTTACGGAAGCGAAGCATGGACGTTGGTTGAGAGACTCAGACCAAGAGTGAGAGCAGTGGAAATGAATTACTTAAGGAGTGCGTGCGGAGTTACATGGAGGGATAGACAGACTAATGAGGAAGTAAGAAGGAGGTGTGGTGTGGAGGTAGATGTGCTGGAAAGTGTGAAAAGGAACAACTTGAGATGGTTCGGCCATATGGAACGTATGGAAAGCGAGAGAATGACTAAGAGGGTGTACGAGAGCGAGGTGGAGGGACAGAGGGGGAGAGGTAGACCGAATATGAGGTGGAAGGATGGAGTGAGGAACTACATGAACGAAGGCGGTGCTGGTTGGGGGGAGGGGCGTCGACTGACTGGGGACAGAGGTGCATGGGGGCGGTTCGTTCGTGGCCACCCCTTCGGGGATCACGGCGTCAGGCAATAGATAGATAGATAGATATATACAGTATATATATATATATATATATATATATATATATATATATATATATATATATATACCGGGTATATATATTTATATATATATATATATATATATATATATATAGAGAGAGAGAGAGAGAGAGAGAGAGAGAGAGAGAGAAATAGCATTAATTGGACTGTTAGATTAACTTCACAGATATGCGAGAAAAAAATTGTTACATATATATTTGGCACTCTGTTTATAACATCAAATTGTATAACCATGTTCCATTTGACCTAGCCTCCCACTGCCTTTACCATTCACGTCATAGCTCTGTATATGATGTGACTTTGAACTGTTCCACCGAAAGTAATATACGTTTATTATAGTTACAATCACAGAAAAGTAAGGTTTTAATTTTGCTATAAATGTCTTGAGTTGGCCACCCCTCCCCCCCCCCCCCCTCCCCTCCAAAAAAAAGGGGAAAAAAAAGGGAAAAGCGGGAATAAGAAAAGAAAAAATAGGAAAAGTGGGAATTGGGCCTGAGTAAATAGAATATAATAAATCAGACAAATATTTCCTCACAATGTTACAAGCATTATTACTTAAAATTATAACCTTTATCGTCCCTATAGTCTATTCATTATAAATAGCCTAAACAAATTGTAAACTTTAGCCTCTTGTAAACACCAGTCTCTCATGAGCGCATTTTCCGGCAACTTTCGATGATCAAGCTTTTCTCATAATATTTTAAGGCTCTTTCACATTGGAATCAGAAACTAGACTAAAGGTAGATTTTGTTAGGTGGCTGAACTCTGATAAAACTTACATTTTATAGATGTCAGACTACAATTACCAGTAGAAATTGACGGAAAAAGAACCCTGCGAAAGTTGGAGAAAATGGTTGGAGATGTCCACACCTATTTTCAGTTATGACTCTACCCACTTAGAATTACCAGTTTGATACCTATTACCTTCGAGAGAATGACTAAGAAGGTGTACGAGAGCGAGGTGGAAGGACAGAGAGGGAGAGGTAGACCGAAAGAGAGGTGGAAGGATGGAGTGAGGAAGTACAGTATATGGATGAAGGCGGTGCTGGTTGGGAGGAGGGGCGTCGACTGACTGGGGACAGAGGTGCATGGGGGTGGTTCGTTCATGTCCACCCCTTCGGGGATCACGGCATCAGGCAATAAATAGATAGATAGATAGATACCTTCTGTGCTTACAGGGATTTTTTTTTTTTTTTTTTTTTTTTTTTTTTTTTTTTTTTTATGTGTAGGACTATATTATTATTTGTTTAGTCCTCCCTAGCCCTCCATCAAGCTTAAAAAATAACCCCAAGACCCACCAAGACACAGGCAAAAGGCCGGTTTCTTCTAAATTGCAGGCTCGCTATTGCTCGCCATGAAAAAATTGACACAAAGGTTCTTGAAAATGTAAAAGAAATTGGGCGAAATTCTTAAAATCGCCAAACTAACTGGACGAAAGTCTTAAAATCTCAAAACGTGTGGGGCTAAACATAAGGGAGAAAGGTGTCCATAAATAGCACCCCCTTAAGTCCCTTTTGAGTTATCAGAGGTTGGTGGTTGGGATTTGTAAACTCGTCATCAGTAATAGACTTGAGTTAGTTTTAAGCCGATATCACACGAGAGCTAGTCAACATTCGATGATAAACATTTCTGGAATATTTTACACTAGTATCGGAAACTAGACTGGTGATATACTGTATGAACATAAGTGACAAATGTTTGAAATGTTGACCTCATAAGCTGCCAGACCAGTGTTGAAGATAAATGTTGAGGGAAAAAGCGCTCATGTGATAACAGCTTTACAATCAGATCAAAGTGTATTCCAGGGGTGTGACAGGGGGGGGCTTCGTGAGACCACAATGGTTTTCTTCGGGTGTTATTATACTGTATATATACTATGCTATACAGTACTTACTTGGTCATACTTGGTAGAATTCCGTCCTCTGTGGACGCAGCTAAAGTGGACCTCCGCTGCAATTTGGGAGGGTTTTTTTCTGGACCTCCTCCCTCATGTTTAGCCACATTAGTTTTGATATTTTATGATGTTTGGCGCATTAATTTGGCGATTATAAGACCTTCCACCCTATTCCTTTGTCAATTTTAAGACCTTTCGTGCCATTTAGGTGTCGATTTTACCCTGGCGAGCGATAGCAAGTCTGCAATTTAGGAGGAACCGGATTCTGGCCAGGACATTTTTCTATCAAAAAATTTATAAATTTGTCTCGAAGGGGGTCTTGGGGGGTGTTTTATTTAAAGCTTGATGGAGGTCTAGGAAAAAAATACTCAAGTTGTGCTTCCCTCAGGTGTTGGTGCGGGCGTGTTGTGATGATCTGAGTATGTGCAGCCCCCCAACTATCATCACTGACTGTACGCTGCCTGACTGTAAGGACCCTATATAAAAACAATTACTATAGTCCGTTCATTCTAGGTTGGGCAGAAATTGTAACCCCTAACCTCTCATAACTCAAAAAGGACTAAAGTAATCGAGCTAATAGTTCTACCCAATAGGAAGACTTGGTTAGGGAATATGTGTATAAGTTGACAGCTCATTTTCCCTAGCCCTTTTTGAGTTACAGAGGTTATAGGTTAGGATTTCTGCCCAATCTAGAATGAACGGACTTTAACTGCTTATGTAGGAGAAGGAAACAGTAATCCCTTGACACTGCCTTAAAATTGTCATAAGAGCACTTTTCTTAGCAAATTTCTTTGTATTTCTCGTTCAGCATAATAATAATTAATATTAATTAGTGTCAATTTATAGGCCTTATGTGCCATTTAAGTGTCGATTCTTTCCTGGCGAGAGATAGCGAACCTGCAATCTTGGAGGACTATTTCCTACCAAAAATTGTGAAAATGTATCAAATATCTAGGGTGTATTTTTTGTTTTAGCTTGATGGAGGTCTAGAGAAAAAAAAAAATATATATATATATATATATATACTGTATACAGTATATATATATTAAGAACATATTATGAAATTATTCATTGCCAGAGCAAGAGAAAATTAGATTATATATCCTTAGTGTAAAAGAGCAAAATATATTATGTGCAAGATACAAACTTGAAGAATAATACAGATAATGAGATTCGATTTCTTTCCAGTGTCAAAGAACAAAATAGAGGATTTTCGACAATATAAAAGGTTGAAGGATGGCCAAGATCTATTCCAGTTGGCTTCCCACACCTCATTGTTCCTGGTCTGGCAGCCCCCATCCAGCCCATGCGGTCCACCACTAGCCTACCACATCCTCTACCACTTCATCCACCTAACCCGGGTATTGAGAACAGGTTTAAGCCAGTATCACACAAGAGCTTTTTTAGTCAACATTCGATGATCAATAATTTTTCTGGCAACATTTCTGGCATATTTGGCACTTGTATCGGAAACTAGACTGATGATAGACGATTTTAGGTAGCAGAACTATTTTAAATGTTGAACTCCTAAGCTGCCAGACCAGTGTTGAGGATAAATGTTGAGGGAAAAGGCGCTCGTGTGATATCGGTATTACAGTACTATCACAAACCAGAGAATCAGGTAAAGTGTAATAGCTTGCTTTAACTTGGCCATGAGAACAGCCACTGTGATCCACCACTCGCATATTTCATGCTTTTACCACCCCACCTCCACACTCAGGTAAGGTGCAATAGCTTCCACTTTGTTCTGAGTTACGTATTACAACAGGTCTCTCGTGCACTACATGATTTTATCCACATTTTGATAACAAATAATCATGTGGTGATTTTGTGGTAACCTGTGGTGTTTTGAGACACCGGTGAAAAAATATTAAGATATAGAACCTCTGACTGGTGATAGGTTGAGTTCTATTTCACTATAGCTATAAGAAAAGACACTGTCATCATACATTAACTATTGCACTCTGGTATTCATTAAACGTTTAGTAACCACAAGCTATAAGATAAAGTATATCAAATAGCTCAGACGTGATAATTAGGATTCTGAGTTAGTTAACAGCCCCCACATCGGACTTTGTCCTACATCATCCAGGACACGCAGGTATAGAAAAGAGGTGTGCTGTACTATAGCAAGCTATACAATGCAATTATCCCTTTACTACCACATGATGCAGTTTTTACCACCATACACTCCCTGTTGAATAGCAAGGCTAGGGTGGGTGCCCTGATGAATCAGGGACTTGGTGAATAGTTGCCACAGATTGCTAGACCGCACCGTTCACCAACAGCACTGACGTCTGCCAATAACTCACTGGCTGGCCCGAGGCTTGAACCGTCAACCTCATGGTTAGCAGGCGAACGCTCTACCAATCGAGCTACGGCCTGTGGCACATCCAGAATTAATATAAATGCCATGTCATGCAGGACAACACATACATAAAGAAAACATGTTTACTATCACAAGATAAGGCTTGCTTTTGTAGTGGACAATGTCTTATAGTCCCATCAATGGCCCCAAGATCGCATCTACTTAAGTTCTTGGAGTGTTTTTTTCACAAGCATTGCAGCATGGGGATGGGGGTTGGGTTTGTCTTCCTGCATAGCTGCCGTAGTCTGGCTGACCCAAGGCTTTGACCTTTATGATTGTCCACTTGAGGAACTCGGGGTATATAATGCATAACATCAGTAGCAGTATCCCTTATGGACACCACTCAGCTAGGACCTTTAAAGCTTTGTAGTTACCTACAAGAACAAATAAAGTACAATAGCTCAGACTTAGTTAACTATTGGATCAGGTTAGAATTTTACATGATTTCAATAGACACCAATATATATTTACCCGCATTCATGTTGCAGTAATAATAATAATAATAATAATAATAATAATAATAATAATAATAATAATTTATTTCAGACTCACACAGTACAAGGGGACCATACTGGGGTCCATATATACCTTACAGTAACATAAATATATATAAGCTACTGTACATAGGCTACATAAAATAAAAAGAAATTAAATAATACCCAGCTTGCTATCATGTTGTCACAGCACTGCCTCAACCAAAAACAGTGGTCATCAAACTACTGTGTTACCAAAACCACTGTCCTAACTGTGTACAGTACCATGCCTCACATCATTTAGCTTCCGGTACAGTATGTTGCTACAGTACAGTATAGGAATATCGGTACTGTACTGCACTATGAGGTTCAGTACCGGTATGCTAATTCTGTAGAGTAGCAGACCTGAAATCATTACTTAAGGTTAAATATAGAGCAACTTCCTCCAGTGTGCCTGGATCCTAGAGGTGTAGCCTATGCTTGGAGTTTGTAGCATTTTAATGATACTGTTCTGAGAAGTGTTAAGGCGCTGAATGAATTTATATATACCGGGTATACAGTAGATTAGCTACCATATGAATTTAGATATAATGTGGCCTAAGATCTATGGATGATCTTGGTAGGTTCCAGAGGCCTTATGCCATCCGTTATTATGCTATGTTGTGCCATGTTACTTTAGTAAATCTATCTCTAGGACTACTTTCCACTCAGTTCTTGAAGATCAACTACATGGTAGACTGACTAAATTCTTAAGTAGTGATTCAGCAAGATTAAAGCCCCGCCAATGGGGAGCCACCTTGTCGTGGTGGCGGGGCTTGAAACGGGGTCGTTGGTGTCACTCTCTTTAGGGCAGGGATTCAATCGGCGTCGTGGACAAAGTGCCCCCCCGTCGTCATTGGGGTAAGCGGAACCTACCGGTGACGACGTTTTTCGGGTTCCCATTTTTGTTTTAATTTTGCGGAGGATTTCCTCCCTATTTTAACTAAATTGTGCCGGCTAGGCTCGAGAGCCTTCCCTCGCTGAGTCTGGAGTACTGGCTCCTCTCCGTTTACAGGGGCCGTGGCGGTCTAGCTCACCGCCCGAGGGGGCTGGTCCCGGGAGCGGCGACGTAGTTGCCCGCGTTGATGCCCCTGGGGTCGCCCATCAGTGGGGACCGGTCTCAGTTCCAGGGGTCCGTTTTCCCTTCCTGGTGGGTTTCCTGGCTTCTGTCCGGCTGCCCTCCATTACGCACAGATTGGGGATGATTGCAATTAACTTTGCCCTCGGTCCCAGTATAGCGGTTTTGCCTAAGCTTGGCCTTTCTGTGCGTTTTGGTGCTATCCCCCCTAGTCTAGGGGGGTAGGGTATGAGGATGAGCCCCCTGGAGACCTGCCCCTGTTTGCGCCATCGGTATAGAGGCTGGGGCTCCCTGACTCATGACGGAGGGTTCTCTGTTGGCCCTTCTGGTATGTTCTTTATTTATTGTTTTGTTTCTATTTTTATTTTTATTTTTATTTCTTTTTTTCCCCTCGGTTATGTTTTTCTTTCTTTTTTGATTTCCGATAAAATGAAAATAGAATAGTAAAAACAACTAGGGTCATCATGGATCAGCCATGCAAACCTCCTCCCCTGGATTCAGCTTTGGCGCCCCCGGTACTTGACCTTTGCATTCCCCTGGACTCTCCATCTGACCTTCCTCTGCCCTCTGAGTCTACCACCTTGGACACCTCCCCTCCGAGTTGTTCCGAGTCTGATGCTCTCTCACGCTCTGATACTAAATTACCTGCTTCTACGACTAAGGATTCCCATCCTCCATCTGTGGACCCTACAATGGCCCCTGTTCATATCGACTCTCCACAGAGCCCAACTACACCTGCCGCTCATGATTTAAATGTCCCTCCCCTCTCCCAAGATAAGAGAGACCCTCCTTGTGTTGAGTCTCCTGTTCAAACCATAGACCTTGGCGTGCCGGGTTCTCTTGACACGCCCTGCTCCTCAGCACTACCCGTTAACCGACTTACAGTTTCCACTGACCACCTGCAGAGTGACACCAGTGTTGGTGACCCTTCACCTCCCATCGACACTGTTTCTCCACCATTTCAGCCGATTGTTAGTTCAGCCACTACTTCCACCTCACTCGTTGCAACTCTGGAGCCTCACATGCCTCATTCCGGCCCCCAACATCGGCGGAAACCTCGGCGTCAGTTTGTCGCCAATGCCACCCTCCGGCACTTCGATTCAATTTTTGGCGATGATGACTGGCCGCGTTTCCTCGTCATACGACCGGCTTCCTACATCTCGGGGGCTAAGTTAGAGAACCTCCTCCTCTCGGCGCATGCAACTTCGGACTTATCGTTCCGTGAGACTGGTAATAATGATTGGATTGTGGAAACCACTACTCGTGCCCAATCTGAGACATACCTATCTCTTACTACCTTGGACGATATCCCTGTTACTGTCACGAAACATAACGACCTCAATTACATCCTCGGTACTGTTGTTCTACCCTCAACTTATGACCATGACGGACTTCCTGATAAGTCGACCCTCCTGTCGTCGTTGCGCTTGCGTTATCCAAATGTGCACGACGTTGATTTGTATAGTATCCCAAACAAATCAACTCCTTCTCATCCTCTCTGCATAGCTCGCATTAAGTTTAGTAGACGTTCCCTCCCACGAGACGTCAGGATCGAAGGACAAAGGCGTGAAGTACGACCTTATGTCCCCAAACCGTTACAATATACAAACTGTTCCACCTTTGGTCACTCAGCTGGTAGGTGTAAGAAGGTTCGGGTGTGTGCCTTCTGTAGCTCCGTCAAACATGCTACCCGTTGGAATTGTGGCACTCCAAAGTGTGTTAACTGTGGCCTTGAACACCATGCTCGCTCAAAGCAATGTGTGTTCTACATGTACAATGCTGAGTTAAAGCTTCTCATTAGTCGATCAGGCATGTCTGTCAGAGAAGCTAAGCAAGAACTGAGAGTAAGAGATGTTAAAGATCCCTCTAGAGATATGACTTACAGTGCTAGACTTCGTGCACCTACAACTGACGTTTCTCCCGGTAGTCGACGACGTGAGGACAGTGATGCTGTGTTGGATTCACCCCTTTCTAGTCCAGCCACTGTTCCCCTCTCCAACCGATTTCATGCACTGAATACCCCTCCCCCTGTTCATGAAGCCTCCACCCCAAAAGCATCCGCGTCCCCTTCACCAGTAACTGATATTCAATCCTTGCCTCTTGCCCCGGCTCCCTCTACCGATGTTGACGATGTCATGGATTCTACCCCCTCCACCAGTAAACGCCGATCTGATGCTCTACATTCTCCCTCCTCAGATCGTCAATCTCCCTCCGTAAAACGTAAGACCCTCACAGCCCGACCTATGCCTCCCAAACCTCAACGTGTCCCTCCTCGCTCTCGCATCTTCCGCTCTGATATGGGTTCTCCGTCCCAGCCTCCCTCACTCCACACCCCCTCTACGCCTGCGTCCCCCCCGCCTACTCGTCCTCGACCTCACGCACCTATCAATGTTACCGCCTCGGGCTCCCATGCACCCCACTGCGGCTGTCATGACTGCTTTGTGCGGGAGTATCGCCGGACGCCTACCCGCACTAAATCCACTGTTGCTGCGTTGATACGCTCCTTTCTCCGTGACCGACGTTTACCAACCCCTGATAACACCGCCTCTCATAACTCTTCGTGCTTATGCGCTTTTCACTTAAAGTCACGTTCAGATCTTTCACACTCCAAGATAGCTACTATCCTCCATGACCTGTCCTCTAATGTATCCCCCCACCGTCCACGTCGAAACTCCCTGCCTTCTCATGACCCTCCCCCCAGACCCGTTCCTCTTCATCTCCAACAGCCGAACAGTGCTGTTAATTTACGTAACCTGACGTCTCTCACTTAACCTGTTCAATCCCTATATACTACAATGGAATTGTAATGGTCTCTCATCTAGAGTCCATCTAGGTGAGATCCAGCGTTTACTCCGTGTCTATAATCCAATGTGTATTTGTTTACAACACATTGGAAATTATAATAAATCCATCACCAACTACCACCTTGCGTGCTGTTCTCTATCCCCTGATGGAGAATATGGCACAGCAATTTATGTCCATCATCGAGTAACTTTTGACTTGTTTCCCATTCGTACAAGTTTCCTACAGCACTCTATCCTTACTCTTCATATCCCCGATGGTGACTCTGTTACCATTTGCAATATTTATAACCAACCTGCTTACAATTATGACCTTTCCTTGCGTTCTCAGTTTTTCTCTACACTACCCTCTCCCATCTTACTGTTGGGTGACTTTAATGCCCATAGCCCTATATGGGACCCTACTTCCTCCAATCCTGATACAGCCGGTTCGCAGATTGAACATTTGCTTCTGAACCGTGACCTTTGCTGCCTTAATGAGGCTGACTCACACACTTACTTTTCTGCTTCCCATCATACTTATTCCTCTGTTGATGTCACCCTGTGCTCCACAGCAATTGTTGATAAGTTCGAGTGGCGGGTCTGTGTTGATACATTCTCAAGCGATCACTTTCCTGTCATCCTGTCTTACTTGCAATTCCGTCCATGTCCTTCGCTCCCTCGCTATAACTTCCACAAAGCTGACTGGAACGCATATGTCCTCCACACCAGACAAATCCCACCGTTTAATCCCTTAAGGGATCCTGATGAAACGCATTCATTCCTCGTTAATTTTTTTACTAATGCAGCTACTAAGTCTATACCCCAGACGACTTCTTCCCCCCTACGTTGTCGAGTCCCCTGGTGGGACAGCACCTTATCCACTCTTGCTAAAAGTAAACATGAATTAGGCCGCCGCCTCGATAGTCTCAATAAACGTTACAATTCTTTATGGTCACGCTTACCTTTACGTGATGATCTTCTATGCCATTCCATCTCGTTATTGATGGATATATGTGCCATCAAACCTCACTACAATCGACTATCAGCTAAATTCCGTCGAGAAGTCATCCGTAGTAGATCCGAATCCTGGAAAACTTATGTCTCCACCATTTCCCCGTCTACCCCGATATCATGCGTTTGGCATAAATTCAGGAATATTAACAGCCTTCACATTGCCCCTCCGCGCCATGCTTTGGTACACGGTGGCCGTATTGTTCACGATCCCCTTGAGATATCGAACCTCTTGGGTCAACATCTTGCCCATGTCAGCAGTAATGAGAGGTTAGACGATAATTTCCACCGCCATAAACTTGAAATGGAGTCGATCCCCCTCAACTTCTCTTCACCAGACACCTTTGATTATAATGCATGCTTTACTATGGATGAATTTGAACATGCACTCTCCAATTGTCCTAACTCCGCTCCTGGCCAAGATAACATAAGTTTTGCCTTACTCACTAACTTAGCCCCCCTTGCTAAATCCTACCTCTTGCAATTTTATAATCAGGTGTGGATCCGTCATCAATTTCCTACCTCATGGAAACATGCTATTGTCGTCCCAATTGCAAAACCTGGAAAAGACCCGAGCTTGCCCTCGAGTTATAGACCAATATCCCTCACCAGTTGTCTTCGTAAATTAATGGAGAAATTGGTCAATACTAGACTCACTTGGTTCCTCCGTCAAAACACTATTCTCACTCCGACCCAATTTGGCTCTCAGAAAGATCGATCTACTCTGGACTCGCTTACGTTATTAGAATCCCATATCAAGCGTGGCTTTGAAAGTAAGTCCATCACCGTCGCCGTTTTCTTTGACATCCAGAAGGCATATGATACCACGTGGCGGCGTCCCATCCTGCAACTACTTCATGATAGTGGTGCCCGTGGCCATCTACCTTTTTTTATTTCCAACTTTCTTTCTGATCGAACATTCCAGACTCGAGTGGAGGGAATTCTTTCTAATGTCTTTCCACTCGTCAATGGTGTTCCCCAGGGCAGCGTTCTCAGCAGCAAACTTTTTGCTGCGGCCATAAATAAAGTCATTCAACAATTGCTGCCGGAAGTCCATGGCAGCCTGTACGTTGATGATTTTACCATCTATTGCACTGCCCGTACCCTCAGACATGCTCAACGTATACTCAACATCTCCATCCAACGGGTGATCGCCTGGGCATCTTCAGTTGGCTTTCAGTTTTCGGCTGAGAAAACTAAGGCAATAGTCTTCTATCGAGACAAACGCTGGCTCCGTGGCCAGTCAATATCGCTTCGAATGGGACCCTCTCAGATTTCTTTCTATCCCAGTGTTAAATTCTTAGGCGTAATCTTTGACCAACATCTCAACTGGAGAGACCATGTTCAGTATACTAAAGGTAAAGGCCTTCGTGCTCTCAACCTCCTCAGAAAACTATCCCATACCACTTGGGGTGCCAGACGTACCACTTATGTTGATGCTCTACAAGGCGGTGGTTCTTTCCATCCTCGACTACGGCTGCCCCATTTATGGGTCTGCCTCTGCTTCCGTTTTGAAGATGTTGGACCCTGTTCATACGCAGGGTATGCGTCTCTGTACTGGAGCTTTCCGTTCCTCCCCAAATACCTCCGTCTTAGCTGAGAGTGGCGAGCCCCCGCTCTCCCTCCATCGCGATTTAGTTACTATGCGCCGTGCATTAAAAATTAAACATAGTGACTCTCCCACTAATTCCCTTTTCAGTGATATCTTCATTCCCGATCCGTGTCCATCTTCCCCCTCCTTTCCGATTCGTGCTACAATTCTCCTCAACTCTCTTGACTTTCACATTGCTGTTTCGCCGCCTGTTGTCTCCCCTTCCCCCCCATGGGTTATCTCTCTCCCCAATGTTTGCACTCACCTCTCCTTCCTCTCTAAGAGATATCCTTTTGTCCCTAGCCATCACTGCCAACACGCACTCGAACACATACGTCGTAAAGGCCCCCATTTTGCCATCTTCACTGACGGGTCTAAGACTGACTCTGGGGTGGGCCTCGCTGCTGTGTCGTCTACTAAACTCCTTCAGTTTTCTCTCCTGCCCCAAGCCTCTATCTTTACTGCTGAACTTTTAGCTATCCAATCTGCTATTGACATTATACGTGACACCCCTCAACAGCCCTTTATAATTTACAGTGACTCTCGTAGTGCCCTCGAAGCGCTCCGTGCTTATTCGTCCTCCCACGTAATAGTTTTAGCCATAAAACACGTTCTCCACGAGATGAGCCTACGTGGATTCCAGGTCCAGTTATGTTGGATTCCTGCTCACATTGGTGTCCGTGGCAATGAAGACGCCGATGCTGCGGCTAAGAATGCTATTTTAATGATCCCTCGCCAGCCCCACCTTCCGTTAGGTGATTGGCTGTCCTTACTCAAGCCTTCTATTCTTTGCACGTGGCAATCTCATTGGGATGCTCTACCCTGCAATAATAAACTCCGTGCAATCAAACCTTCTGTCCTTCCTTGGCCCTCGTCTTCCCGCTCTCACAGGTGTGAGGAAGTTTTACTAACTAGACTTAGGATAGGCCATTCCCGGCTGACTCACGGTTATTTGATGTCCACTCCCCGCACTCCGCCCCCTACCTGCTCCTCCTGTCATTCCCCTCTAACTGTTCGCCATGTCTTTGACTGCCCAGATACTGCCCGTCTGTGTACGGTTTGTTTTGGTACTAAATCATTCACTGACCTTTTATCCGATTCTCCGTCATTTTCCTTCCCCCCTATCGTCCGTTTTTTGCGTCGCCTTAAGCTCCTTTCAGTAATCTGATCCAATCCTTCGGGCCAGACCTATGAGAGTTCCGTATGGAGCTCAGTGGTCTGGTTAATCTGCTCTACATAACCAGCAAGATTAAAAAACTAATTTATATTTGGCTAAGTTGATTTTTCATTGTGACATAATGTGGCCCTGAATACAAGTTAATTGTATCCAAAACACCTATAGCAATTTCTGCCATTTTATAATGCAATATAAATATGTTCAGATAAATACATGCCAAACATATCATAGAAGATAATTTACGGTACCTAAGTTGCAAAAATGCTAATAATATTGTTTTTTGGTTGCAATGTAATACAAAGAATAGTTTAGTTACATATTAATGTTTGTGCAATTATCTCCTTAGGTTGATAGATCCGAGCAGCTGATATCGGTATCTGAGGAGGAGGCAGCATCAGCAAGTTACACCCACAGACTCCAAGGGCTGCTACCAGGCACCTATAACATCTCCATATATCTACTATCACTGGCAGGGGAAGGGCCCAACACTACCATCAGCATTAAGGCAAGACAACACGTACAGTTACTGCACATATTACGTTCCTCAATATCCCATTATTGTCTTAATTTGGCAGCACTGCACCCACCTCCTTAAACCCCCTCCCTATCTCTACCTCATATCTTCCAGGAGGTGGACTCCCGTTGGAACTGTTTTATGCAGACGATTTAGTCCTAATAGCTGACAGTATGCAGGATGCTGAAGCCAAATTCAGAGAGTGGAGAGAGGGCATGGCGAGCAAGGGTTTAAGAGTCAATATTAACAAAACCAAGGTTATGCATTGTAGTTTGAGACGAGGCAATGTGGAAAAGAGCGGTGCATACCCATGTGCAGTGTGTGGAAAGGGAGTGGGCGTTAACTCAATTCAATGTAGCATCTGTCGATGTTGGGTACACCATGGGAGTAAGCGCTGTAGTAGAATAAAGGGGCCCCTGCCGAAGGATAAGTCAGAAATAGAGAAATTTGAGTGCGTAGTGTGCAAAGGCGAGCTTGTGTTAAGTGATGATCCTGTGGCTGTGAATTTTGGAAATGAGTCTTTGGAGCTGGTGAACAAGTTTTGTTACCTAGGAGATACCATCTCTGCCGGTGGTGGGGCCGAGGCTGCCACTGTTGCTAGAATTAGGTGTGGCTGGGGGAAGTTCAGAGAATTGATGCCAATCCTGACCATGAAAAGAATGCCTCTCCCCCTGAAGGGAAAGGTGTATGCCTCATGTGTTAGAAGTGCAATGACGTATGCCTCAGAAACATGGGCCGTTAAAGTAGAGGATGTCAACAGAATGGAGCGTAATGAGATGAGAATGGTGAGATGGATGTGTGGGGCCAGGCTACAGGATAGAATAACAAATGTTGAGCTGAGGAGACGTTTAGGTATAAAGAGTATTAGCGAGGTGATGCGTACAAGTAGACTGGGATGGTATGGACATGTGGAGAGAATGGATGAACAAAATTGGGTGAAAAAATGCAGGTCTGTGATTGTGGAGGGAGCTGCACCAAGGGGTGGACCGAGGAAGACCTGGGATCGGACTATACGCGCCGATCTCAAATCCAAGAACTTGACAAGTGAAGCAGCCCTTAACAGGGTTGCCTGGAATGCCGCCATTAGGACAAGAGACTGAAACTGCACTTATGTGTGGAACACTCAGTCTTAAAATTTTATGTGTGTATGTATGTATGAGGTGGAGTGAGGAAGGAGGGTTGAGGAGGTAGGTGCAGTTTTACGAATGTACTCCTCTCTCTCTCTCTCTCTCTCTCTCTCTCTCTCTCTCTCTCTCTCTCTCTCTCTCTCTCTCTCTCTCTCTCTCTCTCTCTCTCTCTCTCTCTCTCTCTCTCTCTCTCTCTCTCTCTCTCTCTCTCTCTCTCTCTCTCTCTCTCTCCCTCTCTCTCTCTCTCTCTCTCTCTCTCTCTCTCTCTCTCTCTTCTCTCTCTCTCTCTCTCTCTCTCTCTCTCTCTCTCTCTCTCTCTCTCTCTCTCTCTCTCTCTCTCTCTCTCTCTCTCTCTCTCTCTCTCTCTCTCTCTCTCTCTCTCTCTCTCTCTCTCTCTCTCTCTCTCTCTCTCTCTCTCTCTCTCTCTCTCTCTTTTTTTTTTGTTTTACACACAGACCCAAATAAAACATAACAAATAATTCATGCCTCCAAAGTTGTAAATACCACTTCTGATCTAATTTTTGCTTCTCAACTGTTTATTTCCGGTTGTTTATCTTTCGTTTTCGTTTCTCAAGCTCTATCCCAATTTATCTTCAGAAATTCAGTCCTATCTCTCAAATCCCTAGTGCTCTCTCAGTTAGGCACAAACAGGTCATCTCCAAAGCACACCTGGATACTCTATCTAATCACCTGTGGGCTTCCCAACCCTAGTTAATGAGAAGGTTGCCAAACACATAAAAACAATCGCTGTTAACTTGATATTGCCATATGAAATTACATATGTTGATACATATGTTGATATGTTGATACATACATACATTACATATGATACTACAGAGAGTTGCTGCTGGTTCGCGGTCGCATGCGGACGTCCATGTGCCCGGTGCAATCTTTGGCTTTAGTTGGCCTGGCAACCAACATGGTAGTAAAGTACTCTCACCTAAGAGTAATCCAGCCAGATGCACCATAGAACAGTCACAGGGACTGGTCAAGCATTACACATTAGGAGTGGGCTCTTCGGGGCACTGCAGCCACATACCATTTATCGGTCCCCACCACCTGGAATTCCTCCAATTCCAGTCTCTCAGAACCTGTAAGCATTAAATTATGTTACAGTATTTATAGAGGTGTCCAAAGCTTCTCTTCCCACGCATGAGGTAGCAGTAGGGTCCTTTTTATCAAGTTAATTGTTTGTATGTGTAAAGAATAGAGAAGAAGTCTTATAACTAGACCTATAGGAATAGTCAGAGTAGATGTAGCTCGGATTTATAGGGACGCTACTCCCTAAAAGACGGGCTAACCCCGTCTCTCCTACGAGAGAGAGAGAGAGAGTACATGGTGTTGCACTTTCCTTCAACAGGTAGGGGACGAGTGGTGCCTCTCTCCTATGTTGTTTAGCTTGTCGTGTCTGGGAATGCTCGGGATCTGTCTCATGGAGGTGACAGTGTGGTTTAGACGACACTTCCAAATGTCCACAACAAGCTCGCACCAGTCCATCAAACACCATGCTTATTACAAAGGTACACTCGAGGTTTAAACTATTTTTTACCATCAACGCCAAATTCTTAAACATCTGAGATTTGTTTAAATCTACTGTAATAAATTGGCCAATATGCTGTTTATCTAAACTGGGCGAGAAATATCATCCCTTAACAGCTTTTATTCTGATATTTAATTGCAGAAAAATAAAATACTATATATTTGCTTCATAATACTACTACTTTGTTTTCGTAACTGGCTATATTCAATTATTATAATCAAGTAATAGCTCATGATGTAAATTGTGATGTGACAGATTTTCGGCTGGTTCAAATGTATATTATAATGTAAAACTTGCAAAATAAACAAACCAAAACGTATACGAACACAGTAAAAAGATAAAACAACTAATCAAAATCGCTATGTGGAAACAACGCTTAAGCAAAACAATAATTTATAAATAAAGGAACACAATCCACCACATAGGGTGTACATTACTACATGAGCAAGTTAATCTGTTTCCCAAGCAAACTAATCGCACACATAACAACGCACTATCGTCACGTTCAAGGAATTAGTCAATTTGGGAAGTCGGGGCCGTTCTGGTAAATTTTACTAAACTCTGCATGAATAAAGAAACTACAATTAGTGTCAACATTTTCTATTAAAATCAAATTTGCAACTTGACAAGACATTAACAATAGTAAAATAGTACAAATGGCTATCACTAACGATAGTTGGTTATCATTGATCCCTTGTCTTAAGTTGGAAACATTGCCTTGCATCAAAATTCGTTTATGAATGTAATTGTATATTCAGTAAAAGATTCATCAAAAGCTAATTTATGATTGTTTTCCGAAATTGGACATTATCCATCAGTTTTTCCTGACACTGGTCTATCACATTTGAATACAAATTATGGAACACAGCAACATTTTATCATGGCCTAAAACATTTCCAGTAAGTGTCCACATTTATATGTAAAAATAATGAAGATATTAAAGCAATACTGCAGGCATCTGTAAACTTTGGTTATATATTGGTGCTACACTATACAGTACAACTGAGACAATGAGTGTTGACTAATGATTCATACGGAAGCGGTCTATGTAACCCAGTAATTGATTTCAAGCATTATATTTATGTGTATGAAAATTACACTCCACAACTATGCACTAACAGTCACTATAATGCTACTCTTGAATTATTAGAGTTGTCACAGACTGGATCAAAGGGTTTTATTATAACTCCACCTGGTATTTGCATTTTGGAGATTATCTTAAGCAGTTCTAATGCTCAAAATAGATAAACATTAGTGTCCGAGTGTACTGTACAGGTTGTTTTATTACCAGTTCACCCTCTTACGAAATTAAGCTTCAGGCAGGTGTCATATTTTCCAGATCTCCAGATGATGTGACTGATGGAAGACACATAACAACGTGAAGGTCTTCCTAGTCAGTGGCTCCTTCATATATGTTGATGCAAGAGAACTCAACCAAACACATCCTCGGCCGACCCCAACTACCTTACCTATCTTAACCTTAACCTAATCAAATCCAGCGAGGCCAATTTCACTGAACTATTACTTTACCCAACCTACTTAAACTTAATGTATACCCCACGGCTGCCTTCCATTAGAAGGTGAGTTTTCTTAATCTTACGTCTCACAAAGACAGAGATCTCTTCATCTCATTTATTACAGAGGCCGAGTTCTCCAGATACACTTACGCTTATGGTACGGGAACCCTCAGAGTCGTGATTTACTTATTGTACTTTACTTATCCTTATAGTTATTTTACAACCCTACTTCTCATGAGTTATTATTATGCATTATCTAATTTTATAGAAAATCTGGAATTTTTCCTCTTAAGAGCTAGTACCTGGGTTGCATTTAGTTGACGATATCATGGCAATAATGTTTCTGCTTGAGCAATCATGTATATGATTGAGCAGGGTAAACGACATTATAGCCAAACATTGATTCTTGTCGTTGATTGGTCAGTGGCTGTGACCGTAAAATTCGAAATAATAGGCGATGTCCACAAAGGTATACGCCCTGTCACACAGGTGCTTTTTCGGTCAATTAATTTTGATCAATACATTTTAATCAGTGAAATCCATCAATATAATTGGTTAAGGCTGTCACACGGTCAGCTACAGTCAGCATCCTTGCTCAAGACAGAGGGACTTGGGTAGGTATTGTACCATCAGGCTATTATAACCTTATAATAACGTTTTTGCCTTTAATTTTTATCAGGAATCTTTGATAAAGATATAATTATTACAGTCCATATCTGGCAAAGGGAGCCCTGTATTCCCTGTGTAAGCTTCAAACAATTCACTGTTAGTCTATTGGTGAATTAAATGTTATATATATATATTCCTTTCCTGGCGATGTATGTGTAGGCTATTTGTATATTAATGGAAGCTTCATGACTACTAGTTTTAAGCATTAGATTTTATTTAAAAATTGAACAATAGCGTGGATAGTAGACATAGTTTAACTGACCTAACATACTTTGATGCAATAATGTCTCAGAATATGTTATAATGTTGAATACAGTCAAATTAAATATAATTCACGGCGCCAATGGGATTCACCTGCACGGCGGTGGCACTGCTGGAGGGGACTGTGGACGGAGGAAACATCGCTCTGGGACACTGGATCCATGGGCTGAGGACCTCCTCCCCAGCCCCTATCACAAACGGATCTTACCTTACTCTACCTCCCCCAACGGGTAGGTGCGGCCCCAGGCCGTCAAATCTCTCGGAAGAGAGATATCTCTATTTAACTGTAAAGGGATGTGTACACACAATGACAACACCTTAGAAATCCAATCCATTTAAGTAAAACTACACAGCACCTTATATAACATTGTAAACACATACATACCTACTACATACATACATACTACCTTGCTAAGGCAGCCTCCCAGAAGCTGGGTGTGCTCAACCGCCTTAGGGGGTTCTTTTCCCCTGCACAGCTTCTTGCTCTGTACAGGGGCATAGTGCGCCCTTGTATTGAGTATTGTTCACATGTGTGGGGAGGTTCCTCTCACACCGCTCTCCTAGACAAAGTTGAAAGGAAGGCCTTTCGTATCATTAACTCCCGTCCACTCACCAACTCTCTGCAATCTCTCTCTCTCCGCCGCAATGTTGCATCTCTCTCGCTATTCTATCGCTACTATAATAATCAGTGTTCCTCAGAGCTATCCCAGTGCATACCACCTCCTTTACGTAGGGCACGTGGTACCCGTCTTGCAACTCAATCCCACCCCTACTCTGTGCAATTCTCCAACCCAAGAGTGAAACGTTACTCTCAAACTTTCTTCTACTCAACATCTGAGCTCTGGAACTCTCTCCCAGAATCAGTCTTTCCCTCTTCCTATGACTTAAATTGCTTCAAACTCCGTGTGTCCAGGCATTTTGGCTCGAACGTCCCTTGATTTTGGCCCTGTCACTCTTTCAACTATGGGGGAGGCACTCGCTATAGGCAGTTATGCCTTTTGCCTCCCTCAATCACATAGAAAACAAAAAAAAACAAAAAAATACCACCCACTGCATCTTGCCCACCACAATACACTCTCCAACTTCATAATAGCACATCCCTGCCAAATCTCTTCGGAGGAGGAGACTTCAACACACACCACACTACACCACATGACTCACAACTCAACAATAACACAAGAGGAACACTCATTATGGACCAATTATACACATTAAACATGCTCAACTTAAGAAACAAACCAACGAGACATCACCCCAATGCTGCACACCAATCAACATCCCCTGATATACATTCTGCACTCCCACATTATACACATGAACCACATGGGACACAATACACGACCTACCTTCTGACCACCTCCCAATCATCTACCAGCTACAACATCCCGCCCATACCAAATATACAAAAACATACACCAACTACAAACAGACAAATTGCTCTCTATTCACACAATACATATGAACACAAACTGGAGGACTTCACACTGGACTCACACAACTCACAACTGTCTTCGTGGCACAATGCGGAAGTGTGTTGATTTTTGGTGTGAGCGTCCTGGGTTCGAATCCCCGGACTGCCACATGTGTTTGTTAATTTTATTAATCGAGTTTAGGAGTTGTTGTTGTTGTTGTTGTTCCCCAAGCTGCCTGGCCGAACAGCCCCAAGGCCCCGAGCAATTCCAAGGCCATAACCGAGTGCCCCCACAGAACCCCCCCTGCCGACCACAATAAAGCCTGGGTGACCGAAGCCACTCCATGGCGGGGAGCTGAGGAGGGTGCGGAAATGCCCGGGAAACCAAAGCCCCACCCAGGGCCCTGTGCCCCTCAGTAATTATGAAGAGAAAGTTGAGGGGCAAGGGAAAAATGTGACGCTTTGGCTTCCAATCTTGGTAGATTGGGAGGTCAATCCACGGAAAAGACGCCGTCACTTGAGATCTAGAAAATATATAAGTTAAAGGAACAGCCAGAGTAAGCTATGGGTATGGCAGAGATCGCTCAGTTCTCACTCTGATAGACTAGCCCATCACCACATGACTAGAACCCAATCCTCTCAGCATCAGCTAAGAAAGGCCCTAGAAAGCCACCTTTGGCGGGGGGATAGCTCCCCTATTTCAACCCCTTTCGGGGTCGGGCACCCGCCAGAGTTTAGGAGTAAAGTTGGTTAGTGGAGAGAAAATAATAATTAACCCCTTCTGTACCGGCGACGTCTCTCTAATTGTATTCTAGCTATATTTAGACAATTGTATGCAGTTTAAGAATGATCTGTGGTAGTAAAAAGGGTTCAGTGAGATAGTTCGAAGTATGTCAATTGCTGGAGGCCCTTTTTAAACTGAATCAAATTGTCTAATAGTAGCCAGAATAAAGTTAAATTGACGGCACCAGTACTGAAAGGGTTTATTCACGCCACAGCACACCCCAACAAAATTCTACAACAAGCCAGCTGCAAACACATACCTCAAGGATACAGAAAACATTTCAACCCAAATTTCTCTCTACAAATACACAACCATATCAGACAAAGAAACATCCTTTGCCAAAACAGAACATCTTCCCAACACAAAATAGAACAAATACAAGCCCTAAACAACAGAATCCTAACCTAATCATAGAACAATAAACACACCATGACCCAAAAATAGCAACAGATCTCCTTCAACCCTATCTCAACACACTACATGGCTGGTGCACTACAAACAGACTTAATCTAGCCCCAGCCAAATCCACCGTAACCCTGCTCACAAGCTGGACAGGAGAACACGAATACATCCCTCAACTCACCATAAACAACACACCCCTAACACAGAAACAGATTAACTTGCTCATGTAGTAATGTACACCCTATGTGGTGGATTGTGTTCTTTTATTTAATAATTTTCATTTTAGTAAGCGTTGTTTCCACATAGCGATTTTGATAATTTAATTTGACTTTATATTGTCCTTGTCCCAATTTTGGTTTGTTTAGTTTGCAAGTTTTACATTTTAATTTAACATACACACACACCCAAAATCCTAGGAGTAACATATGATACTCATATGACATTCAAACAGCACACCACAAACATTAAAAAGAAACTGACACCCAGACTTAACGCCCTCAGGTCACTTGCTCACACAAAATTTGGACACAACAAAGAAACTACCACCACAGTATATAAACAATACATAAGATCAGTGATGGAATACGCAAGCCCAGCCTGGGCTTCTAACCTAGCTGAAACACATCATAAGACCTTACAGACTATTCAAAACAAAGCCCTGAAGATCATTACAGGCTGCACAGCTACTGTACCCACAGATCACCTACATCAAGAAACCAAAATCCTCAAAGTCAAAGACCATCTGGACATGAGAGGCACTCAATTCCTGGCAGCAGCCTCCACGAACCAAGACCACCCACTAAACTACATGGCAACACACCCACAGACACCAAGAAATATCAAAACAACACCCAGCACACGGTATCACACACAATTATTGTCCTCTCTCCCTACCTGCCCACCCCGAACCAACTTCCAGAAGCACATCCATACTCATATCTCTCACCGATTCATCCACTCACTCACAGACAACACGCAGCTGCATGCACGACCTCCCGAAATCCATCCTTCCGAATCCTCCCTTCCTCGCGAGGACAGAGTCCACCTGGCCAGGCTGAGATGCGGACACCGTCCAGCTCTCCTGAGCTATCAGAAGAGACTGGATGACTCCGTTGTCGACGCCTGCCCGGGATGTAACACAGCACCCCATACCATTAAACACATCATAGAAGACTGTATTTCACACAACCACTTACGCCAACACCACAATCTACACTCAATGAGAGCTCTGTGGGAAAGCCCGATCGTGGCCATGGCCTTCCTCAGGGACTCGGGGCTGTTCGGCCAGGCAGCTTAGGGAACAACAACAACAACAATAAACATATTAAACTGGAAAAAACTTCTTTGAAACCATCAATCACGGAACATCATCAACAAAAATATGTCGCACCCTAAAAAAACAGACACCTCCCACAACTTTCTTCCACTTTTTTTTTTTTTTTTTTTTTTTTTCTATATTGCAACTACTCCCTCTCGGGCATAGGCTGATAGCCTTTACACTCTACCGCTGAACACAGTGAGGCCCGTGAGGTCTTGTTCCAGCCTAGGGAGTGAGACATGCGAAGCACCCACTCACGGCTCGAACCCAACTCCATCTCTGAAGCTGCCTCGCCCCCGCGCCTCACAGTCTCACTCCCCAGGCTCGGACCCTCACTCTCAGAACGCCACCTATTGAGCAATTACCTCACTAGGCTTTGCCCCCCTGTAGCATATTTTGAATATGGGAATATTCATACAGTGCTATTTAATCAGGGAACAATGAGGGTATTTTGTTTTGGCATTTCGGTGTGCTGTGGTAATGCACTGAAACTAGGTACAGCACAAATTCCATCCCAATAATATCTTCCCATTGACATATTGGGATTCGAACCCGGGTCCATTGGATTACCAGTCCAGTGGCAAGACCACTCTGCCACACCTCCCCTACGCATGAAAGCCTCAGTACACACAACACTGTCACCACTGATAAAGAACAAACAAACATACTCATGAAACTACACGAAAATCAGTCAAAAGCCCACAACACACTAACAGAACAATCACAAAAACACTAAAAAATAAAAAGCTGCACCCCCTTTCAATACAACTGAAGTAGAAAGCACACTTTTATTGGCATAGTAACATGAACAGAAATACAAACATGGTGTAGTAAAGTTAATTAATTTCCAATATTTGCAATGATGGAGTTTATAATCTAGTTGCTCATAATTATACAAAGTTATATTTTAAAAAATATATATATACATGGTATTTCAGTATTATCTATTCACGAGTTCTACATTCTAGATATTGTGGATTTTATTTGTAATATACCGGTATAACGCAATTGTCCACAGGGTACAAAATAAAGCACCTCTACACCCCAACTCAGGTGAAACAGTTCAAATTATCCAGGTATACTTGGTTCTTCAGTTACCAGACCTTCACCTCTTGAGGCCGGTCTTGGACAAAAGGAGAGTGAACAAAATTGGAGAGTCAATTGATGAAGAGAATAATGCAATGGAAACGTGATTTGTGACCTTGAATCAATCTTAATAGCAAACATTATCTGTCAGGAACTTAATGTGTCACTGAGGAACAATGTGCTACTTCCAACATTCTTGTATGGAAGCGAAACATGGACAGCAAATGATGAGAACTTCTCAAAGATAGTAGCTATGAAGATGAGCTAATTGACCACTTGCGAGTTTCAGGCTAAAAGGAAGTTGGAGGTGTAGGCTAGACATTGATAGTACTGTAAATATAAATGTATTAATTATACTGTATAGGTTTCTGATGGCTAAAGAGTATGTTGAATTGTGTTTATGTATTGAAAAATGTACTACAACCATATTTTAGCAGGTAAATCTACTGAATATCGATATCTACAGCTCCAACTTCCTTATAGAACGAAACTTGCAAGTGGTCAATTCAGAATGGCATCTGGTGTAAACAAGCTATGAGTAGACGGGCCAAGTGAGAGGAGTATCTGAGTCATTAGGGATGGGAGAGGTAGTTCTAGGTATTAAATCCTTAGTAGTTAAATAATTAGAAATAATCTGCAATACTTATAGTATTAGGAATGTGCCATGTTTAAGCAAATGTTCTACAAATTATAAATTTTTACCAGATAATGCTTAAACTATTATCAAAGGAATTCACAAACTATATATAGTATGCAATAGTTCTAAAAACTTGAGTACTTGTTTGTCTACCATCTTACTGTAGCCTACATACAATTCCATATACGAATATAGACCTTTTTCCACGGTCACTCCAGTAGGCTTACCTCTTCAGAATTTTCGTTGGGAAAATCGAATTATTGATATTTATTTCTCATATCACATTATGCATAACAAAACCAATCCATAAAATAATTTTGAATATAAATAAGTTGCATACTGAAAAAAAGACGGGCGTAAGAAACTTGAATTAATACGAATTTGTGTACAAAACCAACTGGGTCATGCCACTGTGTGAGGCCCGGGCAGGAGTGGTGTATCCGTAGTCTTTCCACAGTAGGGTAAAACAAAACATAAACTTTATTTGTATGTAACATGTGTGATGCACATAAATAAAAGGGGATGTGTCGGATGGTTGAAAGCCACAGTTACTCGCGCGTTTGGGGCTAGCAACACGTATTATGAAAAATATGTATCCTCCTTCATTCACTGTCCCCCCCTTCACTCACTCAACCCCACAATTTGCCGGAGGATAACAGGTTTTTCACAATACGTAGACGGAGGTCTTTTTAAAAAAAATATATTGTGACAACACTATGCTGTCATTACTGTACAGTACTTACAATTAAATCTATTTTATCAATGTCCTTATTACAAGGGAATCTTGCAGATTTTTTGTTAATTTAAATATTTAACTACTTGTCTTAACATCTGGTAGACATTACTACAATAAGCAAATAAACCACAAAAATAACTACGACAAGACTTACTTCGTTAAATTTAATTATCCTAATGTTCAAAATACACTGACGATCGTACTTCTAAATTACCAAATTGAAACTCCCAACCCTATTGAGTATATTACGTAAATACTTTGTTTTCCTGTTATAGCAAGGTGACATATACTGTAGTGTTCTTTCTCAAATCAACGTCCATATTTATAGTGTTCGGTTGGCATCAACCTTAATTCCCACATGTTTAAGAATAGGCCTACAGTGCTATGGGTTTTTCAGTGACAATATATACCATAACATACAAAGATATCTCAGGTTTTCTTTGGCTGCCACACAGAAACTAACAAATTATTCCTGCTATGTATGTAAGTTAGTCTAGTGCAATAACTACCTTCACAAGGATCCAAAGCTGTTCAAGGTTGGCAATTATTCTATTCTCTGAATACTTTTAAGGCTTAAATATTGGATATTTTAGTTTTTTATGTTTTAGCAGCTTATTTTGGCTAACACTAGACAATTTTATACAATTTATGAGAGATCTCGAACAATCAGAGGGGTAAATATATCTCGATTAACCCTTTATGATGATACTTGGATCAGTAGCAAGCAAGATCATTTCTAGGACAAACAAATTACTTAAATAAGCAAATATTTGAAATAACGAAGTGTCAAAATATCTGATCACTTAATATACTGTATATATAATTGATAAATATAGCCTAATTATGTTTTACCGACTCAGTTAATTTAATTCTATTTTGACTATTATTAGACGGCTTAATGCAGTTTAGGGAGGGTCTGGAAATCTCTCAGTCAACTGAGATAATTTTGTCTTCTTTGATGTTGTTGTTGTTGTTGTTGTTGTTCCCTAAGCTGCCTGGCCGAACAGCCCCGAGTCCCTGAGGAAGGCCACGGCCACGATCGGGCTTTCCCACAGAGCTCTCATTGATTGTGTTGTTGGCGTAAGTGGTTGTGTGAAATGCAGTCTTCTATGATGTGTTTAATGGTATGGGGTGCTGTGTTACATCCCGGGCAGGCGTCGACAACGGAGTCATCCAGTCTCTTCTGATAGCTCAGGAGAGCTGGATGGTGTCCGCATCTCAGCCTGGCCAGGTGGACTCTGTCCTCGCGAGGAAGGGAGGATTCGGAAGGATGGATTTCGGGAGGTCGTGCATGCAGCTGCGTGTTGTCTGTGAGTGAGTGGATGGATCGGCGAGAGATATGAGTATGGATGTGCTTCTGGAAGTTGGTTCGGGGTGGGCAGGGAGGGAGAGAGGACAATAATTGTGTGTGATACCGTGTGCTGGGTGTTGTTTTGATATTTCTTGGTGTCTGTGGGTGTGTTGCCATGTAGTTTAGTGGGTGGTCTTGGTTCGTGGAGGCTGCTGCCAGGAATTGAGTGCCTCTCATGTCCAGATGGTCTTTGACTTTGAGGATTTTGGTTTCTTGATGTAGGTGATCTGTGGGTGCAGTAGCTGTGCAGCCTGTAATGATCATCAGGGCTTTGTTTTGAATAGTCTGTAAGGTCTTATGATGTGTTTCAGCTAGGTTAGAAGCCCAGGCTGGGCTTGCGTATTCCATCACTGATCTTATATATTGTTTATATACTGTGGTGGTAGTTTCTTTGTTGTGTCCAAATTTTGTGTGAGCAAGTGACCTGAGGGCGTTAAGTCTGGGTATCAGTTTCTTTTTAATGTTTGTGGTGTGCTGTTTGAATGTCATATGAGTATCATATGTTACTCCTAGGATTTTGGGTATGTGTGTATGTGTTAGGGGTGTGTTGTTTATGGTGAGTTGAGGGATGTATTCGTGTTCTGTCCAGCTTGTGAGCAGGGTTGCGGTGGATTTGGCTGGGGCTAGATTAAGTCTGTTTGTAGTGCACCAGCCATGTACTGTAGTGTGTTGAGATAGGGTTGAAGGAGATCTGTTGCTCTTTTTGGGTCATGGTGTGTGCATGTGAGTGTTATGTCATCTGCATAGGAAGCTAAGTTTATTTGGGGCGTATTAGGTGTAGTTATATCGTGCATGTACAGATTGAAGAGTGCGGGCGATAGGACGGATCCTTGTGGGACTCCGTTTGGAAAGTTTCTGATTTTAGATGACTGACCGGCAAAAGATACGTGTGCACATCTGCCTGCTAGGAAGTTGGCCAGCCACCTTTTTGTGTTGTTGTGCATGTTTGTGTTGTAGATTTTGTTTGTTACGTTGTGGCGGGGGATGGCATCGAAGGCTTTACTAATGTCGAGTGTGGCTAATAGTGATCTGTGTGGTGGTCTATATAGCTGAGTTGATGCCGTCAAAAGCTCTTTGTGTAAGGTCTGTGAGAAGAGTGTTTGTGGAGTGCAGTGGCCTAAAGCCATGTTGTGTTGGAGCTAGGGGTAGGTCGGGTGTAATTAGTTGTAATACTAGGCGTTCCATGACTTTGGAGGGGGAGCAAAGGAGTATGACGGGGCGGTGCGAGGAGGGTAGCGTGGGGTCTTTGTTGGGTTTGGGGAATGTGATGATGATACCATGCTTCCAAATGTCTGGTATTGTGTTGTGTGAATAGCTGTAGTTTGATATGTTAGTGAGTGCTTGTATGCCTTGTGGTCCCAGGTGTCTGAGGTGTATGTTGCTTATGTTGTCTAGGCCACAGGCGGGTGAGTGCTTGAGATTGTTGATGATATGCTTTGTCTGGTGATTGGTGAAGGGTGTATAGTCAGGGTCTGTGGGGAATTGTCTCTTACATCGGATGACACGTCGGTCGTCTTTGTGAGGTTTTAGGTGGCTGACATGTGAGAAGTGATTGATGAGAGTGTTTGCTTGTTGTTTACATGAAGGAGTAGAGTCTGTTGTTGTGATTGCAGCATGTGATTGTGTTGTGTTGCTGTTGGAAAGCGTGATGCTGTTTAGTGTTTTGTAGAGTTTTTTGGGGTTTGTTTTGTGATCAAGTGTTTGTAGGAAGTTATTCCAATTTAGTTTTTGTTGTCTTTGATGTTAATCAGATTACATCCATTTTAATCTTTAGAGTCACGTTATGAAGTATCTTTATGATATAGCATTGTGATGTCTAGTTAGGGTTATCAAACGAAAGCCAAGTACATTTTTTATTATGGTATATGTAAAGATAAAAGTATGGTTTATAGTTCAATTAAAACTTTGGAAGTGATAAAATGGCTAATACAATGCTATTTCATGTGTATTTTCTGGTATACCTTCTCATATTCATTCAAGTCTTCAAACAAAATTGGTCTGGTTTGACACCCTGACGGTAGGTATTAGTGGTCACCCCTGTACCACTTTCTTTTTGGGGTACCTGTACACTCAGATAGACCAGCTCAATGCTTCTATGTAGTACAAACAATAAGTTCAAAGCAGTGCAAAATTGAAACCACACAACATGCTTGAATTACAGTGTCTATTATAATCATACATGAAATTATTGCAGTTTATAAGTAAGTTGGGGGCAGGAGGCTAGGAATCCTCCTCCCTTTGTGTAATTCTCCTACTCAACGAGACAGAGAAACGGGCAAGAGAACGCGAAAGTGACCCCGGACCCTGAGAATTGAAACTTTAAATGTTGTTTCTGTTCGGGCTCTGTCTCGTGTCGGCCACCCCCAGCAATTGGGTATGTGCCTGAGTATATACATACATACATAAGTAAGTGATAATTATTTGGAAAAGGCTCGCCACTTTATTATCAATAATTTATTAGGGACAATGCAGGTCTATGGAATCCTTATACTATACTCATGTACAGTATAACCCTCTGTGGGACAATAATTTTGATTACATAATTATATAAAACCCGATAATACCGAGAAAAAAAGTCCCATTACTCTCAGAGCTCCTTCGGACATCCTCACTATTTACATATGTCTTCTTTATGGAGTATAATCAATATTCACCCCTTTCTGGCAACATATACGACGATTTCAATAAGTCACTGGGGTGTGTGGGAGGGCAGAACCCACCACCACCACCACCACCACCACAACCCATCTTGTATCCCACAGTGGAATTATAACTAATACCATGAAAACACTTTATTTCTCAAAATCTGGAGGAAAATAAATGGAAAACAAGGGTGTGAGCCTTTTCCCTATAATTACCATAAGTTTTCAATGTATTGTGTAACATATGTTATCGAAATGCATACACCATATATACTGTGTGTATGTGCATATACTGTATATATATATATATATATACCCAAGCTGCTGTTTGTAGATTGTACAGTATATCTAAGCCTATATGTCAACAATAATACTGAATAGAGTGCCACATGTATTTGTTGATTTCATTAATTGAGTTTAGAAGTGAAGTTGGTTAGTGGAAAAAATATAATAATTACAGTATAAAGAGAACACAATGTACCAGTACGTCATTACCTCTTCTTCAAAGATATACAACCATATTAACAAACCACAATATTTATTGGGTGATAGTAAGTTCTCTTTCATAAAGTGACACTCGGTTCCTTGCAAGTTACTCTTAGAAGAGCGTTCTCTATAATAGCCTACCTTGGTGAACAAAGACAAAGGAACTGAGTATTGATTTATTAAAGATAACTTGCCATTACCCAGTTTCTTAAGGGGGATGGTAGTCGCTATTTCTGGACCCCCTTCTCCCTCATGTTTAGCATATTAGTTTTGAGATTTCAGGACGTTCGCCCCATTAGTTTGTCGATATTAAGACCTTTCGTCCCATTTCTTTATCAATATCAAGACCTTTCCTGCCATTTAGGTTTAGATTTTCTCCTGGCGAGCGAAAGCGAGCCTGTAATTTTAGAAGGAAACGGCCTATGGCCGGGATTTTTTTTTATCTTGGTGGTGTAATGGTTAAGGTGTCTAAAAATCTGTGTGTGATAACCCGGGTTCGAATCCTGGTGGATCACATAATTATATGCTTTCATTAATTTCATTGGAGGTGTTTGGTGTGGTGGTAAAAAAACAAACAGAACAAAAATAGATTATAATTTATCTTGAAAGGGTGTCTAGGTGGTGTTATTCTGAGCTTGATGGAGGTCTAGCGAGGAAACTCAAAAATATATAAATGCATGAATACAGTACATAGACCAAAAACCATGCACTACCCCCTTAAAGTTGCAGAATGTCCGGTAGGCTACAGTTGGATTACATTATTTGCCAACAATATTGATGAGTCTCTGTGTACTGATAAGAAAGGTACTCGTTAACCCATTGACTGCTAGCAACATAAATGTAAAAAAAATTCAAGCTCAGTGCTAACAGGAACATGTACAGTTTGCTGCACATATTCTATTCCGTTGGAGTTGTGATATGGCAAAGCTTCACCCACCTCCCCAACCCCCCTCCCTCACTCCACCTACCAATAGGAGGGGGAGTGAGGGAGGGATGTTGGGGAAGTGGGTGAAGCGCTGCCAAATCAAGACCCCAATGGAATAGAATATGTGCGGCAAACTGTACATTCTGAAAATAGTCAACCCAATAATTGCCACATGAAAGAAATATAGGCATAAGGTGAAGGTGAAGGTTTTGAGGGATAAGCCTTTACAACGGCACCTCGTAGCTACTTTCTATTTTTCCTATTTCCTGAAGAGTGTAGAGAGAGAGAGGAAGCTGTTGGAGTGGCTTTGTTATGTGTGTTATTAGTCGGTATACGTCGTCGAGGTGTCCCCGACTGGGTGCGAGCATGTGAAACATACTAGTATATGTACTACCACACCCACTAAATGTCCGCCTTGGCTGGGATCGAACCCAGCTCAAGCAGATTAAGAATTAACCTTATATCAGAAAAGTCTTGCAAACCAATCCCGCTCGCTCCCTCATGCTTTGGATTGGGGTTGTGGAGTTGAAGATAGAACTCCCCTACTCTAGTGCTAAATACCCTCTTACTGCGAACCAGAAACATATGATTCTGATTTTTTTTTTTGGTCATATTGAATGGAATTTGAGAGTTCCATTTTTCTATCTATAATAAGGCAATTTAGCTAAAACAAAAAGTAATAACAAGTCTTGGCACTAAGGTTACATTATTATACATTTGCTAACTCTATGAGCAGTATTCAGGGGTTGATTAGAAACAAATGGAAACATTTAAAATAATGTACTTCGTATTATGCTCACATAATTTTTCATTTAGCTTGGTGAACTTCATAATCATGTGTATGCCTACATGTTCAAATTACCTATATTCTTCCCATCTTAACCAGTAAAGAACATTTTAATTAGCTAGCTATAACAGCTGATTTCCTGACACTTAATTGCAGAATATGAAACTACTACCAAATTGATGGTTTATTTCCAAAATGAATATTTATATCATTATTAACTCCTTCAGACATATTATGTTTCAATAAGTCCGAGGAGGCGGGAGCCCCGGGATCATTGCCACTGCCTCGCACTACACTCACAACAACACTGCGGCCGTTAGAATTATCGGAGGTGGCTGAGGTTGCCACCAACGGTTTTATCGTAAGCTAATTTATCGGACTTACTGAGCTCCATATGACGCTAGTGCGTCATATAACTTATTATAGTTATAGAGGCATGGAGATAAGTCCATATGACGTGATCGCGTCATATATGTCTGAGGGAGTTAACATTAAGTTCAGTTAAGATAGAATAGTTACTTTTAGGCTGGTTAAGATGGTCATCATATACTGTGTATGTGTTAAACGTTAATAATGTCATAAATATAAGCTTACAATTACCTCAACTTGTATATAATTCCTTTATTGCTGTTTTGTTGTTGATTCTGTACTATACTCATAATAATAAGTTTGACACCTGTATTTAAAAGCTACAATGAAATTAAATGATCACTTCTTTTATTTAGACACTTCCAATACCGCATGTATGACACCAACTATTATATTGCGTGTAGAAAAGCTAGTATTGATAATATTGTTGAATATTCTAACAGTATAACCAACAGAAAATACTATATATCTGCTATTGACGCAGATGAAGGAAGTGTGTGAGCGTGTGCATGTGGAGGGGGACTAGGATTAACCCGGCAGCTACGGGAAGACTCTTAAGTCTATATGGACTGATTGCTGGTGATGGTTGATTCAACTGAAGTAGTATCTCTTCTTCCTGGGATGTCACAGTTGGGGCATCTCTCGGCAGAAAGGGCACATCTGTGGGCTGAGGTAGGCCCTCTTTTGGCTGGTATGTCACAGGGGAGTTGTCTCCGGGCATCAAGGGCACGCCAGGAGTTGCATCTGATGAGATCTTGATTGGGTTTTTGGATATTGTGCAACAGTTGCACCTAGTAATGTTGATAGGTTGGCCAGTCGTGCATCTTGCGGAATCGGGTTGAAGGTCGGCTGATGGGGAAAATCGTTTATATGAGGATTTGTTGTGGCAAGTATTTTCCTGGGTTCGTGGTCCTGGTTCCCGCACTGGTTTTTAGTTGATTTAGGTGGTGGAGCAGATGTTAATGATTTCCTGTAATGTACACTCCTGAGTTGGTATTATGGTTGAAGTTGGGCGTGTTTTTGCTTTGTGCAGGAGCTGTAAGGTGTGGGTGAAGTGTTGAAGCGGGAATGGCGGGTGTGTTCATGTGTGTTTTTTTGTTCTTCTATATTCCAACTACAGTACTCTCTCTTGGGCATAGGCTGAGCCTGAGAGCCTGTACATTCAACCGTTATACATTGAACGGTGAAGCCTGTGAGGTCTTGTTCCTGTCTAGGGGGCGAGACAGGTGAAGCTTGGTCTTGGTGCGAGAGTCACGCTAAAAGGTGTGGCCTTGGGATCGGCTTTCTCTCGTGGGATAAACTTATAACTAAGAAGGAAAGGACAGGTTGAGATAAGAAAAATAGTAGTTCCCCTTTCACCCTCTAGGCTTTCTGCCCATTACACTAGTAATGTACACTATACCTACTGCAACAGTGCTCTTTTTCTCCACACCTCTAGAAAGTCCTTGACACTTTATGCCGTGATCTCACTCCACTTATTAAGGGTGCTCAAACCCATCAGCGGTAGACTACTATCCTGTCTAACCTCCATTCATGCCTCCCCACCACATCATTCCATTAATTTACTCCAATTTCTTGAAACACAGAGTCCAGCATTCTTTGTTGTTTACTTTCATATCCTCTACACTTTAAGAGATGTTCAACTGTCTCATCCTCGCCACTTACACACATCACACATAGCTTGCTTCCCTCATTCGACCACCTGTATGTCCGTATACTGTTTAACTCCAGCGATTTCGTCCTTGCTTTGAAGAGGAGTTCACCGCCCAAGCACTTTTAGCTGCAACCAGCCCCTGCCATCTTGCCTTCGCAGGATGCACGGGGCTTAGTTGCCCACTCATGGCTCGAAACAGCCCCATCTCTGAAGCTGCCTTGCTCCAGTACTTCACTGTCTCACCTAGACTCGGAGGGTATTAGATATCTATGATCTATGTGGATGAAAAGAGAAAAACTCCGAAAACAACAGGAAATTTAAGCTACAAAATATACAATAAACATTTATGCCAATAGGTAGGGCCATTGAAAAGGCTATCTCCCCGAAAATACACCAGACACAAATAAAGAAAACTAATAGTAATAAATAATAATTAATTAAGGGAGGCGCCGATGAAAAGGCTTATAGTGTCCCGCAGATCAACTGACTGTGAGATTGGAAAGGACTAGGAGTACCTGCAATAATGTACGGCATGGAGGCGGTAGAAACTACAAAGGCAGAAACGAGGAAATTAGAAACGATACAGAATAAAATCGGAAGGAGTACGGGATTGGGGGCAAATAAATACGTAGCACAAGAAGCAATCCGAAGAGAAATGGGGTGGAGTACGTTTGAAGAAAGGATAGGAAAAGCAAAGGGGAATTACAAAGTGAGGCTAGAGGGGATGGAGGAAAATAGGTGGCCGAAGAAGGTATACAGATGGTCGAGCGAGGAAAGTAAATGGAACAGAGAGTGCAAAAGAAGGCTGGGAAGGATAAATATAATACAGGACCAATGTGGGAGGGCAATTTAGAAAACGAAATGGGAGGGAGGATGGGGTCATACTGGAAAATGGGAGGGGATGTATCAGAGAGATAGAGAAAGGGATAAAAGAGGAGGGAAGAAGGAAGGGGTAGAAAACAAAGCCACGCTGTCGTATTACAGAGGGAAGGAAAAACCAGCTAGAGAACTTTTCTATGATGGAGGATGGGGATCTAAATTGCTGTTTAAAGCAAGGACAGGATCCCTAGAAACAAATAAAAGAACAAGGAGATGGAACGGAATGGGACCGCACTGTAATCAATGCGAAATGGGAGGAGACCCAATAGTCGAGGACATAGAACACATAATAACGGAGTGTACTGAGATGCGGTCTCAGGATGATAAGACCGTATCTCTAGCTGCCACTAAACCTGCAGCCAACCCTACTCCTGCCAGCCACCCTGCTCCTGCCCACATCACCCGCATATCAAAGAGACAGGTGGGACACATAAGACCTGAGTGGACTACACCAGCATACCCTGCCCAGCCAGCTTCTATGGCCCCTACCACCAGAGGGGTAACTACCAGCCACCCTGCTCCTGCCCGCATCGCCCGCATATCAACGAGACAGGTGGGACACATAAGACCTGAGTGGACTACACCAGCATACCCTGCCCAGCCAGCTTCTATGGCCCCTACCACCAGAGAGAAAAGTCCGAGGGGTAACTACGCTAAACACCCAGCTAACCATCCTAGACTTCCCCAGCCTGATCAACCAGCTACAGGTGGTACTCCTTTATTTACCAACTTACCTTTCATCTCCCCCATCAAGGACTGCCAAACTGCTCCAGACTTTCACTCTCTATTCCCTAGTCAGCCATTTATATCACCCATCAAAACCCCTCAGGATCTTGCAGCCATCCAAGTCATGTCCTTTTCCCGGGCTAGGATAGCGTATAAACCAGCAGTTCAACCCATGCAGCAGTTCTAAACCTTTTCTTATATAAATCATCCTGCACATGCCATTTCTCATCCACTTCCTCTCCCACCAGGAAGTGATCACCCCCATCTTATAACAGAATCTGCCCGGGGGCATCTAGCTACAAGGTACAGCCAGAGTCCAGGCGCGCCACCCCCAGAGCTACAAGGACATAACCACCACGCGCCAACACCACCCCACCGCCTTTGATCCTCTCAAGCCGGGCGCCTTAAGTAGAGGCAAGAAGATTGCCTTATACTCACCCAGCCTGGACATCAGGAACTAAGCTTGCCATTTGGTATTCTTTAGTTCAGGGTAAGAACAGCCAGAGATAGCTGGTGTTCAACTTGTCAGTTGTGTGCTGTGATCGAAGATCTACCAGGTCGGGTTCCCCCCATCAGGAAGAGGACTAGCTTGGGCAACCCACTTTGGGCTCCCCCTTTCTGGCCTTCGATGCAGTGCACAAACCAAGTACCAAAGGATTCCTACGTTGTTTTGTTCAAGGGATTATGAGGATAGTGTAGTAACTTTAGACAAAGACCCTAGAGAAAGGAAGACAGACCTGTCTTATGGGCGGCCCAGTCGGCATGGTCAGACTAGCCACCTAGCGGCTGATAGGAATAAACACTGCAGTTGGCGGCCTCATTCAAGCGGGAGAGGTGTGTGTTTCTCGTACACGTGGATATTGATGGCTTATTATTCTTGCCACGATGGGGATTACAGGATGTTCAGCTATAAACTGCTGCAATAATTCAAAATGAAATAGAGACCTGTCTTTTTTCCGCTTTCCAAAGGATCCTAAAAGGTGAGTTTTAACTTAGTTTTGTAGCTAGGAAATGCATAATTTTGTACTATCAAATCATAATGTATCTGATGTCTATGACACTGATAGTGTACCAGTCTTCAGGTTTATTAACTAACAGGAATTATGCGTCAGCCTGATGTTTTAATGGCACACTATAATGATCATTAGGCCTATTGACAAAAATATATATGAAAACTGAAGGCTATTTGCTGCCGTCCATAAGAGTTCAGAGTGAATAAGATTTTCAGCCACATTTCCAAGATCACTTGCTGGGGTACTGTTAATACGTAAAATATATTAACAAGGATTCTCTATACTAGGTATTAACCCGGGAGCTGCGGGGAGACTCTTAAGAGTTCCCCCGGCGCACTGCGGGGAGACTCTTAACCTCTGAAGTGCGCATGGGGGTAATTGGAAACGTCCCCCTGTGCTGACGTATTTGAGGTGTTTCCGTCACTAAAATATTCATTGTGCCATTAATAGCATTAATATTTATCCATATGCGCCTATTATGGGTTGATTATAAAGGTATTAACCTGAAACAACAATAAAACGAGTGAAAACAGCGTTTGGATGGTCAAAATCGGAGATATAGCCCGCGAGTTGTATAATGTATGGGTGAGGCAATCTGCTTTCCCGCCAATTTCCCCCAAGGCCACTGAGACACAGTCGATCGATACTCTCTCTCTCTCTCTTGCACTCGCTTGCTATCAGTGATGACCACACCCTCCAATCGGATTTCTAATGTTAGCACGAAAATATACCTCAGAATAAGGGAATAACAGGGAAAATAGGTGATAACTGAAGGAGAGGAGGAAAGTGGGGAAGGAGGGGAGGTAGAGGACTGAGATTTTGCATGGCCCAGGGGCCAAAAAAAATAAAAAAATAAAAAAAAAAAAATATAAAAATATTTTTTTTTCGATGTCAAAAGTTGATTTTTATTTTCTCTGACTCTTAAGAGTCTTCCCGCAGTGCGCCGGGGGAACTCTTAAGAGTCTCCCCGCAGCTCCCGGGTTAAGAGTCAGAGAAAAAAAAAATCAACTTTTGACATCGAAAAACAAATATTTTTTTATTTTTTTTTTGTTATTTTTTATTTTTTTTTTGGCCCCTGGGCCATGCAAAATCTCAGTCCTCTACCTCCCCTCCTTCCCCACTTTCCTCCTCTCCTTCAGTTATCACCTATTTTCCCTGTTATTCCCTTATTCTGAGGTATATTTTCGTGCTAATATTAGTGAGTTGCAAGCAGGGTGTTGTCATCACTGATGGCAAGCAAGTGCAAGAGAGAGAGAGAGAGTATCGATCGACTGTGTCTCAGTGGCCTTGGGGGAAATTGGCGGGAAAGCAGATTGCCTCACCCATACATTATACAACTCGCGGGCTATATCTCCGATTTTGACCATCCAAACGCTGTTTTCACTCGTTTTATTGTTGTTTCAGGTTAATACCTTTATAATCAACCCATAATAGGCGCATATGGATAAGTATTAATGCTATTAATGGCACAATGAATATTTTAGTGATGGAAACACCTCAAATACGTCAGCACAGGGGGACGTTTCCAATTACCCCCATGCGCACTTCAGAGGTTAACAATTACTAAAGGTATTTTCGATCTCACTATTGTGTGCCACATAATTATGAACGCAGTTTAGTCATAAAAACGCATTGCATCAAGGTGTGACGACTATAGGCTATGATGTTAGAGGAAATGGTGATTATAATAATTATAGAACACTGGTGGTAATGGTGATACTGTGTTAGGCTAATTATATTAGTGATCAATGGTACAAATAATGATGGTAACTGGTGCTATAATATGTTATTTTAAGGCTTAATATATTTTACAATTAAATGTCCATAAATATGAGGTAATATGTTATAAATGATAGCTAGCATACAAATATAAAACATATACACTAAGAAAATATTTTAATTCTCAACATTTCATATTGGAGAGAGAGAGAAAGAGTGTGTGGGAGGGGTTGTACACCTCAGTAGGGACTATTTAATCCTAGGGTAGGGTATATTTGTCATTAGCAAAGGAATGGAAACACGCACACATATTTGTGTGTGTGTGTGTGTGTGAGAGAGAGAGAGAGAGTGAGAATGTGTGAGTGTGAGATAGTGAGAATGTGCGTGTGCAATTTTCTACCTTTCCTGAGCTAATACGGCACTAGACAATCTATTCCACACATCTACACCAATTGTGCCCCAGACTCTGATTCTCTCCTCATCACACTATCTGACTCATCACCCTGGTACACAAAGAAATATCATACATAGTAACCAGTGTACAAACCAAATCCCTCCTCCCCCCAAATGATAACACAACAGAAATACAATCAATTAAAATACGCACTGGCAACAACTCCAACATAACCATCATAAACACATACATCCCTCCCCAAACATCCCCTACAGTACCAAATGAATACAGACCACACTTACAACACATCACAAACACCCCACACACCCCACACATCATCCTGGGTGGTGACTTCAACGCCAAGACGTCGGCCTGGTTTGTCGACAACCCCGACACAGACAGAGGGCTGGTACTACAAAACCAAACCGATAACCTCATCATCCTTAACGACATCCATCAACATACCCATATTCCTCACCAAGCCCTCTATAACCCATCATCTCCAGACATCACCTTTTGCTCCCCAGAACTCGCCCCCACAACATCCTGGAGGGTGGTCAGAACCTAAGGCTCAGACCACCTCCCGATCATTATCACCACCAAAACCAGACTCACCCCAGCTAGCCACAAACACACATACACCAATTATAAAAGAGCTAACTGGGAAGCATTCACAAATGAGACAGAACAACACTTCACAACTCTAAACAGCACACCCATCACTAACATCAACAATGCTGTACACATACTCAATAAAACGATCCAAAACGCTGACAAGAAACACATTCCAAGAGGTAACAGGAAAAGACACAACCCCAACTTCACACCAGAAATTCAAAACCTCATCAGACAACGCGACATACTGAAACACTCCCCAGCACCCCACACACAAGACATCACACAACAAATTCAAGCACTCAACACCCAAACTAACAACAAAATACAAGAACAACAAAAACTAAATTGGAATAACTTCCTACAAACACTTGATCACAAAACAAACCCCAAAAAACTCTACAAAACACTAAACAGCATCACACTTTCCAACAGCAACACAACGCAATCACATGCTGCAATCACAACAACAGGCTCTACTCCTTCATGTAAACAACAAGCAAACACTCTCATCAATCACTTTTCACATGTCAGCCACCTAAAACCTCACAAAGACGATCGACGTGTCATCCGACGTAAGAGACAATTCCCCACAGACCCTGACTATACACCCTTCACCAATCACCAGACAAAGCATATCATCAACAATCTCAAGCACTCACCTGCCTGTGGCCTAGACAACATAAGCAACATACACCTCAGACACCTGGGACCACAAGGCATGCAAGCACTCACTAACATATCAAACTACAGCTATTCACACAACACAATACCAGACATTTGGAAGCATGGTATCATCATCACATTCCCCAAACCCAACAAAGACCCCACGCTACCCTCCTCGCACCGCCCCATCACACTTCTTTGCTCCCCCTCCAAAGTCATGGAACGCCTAGTATTACAACTAATTACACCCGACCTACCCCTAGCTCCAACACAACATGGCTTTAGGCCACTGCACTCCACAAACACTCTTCTCACAGACCTTACACAAAGAGCTTTCGACGGCATCAACTCAGCTAGACCACCACACAGATCACTATTAGCCACACTCGACATTAGTAAAGCCTTCGATGCCATCCCCCGCCACAATCTAACAAACAAAATCTACAACACAAACATGCACAACAACACAAAAAGGTGGCTGGCCAACTTCCTAGCAGGCAGATGTGCACACGTATCTTTTGCCGGTCAGTCATCTAAAATCAGAAACTTTCCAAACGGAGTCCCACAAGGATCCGTCCTATCGCCCGCACTCTTCAATCTGTACATGCACGATATAACTACACCCAATACGCCCCAAATAAACTTAGCCTCCTATGCAGATGACATAACACTCACATGCACACACCATGACCCAAAAAGAGCAACAGATCTCCTTCAACCCTATCTCAACACACTACATGGTTGGTGCACTACAAACAGACTTAATCTAGCCCCAGCCAAATCCACCGCAACCCTGCTCACAAGTTGGACAGGAGAACACGAATACATCCCTCAACTCACCATAAACAACACACCCCTAACACATACACACACACCCAAAATCCTAGGAGTAACATATGATACTCATATGACATTCAAACAGCACACCACAAACATTAAAAAGAAACTGACACCCAGACTTAACGCCCTCAGGTCACTTGCTCACACAAAATTTGGACACAACAAAGAAACTACCACCACAGTATATAAACAATACATAAGATCAGTGATGGAATACGCAAGCCCAGCCTGGGCTTCTAACCTAGCTGAAACACATCATAAGACCTTACAGACTATTCAAAACAAAGCCCTGAAGATCATTACAGGCTGCACAGCTACTTCACCCACAGATCACCTACATCAAGAAACCAAAATCCTCAAAGTCAAAGACCATCTGGACATGAGAGGCACTCAATTCCTGGCAGCAGCCTCCACGAACCAAGACCACCCACTAAACTACATGGCAACACACCCACAGACACCAAGAAATATCAAAACAACACCCAGCACACGGTATCACACACAATTATTGTCCTCTCTCCCTCCCTGCCCACCCCGAACCAACTTCCAGAAGCACATCCATACTCATATCTCTCACCGATCCATCCACTCACTCACAGACAACACGCAGCTGCATGCACGACCTCCCGAAATCCATCCTTCCGAATCCTCCCTTCCTCGCGAGGACAGAGTCCACCTGGCCAGGCTGAGATGCGGACACCATCCAGCTCTCCTGAGCTATCAGAAGAGACTGGATGACTCCGTTGTCGACGCCTGCCCGGGATGTAACACAGCACCCCATACCATTAAACACATCATAGAAGACTGCATTTCACACAACCACTTACGCCAACAACAGCTTAGGGAACAACAACAACAACAACAAAGCTCGTACACAGTCATGTTCAACCTCTAGAGCACCATCAACATCCATTTCAACTTCTTGTGATACAAGTGACTTGTCTTATGACTACCAAGTTGATGACTTGGATGCTAATGGTGTCAGTTATGTTCTAGGCTATGTACTAAAAAAGCTAAATATCTCTTGTGCTACCTGCTCCACTTCATTTGTAAACAATTCTGATTTTCTCAATGAAGCTAGTCAGATATTTACACACATGAAAGCTTTCAAAACATCGAACAGAGACTTTGGTGGTCTCACAGTACCATCAGAGGATTTGGTGCAATAATTTCACTCTGTTCACAGCTCTATGATTGTACCATTCCTGTCTGACATGACAAATCTGGTTGGACCGAATGTGAATTCCAGGTTGACCATATGTGTTGTAAATATTCTGTCAGACCTCTCACTCTGCAGAAATTGCTTGTTTAAAATTGCACAAGTGTATTGCAGAATAGCAATATACTGGAAAATTCACAAACTAAATAATAGTTATCGAGCTTCCCAAATGAAAAAAACAAACCAGGAAATCTTTAATTTTGAAATATGTGTAGTGCTAACAGGTTCACATCAGGCCTAAGATGCTCGGGGAATAAGTGTGGTAATATACAGCCCATTTACTCCAGCCCTGTTTTAGTTACAGAGATTAGAAGTAATACTTTCTGGCCTAACTATAATGAACAGGGTATAGTAGTAGTAGTAGCAGTTGTGGTGGTGGTGGTGGTGTATTCACAAACAGTGTTACATAGTCATAAGAATGGCTTTATAGGTGGTGGTGGAGTATTAGGCTACAGTATATAATCACAATGTTCTGTAGTGTTAAGAATAAATATACAAGGTGGTGGTGGTGGTCTACTGTACTGCAGGCTATTACATATTCACTATGTTCTGTAGTCTATATAATATACTGTAAACTCTATATACTTGTGTTTCTTTTTCATGAATATGTACATATATAAGATGTGATCTGCAATACAGCTGTAAACAATGAAGTAGCCTACAACTGTATAATTTCATTCTTGGTATAAATGTAGTTTTCTTAATTATTTCCTTTCTGTTTATCTTATTATGTATTCAAAGTCGCTTATAAATGTTTATACACAAGTGATATTATCATACTGATATTATCTTCAGCATAAAGAGTAATGTGTATGGTTATTGAGATGAAGTGTACGCCAGCAAGAGTAGTGTTTCCTATTGGCCGCTAGAGGTGCTACCGTCGCGGCGAGCCCGGGCAATAAAACAAATTAACGCTGAGTGCCCCATCCTATTACTATTTACTATCCTTGCTTTAGATCTACCAGATCGGGTTCCCCCCATCAGGAAGAGGACTAATTTTGGGCAACCCACTTTGGGCTCCCCTTTCTGGATTCTCTTTTTACTACATGGTTCTGATAATTCCACGAACTAGCAAGGAAGGAAGACACTTACCCTGACCCCCCTTAGACTACCTATAATGTCACTATCTAGACTGCTTGCAACTCTAGGTAGATCATTATGCTAGTCACCCTAACCCCCCAAACCTTGTAGCAGAACTCCAGCATATCCTTTGGGGATCACTGCACTGTGGGAGTGCAAGAGGAACCCGGTTGTCCTGTGGTAGGCGCCAAGGTCTAAGGAATCATCTTGTGACTCACCCTGGACCAGTAGCTGGAGTCATCACGCCCAGCCGCCCCCCCCCCCCCCCCCCCCCCTGGACCAACTTCCGGAGTCAACTCGCCCAGCCGCCCTCCGGACTACTGGATCCTCCCTCGATCTACGGGCCCTCCTCTTCACTACAGCTCTCCTTTAAGTGTTTTTGTATAGTTTATGGGTATAGAGTTGACTCAGGGTTGTGGTAGAAGTTATCTCCAAGGGTTCTCATTAACATTACGTCTTGCGAGAGGTCTTTCTTCTCCCTACTTAAATTGACGTTAATTAGCCCACTTGCCTGGACACATTATACATACCTATCAGGGGATCCTTATATACGCACCTTCCTGGGTTATTGGTCTCCCATAGCCCCGTGCCTATATAAGACCCATAGCATCAAACACAAACACATATTTACACGTAATCTAGTTCCTTTGTATAACTTCTAGCCTAATTCATTTAACATTCTGTCAGGTTCATAACTCGAATAGATTTCACTCTATCTCAGCTCCCGACGATTGTTGCCTCAGCCTTCAGCACCTTGCTAGTACACAATTAGAGTTAAGGATTAATCTTTGCCAGGTGAGATCTAGCACACCTATAGTATTAATATCATTTGTGAGCCTTTCCGAGCCCACTTCATTGTTGATGACCACTTGGCCCTTATTGCTTGGTGTAGTGACTAGCGTCTCGGACTTCCACCCAGAAGGCCTGGGTTCGCGCCCACGCTCGGCGCATTAAAGATTTTTCACAAGCACTGAGTCGTTACCATCCCTCATGAGCAAAGGGATGGGGTAGTAGTACAGGACCCCAATGGAAATACGCCTAATCGGCCTTATTGAGCTATCCTTAGCTAGCTTAGCATGCGCTAGCTTTAAGAACTATTATTATTATTATTATTATACCGATACAAAGGTCAGCCCTGTGGATCTACGCGGTCTGCGGGCGGGTTCAAAAGAAGAAGAAGAAGAAGATGCCAGCCTTGCCAGGGTTTCTTAGCGTCCCTGGTTAACCACTACAAAGTGACGACATCACATTGTTTAGGAGATCACGAAATCTGCTTTCTGACGATTGTAAGTTTAGGCTATTTTGGTTAGATTCACCTATAGGCTAAGGCAGTGTACATAGCCTAGGTTTCAATAATAGAATATGGGGTAAGAGTTGTGGGCAAGGATGTAGTATTCGGGCCTTGTTTAGGTTAGCCGCTGCTGCCGCTAGGCCTACATCATCTCATCACTCGCATGCTCACAATCATGTTCCTGTCTATTTTGACTGCTGTGGGATTGGGATACAATAATGGGTTGAGGGGGCCCAGGGGGGGCTTTGCCGCAGGGCCCTGACTAGCCTAATTGAAATCATCATCTATGTTGCCAGGCTGCCAGCAGAGGGTAGAAACAGCTGAGGAGTTAAAGAATTTCTGGAGCAATATAGCCTATATAAAATGCATGAGAATAAGATTGACGAAGTATGGAATCAAGATATTCAGAATCAATATAGAGAAGATAGGGAGAGAGAAATGCAAGACAGACAAGGGGGGGAAGTAAGAAAAGTAAGAATAGGAGTACCAGTAGTTGAAGACCATAACTATAGTACCGGTATCCATACAGTAACAGTAACAGAAGAGTTAACGGAGCACATGGATATGGCTTTTAAGATTGATAATTATATTAAATATATGGATAAACCCAAAATAACTATAGGCCTAGGAGAAGTTAAAAAGAGTTTGAAGAAGTTAAAAAATAGGAAAGCAGCTGGGTTGGATTCATTAAAACCTGAGTTTTATAAAGCTATTATTCAAAGTGATATATGTTTAAAGAAACTGACAAGCTGCTTTAATAGAATCTTAGATACTAGCATAATACCAGAAGTTTGGAAAAAATCAAAGACCGTGATGATACCAAAAATAAGTAAACCAAAGGTGAATGAATTAAGACCATTGGCACTTACAGATGTATCATATAAATTATTTATGACAACTGCAATTAAAAATAAAATAGAAGAACATGTAACATATAATAAAGAGGTTAGAGAGACTCAAAGTGGATTCACAAGTAAAGGCAGAATAGAAAATAACCTCTTTATCTTGAAGTACTGTATACAGAGAGCTTTTGAACTAAAGAAACCACTAATTGTCATCTCTATTGATTTTTCTAAAGCGTACGATTCAGTAAGAAGAGAGAAGATGATTGAAGTGTTAAAGGACTAACCGACTATAATATAAATTAAGATATAATTAATGTAATAAGTAAAGTTTATATTGATGACAGCACAATTATAAATAAAGGTTATAAAAATGAAACACAGATTCAAGTCACTAGTGGCATTAGACAGGGCTGCACGGGATCGACCACACTTTTTAAACTTTTAACTTATGAAATTATACAAAACTTGGAAAAAGAAGGAGGATTCACAGGAATATGTCTTCTAAGCGTAGTAGGGAAGGTATACAGTAGGGTAGTGATTGAGAGAGTGAGAGTGAGAACGGAGAAATGGATAGGCGACGAGCAGGGAGGTTTTAGGAAGGGAAGAGGATGTGTAGATCAGATTTTTACCCTGAATTGTGTTGTGGAACTTGTGGAGAAGTATCTGGAGAAGAAACAAAAGGTGTATGTTGCCTTTATGGACTTGGAGAAGGCCTATGACAGAGTGGATAGAGAAGGTTTGTGGAAAGTACTTAGAATATACGGAGTAGAGGGCAAGTTGCTGAAAGCAGTGAAGAGCATGTATGAGGGTGCAAAGGCGGCAGTACGTGTGGAGAGTGAGCAGAGCGAGTTCTTTGACCTGAAAGTTGGTTTGAAACAGGGGTGTGTGATGTCCCCGTGGTTGTTTACTGTATATATGGATGGAGTTATGAAAGAAATACTATCAAGAGCAGTGGATGTTGGTGTATCGCTGAAAAGGGAGGGAATTGAGTGGAAGCTACCTATACTGCTGTTTGCGGATGATACAGTTCTGATGAGTGATAATGAATGGGAGTTGCAGGGTCTGGTAAATGAGTTTGGAACAGTGTGCGAAAAACGGAATTTGAAGGTAAATACGGGGAAGAGCAAGGTTATGGTCTTCGAAAGGGGTGAAGTCACAGAGTGTGAGGTGAAGCTGAACGGTCAGGCTATAGAGATCGTCAACTCTTTTAAGTATCTGGGCAGTGTGTTGAGTAAAGATGGGACTATGGATGAAGAGGTGCGGGAGAGGGTACAACAGGGGAAGAGGGTTGTAGGAACGCTAAAAGCAGTAACAAGAAATAGGGTGGTCAGTATGGAAGTGAAGAAGTCCTTGCATGACAGTGTGGTAATCCCGACACTGACTTACGGAAGCGAAGCATGGACGTTGGTTGAGAGACTCAGACCAAGAGTGAGAGCAGTGGAAATGAATTACTTAAGGAGTGCGTGCGGAGTTACATGGAGGGATAGACAGACTAATGAGGAAGTAAGAAGGAGGTGTGGTGTGGAGGTAGATGTGCTGGAAAGTGTGAAAAGGAACAACTTGAGATGGTTCGGCCATATGGAACGTATGGAAAGCGAGAGAATGACTAAGAGGGTGTACGAGAGCGAGGTGGAGGGACAGAGGGGGAGAGGTAGACCGAATATGAGGTGGAAGGATGGAGTGAGGAACTACATGAACGAAGGCGGTGCTGGTTGGGGGGAGGGGCGTCGACTGACTGGGGACAGAGGTGCATGGGGGCGGTTCGTTCGTGGCCACCCCTTCGGGGATCACGGCGTCAGGCAATAGATAGATAGATAGATAGATTCACAGATGAGTTTTTTAAAATAAAGGCGCTATTCTATGCTGACGATGGTCTACTTATGGCACATACAATAAAAGAGGCTGAAAAAGCAATAGAAGATCTAATTAAAATAGGAAATGAATGTGGGCTAAACATAAATAAAAATAAAAGTCATATATTAATATTTAATATGAAGGAGAAACCAAACAATATCAAAGAAATAGAAGTAGTTAAGCAGATTAAGTATTTAGGAATAAAAGTAAATGATACTAGAAATTGTTTCAAAGACCAGAAATCTGAGGCAATAGGAAAAGCGAATAGAATGGCTAATATGACCTATCCGGTAATAGCACAAAGCTGCAACAAAATTCTAATTGGTAAAACATACTGGAAGAGTGTGGTGCTCCCGTCGGTCCTGTATGGCTCAAGCATAATAGGATTTACAAAAACAGAAATAAACAAGTTACAAAATATTGAAAATAGGGTATTTAGACAAATATTAGGGGCACCGAGATATGCACAAAAAGTGACCCTGAGAGGGGAGATAGGAGCATCCACAATGGAAGCAAGAATTATGGAAGGAAGTATAAAATATTTAAAATATTTAAGAGGAGAAGACAGTAATGATTTACTTAGAAGAATAACAGAAGAAAAATTAAACAACAAAAAAGATCCATGGACAATGGAAATTAGAAAATATATAAAAAATTTAAATTTAGGAGAAACAGATTTAGCGAGTATACTGAAGGAAGAAATTAAGAAGAAAGTTAATAATTGTGATACAAGGAAATGGCAGGAAGAGCTAGGGGAGAAAAGCAGTTTAGAAATATACAGGGCCTTTATATCAGAAATAAAGGGAGAAGAAGAACTTTATGATAATTATTATGTTCCTTCCAACAACCAACTATACTCCTAAAATCGATTAATGAAATTTACAAACACATGTGGCAGTCCGTGGATTCGAATCCAGGATGCTCACACCGAAAATCAACACCTTATGCATCGCACCACGTAGACAGTTAAAGAATGGTGGACACTGCCTACGATTTATTATGCAACTTCGAATCCTGCATATCAATCTAAGCATGTACACACATCCCAACTGCAACTCACGTAGGCTATGCATATGTGAATGGAAAGAGCAATTAATGGGGCCTTAACCACTAGGGAAGTCCTCTCGATAAATTACCCCTGAACCAATATCAATTATTATGTTCCTTCCAACAACCAACTATACTCCTAAAATCGATTAATGAAATTTACAAACACATGTGGCAGTCCGTGGATTCGAATCCAGGATGCTCACACCGAAAATCAACACCTTATGCATCGCACCACGTAGACAGTTAAAGAATGGTGGACACTGCCTACGATTTATTATGCAACTTCGAATCCTGCATATCAATTAAAGCATGTACACAACCCAACTGCAACTCACGTAGGCTATGCATATGTGAATGGAAAGAGCAATTAATGGGGCCTTAACCACTAGGGAAGTCCTCTCGATAAATTACCCCTGAACCAATATCAATTATTATGTTCCTTCCAACAACCAACTATACTCCTAAAATCGATTAATGAAATTTACAAACACATGTGGCAGTCCGTGGATTCGAATCCAGGATGCTCACACCGAAAATCAACACCTTATGCATCGCACCACGTAGACAGTTAAAGAATGGTGGACACTGCCTACGATTTATTATGCAACTTCGAATCCTGCATATCAATCTAAGCATGTACACACATCCCAACTGCAACTCACGTAGGCTATGCATATGTGAATGGAAAGAGCAATTAATGGGGCCTTAACCACTAGGGAAGTCCTCTCGATAAATTACCCCTGAACCAATATACAGAAGCTTCAGTCATATTATATAGGTGTAGAACGAATAATTTAAATTTAAGAGACAGGAACAGGCATGTAGGAGGAGATATAAAATGCTTACTATGTAATGCTGAGATAGAGGACATCAAACACTTTATTTTATGGTGCCCTATATATATAGAGGAGAGAGTAAAGGAAACAGCGCTACAACAACCTTACGTTGAGGAGGAAAACTAAGTGATAGGAAATCTACTGTTCAAAGAAGAAAACCAGGAACGAGTGAAGATGTTATATGGTATGTGGAGAACAAGAACCAAGAAAATGAAGGAGCTGGAATAAGAAGAAATAGATTATAATGCAACATATAGAAAAAAGAAAAAGAAATACAATATAATGTAACAGAGCACGTCACAAAAGGAAAATTACAAGAACCTCTCAGGGAAGTGCCGTTGTTAAGGCATTACTTCCCGAACAACATCTGATCTGATCTGATCTGGGTAAATAGGCCTAGGCCTGGGGGCTGGGAGACTACAAAGTCTAAACCTCTTCTCTGTACAGGGCCGACTGATAAGGAGCGACCTCATACTCTGCCACAACATCTTCCATGGCAATTCACCTATCGCACCCACCGACCTCTTCACACTAGCCTAGCACCGAGAGTAGGCACCAGGGGCCACAGGTACAAGATACAGATCCAACATGTATCGGTAGAAACCTGAAAACGCTTCTTCTCTTGTAGAATAGCAGAGCTCTGGAACTCCCTCTCCAAAGAAACTGCTATGGCCCCAAATACCACTGCCTTCAAAAGACTCCTTGTCCAAACTCTCCCAGAAACCCTCCAAAGCTAGCCTATATACAATAGCCTAAACAGACCTTCCCCCCTACAAATTTCACATGCCCAACTCCCCACTTCACACCCATATCAAAATAAACAAAGAAATTCCATCATCTTGTAGAACAACACACATGTCATAGACCAACACCCAAAGCAAATCCAAGAAGATACAAACAACCAGTTACACAAACATATTACAGTACATATACATCATCACACAATCTAGCTGGAGTATCCGTATACCTGTACTAGGGCCCGGACCCTCTGTAAGTATTGTCATGTGACACAAGCAGGAGACCGCGGCCCCACGAGGTAAGGCTAGGCTAGATTATAGCCTACTCCATAATGAACACGTTTGGGTCAAATTGTATTTTAGGGAAAATATCAAGGAAACCGGCCACAAATTTTCCTGGAAATTTGGAAATCACCCATCGAATGAACATAACCTAGCTTAGGCTATACATCATATTAATATAGCCTAGGCTAGGCCTAGGCCTATGTTTCAACTTTCGGAAAAACCGTTTTCCCCATTATCCAACAATCTTAAGATAGGCCTACGGGCTACGGCCCCCAATAGTGGGGACGGCTATGAAGTACAGGGAAATTGAGGGGTAAAAGACGAAAATAAGGGGTAGGCCTAGGCCTAATATTAGCCTAACCTAACAACCTTACCTAACCTAACCTAGTATTATAGTATATTAGGTGGGGGCTGCCGCCCCCACACCCCCGCTTGTTTGGTATGTAGGCTAATTAATAAAAGGTTGACGGTCGCCAAATAAACCTTGAATGAAGTCTACGGTATTTAGGCTAGCCTACTCCGCAATCTTCAGTTTTGGCTGTGGATAACAGGAGGTAAATATTAACTTTTTCAAAGTAGCCTAGGCCTAGGCCTAATTGAAAACGTTTTTTCCAAAAGTTAACATAGGCCCCTGCCGCCCCTATATTAATATGATGTATAGGCTAGGTTATGTTCATTTAATGGGTGACTTCCAAATTTCCAGGAAAATTTGTGGCCGGTTTCCTTGATAGGCCTAAATACCGATTTTAGGTCACGTAGGCCTATGTGTTTTTTGGGTTAAACTTGAAGACAACCTGGATACGAGCCCCATCGATAATTATCAGTTTTCTAGAAGTTTCATGGACGATACTATGTTGGTGTAGGCTAGCCTACATGGCTACATGTAATGTAATTACCGTCGCAAATTCACTATAAGTGAAATACGAGAAACTGTTGGATTGTTCACCGATAAACAGGGAACGTGAGCTGGGTTTAGACCGTTGGTTAGTTTTCGGTTATGTTAGGTTAAGTTAGGCTAATGATGAAAATACTAAAATGCGATGGTCCTCGGTATTAAACAACACTGTAGCCTATAGGCTATCAAAGAAAAATAAACAAAAAACTAAAATTAACTAGGCCTAGGCCTAGTAAAAAGGCTGTCCGGGGTCTCTTCAATTTTTACCGTTTTTTCTATTATAATCCTTTTTCTCATCAGTTCCTTCATTGATTAGTGTGTTTTAGCCTAAGGTGTTTTTCCGGTAAACCTGACGTTTTGGACCGACAGCGATTTCAGTAACTTGTATTTTTTTTTTTTTTTTTTAATTTTCCTTCAGATATAGCTAGGCCTAGCTAGTGTTGTTTTATAGACATAGAGACATAGGCCTAGAGGTAACAAATGTAATTAAATACCTAGGCATTAAAATTGAAGACAAAAGAAATTGTTTTAAAATCCAAAAAGAAAGCGCACTGGCAAAAGCAGAACAGATGGCAAATTTAACATATCCAATAATAGCCCAAAGCTGTAACAAAATACTCAAAGGAAAAATGTTCTGGAAAACTGTCGTTTTACCAACAGTTTTATATGGAGCTAGTGTGTTAGGTTATACTAAAACAGATATTGATAAGCTGCAAAGAGTAGAAAATAAAGTCTATAGGTACATTTTAGGAGCTCCAAGGTATGCCCAGGTTGAAACATTAAGGGGGGAAATAGGTGCATCGTCAATGGTAACAAGAATCATGGGAGGACAAATAAAATATATAGAAGAAAATAACGGATGTGAACTATTACAAAGAATAGTACTGTACAAGAAAAAATCGAATTTGCAAATGACCCCTGGTTCGAATCAACTACTAAGTATCTCCGAGAAGTAAAAGTTAAAGATGAGGAACTAATAGAAATGAGTAAAGTAGAGACAAAGAAAAAGTTAAATGATTGGGATACTAAAACTTGGAAAGAAGAAATGAACAGGAAAACAGTCTAACCATTTATAGAAAATGGAAGAAAGGAATAGAAGGAGAAGAACTAATATATGATAATAGGCCAGCGTCAGTAATCTTATACAAAGCTAGAACTAATAACCTAAATCTAAATGATAGAAAGAGATTTGTAGAAGGGGATACAGTGTGTGAAATGTGTGGGAATGGGATAGAGGACCTAAACCATTTCATTCTGTAGTGCACAGCATACACAGAAGAAAGAAGAAAGGAACCTCTATTCCAGCAACCATACATAGCCTAGAAGAAGAAGATAAATTGTTAGGATATTTGCTATTTGATAGACAGAACATAGATACTGTAGTGTAAAGAAGAAAATATATACATTTTGGAGGTTAAGAGAAAATTACACCAACAACAATTAAAGAACCAGCAAACAAAAGAAGACTAAGAAGAATGAAGAAGAACCAAGAAGAAAGAAAAAAGAAGAACAACCAAGATGAAAGAAGAAACGTAAAACACAAAAAAACGCGAACATAAACAAAAGTAAAAAGAGCACGACAAAAGGGAGGCGCCGTTGTAAAGGCCAAGCTTCCTGCCCAACAACTGAACTGAATACTGAAGAGGAGCTGAAATGAGTATTTACCCATTAGGCTATCCAACAATCCCCTAGTGGGGAGCAGGGGAGGGCTATGAAGTTCAGGGAAAATGAGGGGATAAAAGCATAAAAAAAGACATTAGCCTAACCTAACAACCTTACCTAACCTATCCTAGTAATATGGGTGGGGGCTGCCGCCCCCACACCCCCGCTGGTTTGGTAACAGTGCAAAAAACACAGTACAGTACTTACTCTGGCAACGAGTGGCAGTGGACTGTGAGAGGGCCGAGAGGTTCACAACAATAACATGAATGCGGCAGCGGACGTTAAAATAAGAAATCATTGTATTTATTACCCATTAGGCATTAATTTCCGGAAGCTTAAACCTATGCGAAACCTTGTTTAATCTTTGTTACTTTGCCATCACCCATTAAGATTACACTGCTAGCTGTGGTGCGTATTTTAGCGTGTTATTTTTTCTCCCTTATAATACATTTCAGCTCATATTATGATATATAGCAATGATGTATATGCTCTACCGGACCTATTAGGCCTAAAAAGATCGATGGGCTAACTGTCTGTCCAAATCATCAGCATAACCGTTTTTCCTTCTGCAAATTCATTTTTACCCATTATTTTGCAATATTAAAACATGCCCCCTAAAACCATATTTTCTCATTAGGCTACCCTAACCTAACTACCTAACCTAACCTGGGGGCTGCCACCCCCAGACCCCCGCAGGGGTAGCAATGATATAGAATGACAAAATACTAAAAATACGGTCTGGTCTGGTGATAATTCGGGGAGATGACCTTTACAACGTCATAGGTTAGGTTAGGTTAGGTTAGGTTAGGTTAGGTAAGTTAGGTTAGGTTAGGTTAGTTTAGTTTAGTTTAGTTAAGGTTAGGTAAGTTAGGTAAGTTAGGTTAGGTTAGTTAGGTAGGGGGGGGGTGGCGTGGGGGGGGTGGAGCAAGGATGGGAAGGTTGGGGTGGGGGTTAGGTAAGTTAGGTTAGGTTAGTTAGGTTAGGTTAGTTAGGTTTTAGTAAGTTAGGTTAGGTTAGGTAAGGGTTAGGGTGGGGGGGGAGCAAGGATGGGAAGGTTGGGGTGGGGGGGGGGGGAGCAAGGAGGGGTAGGGTGGTCAGGTGGGTTACCCCCCAAATAGTTTTTGTAGGGTAGGGGGGGGGGGGTTTATTTGCACCAATTTGCAGCAAGTTAGGAGCATTATTAAGGCTTTTAAAGGGTTAAAATCGAGTGCAAATGGCCGGGAGAGCAGCGGGCCAGACAGCCGACTCCCAGGGCTTACCGCTGCGCATTAACTCATGTTCCCTGTTTTCTCGAGAGGCCGGCAGTATAGCCAGTAGTGAGCATAGCTGGGAAAAATATACCGATATATGCTAAACTTCCATGTTCGTGGCACCACTGCAAGAGAACCACGAGTGCTACGTAGCTCGTTCGGGTCTCATTTTGAAGCTTTTAGTGCCTAGTTTTTTGCTAAATATATATTTTTTTTCATGCAGATGCTTGATTTATCATGCAGGAGGGCCTGAATATGCCCAAATGAGCCCAAAACACCCCACTAGACAAGGGTTAAACTCTAATATTGTAAAGGGTTGGCTATCAAAGCCGCACTGTGATTCGAAGGTGGCTTTGGCTTCGGCTTCGTACAGTTTTGTGTGGCTTCGGCTTCGCCTTGATGACTGTTTACCTGGCTTCGGCTTCATAAAATTTTAGGGCTTCGGCTTTGAAGCGCCAAAGGGCTGGCTTCAGCCCCATGTCTGTGTGACTATGTGTAGTGGCGTCGGACCTTTGCCATCATGTTCCCGTCTATTTTGACTGCCTTTGCATACAATAATATGTTGAGGGGGGGGCTTTGCTCCCCATGACATATTGTCATCATCATATGTATTGCCAGCAGGGGGCAAATTACTGAATAAATCGCCGTCAAAATAGACGCGAACTTAACCACAGCGATCGACAAATGTAAACATGACTGCGGCGGGGGAGGCGTCGGACCTTTGCAATCATGTTCCCGTCTATTTTGAATGCCATTGGATACAATAATATGTTGAGGGGGGGCTTTGCCCCTCCTCACCCCCCCCCTCCCCCCATGACATATTGTCATCATCATATATATTGCCAGCAGGGGGCAACTAACCGAAAAAAAATCGCCGTCAAAATAGACGCAAAGTTAACCGAGGCGATCGCATTATGTAAACATGACGACCGTAGGCCCGAACTCTACATCCATCCCCCTTTGTTTTATCTATGTTAACTCTTAGACCCTTGTTTGCCATACCCTCCCTCCATCTTTTGAACTTTGCCTCTGCTTCTTGCGCACTACAGTATATGCGAATATACACAGTACGTTTAAACAATATATACGTTCAGTGATGGAATATACTAGCCCTGCTTGGGCTTCTAACCTCACTGAAACATCCTAACACCCTACAGACTATACAGAACATACAAGGCCCTCAAAGTAATCACTGGATGCACAGCTACCACTCCTACAGTACAGACCACCTACACCAGGAAACCAAAGTCCTTAAAATCAAGAATCACCTTGGTATGAGAGGCACACACATTCTCGCCTCCCCCCCAACAAACCAACACCACCCACTACAATACATGGCAGAACACCCACACACATAAAGAAACATCGAAACAACACCTAGCACTTGTTATCATACACAAACTCTGTCATCACTCCCCCCTCGACCACCCCAAACCAACCTCCAGAAGCACATCCATACCTAAATCACCTACCGATGCATCCAATCACTCAGAAACCCTCCTTTCCCTTGAGGACAGAGTCCACCTGGCTAGGCTGCAATGTGGGCACCATCCAGCCTTTATGAGTTATCAAAAGAGACTGGATGACTCCGTCCAGGATACCTGTCCAGACTGTAACACAACACTGCATACTATCAAGCACATTATGGAAGACTGCACAGCACGCAACTACTTACCGGTACTCCAACAACACAATATAGGCCTACATTCCTTGAGAGCCTTGTGGGAAAACCCGGTCTCAGCCTTGGCCTTCCTTTGGAGCTCGGGGCTGTTAGACCATGCAGCCTAGGGAATGACTACTACTGCTACTACTACTACTACTACTACTACTACTACTACTACTACTACTACTACTACTACTATTACTATTGCTGTGCTACCATTATCCTCAAGGTTTTCAGTGAACTATTGATTTCGACTGTAGCCTACACTGCATCTGCATCATATATTTTCTTATTTCCAGGTGTTTGGCAGTGTGGGCCTTCACGATGAAGTGCCACTATGATGTCCTGGGGGTGCAGATGAGGGCCACAGATGATGACCTGAAGAAGGCCTACCGCAAGATGGCCCTCCAGTGGCACCCAGGTATTATGCACTCCATTGTTGTGACAAGACTTTGTTGTACTATGCTGCAGTACAGACTGTAGCCACCATGGCATGATTATATATTATATACCGTATATTATACAGTACCGGTATATATACTTTACCCATTCAACTTTATGACACATTTGTCATTAATTTATACATCTATCAATCTATCTATTGCCGAACACCGTGATCGCCAAAGGGGTGGCCATGAATGAATCGCCCCATGCACCTCTGTCCCCAGTCAGTCGACACCCCTCCTCCCATCCAGCACCACTTTCATGCATATACTTCACCTCTCCTTCCACCTCTCTCTCGGTTTACTTCTCCCTCTCTGTCCCCCCACTTCACTCTTATACAGGGGGACTATTATGCCTGTCTTCTAGTCATCAGGCACACTTCCTTTCTCCCATGCTAGCTTACACAGTTTCCATGCCCATTCAATCACTATCTCACCACCATACCTCAGCATTTCCCCACACATTCCATCTATTCCTGATGCTTTCCCCATCTTCTCTCTTTTCAAGGCTTCACACACTTCAGACCTGATCACCACCTCCTCCTCCTCCACTACAGTGCTTCTCTTCTTCTCCCTCCCATACCCCATCCAACTATATTTGCTGGAGTTTCATTCCTTACGTTCAACAATTCGTTGAAGTGCTCCCTCCATCTTTCGACTCTTTCTTGCTTCTCGGCTAACACTCGCCCATTCTTATATTTCACACCGTTAGTCCCTTACTACTTCCCTTGCTACCCTTCCTAACTTTCTTGACCTCTTTCCAGAACAGTTTCTTACACTCCCTCCACTTTACATTTAAATTCCTTCCAAATTCCTCGTGTATCCTTCTCTTACTTTCCTTCACTAGTCTCTTCACCACTCTTTTTCTCCAAGCACCTTTCCCTTTTCTGTGTCTCCAAATCTTCATTCCCTCTACTACCCAACCACTCTCTATATTTATAGGCCTACATACATAAATTTTAAGACCGAGTGCTCCAGATGAGCTGCGGTTTCGGTCTCGCATCCTAATATATCTATCTATTGCCGAACACCTTACTCCCCTTTATGAGGGTGGCCATACATAAATTGCCCCCAAGTGGACCTATCCCCTGTGGGGAGGACAACCCGTGCCAGTTTACTGAAGGACTTACAGGATTGACCACTAAACTTAGGGTCCATCCAATTTCGAGGCCTTCTATGTATCTTTTTAGCACTATTTTTATATAGTGGTATGCGGTTAGTCTATCCACTAACCTGCTTCAACCAACGGTAAGCAGTATGGATTTGTGTAAGGTTTATTCCCCTAGACAGGTTGCCGACCAAGGCTGACGAGTCCCATCCACATCCTAATTGTGTTATCATTAGTCAATGATTATATTGTTATGAAATATCTGTGGGTTTGAAATTCTCTATATAGCAGTGGGTAGATTGAAATTATATCTCAGTAACTATGAGAGTTACCCCAGTTGACTCAAAATCTGGGTTACCAAATCTTTTAGGGTGTTTTTGGTACAGAGGTATAGCCTGCCTCTCGTAAACTAAGATCATGTTGTCATCTTGTTCCTACCCATTGTCTAAATTTCACTCATATTCTTCAGACAAAAATCCTGACAATTTAGCCGAGGCGAAGGAACAGTTCCAGCTAATCCAGGCGGCCTACGAGACCCTGTCCGATCCTCAGGAGAGAGCCTTCTATGACAGAAATAGAGACAGCATCCTTCGTGGCAAAGGTAACGGTGTAGGCTTACTAACATGGCATTAACTATTATTGGAGTGTTGACAATTCAGTAGAAGTTATTGATAAACTTAATACCATGCGGAAAGTTACCTCAGTGCATAGCTTCGACTTTTCAACTTTGTATACCAATTTGCCTTTAGATTTAGTATGTATTTTCAGAACTTAGCTTTATTATAGATTTGCATTTTGACAGATTTGAAAGTAGTCTTATTCATTACATAAATGTTAAGTCATATTTTAATAATGCGTCACTTAGCTTTGATCCCACTAGTTCAGTATATTTTGATAGAATTAAACTTAAAGATACCCTTATATTCCTCCTTTTCAATACTTATGTTAGATTCGGGCCCTACATTTTCAAACAAATATTAGGAATTCCTATGGGTGGAAATCCTAGCCCTTTAATTGCAGACTTATTCTTGCTTGCTTTAGAATTTAAATTTATGAAAAACTTAAGGTCGTTGCACACTGACACGACAGCCCCTTCAAGACTGGCACGAACACCCACGACACATACAAATCCTGTGCCTTGCCGAATTTACTAGAGATAGCGGCGAAAATGGCTGGCATCGTTAGAGTTGTATCTCTACCGTATCTCTTCTGCACGACTTGATAAGACTAGCGATGCCGATACGGTGGAGAAACGAATGCTACGAAGAAGATAGGAAAAGTCGTGCGAAGGGTACACGACTAGTCCACGGAAAAGATACGACCCAAAAGACTGCGATACACCTCAGAAGAATCGTATCGACGCCGTGAGACGTGCAACCGGATTGAGGCTAGACGCACGGTTGCCAACTTGACTTTTGCCAATTTTCCGCACGGAAGAGATACGGTCCGCACGGCAGGCTTACGCACCAGACGACGTTGATACGGGCCATACGGCTCTGATACGGACCATACGTTTTTGATGCGGACCACACGATTGTGATACGGCGAGTTCGTGATGGAGACCAGACTCAAATTTTTTTTACAGTTGCCGGGGGATTCCCACAAACTTTTGAACAGCTCAAAATCTCGTATCGACCCCCGATATGTCGCTTGGACCGTGAGAGTCACCCACGGCTAATTTCCGATATCCACGATTATGTTGCCGATTCGCCGTATCAGGCTGAAATTTCGAGTCGGGAACTCGTCTGGAGAGGCTTTCGTGTCAGTGTGCAACGACCTTTAGTTGACAGTAGCAAGAAAAATAACATCCCAGAAAAATTAGCACTTGCTAAATTGTTAAGTAATAATAGTAGATATATTGATGATATTCTTGTTTGTAATATGTTAAATTTTAATCAAGTCGCTAAACAAATTTATCCAAATTCCATCCCCTCACACAATTTAACGTAAATGATGAAGTTGAACATTTTCTTGATACTGTATAAATATACAGATTGTTAACCCTTGTCTAGCGGGGGTTTTTGGGCTATTTTGGGCATATTCAGGCCCTCCTGAATGATCAATCAAGTATCTGCATGAAAAGAAATGTATTCAGCAAAAAACTAGGCGCTACAAGCTTCAAAATGAGACCAGAACGAGCTATGTAGCACTCGTCGTTTTCATGCAGTGGTACCACTAACATGGGAGTTTAGCGTATAGCGGCATATTTTTTCCAGCTACGCTCACTACTGGCTACACTGCCGGCCTCTCGAGAACAGAGGGAGCGTGAGTCAGTGGGCGGCGGTAAGCCCTGGGTGTCGGACGTGTGGCCTGCTGCGCTCCCGGCCATTTGCACTCGATTTTAACCCTTTAAAAGCCTTAATAATGCTCCTAACTTGCTGCTTTTTAGATACGGACTTAAGTCGGGCCCCGCTCTTTAAGTGTTAACCCTTGTCTAGCGGGCCCTCTGTGGCCGTTTTGGGCCTTTTCAGGCCGTTCTGACTGCTATATCAACCATCAGTATGAAAGGAACTGTATTGCGCCGAAAACTAGGTGGAAATCGCTACACAATGACGCCACATACAGCTACGTAGCACTCGTGGAGCACTGACAGTGTTACCTCGAAGATGGAAGTTTAGCTGATTTTGCTACCTTGCTCACTTTTAGCGAACTATTGGTTACACTGTCATCCTCCTGCGCGGTGGGGGAACTGGAGTTAGTGTGGGCCGGGAGGCCACAGATGTCGGACGTATGGATCATTACTATCCCACCCATTTTCACTCGATTTCCACCCTTTTTTCACCCGTTTTTTGCCAGTTTTTTCAACTCGACTTATGTGGTGAGCCGCTCTTTAAGGGTTAATGAACAATGCACACTTAAAATATACCACAAAGTTGATGATTTTAATTTTAACGTAATAAACTTTCCTTTCCCTAATAGTAATATCGATAGTAAAATAACTTATAATTGTTTTTATTCCCAGCTAATAAGATTTTGTAAAATTTGTACCAGAGTAGAAGACTTTTGGGATAGAGCTAGGTTACTATACAGACTCTTAGTAGACAGAGGTTTTGTTGCAAGTAAATTGTTGCATAAATTTAATCTTTTTAAGGTCAATTAATGTGACTGTATTTTAAAATTTGATACCAATAATTCTAATCAAGCATTATTTACTTGAAGTTTCTATTACATAACCTACCCGATAGCACTATCGTTAGTTATAGCCATTTGTATTTTGTACTATTGTTAATGTCTTGTCAAGTTGCAAATTTGATTTTAATAGAAAATTTTGACACTAATTGTAGTTTCTTTATTCATGCAGAGTTTAGTAAAATTTACCAGAACGGCCCCGACTTCCCAAATTGACTAATTCCTTGAACGTGACGATAGTGCGTTGTTATGTGTGCGATTAGTTTGCTTGGGAAACAGATTAACTTGCTCATGTAGTGATGTACACCCTATGTGGTGGATTGTGTTCTTTTATTTATAAATTATTGTTTTACTAAAGCGTTGTTTCCACATAGCAATTTTGATTAGTTGTTTTGTCGTTTTACTGTCTTCGTATAAGTTTTGGTTTGTTTATTTTGCAAGTTTTACATTATAATAACCTCTGCTTACTTTTTGTCAGTATGTATTAATTGTTTATCTTTTTCTATTGTTATTATTATTTTGTATAATTAATTGTTCTTGTTAAAAGAGTATTCTTTTGTTTAAATCTATTGTGCCTTCTTCATATTTTCAAATATTTATATTTATTATATTGTATCTATTCATTGTCGATATGATCAATTGCTTGCTTTTGCGATATCCTTAGTTTATTTGCAAAATAAATGTAGGTTATTAGTAGTGTAGTTGTTGTTGTTGTTGTTGTTCCCTAAGCTGCCTGGCCGAACAGCCCCGAGTCCCTGAGAAAGGCCATGGCCACGATCGGGCTTTCCCACAGAGCTCTCATTGAGTGTAGATTGTGTTGTTGGCGTAAGTGGTTGTGTGAAATGCAGTCTTCTATGATGTGTTTAATGGTATGGGGTGCTGTGTTACATCCCGGGCAGGTGTCGACAACGGAGTCATCCAGTCTCTTCTGATAGCTCAGGAGAGCTGGATGGTGTCCGCATCTCAGCCTGGCCAGGTGGACTCTGTCCTCGCGAGGAAGGGAGGATTCGGAAGGATGGATTTCGGGAGGTCGTGCATGCAGCTGCGTGTTGTTAGTAGTGTAGTAATTGTTAGGGGTGACTTGAAGCATGCTATGCTTACAGGTACCTACCCGATAGCACTATCGTTAGTGAGTGATGTTTTTTGTACTTTTGTTGATATTTTGTCAAATTGCAAATTTAGCTTAATATAACATTTTATATTAATTGTAGTTTCTTTATTCATACAGAATTTAGTAAAATTTACCAGAACGTCCCGGACTTCCCAAATTGACTTATTCCTTGAACATGACGATAGTGATTGTTATATGTGCGATCAGTTTGCTTGGGAACCAAATTGACTTGCTCATGTAGTTGTGTACACCCTATGTGGTGGATTGTGTTCTTTTATTTCAAAATTTTATTTTATTAAGCGTTATTTTCAAATAGCGATTTTGATTAGTTCTTTTGCATTTATCTTGTATCGTCCCAGTTTTGGTTTGTTTATTTTGCAAATTTTGCATTATAATGTCTCAATTGAAGTACAAACCGACTATATTATCACACACGAGTTTTCTTGTCGTTTTACGATGGTCAAAATTTGTCAGGCAACATTTATTAGATCTTTTGCACTGGTATGGGAAACTAGATTGAATATAAATTATTTTAGGTTACATAATGGACTGATTTATAGGCAATGTATATATGATTTTTTTAATTGAAAGAGTAAGAGCTTAGTTTCTGCCCTATCTCCAATTCTTTTTCTAACTTCTAATATTTATTAAGTTATCTCAAGTGTACCGCTAGTCTTATCCACCCCTATGCCGATGACTCTACCTTACACTATTCAACTAGATTTCCACAACGACCCACTGTGCAGTTACTTCAAAACTCACGTGATGAGGCCATAGTACACCTATCTTCTGATCTATCAACTATCCAATTGGGGTAGAGAAAACCTTGTTGCTTTCAAACCAAGTTTCTCCATCTATCTACATGTTACAATATTCCACATGACTATCCCTTACTATTTAACAATACACAAATCAACCGTTCATCTTCTCTCAATATTCTTGGTGTTTCTTATTCTCCTGACCTATCTTGGAAAGATCATACTACCACTCTTGCTAAAACAGCTTCCCAGAAGTTTGATGTGCCCAGCCGTCTTTGTGGGCTCTTCACCCTCACACAGCTTCTTGCTCTGTACAGGGTCACTGTGCGCCCATGTATTGAGTACTGTACCCAGTACCGTCAGCTCGGGCGAATTCGGACGATTTTTGTGTGTTTTTTTACTATCAAGTCTAGTTTTTTTGTTCTATCGAAGATCTTAAGTACTGTATGTGAGGCTGGTCCACTAGTGTATCAAGTCAGCAGTAAAAAATATTTAAATGTGTTTTATATATTTTTAACAAAGAGTATATATATATATTTATGGGTGTCCGAATTCGTACCCAATCCAGGGTCATTTCGGACATGTGATCTAAGTTCGGACATTCATAGAAAACGAAGGCATATGACTACATTGGGATCCCAGTATGAACTTGGACGTGTGGGGCTAATTCGGTCATGTGTGAGGCTAGTTTGGACTTATGTGGGCTGTCATAACTTTTATATATATTACAATTTTTATTTGTTACCGTTTATATCTGAGAGCGGGAAAAGCAGAAGGTAACTCTGCCCACATGTTATTTCTTTTTAGGTACGGAGTCGAGTGGGAAGCCTGAGACTCTTGACTTGTTCCAGTACTTCTCGTCTCAGTGTTTCTCTGGTTTTAATGACTCCGACAAAGGATTCTACACTGTTTACAGGTATTGGTTTGAATTGTTTACCTAGTTACCCTGATGATCTGTTTATAAAGATATTTTTCTGTATTTTACTTCATTCTTTATACATACCGTACATATAATTTATTAAAATAGGTGATCAACTCTTTGAGAGATTTGTTACAATTTCCAGCCATAAATGTAATGCTCACATGGTCAATTTCCAAGCAAATAGACTACAGTACCTCCAAAACTAATCAAGCGAGGAGCATGTGTTAACCCTTAGGCGCACCTATAGTTTCCAATCAAAGTTTTTTCCCACTCCCTAAGTATATCTCAGCTCACTCAGAGCCAGTTTTGTGCCCAGCGATAATTTGTTTCTGTGACGTTTTTATCCACCAAAAAATCCTTGTATCTGGATTGATGAGGTACCATCGGCTTCGTTATTCATTAAACTTAAAGAAAAGAAAAGAAAAACATTAGAATAAATACAAAACAACCACATTGGGGCACTCCGAAATAAGAATTGTAAACAAAAATTTAAATACCTAATCTCCAACTCGCGCTAGCTCAAAATTTTGCCCACAACATTTTTGTTTTGCATACATATATGGAAGCGGAATTTAATGAGGATTCCACTGGTAACTTCAGAATTACTATAAACCAAATAGTTACTGAGATACACGAATAAACGTGAAAGTATCGAAAAACAGACTGAGCTGTATTCTGCTCTCTTGCCAGCCAGCCGTGAGTAAACCGTTAAACTGAGGGGGTTGCCAATTGTACCCATTGAACTAGACTTAATGTTATGCCCTGATTTTATACAGGATTAACTTGGTATAGGTGAGTTCTGCAAGACTGGGTTATTGGATTTCTTGCAAAATACATAAAGAGAATCAACAGAGGACATAGATAATCTCGGATAAATGGTTTGTAATACAGCTTTATTCTCAATAACACTCAGGTAGAAGGTACGTAATAGAATTCCACGAACATTAGATGTTGGAGCACTCAGGTAGATTATTGGACTTATTACAATCTCCCAGCACTTATCACAGATTTGGATAGAGACATACTTCCCACTTCCAACATTCAGGCATTATTCTTCTGATCACATTGCTTTATGATACGTAGGGTACATGAATCACACAGGTTAGGTATTTCGCTTTGTTAACTCTCTCTGGTAATATGACTCTTAATCAAGGATGAAAATATAAGTAATGTGGTTATTACCCAAGAATTAACGTAAAGGGATAACTGTAACTAGTTGCACTGGTCTAGGATGTTCACTTGTCTAGGTGATACTTCGGACCGAAAATATCAGTGAGGGCGAATCAGGTTAAACCTGATGGCAAGAATAATTACGGGAGTCAGTTCGCCTAAGCTAAATTTCACTGATATATATTAATGTGTACTAGCATAATCACTTGTTTCCTAACATCAGAGAAAGTTGAGACACAATCAAATACACTGGATGGTTGATAGTTAATAGCACCGTAACACAGGTACTCTGTGAAGTAACACTGTGATGGAGTTTTCCTGGTTATCTTGCGTTAGTAATGTTGGGGGTTAACAGTAGCTCTGGGGCCGTCCAAGCTGTCCGGTAGTGTAGAGAAGGTTTGCAGATGGGCTTCTTGCGGGCGGTTGTGCACCTTTTTGGCAATAATTGCTGATGGGGTAAGACAGTCGATTGTTGCCAAGGAGTTATTCTTGCCGAGTCCTCACTCAAGAGTTTCTCACATAATCCCTTCTAACATAACAAGATCTTTCTGCCTTAGATCAGTTTTTAGTTATGATCGTTCGTAGCTCAAGTAGCGGATGGTGCACTATCAGAAGTTAATGAAACAATCAATAATTAGTGAATTTGTTGTCTACCAATATAATATTACTGCTGGTAGTCCCGATCGCAATAAAACATTCATAAAGGGTTAAATCACTTCCTCACAGAGTTGCACAGATTACGGAACGCCGAACTATCGTGAATCTTGAGGGGGGGAGGGGGTATTAGAAGCCACCGCAGTGTGGCCAGCCGTTGCTTTGGGCTCTAATATTCCACTGCCCGACTGTTGTCTCTGTGTCTTATTTATAGGCAGGTCAAGGAAGCTTCAGGAATGTTCCAGAAGGATTAGATGTCAGTGCTATGAAAGTAGTTAATTTATTCTGGTGAACTTATGGGGTTAGGGAGGGGGGTCTTTAATGTGGCGGTAAGTAACTTGTGATCTGATTTATGATCGTGGATATCTTAACTCTAGTATGAGGTACTAGTAGAGTTATTTAGGCGGATTTGGTGAAGGTTTTTTTAGGGACTACTTTGCTGGCGCCCTATGTGAATAGGCTGGGAGGTATTATTCATCAATTCACCTAAATATCCTTCTCTGGTCTAGCTGACATGCAATTCGTAATCTAGGATGGGATAAGGAAGATTTTGGTTAAGGATGGGATAGGATGGTATTTGGATAGGTATTTAGATTTGTAGGTCATAACCTGTTGGAAACTCACCTGTTGTCTGGCAAGAATTTGCTGGTTTGCGCGGGTCACGGTAATTCTCCGCGGGGGTCGGTTGGGTCCCCGTGGGGTCGGGGGGGCAGGCCGATCCCTGAATATGGTTATCGAGAGTTCTTACGTTAATTGATTTGAGATATGAGTTCAGGTTGTCAGGAGGTATCTTCCTAGTTAGGGTTGATCACTAAATCTAGTTTTCATGTACGAGGATCACTCGTGGGTGTTAAGAATAGTGGTTTTGTGAAAATGCAAGTCATGGGGAAATTTAAATATTTAAGGGGGGACGAGAGGGGGTCGTCCTAGTCTCGCGCCGGCTATTGTTCTGGTTCAGGTTGTGAGTGGGGCTAGGGAGTTAGAGGATAGTTAAGGGGGGGGGGGGGTACAAGGATAGGTCCTTACCTTCCATTTGTTGAGGTTAGTGAACGAACTGAGTCGGCATGTTATAACGTTCTTATGGCGTCTTTACAGGGGGAGGGTTGTGAATTGTAAAGGGGGTGGTTTGAGGCTAGGTGCTGTGCCGCTCGTGACCTAGGGGTGTGACCCTTAATGCGCTGGACATAGGGGTGGCATTTCCCTACGATCGAACAGGTAGAGTCGTGTGTGCAGCGGGGCGTGAAGGATAAGCGGATAGGATGACCCAAAACAGGGTACCACTGAGCATAGGGTCACGAAGCAAAACAGAGTAGTGTGGATTGTGGATACGGAGGAGGTGATTGGAAGACGTATAACAATTGTGGAAAAGTAAATGGAAGAGAAGAACACAATGGCAGATAAAAGATAATTAACCTAAGGATTGAATACATGCATGAATGACGACATTATAGCCGTCGTCCTAATAAGATGATGAAAACCGGTTTGGTATGCACGTGGCACAATACGACACAAGGACAGTGCCGCTATGTCGTATCAATACTGGTGGCATACTCCGGTTAATATTATATATACACTTAGTTACTAGAAGACAAGGCAAGGGGGCAACTGAGCACGGGGGTACATATATCTATACTCGTCATGGAGAGAGAGATACGAGGTAGCTTTCCTGCATCTCTCCTGATAATCGTCTGCAGATTTGTCATAGTGAGTTTATCCGAATTAACAGGCCTAAATCAATACAATAACTGGCATAGGGTTATCGGGTGTATAGAGTCGTGGTTAAAGGTTGTTACATAACTCGTAATTAACTTATCTAAATCAACAGGCATAAATCAATACAAGAACTGGCAAGGGACACAAATTGACAGACGAACAATGCAACGTGAGGTTATGTATAGCTAACTGCTAAAAATGGGGGAACGAAGATAGGTGTCTTCTCTTTTTACAAGTTCCCTAAATTATGTTAACATTAGGGAGTTGGTACATCAATAAAATAGCAATGTGGATCTCAGTGAGTTAGGGGGCTGTCTACTGTAATTTCATAATTAATCTCGGAATTACTCCTAGGTATTTTGTCTAGGGAAATGGAGGCTGTATTGGGAAGGTTGGGAATATATATAGTTAGCGGATAAAACAACGGGAGGTTAGAGACATAGAATTGGGGGGGACTATGATTGTTATATAACTAAATACAGGGCTGACGTAATCACGATCTGATTTAGTGTGAAATGGAAGCTAAGGTGTCTTTTAGATCGCCTCGAACCTACACAATGAAAGTATTATAGCCTGTATGGTGGTTACATAATTAAATACATACTTAGGTGGTACATCAAGAATATCAGTGAGTAAAGTTGTTGTTGTTGTTGTTGTTCCCCAAGCTGCCTGGCCGAACAGCCCCAAGGCCCCGAGCAATTCCAAGGCCATAACCGAGTGCCCCCACAGAACCCCCCCTGCCGACCACAATAAAGCCTGGGTGACCGAAGCCACTCCATGGCGGGGAGCTGAGGAGGGTGCGGAAACACCCGGGAAACCAAAGCCCCACCCAGGGCCCTGTGCCCCTCAGCAATTATGAAGAGAAAGTTGAGGGGCAAAGGAAAAATGTGACGCTTTGGCTTCCAATCTTGGTAGATTGGGAGGTCAATCCACGGAAAAGACGCCGTCACTTGAGATCTAGAAAATATATAAGTTAAAGGAACAGTCAGAGTGAGTAAAGTACTGTACAGTAGGCTCACATATCTCGATCAATCTCATCTCGATATTTCGCATCTCAATGCCACCTTCAAGCTCTCTCCAATCACAAATCTCGATGAAAAAACGTTAATCTCGATAGCTAAATATCGATGCTAGATGCTTATATACTAATATAAACAGATTAATCTTGACCAAATCGATGTGTGAACCTCACAGTCATTGTGTTTTGTTCACCTGTATACTAATGTACCGCTAGTATCGATCGTTTTCGGGCGGTAGTCTAACCTGACTCATCTCTGCCGCTTTCATTTACGTAGTAATATAAATTACTTTACCATGTTTTAATATACATTATTATTTGTATGAGGAAAATCTAATATATAATAATAGTAAAGACAAAAGAAAACTTGATTAAACTTTATACCATGGAAAATTTATTGAAGTCGGTAGATCTAGCGGCCACTTGGTGTACCAGTCACACGTCCGCCATTCGCTTGAAAACTTGTATTGTGAAGTCGTCTACCTGGACCTTTTTTTATCGCATTCATAAAATGCCGGTACTAGTGGTGACCGGGTGAGGGAAGCAATTGCAAGAATTGATGACGGTGACTGTGCGCCGGGTGCGGAGACGCAGTACCCTAACTGCGTTCGCCTCGGAACCAACAATCAACCAAACTGTTACCACACAAACCTCTTTATCAATAAATATAAGGTAAAAATAAAACTCTTTCATTATTCATTTTATCTATTTTAACATATTATATATATTGCATGTGATTGTGGGGGGCAAATGTGAAAATTGACAGATTTGATGTAGGTTAGTCGGCAAGTGGCTGGAACCGATTGTATTTTTTCCCATAAGAAGTTAACTTCGCATCTCGATATTTCGAATCTCGATCGGTATTTGTGGGAACCAATTATGATCGAGATTGGAGATTCCACTGTACAGTATTGTGGTTTGTATATTAGAAGACTGTGATTGAGAGACGTATAATATGTGGAATGAATTGGGAGAGAGAGAGAGACCAAATCGGGGATGGAAAAGGGACCGGGGATCTCGTTGGGGGTGGGGGTTTCGCTCTCAGGATTTTTGTTCCTGTGGCTCGTTAGGGGTGGGGGTTTCGCTCTCAGGTTTTTCGTTCCTGTGGTATTTTACTTCCGTCGCCTTTATATGAGGTACGACCTCGTACCTCAAGGTTTGAGTACGTAGGTTTGTTTAGGGGGGCCAGGTCAGGTCGGTGAGGGGGTTAGGTTGGAGGGAAATGGCAGCCTGCCGCTGAGGACGAAGATTACTGTCATCCCGACTAGCAACAGACTGTTCAGAAAAGAGAGACAAAAACTTAAAACATTTTATCCTGGAATGTGAATAATATAAAGAAATTAGGAAAAAAAAAAAAGATTACTCAGGCCATATATCCAAGACACTGAAAACTAATAGGAGAGTTACTATTCAAGAAAGAAGGGAACGAGGGAAGAAAATACATAGATGTTGGAAAAGGAGAGAAAAGAGGATAAAAGAACTTGACGAAAGAACAGATAATTAAGAACACAGGAAAATTAAGAAGAGCTAAAGTGTTTAACAATGTATAAAACAAATTTAAAAGATAGTAAGAAAAGTGTAGGCTAACAAGAAAGGGAAAATAAATATATAATATATACAGTATATGGAAAACATGTAAATTTATAGAATCATGCCCAATCGCTTAGGAATTGAGAACAGTACAAAACAAAATCCCATGGAAAATCCAGTACAATAAACATCATCATCATCAGGGGGGGGCTGGATTAGTTAGGGTCGCCGTTAGTCTTGGTGAAGGTCTGGTTTATTGGTAGGGTGGTGGTGGTGGTTGTGGCTTTGACCTTGGGGGTTCGCTTTCACTTTGGGAGGGAGGGGTGGATATACTGTTAGGAATGTGGGTCTGTGTGAGAGCTGGCCCGGGGGCAGTTTTGGATGAGTTTTGTGGGTGTGAATGGTGGGTCTGTGGAGGTTGGAAAAGCAGAGAGTGGTTGGTCGGTGGGGGAAGAGATTTTGGCTGGAGAGGGGTTGATGTTGGATGATGGTTTGATATGGATGGTGGCTGGAAGGGTTGCGGTCGGGGGTAGTGATAGGGGGGGGTTAAAGGTGAAATGGGCAGGTCGAGTCGGGGTTGTTGTTGTGGAAGAGGTTGGTGCTGGGGAGGGGTTGAATTGTGTAGAGAGTTGTGGTCGTGAGATATGGATGGTGGCTTGAAGGGTTGTGGTCGGGGGTAGTGATAGGGGGGGGTTAAAGGTGAAATGGGCAGGTCGAGTTGGGGTTGTTGTTGTGGAAGAAGTTGGTGCTGGGGATGGGTTGAATTTGGACTGATTTATTGTCGGGAGAGACGTGGATGGGATTTCGAGGAGTGGTTGAGGTTGAGAGGTTGATTATGTTGTTTCGGGTGCGAGAGAGGGTAGTATTTTGGGGGTTAGTCAAGGTGGAAAAAGTGTTGTGGTTGGATTTGGATGGGCGTGGTATTTTGTCGAGCGGGATCTTTGGGGGTGGAATTTGGGGCGGATGGGGTAACAGTGAAGAGGGGGTTAAGGTAGGGGTTATGTACGGGGGTGATTTTGCGTTCTGAATGTGGTCGTGAGAGGGTAGGCTGGCAGGGTGAGAATTGGTGGAGGTTAAGAGTTTAGGATGATCTGGGGTGTGGGAGATTGACAGGTAAATTGTGGAGATGGGGTGAGTAGGTAAGTTTGGAGAGATTGTTGCGGAAGAGATTTGTCTCGGAAAATAATGGAATTTGGTAGGATGGATGAAGGAGACATTGATGGAGATTTTGGTTCTGGTGCTGGATTATGAGGCAGAGGTAGGTTGGCGAGCGGGGGTGTTACTGGAGGTGGATTCAGGAGCGGTTCGGGTAATGTTGGAGAGGGTGACAAGGGAGGGGGGAATAGGAGGTAGGCGGAGCTGTAGAATTCTTGGTTGATGCGGGTGTTTGAAGGGGTTCACCGAGGTTGGGCATGTGGGGAGATAATGGTTGGGGGGGTGAGGTTGACAGTTTTGAGGGGGGGACAGGTGATGAATCGGAGGAAGTGAGAGGCGTGACAGGTTGTTGAGGGATTGACGGGGGTGAAGGTTGGTCTTGGGTGACAGGGCATGTGAGAGAATGGAGGGGGGGGCTCATTTTCTGACCAGCATTTTTCAGGGGTGACATTGAAAGATAATTGGTTATGGTGGGGGTGACCATTTTTGAGTTCTGTGGTTTGTTGGCAGGCATAGAAAAAGGAGGGGGTTCATGGGGTAACACAATTGATGGAAGATTATCGTTGGTGGATGGCTGGGCAGGGGAAAATTTAGGGATGGTCAGAGAGGATAGAGGCAAGGAAGAGTGCACTGGGGTTGGACTTTCATCGGGAGTCATTTTGGAAGGGTGCATGGAGTTTGATTCCTTAGGGGAATGGAGGGACTTATTTATGATAGTGTTAAGTGGAGGAATACATTTACTTTCTTGGATAGGGGCTGAAGGGGTGGATAGGGGATTCACAGAATGTTTGGACATGGCTGGGGGTGAACAAATTTCAAGAGCTTCATTTACTAAGGGGGAATGTGAGGGAATGGATGGATGTGGGTGAACAGACCTCGGACTCGAGTTGGTAATGGTGAAGGGTTGTTCCTCATTGGTCATAGCTGGCGAGTTGTTTGGAGTGGTGGGTGTCCGTAGAAGTTTCCGTATTTCTCGGATGTTCTGGTGGAAACTCGCTGTCCCATGGTCCATGTAATGTTGGTAGATGTCTACCGGAAGGAGGTTCACCAGGGAGAGGAACACCTGTTGTTCTTGGTATTCAAGGGTTCGCGAGGGACATGCGGATTTGATGTGCCCCCATACCTTGGTTAGGGTGACGTCCAGGCGTCCTTCATATACCACTTGATCGAGTTGGCACATTTCTCTGATGGAGAGCATATGTTCTTCGAATGAGCCGTACAGGTCGAGATGGGCGGTGATGTGGGGTGGGAGGATGTCGAACAATGCGGTGAATAAGTGTTCATTTTGTTGCTCGTCATCTTGAGAGCTATATGTGGTCCTCACGTATCTGTAGAGTTGTACGAGGGTCACATTGATATCCCCTTCATACTTGATCTCGTTGACTTTTATTATTTTGGGGGCGACGAGGGAACCCAAAAGTGGCCCTAACTTCTGGATCACGAGGGATCGAAACTGGTTCCAGGTAAGCTTTGGCGTTACCTGTTTAGCAATTTGGGAAACGGCTTTTCCCAACTGCATAATGTGCAATAATGCAACGGCGATTTTCTCGCGGTCATTTTGAAGTGCCAAATCTAACACTGGCTTTACTATGTCTAAGTAAGTGGCGATATCATACGTGTTTACATCATACTTGGGAATGTGAGTGTAATAGCGAGCTGCCATTTTTGCGATGTTACCATGCTTCTATTGTTTCAAAAAATGTAATGCAATGAAATCTTCTATCCGAATCAAGAACCACCGCTGCCGCCAATGTTACCTGGGTGTGAAGGGAATTTTTCTGTCCTGACAACTCCCCAGGCCCACTTAGGGTCAACCTTTCCTGGGGCCTGGTGCGGGGCTCGAACCTCTGAAGGGAGTTTAACCATCCTAAAAACCCACAGGTTTTGAGATGCCTTGGGTGGGGTTCGAACCCTGGTTAGTGACCATGTACCCCATAGGTCAACCAGGCCCGCGCGCTAACCCACTGTACTACCACGGACGTACAAAAGTATAGTAACCTTAGTCCGATTTGTAAGAACCAGGTGATAGTCTCGTGGTGATTCACGTGATGAGTTTATTGGACTTTCCATCAACGACTATTTTACACTATATCTGACGTCAACTCGGGTAGTACATTATTGGGGTTGCGGGATATTTTTGAGGGCATTACACTTAATACTTAATATCTATGCCAAATATGACGCGCGTCAGACGAAAACTTATTTTTTGGCGAATATTTTTAAGTTTAATGACTCTGAACGAGTCATCGTGCGCTTAGGAAAAAAATACCTAATGACTCTGAACGAGTCATCGTGCGCCAAAGGGTTAATAGAAGATTTACTCAAAATCCACAAGAAAAGATTACTATATAAAAGGCGGGTGCCCAACCCCGAAAGGAGTTGAAATAGGGGAGCTATCCCCCCGCCAAAGGCGGCTTTCTAGGGCCTTTCCTAGCTCATGCTGAGAGGATTGGGTTCTAGTCATGTGGTGATGGGCTGGTCTATCAGAGTGAGAACTGAGCGATCTCTGCCATACCCATAGCTCACTCTGACTGTTCCTTTTACTTAAATATTTTCTAGATCTCAAGTGACGGCGTCTCTAACGTGGATTGACCTCCCAATCTACCAAGATTGGAAGCCAAAGCGTCACATTTTTCCTTTGCCCCTCAACTTTCTCTTCATAATTGCTGAGGGGCACAGGGCCCTGGGTGGGGCTTTGGTTTCCCGAGCGTTTCCGCACCCTCCTCAGCTCCCCGCCATGGAGTGGCTTCGGTCACCCAGGCTTTATTGTGGTCGGCAGGGAGGGTTCTGGGGGGGGCGCTCGGTTATGACCTTGGCCTTCCTCGGGGCCTTGGGGCTGTTCGGCCAGGCAGCAGGAACAACAACAACAACAACAACTATATTATAAAAGACTTAGATACATACATGCATAGACATGCTTGCACCTTTGAGTACCTTGTCACACAGAGATGGCTGTGAAAACAGAGCGTAATCCCCAACTGAAACACAGCAGTTATGTGGGAGTCCCAAACTCCAGCACAATGTTACCTTCTCCAGGGCCGTTAATGAAGAGGATGTCAACAGAATGGAATGTAATTAGATGAGAATGGTGAGATGGATGTGTGGGGCTTGGCTGCAGGATAGAATACCAAATGATGAGCTGAGGAGACGTTTAGGTATAAAGAGTATTAGCGAGGAGATGCGTACAAGTAGACTGGGATGGTATGGGTATGTGGAGAGAATGGATGAACAAAATTGGGTGAAAAGATACAGGTCTGTGATTGTGGAGGGAGCTGCACCAAGGGGTGGACCGAGGAAGACCTGGGATCGGACTATACGTGCCGACCTCAAATCCAAAAACTTGACAAGTGAAGCAGCCCTTAACAGGGTTGCCTGGAACGCCACCATTAGGACAAGAGACTGAAACTGCACGTATGTGTGGAGCACTCAGTCTTAAAATGTTATGTATGTATGCATGTAGGGACCATTTGAGATTTCTGGGAACAATGTTGCTACCAACTACTTGGCCATATCATCATCGATCAACTGCAGACATTCTTTGCCTTCTTACGCATCAAATCAACCAAGCTACAGACCAACATGGTGAAACACATACAATAGCACTGGATATATCAAAGGCATTTGATAGAGTCTGGCATCAATCCTTATTGTCGAAGATGTCACACTACGGCCTTGCATCATTAGTTCCACTAATTTCTCCTTATCTTCATAACAGAAAAATATGTGTAATGGTAGATGGCCTTTATTCTCAATTTCACTCAATAAATGCTGGTGTTCCCCAGGGATCAGTTTTGGCCCCAACTCTGTTCCTCATTCATATCAATGATCTCATATCTACCACTCATAATCCAATACATTCCTACGCAGATGACTCAACACTCCACAGTTCCTTCACATTTACCAATTCTTTCACCCAACCCGATCTTATAAATTCAAAAATAAACACTGCAATTTCTCTGAACCAGGACCTTTCTAGAATTAATGAATGGGGACAAAAGAATCTAGTTTCCTTTAATGCACAGAAAACCAAGTACATTACATTTTTTAATGATGTAAATATTCCCACTTCCCCTAGTATTGACATTCTCGGTGTAACATTAACTACTAACTTGAGCTGGACACATTATGTTAGAGGCATTGCTAAGAATGCCTCTAAAAAACTGGGACTCCTGTACAGAGTTCGAGAATTCTTCACTGACGAGCAGTTGGCCGTAATATATAAAAGTCATGTGCGCTCTCAGATGGATTACTGTTCACCTCTGTGGGGTGGAAGTGGAGTGGTTGCATTGAGGCAGTTGGACAAAATTCAAAATAAAGCTATTAGATTAATCAATAACCCTGCAATCACACAGGACCTTCCTACATTATTCATACGAAGAAACGTTGCATCCCTTGCATTATTCTACAGATATTTTCACAGCAATTGTTCCGAGGAACTTGCTTCAATTGTGCCGCCTCTCCACATCTTTCCCCGTAGAACTAGGGCAGCTGAGAGCGCCCATGAATTTACACTTTCTCCTCCACAATGCAGAACTTCTGCTTATCAGAATTCATTTATCCCCAGAGCTACTACTCTTTGGAATTCACTTCCCTCGAATTGCTTTCCACAAACTTACAATCTACAAATGTTTAAATCCAGTTGTTACAAACATTTTATGAATGGAGGATGCCTTTAGGCACATGGACCTTTTTGTTTTATCTGTGTTTTTCCTTCCTCCGTTCATTGTCTCTTAAAAAAAAAAAAAAAAAAAAAAAAATATATTCTCTCTGACGCCCTGGGCTGTATTGTCAACCACCTTGATGTGGTGCTGGAAAATTGTAACTGGTCACTGACCTGATCCACTTTCCAGTAAAGATGCATTCTCTGACCAACATATTGGCCACAGATTGTGGATGATGACCAACCAACCTATATATGTAGCAGAGTTGGGTCGATTAACTTATGAAATAACTAGTTAAGTTAAGTTGATAATGGTACTTTATCAACTAAATTAAGTTTAATTAACACAAATTTGGAAAATTAACTAGTTAAGTTAATTTTTAAAGTTAATCGGTTAAGTTGATCGATTACATTTTTATTTTTATTTATACTCAAGTTGTCTGAGCATCAATTAGTATGACTTTTCTTACTTATTTGTACCTGTTATCAATAAATGCTCGTCATTAACTATTTTCAATATATCTGACGTGCATCTTTCGCAATATTTGATCCATTATATCTTTACGAAGTTTCTCTTTTATATCACTTATTTATACAAGGTCTAATCTACTCATATATACAGTATTAGCTTAACAATCAAATACAGTACAGTACTGTGATCTTAATACACAAATCCTCTTTGGCTGTACAGTTTGTACTACAGATCCCTAATATGAGCTCTCAGATCATGCATTTCATAACATTTCAATTATTGTTATTTCTTATACCGTATTACAGTAATATACGTAAATCTGGTAATTGGCTGTTAATGCAATATATCCAAATCTTGGAGCAGCAGTGCTCTAACACTGATATATTATTGCTTTTAAGTTCTAATCACTATTATAATATAAAACTTGCAAAATAAACAAACCAAAACTGGGACGACACAAGATAAATGCAAAAGAACTCATCAAAATCATTATGTGGAAATAACGCTTAATAAAATATATTTTTGAAATATAAGAACACAATCCACCACATAGAGTGTACATCACTACATGAACAAGTTAATCTGGTTCAGACAACTTTAGGAGCCTGTTCACTATCTGAGTTTCTAACATACTGCACTGCCTCAATGTTACCAGAACTTTCATATTTTAATATGGTGCATCTAAATAGCACTTTAGGAAATCAAGGAAGAATTCAGGAGAGTAGTAGAAAGATGACTACATAGGTTTGACCTGGAAGGTATGGAGGAAGTGGAGGAGGTGTTTAAGGAAGAGATTTGTGCAGCATATGAGGAGGTGTGTGGAGTAAGGAGAAGAGGGAGGGGAGTGAAGGGTACAGCATGGTGGACAGAAGAGGTAAAAATAGCTGTGGAAGACAAGAAAGTGTATAGAGAGTGGTTGGGTAGTAGAGGGAATGAAGATTTGGAGAGACAGAAAAGAGAGAGGTACTTGGAGAAAAAGAGAGTAGTGAAGGAAAGTAAGAGAAGAGTAGATGAGGAATTTGGAAGGAATCTGAGTGTAAAAGGAGGGAGTGTAAGAAACTGTTCTGGAAAGAAGTCAGAAAGTTAGGGAAGGTAGCAAGGGAAACAGTAAGGGTGTCAAAGATAGAATGGGCGAGTGCTAGCTGAGAAGCAAGAGAGAGTCGAAAGATGGAGGGAGTACAATACTTTCTTTAACGATTGCTGAATGTAAGGAATGAAGCGCCAGCAAACATGGTTGGATGGGGTATGGGAGGGAGAAAAAGAGAAGTAGTGGAGGAGGTGGGGATCAGGAGGTCAGAAGTGTGTGATGTTAGTGGTACTGTATAATATAATACTGTACAAGTTAGCTGAAGGTAGGCAAAAAGGGTCAAAAGGGGGACTTTGGGAAAGTGGCTGGAATTAATGAATTAATTCATTCCTATTTCTAAAGCACGGTTTTTATATAAACGGCACATACACGGTACGAATTAACCTCATACAGTATATCGAGACGTGACTGTATTATCAAGCTGTACACCTTTTATCAATTGATTTTAAATAAATTACTATAACTTAGGGACAATCCACATCCCACTACGACATTTATACACTTCACCAAACATATCACCTCATGGAGTTGAACAATCTACAAAACTGAAGAACATTATGCCTTGGATGAAAACAACAGGGATCTGCCTTGTATGGGCCGATCGGCTTTTTGCAGACTCCCATTTTCTTATGTTCTTATGAATATCTTCACAATATTACAACTAACTAAGAAATAAAAGACAATCAAACAGTGTGTCTCGTCAATCCCTTAGTATATTAGAACAATAAAACAATATGAGAACAAATGTAAATCACCCAAATATATATTTTTGTTTTCATATGCATAATTATGTAGGCTACATATTACATCAGTAGATAATATGCAAATTGTACTGATTACAAACTAATGTCATGCAGAACTAATACAGTATATAGGTTCAAAAAGTGTCTTTCAATGAATATATATTGTACGAATGTATCTTTCGGCAGCCCCTTCGTAATCTAAGTGACTAAGACACTGCCGCATGCATGATGTTTGTGATTGTTTAGTTATTAAAATGTAAAACTTGCAAACAAAGTCAAACCAAAACTGGGACAAAGAAAATATAAAGTCAAAACAACATATCAAAATCGCTATGTGGAAACAACGCTTACTAAAATAAAATTTATGAAATGAAAGAACACAATCCACCACATAGGGTGTACATTACTACATGAGCAAGTTAATCTGGTTCCCAAGCAAACTAATCGCACATATAACAACGCACTATCGTCACATTCAGGGAATTAGTCAATTTGGGAAGTCTGGGATGTTTTGGCAAATTTTACTAAACTGTATGAATAAAACAAACTACAGTTAGTGTTAAAATATTCTATTAAAATAAAATTTGCAACTTGACAAGACATTAACAATAGTACAAAATACAAATATTGATAAGATATCTATAATATTACAAAAAAAAAATATATATAGCACTCACTAACGATAGTGCTATCGGGTAGGCACCTGTAAGCATATCATGCCTCAAGTGACCCCTATCAATAACTACCCTACAAATAACCTACATTTATCGTACAAATAAACTAAGGAAATCGCAAAAGCAAGCAATTGATACAATCGACAATGAATACATATATATTGTTTACGTGTTTTATGTAAATGTTTACATAATAAATAATTGACTGCCTGTAAATGCAATTGTTTGGAATTATGTAGCATTTCTATTAGTTTTGATGATAGTTTGTATGTTCGTAATTGTCTACACAATATCGTGAATTGTCTGACAATGGAATAAATTGTTTTGCATTACCCTAATTGTTGAGTTTATGTAATCGATTGGTTGTTTATGATGGATAATTGTTGTAAGAGTTGACCATTGTCTTCTAGTTGTATTGATAGTCAACTTCGAATACTAAATTAGTCAAATACGAATGATAAAAGGTGTACTAGACTAACTCTGACCCTTATATTCTAGACAAGTATTTGAGAAGATTGCCTCTATGGACATGAAGTACATGGATGATGAAGAAGAGGAAATAGTGATCCCTAACTTTGGATGCAGTGATAGTGATCATGAGGTAAGCTATAGGTTTATTTAAGCCGGATTTACATGAGTGTTTTCTTCTGCAACTTTTATCCACTACTCTATACTTTTATAAGAATTCTGCCACCTATGATAATCTCTCTTCAGTTTAGTCGCTGATCTATCTATCTATCTATTGCCGGACACCGTGATCCTCGAAGGGATGGCCACGAACGAAACGCCCCCATGCCCCTCTTCCCGGTTAGTCGACTCCCCTCCTCCCATCCAGCACCGCCTTCACTCATATACTTCTTCACTACATCCTTCCACCTCTCTCGGTTTACCTCTCCCTCTCTGTCCTTCCACCTCGCTCTTGTACACCCTCTTAGTCATTCTCTCGCTTCTCATATGGCCGAACCATCTCAAGGTGTTCCTTTTCACACTTTCCAGCACATCTACATCCACACCACACCTCTCTCTTACTTCCTCATTTGTCTGTCTAATCCCTCCATGTAACTCCGCATGCACTTTTCAAGTACCTCATTTCCACCCCTCTCACTCTTGGTCTGAGTCTCTCCACCATGCCAGTGCAAAATAGTCCACAAATGTTGCCAGAGTAAAGTTGCCATTCAAAGTTGTGGTTAAAGTAAAGAAAACTCATACAAATCAACCTTAGCACTATCAGTCAATACAGATGGTCTTGCTGGCATATGATACTCTTACTATTCTATATTCAGTTGTTTAAATTCATGTTGTACCGTATACTTAGTAGTTTTGTTTTGTTTTGTTTTTCCAAAAAATATATACGGTATCTATAGTCATACTTTGTTCGCACTCTTGCCTTTTCAAGTTAATGCTAATACAGTAAATGACTATTATAACAGGATGTGGGGCAGTTTTATGGGTACTGGACGGCTTACCACTCTTCCATGGACTTCCGATGGGCTGATGAATACGACATGCGAGAGGCTCGTGGTATGGGGCGCTGGGTTGAGAGGGTAAGTCTGGTAGCACTATGGTTAGTGAGTGCTATGTGTATTTTGTACTATTGTTAATATCATGTCAAATTGCAAATATGCTTTGCGGCACTTGTCATATGACAATTGCTTGGTCACCACTGTACCATACAGTGGTTTTGGACTAAAAGTAACCTTCATTGCCTACACATTTTCATGTATAAACAAGAGCTAGAACGTATTTCAATTATATATCCCTGAAAGCAGAGGGTAGACCTTTCCAATGACACCTGAATCATGTCTGTACAACCACTGGTTGCCGTGCAACAAAATTGCACAGGTGACCCTAAATCGGTAAACATTAGCGAGTTTGAGCGGTTTTTGCTATCCCCAAGTCTGTAGTTGGAGATGTCTCCCACTGAAACTAGTATCCGCCCGGACACTGCTGGCGGTGGATGGGACCGTTCCGCGCTGCTTTTATTCGCTCGCCTGCCTCCCAGGCCTTGTTCTAGGCAGAAATTCGGCAATTGTCATATGACAAGTGCCGCAGTGATGACCATATTTTTTATATAACAGCCTTATGATATCCACATATCTGTACACCACTACACGAGACAGTGGGTTGGTTTCCCACGCCACCCTAGTAGCAAATGTGTTAGTGTATCGAGACTAACTACTACGAAGTGCAATCAGGAATCGTAATCAAAATACGTATAGGCAGATTCAAATTGTGTTTAGTGAAAGAGAAATAAATACTGTACTGATAAATTACTTTATTTAAATTAGACAGTTATATAATTTGATAAAGTACAAAAGCACATAACAATTTTTGAATAATTCTATTTTAACAAAATACAAAAATATGCAAAGTGAAAAACGACTTAATGAATTTAGAATACAATCACATAACATATTCCCTATAAACAGTGTCATCGGGTAAGCGCTTGTGAGCTTGACATGTACAATTGACCCCAATTAATCAAAACTATAACGAACTTGTATTAATTGTACAAATAAAAACAAATAAGTTACAAAAGTAATAATAGTATATATATAGGAAAGCAAGGAACAACATGATTTTATCCTTACAAGGCTTCTTATTAGTCCACGGGCCAGAGTAAATATATAGGTATACAGTAAAAACAATGCTTGTGGCGCGAATAGAAACTTACCCACAATGCTGTTCGGTCCGAACTCGATGGTTTTTCCCCCTGCCGTTCAGCCTTGTCCGAATGGCTTGGGCATATGTCCGAAAGTCTTGGTTTCCGGATCTGAGAGCACCGGATCGGCGGGGTTCTACTGTACTTGCCAAGATTTGAACCTGGGACAAGTGTTATAAATGAGTGACAGGATTTTATATTGTACTCCACAGGTGTTTGTATACTTTGAGGGGGATTTGTTTTCAATCTACTTGGTTGTCATGCTGTTGCTTGAAGTGGGTAAGACCATTTGTTTTCTTTACCGGTCTTAATATGATGTTATGATGGTTATGATTATGATTATGTTATGATGTGATCTTATGTTATAATGGATAGAGCTAACTCTCCACAGCATTTATCCCAGGTCAACTGTATCATCCAAGAGGGCTAATACGCTCATAGGGGTCTCCCTCGATTTACGATTAGGTTACGTTCCTGAAAACCTGATTTTAAATAGAAAAATTGTACGGCATAGCGAACCCTAAAATTAATGGGGTAAATGGGGATGTGTTCTCGGACCAGCCAAAACCCAAATACAAACACCTAAAAAAATATAATAATATCGTAAATCAGGGCATCGGATAGTGAGGAAGACCTGTACACACCCTTTATTGAAAACAAAATTAATGTCCAGCTCTCTGTTATTAAATATGTTTGTGATATGACCCAGCCATTTTTAGAACAATAGTAGATTAAGCAAAAATATTTTATAATAATGAATGTCTGTTTTAGCATATTTTATTTCTGCAAGTGATAATAGAAAGAGTGGAGTTTATATCTTCCATTGTATATCACTTCTAGTACTCTACCAGGCTACCAGCTATTTTGATTTTTATGTAAAGCTTTTTAATTCCAATTCTATTTTGTAATTACTACTCAAAACTGCACCATGATCCCTTAAAATGAACAAGTGTAGGTCTGTTGCGATAGTTATATTTTAAAAGCATCTCCTTTAACTGGCTTATCTGTGGATAGTTTTCAATTAATTTACATGCATTCCTATAGTTTAATGAAAAGGCGGTACAGTCCTTGTTTGCTTAGCAGTTTATCTTATCCAGAGAGTTGAGAAGGACAACAACAAGGCGAGAGCGAGAGCACGGAAGGAATTCAACGAGAAGGTGCAAACTCTGGTCCTGTTTGTACGCAAGAGGGACAAGCGATGGTTGGCTCGCAAGGTAAATTTACAGTCTTAGTTGTCTCTTGTTTGATGGATGGGTAGGTCTCTCTTAAACTGGCAAGTTTGTTTATTTTGCAAGTTTTACATTTTAATCACGCAAGTGCTTTTTCCCTCAATTTTTATCTTCAACACTGTTTTGGTAACTTTGAGTAGAACTTTTAAAATAATTCTTTTACCAAAATATATCTGATATATCAAAATGTATGCATCTAGGAGTGCCCCCCTGTTACTTACTACTCTCCTTGGCACGGTTGGGGGGTTTCGGGGCCAGCGACTGGGGCTTGATGGGGGATGGTTGTGGTAATTTCCCTTCCTATCTCCCCTCGAGCTTTCGTCGTCAGCTTGACTAATTTTGAGTAGTTTCTCCATTCCTCTTTCTATGTTTTTCCCCTTCTCTTCTTATTCTGTCCCATTCGGTTGTCCTCGGACAACCTATATCTCATGTCTCCCTGGCCTGGCTAGGTAGCAGACTCCTGACCTGATTTGTCTCTTCGGTTACTGTTGTGGCCGGACTGACTTGATTCCCTTCGGTAATGCATTTTTTGCTTCTCGATATGATTTTTTCTACCTTCGACCTGATCTCTCATTCTTCTCCCTGATCACCTCTTGGTTGGTGTTGCGGTGTAGCAGTTCTTGTCTCATCCTTCGGCCCTGCCCTATAAGAGCTTTGATGTGGAGCTCATGTGGTCCGGCTGAACTGGTGAATTGGCGAGAAATGTCTGCGTGTCTTCACCTTCCTCGATTTGTTCCCCTACTGCCCTTCCCTCTCTATCTTGACTCGTTTAGTTATATATATATCTTGATCGAATCCTTCGGGCCAGCCCTATGAGAGTTCTTTTATGGATCTCAGTGGTCTGGTTAAACTAATATTAAAACAAACAAAAAATCTAGGAGTGTGTGGTAACCACCGGGGAATATGCCTTATAAGCGTAGTAGGGAAGGTGTACAGTAGGTTAGTGATTGAGAGAGTCAGATCGAGAATGGAGAAATAGATAGGTGATGAGAGAATGGAGAAATAGATAGGTGATGAGCAGGGTGGGTTTAGGAAGGTAAGAGGATGTGTAGATCAGATTTTTGCCCTGAAATGTGTTGTGGTGAAATATCTGGAGAAGGGACATAAGTTGTATGCTGCCTTTATGGACTTGGAGAAGGCCTATGACAGAGTTGATAGAGAAGGTTTGTGGAAAGTACTGAGAATATACGGAGTAGACGGCAAGTTGCTGATAGCAGTGAAGAGCATGTATGAGGGTGCAAAGACGTCAGCACGTGTGGAGAATGAGCAGAGCGAGTTCTTTGATCTGAATGTTGGGTTAAAGCAAGGGTGTGTTATATCCCCATGGCTCTTAAATATATATATATATATATGGATGGAGTCATGAAGGAAATGCAAGGGATTGCAGTGGATGTTGGTGTACCTCTGATAAGGGAAGGAAACGAGTGGAAGTTGCCTTTACTGCTGTTTGCTGATGATACAGTTCTGATGACTCATGAGCAATAGTGAATGGGAGTTGCAGGGGCTGGTAAATATGTTTGGAACAGTGTGTGAAAAATGTAATCTGAAGGTAAATGCGGGGAAGAGCAAGGTTATTGTCTTTGAAAGGGGTGCAGCCACAGAGTGTGAGGTGAGGTTGAACGGTCAGGTTATGGAGAATGTCGGCTCATTTAAGTATTTGGGCAGTGTGTTGAGTAAAGATGGGAGTAGTATGGATGCAGAAGTGCAGGAGAGGGTGCAACAGGGTTGTAAGAACGCTGAAAGCAGTAACAAGAAATAGGGTGGTCAGCATGATGATGCAGTTTTTACCACCATACACTCCCTGCTGAATAACTGGGCTAGGGTGGGTGCCCTGATGAATCCAGGACTTCAGTGAACAGTTGCCACAGATTGCTGGACCGTGCCGTTCACCACAGCACTGACGTCTGCCAATAACACACTGGCTGGCCCGAGACTCGAACCGTCAACTTCACGGTCAGCAGGCGAGCGCTCTACCAACCGAGCTACGGCCTGTGGCCTGTGGAAGTAAAGAAGTCCTTGCATGACAGTCTGGTCATCCCGACATTGACTTACGGGAGAGAAGCATAGACGTTGGTGAAGAGACTCAAACCAAGAGTGAGAGAGGTGGAAATTATTTACTTGAGAAGTGCGTGCGGAGTTACATGGAGGGATAGACAGATGAATTAGGAAGTACGAGAGCGATGTGGTGTGGATGTAGATATGCTGGAGAGTGTGAAAAGGAGCACCTTGAGATGGTTCGGCCATGTGGAACGTATGGGAAGCGAGAGAAATCAGAGAATGACTAAGAGAGTGTACGAGAGTGAGGTTGAAGGACAGAGAGGGAGAGGTAGACCGAGAGAGAGGTTGAAGGATGGAGTTAAGAAGTACAGTAGAACCTCATTTATCCGGCACGAACGGGGGGGAGCCGATGCCGGATAACCCATTTTTCCGTTGTTTTGAGAGTTACTCCTAGACCTAGGCTGTAGATAGGCCCGTCATGCGCATCGTCGATCACCGACACTCGGCGCCGTCTGCTTACTCTGTTTTTGCTAGAAGACATAGGCCTAGCCTATATATCTCCACAAAGAAATTACCTAACCTAGTTTAGATGTGACTTAACCTATGTAAGATGTATATAAGTCATCAGAACTCACTGTTATCTCTTGTATGGCTTTGTTTACTTGTGTACCGAACGTTCTGAAACACACTAACACACGCACACACATCAGCTGACTCCAAGCAGTGACCACGAGTACAAAACAACAACCTTAGCAACAAGTTGCCAAGTCACTAGCTAGCCAGACCAAGAAATGGTCTAACCTTGCTTAGATATATATCAGGAGGCAGAAATCACTTTTACCTAAATAATAAATGTTGTTTTGGATTCATGGTCACTGCTTGGAGTCAGCTGATGTGTGTGCATGTGTTTGTGTGTTGCAGAACGTTCGGTACACAAGTAAACAAATTGTGAAAAACCTGTTATCCTCCGGCAAATTGTGGGGTTGAGTGAGTGAAGGGGGGGGACAGTGAATGAAGGAGGATGCATGTTTTTCATAATACGTGTTGCTAGCCCCAAACGCGCGAGCAACTGTGGCTTTCAACCATCCGACACATCCCCTTTTATTAATGTGCATCACACATGTTACATACAAATAAGGTTTATGTTTTGTTTTACCCTACTGTGGAAAGACTACGGATACACCACTCCTGCCGGGGCCTCACGCAGTGGCATGACTCAGTCCTGTCGAACTGAGCTCATGACACTGGTGGCATTGCCCCGGAGGATAGCCATCCCTAGTCTTTGCTTGAGCCAGAGGGTTTCCCGGGGTTCTCCTGAAACTTCTCTGATTTTACGGCCTATTTCATTCACCATCTTAAGGGTGGTGGGGCCGAAGACTCCTGAAGTTTCGAATGCCAGGGGCTCGAACTGATGAATTCTGGCGATGGCTTGATATTTTTCTCGCTTTTTATTTTCTGCTATCCGGGCGGCTTCACCTGCTTCGTCGGCGTTTCTGGCGGCGTTGGTTGTGGAGAAAGTGTCAACACATGTGGCATCCCACACGAGGCACCGGCCATTCTTGTAAGGGAAAGTGGTCATCCCATCTGGCCGTTTGCCGTCTTCTCTGTGAAGTCCATGTGGTTCGAGGATTGATGCACAGTTAGCACTCTGCAGGGCCCGTTTTATGACATTATTTAGTGCAGAGTGTCTTGGCAGGCGGCCTGCGTTGTAATTACATGACAAGGCATGGTGACCTTGAGCATCCATCCTCCCATCACACTTGCAAGTGTGTGGGTGACAAACTGCCGCACCCACTCTGAGCGCGATGGCGACCCGGAGCGCTTCAGCATCCAAGTGAGTTCCAAGAGGTGGGATGGGGATGGCGTGTAACCACAAGCCACTCTCCGAACGGGCGGCTGCCTGGAGGCGTGCTTTTGCAACCTGGTCTGCATTGGTTAGGAGATTTTCTTGAGTTTTCTTCGCCGAGATGGTATCCCACGCTTTCTGCTTGCTCCTGGAGGTACCCTGAGGCTCCTCCTCTACTCCTGTACTTCCCTTCCAGGTGTTAATCGCTGCTGTTACGTCCCCATTAAGTGTCATTCCGGGTTTAGAATAAAGGATGGACAATACGAGGTCGTTGGTCGCGATGAGGGAAGAGATAAAGGCTGGGGAGGCAATATCCGAGGCTCTCCGTATGCCCAAGCCCCCGAGGCGGACAGGAAGGGTGGCTTGTGTCCAGGCCCGTTCTTTAAATTCCACGTTGGTGATGCTGGTCACTGCTTCTCGGATTATGCTGTCTAATTCTTGGAGGCCGCCATTGTTCGTGTAAGTCATCGATGTGCGCAGGAGGTATTGGAGTTTTGGGATGGAGAAACAGTTCTTGAGCAGGGCCAGAGCTGAGTGGGCATCGATGTGTATCAGGCGACTCACGAGACGTTGAAGCTCCTCCTTTTTAACTTGAAGTGCTGGTGGGATTGCTGCCAGAGTTAGTGGGGAACCTAATAGGGTTTGCTGGTGCTCCTGAAGGATCTTTACATCTGGCAATATGTTTCGGAACAGGGCCTGAGTCTCTTCTCCTTGTTCACGTGTGTGGTTGAGGAGAACAAGTTCACATTTGGTGTCATTTATCACTAGCCCGGCCTGGCCGAGGTCAGTTATGATGTTATTTAGGTCGGTTAGAACGTTCTCTACTGACCCACCCAAGGTTGCATCGTCCAGGTACCATACATTCAGCTCTGACCTTACTTTGTTAGCTGCTGCATCCACCCCTATTGAGAAAAGAGCAGGACCACCTGGATCTCCCTGCTGTAACCCGGTCTCTGATGGGATTACCGTCTCGCCAAAAATCAGGATTGAAGGTTTGGAATAAGCCTGCCAAAGTAGGGGGTACAGAGTGGGGATGTGTTCTTGAGCTGCACGGAGGAAGACATCCCTGCGAATGCTGTTGAATGCGTTCCGCATGTCAATCTTTAGAAGCACTCGTTTTTCTTGGGCTTGGCTGAGGTAGGTGCGGGTTGCGTGTACAGCAGCTTCACACCCCCCTGGAGTTCCGAAACCTAGTTGAACTGGTCTTAAGTGTTGACCTAGGCCATTCGAGAGTGGTTTCAAACCCACCTTTGTGGCAAGGCGGCGGAAGGTGTTCCCTACTGCTATTGGGCGCACGCCGCCATCTTTTTTTGCCAGTGCACAGAGTGATGCCCCAAAAAATAGGGGTGTGGCACAGTCGGGTACTTCCCCTCTTAAAACCATGTTGATGAATTTGGTGAGGGTTTCCAAGAGTGCCTCCCCAGCAGCTCCTGATCCCTGACCCAAGAGGCCTTTGAGGTGGGCGGGTCGGATACCATCTGGGCCCGCGGCTGAGCCTGCTGGGAATGAAGTCACTGCGGCGACCACCTGCTCCTTCGTGACAACTAAAGGTTGGCGCATCTGGTCATTTGGGGCAGGGGGGAGGTTTAGGTCCCTAGGTGTAGGTGGGTGCTTTTCTTGTAGGGCTTCAACAACTTCGGTGCCTTGACCAGCAAAACCTTCTGAAGAGGACAACAGTCTGACGGCCCCTTTGATGTCACTATCCGCCAGCTTCGCAGCGACCCTCTTACGTAGCTGTTCAGCTTCTTCCTCTTCCTTCTCCTGGTGCTTCTGGGCCCTGTTTGGTTGCTGTTCGGGGGGTTCCACCAGTTTGTTTCCATCCATATACTGTGCTACTTGACGTTTCACTCTGGTGGCTAGTGAAACCTGAAGATGGTCTTGTATGTTGGTTCTGGGTGGTTTTCGGAGGGCCCCATAGGAGAAACCCAGGAGCCGTGCCCATGCGAGGGGTGTCTTGAGCTGTAGGGCCTGCTTTATGATGGTTGTAAGGGCCTCCGCCACTTGGATTCTGGCTCCTTTAGGTACCCGGGCAAGGACCTGGATCCGCGCTTTCCATTTGGTCACCAGTTGGGTCAAGTCGGCGACCGGTGTTGCCGGTGTTGCCCCGGTTGGCTCTGCAGTGGGCCCTGGGCATGCGAGACATTTCCAGTTTGGTTGTTCTCCTGATGTTTTCTTTGTCAGCTTAGCACAAGATAAATGAATAGATCTAAGACAGCCGGAACATTTTCGCGAATTCTTTCTTGCATTGGTTGTTCCGCACTTAAGACACTTAGTATCTGCTAGGCCATAGTCTTCCAAGATTATCCGTTCCTCTGCCTCTACCAAGCCGTCCTCCTGATCTTCCCGTGGTGCTTCCATCTCTACCATGTCTCCCTTGTTTCAGAAACCCCGGGAAATCTCTCCTGGCACATATCTAGATTATTGCTGTTGTTATTAATGTATAATTGGCTGGATGCATAACAATTCACTTATCATAGTCGACCTTTAAATGTAAAAAACAAAAACAAAACAAAAAAACATCACATATCATAGTCAACCTTTCTGATGGGCAATTGGCCTGCTTCTCCTAAAGCTAAGTGGTTAAATGTATAAATCCTCGGCATTGGGCACCGGTACAACTAAAAGATCTAACTGATTGAAAGGAAGCACGCCAATTATATCCTATGATTACTTACACTGGCGACGCCACCCTGATGTTGAGTATTAATGAATGCTTAGGATATTAATAATGCTGTCAACATCAAGATAGGGAGAGAGCCAGAGAGTGAGCGAGAGCCAGGATCTGAGTGGGTAACCGGATCTAGGGCAGCAGTTATGGAAAAATTATTAAATTGTACAAAATGTTAAGAGAGAGAGAGAGAGAGAGAGAGAGCAGGGGCGGGGGCGAGGGAGAAAGAAAGCGAGCTGGAGAGGGGGCTGGCCTGGTTGGGTATGAAAGATGTTAGAGGAAAACAAATAACTAAAATGGTAAAAAGCGATCTGAAGTTATAGATAACCTAATGACAATGCGGCGGTTAAGTGCGGTGATTGAAAGTGGATGGAAAGATGTTAAGGATAAAAAGGAGAGAGAGAGAGAGAGCTGGAGAGGGGGCTGGCCTGGTTGGGTATGAAAGATGTTAGAGGAAAACAAGGTTTCTTTGTGGAGATATATAGGCTAGGCCTATTGTAATAGGTCGCCTCCCTGATTTGTATATAAATTGGGCCACTAAGATAAAGGATCTCGTAGGAAAATATTCCTTAATTAATTACCCGGGATACAAATCAAAGACACGCCTATCCAATATATTTATACCGATCGATACAGTATATTTTGTTGTTCGGCCAGCTTACAGGATTAACGGTGTGTATATGTATAGATTTATATAGATATATAAAGGCTGTTCAATTATTGACGCAATGGGACTATGTTATTAGAAAACTGTTATTTATCAATTAACAATGATAAATTAAACAAACATTCTATTAAAACGGTTTATTGAATAAAAGACACAAATTGATGAAAATGAATCCGAAAATTACGTTCACACACCACTCGCTTCTTCTATCCAAATGTTTAACTAACTTAATTAACCCCTCTAATTTAATTAACTAGAGCCTTGACTGAGCCACACTCAGTCAAACTCACTCCTAAAATTACCCGTCACTAACCTGATACCACTAGCCTAACGGAGTCCTATATACCAGGCAAAACAATTAACCCTCCCTTGAATTTACCCTTATCGCATATTAATGACCGCGTCTAGCGCACATCAGATTACTTATATAGTTGGTTGTTGGAAGGAACATAATAATAACACTGTATACTAACCTTTACACATGGTCGAAGGTGTGGTGACTCATCACCCAGGTCACCACGCTCGCCACCACACACACACACTTAACACTTGTCGTCACGGCGCCAGCAGGAACACTAAGGGCTGTTTACCTCTCTCCCGCTTTATTTATACCCTCTGTTCCGACCCAAAATTAGACCCTTCTTGACTTTGGAGAAAGGAAGAACATCTAGCACCTTCTCGAACCTTCTTGAACCTTCTTGACCGCACGTCCCCACCCCCTCTTCTCTCTCTCTATACTCTCCCTGCACCCCCCTCGACTCTCTAATATGTCTAGCTATATATATCTCAGGCACGATCCCGTGACATCCCTCCCCACTAAAATTGATTTTACTCCGTTAAAATCACCTAGCGTCATTCAGTGTCTTCCATACTGTAGTGTGAGTCTAACAGTCACTGGCGCATGCAATGGTCCCCCTTGAGTAGAAAAACCCCTTAACATTTACGTTAAAATTACTACTGAAAGGGGAAAACTCCTGAGTTCGCATTTTTGGCCAGCGACAAGGTCCTGGTGGCAATGCACCTAGTGAGGTTTAACTCTAGTGGCAAACCCACTCATTTACAATGACAAACTAGCTGAGCTACTGTTATGTGAGGAGATGTCTGAATACATGGTGTACTTGGGATATTCGTGGGTAAATGGGAGTAGTAATGTCTTATCTGAATACGGTGATTTTTCCCGGTTATTCGGGATTTGATGTGGGGATCCTTGGTTGTAGGTGCTTGGTCTGATTCTTGGTCTGCTCAGCGTCGCGTCTCGCCAGCTCGCCTGGACAACTCATTCCTGTAATATAAGTGGGCGGCAGATCATTGTTCTAAACAAAAAAAACCCAACCCTCTCATATGCACCTACAAGCTACTTACTCCCGATCCTCTGCATCATTAGTCAACCGTGACAACCAATCAGCACCGACATTGTTACTACCCTTAATGTACCTTACAACGAAGCTGAACTGCTGCAGGAAAAGCGTCCACCTCATGAGTCTGGAATTGGCATTCCTCGAGGTCTTGAGGCTTGTCAGAGGCATATGATCAATCTCGAGCGTGAACTCCCCTCCGAACAAATAGAAGTAGTATTTCTTGACCCCTTCGACTACCACCAACAATTCCAGCTCCACCGTGCTGTAATTCAGCTCAGCTCCCTTGAGTCGCCTACTGTGGTATGCAACGGGGAATAACTCTCCATCTTCCTCCTGCATCAGGACCGGGGCGGTCCTGTGACTGCATCCTGTGAAGCATCAGTCCTTAGAATGAATGGTTTCTTGAAGTCTGCCAACTTCAGGATAGGTTCCTTGCAGAGTTGAGTCTTTAGTGCGTTGAAAGCCTCTTGCTGTTCCGTACCCCACGGAACTCTGTTTTGAGCATGCTTCTTTAGTAAGTCGTACAACGGAGTAGCCAACGCAGCAAAATGAGGAATGAACTCCCTGTAGTAGCCGGCAAGTCCCAAGAATGACCGAACCTGCTTCTTTGTAGTGGGCCTAGGAGCATCGCGAATCTTAGAGATCTTATCACCCTGACAGCCGCATTGACCATCCCCAACCACATGTCCTAGGTACTGCACCCGTTTCTGGCCCACTTCGCACTTGCTAGGTTTCACCTTCAAGTTGTACTCCTGCAACCTAGACAAGACCTTCTCCAGAATTGACATGTGCTCTCTGAAAGACTGTGAGTGAACAAGAACATCATCAACGAAGACCTCCACACCAGGTATGTCTCGCAGGACCTGACGCATCATACGGTTAAACACCGCCGGCGAATTCATAAGACCGAAAGGCAACACAGTGTACTGGTACAGCCCGTCTGGCGTACCAAAAGCGGTGGTCTTGCGGCTAGCTGGATCCAGAGGTATCTAGAAGAACCCCTTGGTGAGATCTAGTTTGGAAAAGATCGTTGAACCTGCAAGCCTGGCAAAGATGGCACGGAGGTCGCACATAGGTTCCGCATCAACCCTTGTCAAAGCATTCAGCCGACGGTAATCCCCACAGATGCGTACACCGCCCTCCTTCTTCTTGACAACCACCATCGGACTACAATATTGAGAAGAGGATTTCTCGATGATACCTGCTAACTCCATTTCCCTGATCTCCTTCTGGACTTGGTCGTGCAGACGGAGCGGAATGGGATACGGCTTTACTCGTACCGGAACCGAACTGGTCAGCTCTATTGCGTGACTCGACTCGTGCGATTCCGGGCCTATCCGAGAAAACGCCCCTGTACTTACCAAGGAGCGAGTCCAATTCCCGCCCCTCATGACTTGACAACTCAGCGCCCCGACGAACCTGTGAGAGACCTTCCTCTTGCCCTAGCTGGACTGTCTCGGGACCATCACCATCAACTTCAGAGATTACTGCCGCTGCTGCTGTGATATGACCCTCCCCACTAGTATAGTGGCCCCTCACTAGATCTATGGCTTCCGCCATCTCGGGAGTAGCAACCTGCCGCCTCCACGAGCCTTCCATAATCGCAGCTCCACTCACTTCTCTCGTGTGGTACTCCTTAAGCATGTTGATGTGGAATCTCTTCTTGTGATTCCCGACCTGAACAATGTAGTTTACATCCGACATTCTGTCTATGATCGTATATGGACCCTTCCATTGGGCCAGCAGTTTGTTATGAGCAGTGGGCAGAAGGAGCAAGCACTTGCTACCTGGCTCCAATCTGCGCACCTTCGCCTTCTTATCGAAGTAAGACTTCTGCACCTCTCTCGCCTTCGTCAGCTCGACTTTGGCTAGTTCACATGTTGACTTCAACCTTTCAGCCAGATCGAGAACATAGGTGTAAGTGGCCTTCACTTCCTCGCTGGGCTCGTCACCGTCCCAAAGCTCTCGCAACACCTGCAATGGACCCCGGACTGTCCTACCGTACACAAGCTCGAAAGGAAACAACTTCAGCGAACTCTGGGGAGCCTCCCGGTATGCAAAGAGCAACGGAGCAATGAACCTAGGCCACTCCTTTGGTTGGTCGGCTGTCATCCTCCGCAGCATCTTCTTGAGTGTCCCGTTGAAACGCTCAACCAGCCCGTTACATTGTGGGTGGTACGGAGTCGTCTTCAGACCCTTCACAGACAGCAACCTGAGTACTTCCCCCATCATTGCAGAGGTGAACTGCGTCCCTCTGTCAGACAGTATTTGCTTGGGGATCCCTACTCGACAGAAGACCTCCAACATTGCCTCGGCAACAGTTGTAGTCTCGATATTCTTCAGAGCGACCGCCTCTGGCCACCTCGTTCCGAAATCGACTAGCGTGAGAATGAATCGGGACCCATCACTGGCTCTAGGGTGAATTGGACCCACAATGTCCACCCCTAACTGCTCAAAGGGTGTTGTGATGACAGGCAACGGACTCAAAGGTGTGGGCTTGACTCGACCTCGGTCGCAGGTCTTCTGGCACACGTCACAGGAGCGAATCCATCTGCGGACGTCGCTCGCGATCCCAGGCCAATAAAACTGCGCCTGAACCCTATCCTGCGTCTTCTGCCTACCCATGTGACCTCCAAGGCTACCCTCATGGCCCATCCTGAGGATGGCTGTCCTATACTTCAAGGGAACCACAAACTGCCACTGCTCTTCAGAGTGAGGGTACTACACTACACGGTAGATCCGACCTCCCTTCTCTGCAATCCACGACTTACGCCCCTTATCACCTTCAACGACAGCCTCACCAAGCTTTGCCCTAACACTTGCCAAGGATGCGTCTTGCTGCTGCTCATGGACAACATCCTGACTCTCCGCGAGCTCTGAGGAAGTCGTGACCGCCAGCGGCTTCGGGTCTTTCCGTGCCTTGGCTACGCCCCTAGTGACTGCTGCGGCCCCCGTCTGGGTGGCTATCTCGCTCGTGGGTCCGTACTTGGCACCCCGGACGTTCCCCACTATCAAGTCATAAATTGGATCATGCATTACGGCTGCTGTGATGCTACCAGAAAGAAACGGAGATTCAATTTCCACCCTCGCCTCGGGAACTGTGGTGGTGGAACCATTGATCATGCGAACGTTGATTCCTCGCCCCGTGAATTGGTGGTGCTTGACCAGAGTGTCCCGCACGATACACCCAGACGACCCATTGTCTCTAAGTGCCTCTACAGGTACCCCCCCTACTCTACCTGGCTGCACTAGGAACCTTGTGTTTTGTTTTCCCATCCCAGCGCCCCCTGCTACCAGTCACAAGTCGTGGGACACACCTGATGATCTAGTCGGCGCCCCATTCTTGCTGTCTGCCTGTACAGTCTGAGAAGCAGCGGCCGAACTTTGTTGACGGTTATCTCCAGACCACCGTTGACCCTGTTGACCCTTTAAGTTGGAGTAATATTTCGGCTTGTGAGGTCCCTGACCCTTCCATTTCCCGTGTGCCCCTGCTTGGGCCCCGGGTCAGGGTTGCCTTTGCCTTTGTTACCGCCCTCGTTCAACATTCTCCGCCGCTGGTACCCGTGGGCCTCAAAATATGCGTCTGCCTCAACCGCCATACTCTTAGCCGAGGTAACCTTGCTCAGTTTGAACTGGGCCACGAGGTCATTCGGAGCCGACAGCTCAAACTGCGTTCGCAGGAAGAGATCACGTAACCCATCCCTACTGTCAGGAGTCTTATCCTTGTTTACCCAGACATCCAGATAACCCTCAAGCCTAGCCAGGAACTGGGTAGCGGTTTCCTTTTCAGCTAACCTAGCAGATACGAATTGCCGCCGGGCAGCCTGTGCCGTGAGCCCGTATGCCTCGACCAACGCAGCCTTCATATCACCATAACCGGACTTGTCGGACCCTAAGCGATTCAACAGTGTGAGCGCCGGGCCCTCAAAGAGTGAAAGGAATTGTATTTCCTTGGCTGTCTCGTCAAGAGCATATGCCGTTGCGGTTCTTTCGAACCTCCTTATGAAAGGTTCTATATCATCACCCACCTTATACATGGGCTGCTTGATGCGTGGCAACCCCTTAGGAGCATCCACATGACCGTTGGCCCCCGTATCCCCTGGTTTAGCTTTAACAAGATCGAGCTTCCTCTGATGCTCTCTCTCTGCCTCAGCCGCCTTTTCCCTGTGAGTCTCCCTAGCCCTCTCAGCCATAGCCACCTCGTGTTCCCTCGCTGCCTTAGCCTCCTCCCTATCCTGTGCTCTTTTCTCCCTCTCCCTCTCCCTCTTTTCTTCCTCCTCAGCCTTTCTACTATCTATGTAGCCTTCTCGGTTCTCCTCAGTGAGGCCTAGCTCTACAGCTTCCTCGTAGATGGTTTTTATTGACGCCATTGTACCCTCGAAGAGTGAAAGGAACCAGGAAAAGCAAGTCCTATCCTATCTGCCTAATCAAATAGCACCGAAAGGAACAACAAAAACTAGCCAGCCCTATCCTATCAGCCTAATCTGAGATGAACAACGAACGACAAAAGAAAGTTAAGATAGCACGGTTCCGTTACCCCTGGAACGAGTTATGTGAGGGAGGAATAAAGGAAGGAATTGATAAAGAGGAACAACGGATACAAGACAAGGAGAAAAAAAAATGTTTACGCCCTACAAAAAAAATTGACCCCTATAACTGCAACTGCGCAAGAATTTCGAACCAAACAAAAAAACTATGAAAACCGACAACAGTTAATTAGATTACAATCCCCTTCCCTCCATTTAATCGGATGATCGCAGCACTTGCGTACGACGCACGAATGGCGAAAGAAAAAATCACACGGACGAAATTCTTAACGACAAGAAAAAAAACAAGCAGAGATCAATTATTATACAAGCGAAACAAAATTGATGGAACACAATTATTTCTCGGTAGCCGAAATTGTATAATCTATAAATATTATTATACACAAGCGATGAGAAAGATGTTTACTATTTACCCAAGCCCACGGTCAGAAGTGACCACGCGGGTGGAAGAAGAAGGAGGGAGGGAAAAATTCCCCCACGGCTCACCTTCTTTCTAACACAACAACAATGCTATCCTAGCCTATGCCTATCTATTTTTATCTAACACATCCGCATCAGAAACTGGTCCTGATCACGGTCGCCAGTTGTAATAGGTCGCCTCCCTGATTTGTATATAAATTGGGCCACTAAGATAAAGGATCTCGTAGGAAAATATTCCTTAATTAATTACCCGGGATACAAATCAAAGACACGCCTATCCAATATATTTATACCGATCGATACAGTATATTTTGTTGTTCGGCCAGCTTACAGGATTAACGGTGTGTATATGTATAGATTTATATAGATATATAAAGGCTGTTCAATTATTGACGCGATGGGACTATGTTATTAGAAAACTGTTATTTAACAATTAACAATGATAAATTAAACAAACATTCTATTAAAACGGTTTATTGAATAAAAGACACAAATTGATGAAAATGAATCCGAAAATTACGTTCACACACCACTCGCTCCTTCTATCCAAATGTTTAACTAACTTAATTAACCCCTCTAATTTAATTAACTAGAGCCTTGACTGAGCCACACTCAGTCAAACTCACTCCTAAAATTACCCGTCACTAACCTGATACCACTAGCCTAACGGAGTCCTATATACCAGGCAAAACAATTAACCCTCCCTTGAATTTACCCTTATCGCATATTAATGACCGCGTCTAGCACATCAGATTACTTATATAATAACACTGTATACTAACCTTTACACATGGTCGAAGGTGTGGTGACTCATCACCCAGGTCACCACGCTCGCCACCACACACACACTTAACACTTGTCGTCACGGCGCCAGCAGGAACACTAAGGGCTGTTTACCTCTCTCCCGCTTTATTTATACCCTCGGTTCCGACCCAAAATTAGACCCTTCTTGACTTTGGAGAAAGGAAGAACATCTAGCACCTTCTCGAACCTTCTTGACCCTTCTTGACCGCACGTCCCCACCCCCTCTTCTCTCTCTCTATCCTCTCCCCGCACCCGCCTCGACTCTCTAATATGTCTAGCTATATATATCTCAGGCACGATCCCGTGACACCTATGTCTTCTAACAAAAACAGAGTACAGTAAGCAGACGGCGCCGAGTCTGTCGGCGATCGACGATGCGCATGGTGGGCGGTTTGAATTCATTTTCGCCGCATTTTCTCTGATTTTATACCTAATTAATGCCTGGCTGATTCGTGACGTTGTTTTGAGGGTGCCTCTGTTCTGAATGCCGGATAAACGAGGGTCTACTTATGCGTGAAAGCGGTGCTGGATGGGAGGAGGGGGCGTTTCGTTCGTGGTCATCCCTTTGGGGATCACGGCGTCTGGCAATATATATATATACGGTATATATACAGTACTGTATATATAATATATATATATAGTCCTAGCAAGTGAAATCTAACCATAAAATTCCTTTTGATACAATGTTGGTATATACCATATTTAATATTTATTGTTGTCTGCGGAATTTTGCATTTACCTATTTTATGTATTTAGGATTATGTATATACGGTATATATTTATTATCATTTATTTTTATTTTTTTTAAAGACCTAGCAAATTAAATAATCCCTTATCTTTCCTTTAAATATTATATTTCTGAAATTACCAAACAATTATATCACCATGGAAATTTTCCTTTAAATCTATATACAGGTATTTGTGAACTTCCCTAACCTTTCCCTGGCAGAAAATCATGGAGGCGAAGGTAGCTGAGAATGCCAGGAAACAGGAGGAGTCACAGAGGCGCCGGAGGGAGGAGAGAGAGTACCGCATGAAGGACGACTTGGAGAAGGAAAAGGCTAATATGGCAGAGTATGAGAAACAGCTGGAGGTAAGAAGAGGAAGAGTTGCGTCATTCATAGATGTAGATATTGTGTTCGAGTCATGGTGTATATTTCTATTAACCCTTCTAGTCTCATACCATGCCTTCAATTGATACACAAATGCTTTTCAGTCCCATTTAATATTATTTACCATACTTTTTCTCAACGATGCCATTCAAAATCAACAATTAGAGACAATAAGATTTTAATTATAGTAATTGGCCATTGTAAGATTTTGGAAGACCACCAAAATATCAGTGAATTGTCGGGTTGGTATTTCAACTCGACTTTGTATGATCACGTTAACAATCCTGTTGTTGTTGTTGTTGTTGTTTTTCCCCAAGCTGCCTGGCCGAACAGCCCCAAGGCCCCGAGCAAGGCCAAGGCCATAACCGAGCGCCCCCACAGAACCCTCCCTGCCGACCACAATAAAGCCTGGGTGACCGAAGCCACTCCATGGCGGGGAGCTGAGGAGGGTGCGGAAATGCCTGGGAAACCAAAGCCCCACCCAGGGCCCTGTGCCCCTCAGCAATTATGAAGAGAAAGTTGAGGGGCAAAGGAAAGATGTGACGCTTTGGCTTCCAATCTTGGTAGATTAGGAGGTCAATCCACGCAAGAGACGCCATCACTTGAGATCTAGAAAATATATAAGTAAAAGGAACAGTCAGAGTAAGCTATGGGTATGGCAGAGATCGCTCAGTTCTCACTCTGATAGACCAGCCCATCACCAACAATCCTGTAATAGGATATAGTGAGATAGAATATGCTCGACAGGGTCACGTCTAGCTTTATCAATCTTGCACTAACTTCTCGCACTAAGGCAGCATTCACACAATAAGAACACGGGTTACTTTACACTCTGATTTATTAAATGGTATGGAAGGGTAACTTAACTATACCTATCTGTCATGTATGGCAGAAGGTAAAGGAAATCAGTGACGTATCAAAAATAGAATAGTCTATAATGATAACTTAAATATTTTAAGTCACGTTACACACACACAGTATCAGTAATATAAATATGCAGGAAAAATAAGTTTACACGTGTACACAGTAATTCAATAAGATGATAACACGTATGTGAGCGAAGCATCTAACGTGAAGATTTCTGAAATTAATCGAACCTGCCTGAGAAAGCGTTCACGGGCGCGGCGCGGTGAGCGGCTATCAAGGGGATTAGCAAGGGGTCACACAGGTAGGATAGGCAGGTGTAGTGCGTTTGACCCTAGGTCAGATGGACTGCTTATTTATAAACTCACAATTCTCTTTAGTGCGATTATAAATCACGGATGAAAGTTAGAGATACACTGAGGGTCTTAGAGGCAAGGTAGTTTAAATTTGAACTAGATTGTCTAAGCGGTTTTGTGAAAGAATCTACACACGAGGTAATAATAATAATAATAATAATAGTTCTTAAAGCTAGCGCATGCTAAGCTAGCTAAGGATAGCTCAATAAGGCCGATTAGGCGTATTTCCATTGGGGTCCTGTACTACTACCCCATCCCTTTGCTCATGAGGGATGGTAACGACTCAGTGCTTGTGAAAAATCTTTAATGCGCCGAGCGTGGGCACGAACCCGGGCCTTCTGGGTGGAAGTCCGAGACGCTAGTCACTACACCAAGCGACGAAGGTACGAAAAATAATTATAGACCGGGTATGAGATCAAATCACACGTATATAGAATTCAAATTCAAATTAAGGTCAATGAATCACTATAACAAGGTTTTGGAATGAATGCAAATCAATATAAAAAGAGGAAAAATACACTAGATTAAGATGCGACTGGAAATCACAGTAAATTAGAGTTTCGAATGAACTCGGAATAAAAGGGGCGTACACGACGAAGTTTTACTGGGTAAAATACTACGATTATAGTATGAAGAGGAAATTTGAATAGATTAACAAATCCCTAAAAGGCAATACGTGAATCAAAGATATGACTTAGAGCGGATTACATAACGCAAGATGTAATAAAATATTTACTGTCACAATAGTAAATTAATAGAAAATCGGTCCCTTAAACAATATGGTGACACGAATAACATTTCCTGAATAAGAGTTACTATAATTGTGTGAAAAGAATTACAAACAACCCGCACACGTAGACTAGATTAATTCACAAGCACTGGGTAAAACTAGATCACTTGAATAATTAAATTAAGGTTAACTCAACGGGGGGTTCTTGACTTTTCGATATGGAAAGATAGATAGATTAGAATTTGGGCATAGGTCCTAGGTAAATGATGGTAAAATAGGGAATATCTTCACGGTATACACTTTCGCCTCAACTTGGATACACAAAAGAATAAATAACATATAAAGGTGAAATCTGAGAGTATTCCGTTTTAAGCCTGGATCGAGATAAGTTTATGTAACGTGTGTACAATTATTAATTATTAATAATACGATAAGAATTACACTCTAAAGGATGCACTGAGCAATATCTGGTACTATGAATTCACTTGTACAGATCAAGATTTATGGGAGGATAAATGACTATGTAACGTGTACACAATTAGGTAATAGAGTAATAAATTGGCAAAGATCCTTGGCACAGATCAACTTATCAACACTTCCGGAATACTCGCATATTCTACCTTACCTTCAACAATTATCCACAAATTGAGATATGCAGAAACACTTAGGATAGCAAAGGGGGGGGGGGGTGGGGGGGGGGGGGGGGGGGCGTAGAGCTTCGGGCACGGCGGCTGGACGTCAGGGGACTACTTCGTCAGGAGTCCAAGGGCAGGGGGGCACAGGACAGCAGACACCTTCTCTCTCGGGGGGGTGAACGACTCTCGGATAATGTAATCCGGACAGAGCGCTAGGTTGAACGACTCCCGGACAATATAATCCAGATGGAGCGCTAGTAGGTGGGTAATACTCCCGGACAATATAATCCGGACGGAGTAAGCCTACTGAGTGTGAACTGACTTCCTATAATTTCAGTCAGGCTATATTTGGGGTATTTCTCTTGGTCAGGCTGCATGATCTCACATCAACCGGGGCATAGTAAATACAGTAAACCCTTGCACAACGAACACTCTTGCAACGAATTTTCACTTTAACGAAGGTTTCATATTACTACCCCTTGCCCGCACAACAAACACTTTGGGTTCGACTTAACGAATGTTTTACCGAGATTTACCAATGCGTACCGAGACGCCACCGAACTCTACAGGTACCGGTAACTGAACGGCGCACGCTACCTAGTCCTACCTACCTACCTACCTACACGTGCATTGTTTTACATCAGTCACCATGCCTAAATGACCTGCAACTAGGCCTGGAAAACAAGTAGCCAAGGCCGCCAGGAAGAGCCTTACCCTTGAAATGAAGTTGGATGTGATAAGAAGACGTGAGCGTGGTGAAAAGACTAATAGTATCGCTCGCCAACATGGCTTGTCCCCCTCGACTGTGTCTACGATCTTCAAATCGTCGGATGCTATCAAGAAGGCTGCAGAAACTGTGTCGACTGTGCAAACTACAAGGACCACTCGAACCCGTGACCCAGCAATGGATAAGATGGAGACGCTTCTGGAAATTTGGATAAGTGATCAGGTACGTTGTCGTATGCCCATCTCCACAGCCCTAGTCACTGCCAAAGCCCTATCTCTTTGGTCTGATATCCAGGCTAAATTGAGTGAGGATGAGCGATGCAAGACTCCATTTGGTGCCAGCAAGGGGTGGTTTGATAGGTTTAGGAAGAGGGCTGGCTTACATAATATCAAAACAACAGGGGAAGCTGCTAGTGCCGATCGCCCAGCCGCGGATGCTTTTAAGCCTATCCTGAAGGACCGCATCAAAGAGGGCAAGTACTCCAGCCAACAAGTGATAAATTTTGATGAAACAGGTCTTTACTGGAAAAAATGTCATCAAAAACCTTCATAGCACGTGAGGAGAAAAGAGCCCCTGGATTTAAGGCCGCCAAGGATAGGTTGACACTTAGTCTAGGGGGCAATGCAAATAGGGACCTAAAACTGAAACCTCTGCTAATTTAGCAATCGGAGAACCCTAGGGCAATGAAGGGTCTTGCAAAGGCACAGCTACCCGTAATGTAGAGGTGTAACAAAAAAGCGTGGCTTACTTCCGTCCTCTGCCAAGACTATGTGTGTGGCTATATCTCTCCTGCATTGAAAGCTTATGCAGAAAAAAATAATATTGCAAACCGCTTCCTACTCGTCCTCGACAACGCCCCAAGCCACCCTCATATCATGACTGATTGGTGTGACAATATTGAAGTGCTCTTTTTGCCACCAAACACCACATCGTTAATACAGCCTATGGACCAGACCGTCATTGCAACCTTCAAAGCCTACTATCAACGTCGCACGATGGCACAGATTGTCCAGGTCCTTGACAACAACCCCAAGCTGACCATCAAGGAGTATTGGTGCGGTTACCATATCAAAAAGGGCGTTGACAACATTGAAGCGTCTTGGAATGAGATCCAAGCCAAAACAATGAACAGGGCTTGGAGTAAACTGTGGCCTGAGTGTGTGAATGATTTCAAAGGATTTGGACCTGCCCCCACTGTCAAGGATCTCCCAAAAGATATTGTGCGCCTATCCCACCGTGCTGGCTTCACCGACGTAGATGAAGACGACGTTCATCAGTTGCTAGACAGCCACAGTGAACCCCTAAATAATGAAGAGCTTGAAGAAATGTTGCAGCAGCGTCGTCAAGATCCAGCCGAGGATAATGATTCAGTCCGAGAACGTGAGCTGACCATAAAAACCTTGCAAGAATTTCTGTCAGGTTTCGCCAGAGACATAGACATCATGGGAGACACCGACCCGAACCCAGCTAGAAGCGGCACTGCAGCGCATCACATAGAGAAGGCACTTGCAATCTACCACGAAATTCTCAACCAGAAGCGGGACAAAGCTAAGCAGAGCACTGTGACATCCTACTTCAGGCCAAGCACCCCTTCTACTCCATCATCAAATCTTTCACAGTCACCAGAGCTGTCACATGATAGCATCCCTTCTACGTCTGGCATCTTCACACTCGTGGCATCCACCTCTGGCACCAGCCGCGCCACCACCACCACCGCCGCAGCCTCCCAGCTGGCCTCCCCAGACAACCCCGACTCCCCAGAACTCCAAGGTTCCTCAGATTCAGAAATGTAAAACTATTCATGTAAGAAATGTAAGAAATAAAAGTTTAAGATCATAATTATTTGTTATTAGTCTTGCAGTATCGTAGAATTAGGTTAAGTCACCAAAGTACAATACAGTAGCCTAGCCTACTGTAGGCCAAAATAAAACATGATTTGCGCATGGTGTTTTACTGTATTATAACCCTGCATGTTAAATTGTAGATGTAAGGTGTATTATAAGGTTAAGAAGTCATAGTAAACACAAATATTGATTCAAACTGAGTAAATATAAATGAAAGGGGGCGAAAATGAGAGTCCGTGCACCTAACCTAATTAATCCCATTTAACTAATAGTTCACGCAACGAAAATTTGCACTACGAACGTTTTTTTCGGTACATAACCCATTCGTTGTGCAAGGGATTACTGTACATAAAAAGTGGCTATGTCGAGGATAATAATTACATGAAAAATATATGATGGTGCTTAACCCCTTATTGGCGGCGCTCGACTTAAGTCGTGCACCAATTTGCAGCAAGTGAGGAGCATTATTAAGGCTTTTAAAGGGTTAAAATCGAGTGCAAGTGGCCGGGAGCACAGCGGGCCAGACAGCCGACTCCCAGGGCTTACCGCCGCCCATTAACTCATGTTCCCTGTGTTCTCGAGAGGCCGGCAGTGTAGCCAATAGTGAGCATAGCTGGGAAAAATATACCGATATATGCTAAACTCCCATGTTCGTGGCATCACTGCAAGAGAACCACAAGTGCTACGTAGCTCGTTCTGGTCTCATTTTGAAGCTTTTAGTGCCTAGTCTTTTGCTAAATATTTTTTTTTCATGCAGATGCTTGATTTATCATGCAGGAGGGCCTGAATATGCCCAAATGAGCCCAAAACACCCCGCTAGACAAGGGTTAATAATATCGCACTGAGGTTCTTGTCCTTTTGACCTCTTGTTTCTTATTTACACTATAGAACTGAGTGATCTCTGCCATACCCATAGCTTACTCTGACTGTTGTTGTTGTTTTTCCCCAAGCTGCCTGGCCGAACAGCGCCAAGGCCCCGAGCAAGGCCAAGGCCATAACCGAGCACCCCCACAGACTGACTGTTCCTTTTACTTATATATTTTCTAGATCTCTTCCGTGGATTGATCTTCCAATCTACCAAGATTGGAAACCAAAGCGTCACATTTGTCCTCTGCCCCTCGGCTTTCTTTTCATAACTGCTGAGGGGCACGGGGCCCTGGGTGGGGCTTTGGTTTCCCGGGCGTTTCTGCACCCTCCTCAGCTCCCCGCCATGGAGTGGCTTATGTCACCCAGGCTTTATTGTGGTCGGCGGGGGGGCGGTTCTGTGGGGGCGCTCGGTTATGGCCTTGGCCTTGTTCGGCCAGGCAGCTTGGGGAACAACAACAACAACAACAACAACAACAACAACAACTATCTAGCCTGATGATGTAATTTGTGATTTTCTGTTCACTAATTGTTTTGGCTATTTGGATTGTTTATGCAATGATTTTCTTATGCGGCACTTCCTATCACCATTTCGCTTTCCTTCTCGTATGGCAGCTTCTCGAGGGTGAAGGACCCCAACGATTTAAATATTCCCAGGGCTCTTTATGCGTAGCTTGCATAAACACTTTTTCATCGTAGTATTCGGGGGAAAGTTCTGCCTTGGTTGTTTGAGCCTCGCGCTGTGATTGGTGGGGCCGTGTGAGGTGATGATTGGTGGGGCTTGACCTGCCTTGTGGGGGCAACTCACCTGTTTACCCGGGAATTGGAGAATGGGTCCACGGGTCAAATTTCCCGTTCTTGAATTTCCCGTTCTCTGGAGAATGGGAAATGTTTTGCTTTCTAAAGCCCTTTCTCCTGCTATTCCTGGATTCTCTGACCGCGGCTACTCTGTGCGGTTCTCCTTTGGGTCCCGTTATTTCAATCAGACTACTGTATTGGCTTTTTAGTTCTGTGAGAAAGAGTAATTGAGGGTAATTACGTATTTGATATGCCAGTTCTGTGGTACTTTGTGACCTTCGTGATGGAGGGAATGGATCTGTAGCTTTCATTATGTGATTTGTGTGGGACATGCATTTCACATTTTTTGAGGTGCAAGAAAAACATGTAGGAGGCCCTGTGTACCAAGCTGGATGATTCACTAAGTTACCAACTACAGGTTCCAAAGGTCAATGATACAGAGATGAGTGCCACAATCAAGCGCAGTCGGGCATAAGCCCATGGCCGTCTGTATATCCCTCTAGAAGGCCTGAAGGATCCCGCGTGACCTCAGCATAGTAGGCCAGTCAGTCCGTGTGGCTGACATACTGTATTAGGTAGGTGCGAAGCAAGGATCTCTAAAGCTTACTCATGTCATCGTTGTTGTTGTTAGGGCGACGCTTATTAAGAAAGGCTATTTCTTTATTATTACTTTACCAAATTTAATTATTTTTCACATGCATATACGCTGATCTATCCTCCAGGCTGTAATGGAGCCCTTTTTCAAATTTTGGCCTGGGCGTCCATCAACTCGCCACCTTCTGCAGTAGGGCGACGCTTATAAATAATTGCTATTGCTCGGTTATTGCTGAACCAAATTACACATGCATATAAATGATATATCCTCTACACTCATCCCTCCGTTATAGCGGGTTTGGTTATAGCGTTTTACTGTTATCGCGCATACCCCCCCAAAAAAAACTGCTGTATTCTGTTACCACGGGTCCTAGAGCTGTTATCGCGGTCCCTCATTGCCGGGAAGACTTGAAAATCCCGCCTGTCTACATCACCGCCAATCGTGGGGTGATTCAGCAGCTGATTGGCTTGACGTCAGAGCGAGGTGGGGCTCTCATTGTCTGTTATTTTCCGTTCTTATATTTATTCATCATGTTGTATCATCATACAGTGGAGCAAAAATAATGAAAGACTCAACATTAAACTAGAAAACACAAACAACAAATGAACTGAACTCCAAGAAACTGCCATTGTCAGAGGCTTAGAGGCGAAATCTGAGTGAATCCGATGAATCCGAGATCCGATCGTCACTTGCGCAAGTTACGGCCGCCATCTTTTATATCGTCAACACTAGCCAAATGCTCTAAGTCCTCCCATCTTTTACGTGCTTATTTGTGCCTGAACCTCATATCTCTCGCGTTTATTATGGCCTCTAGTGCATTCAGTAATAGGGACGTTGGCCGTGGTGGTAATGATGAAGGAATTAATGCCCAGGACCAACAAAACAGAGTAAAGTCAAGTGTTCATACTGGCTACCGTGTCTGATGAAGGCCTTGGAAAAATGACGATGAGTTAGGCTATGCTAAATATGACTATGGTTTCAAATAAAGTCTATGTGGTATGTAATATCCTCATAATATGTATATTTAAATATTCTCGATACAGTATATATTTATTAGATGTAAGCTTATTTGGGGGGAGAAATGGGTACAGTACTTGGGTGACTGTTTGAACGAATCTAGGGGCGAAAATTTGGGACCTAGGAACCAAATTATTTTTTCCCATAAGTTATTAAGTTTCGTTATCGCGATTCTCGTTATCGGAGTCTGCTAACGGCACCAATTAGCCTAGGCGCGATAACGGAGGAATGAGTTTAGGCCGTAACTGAGCCCTTTGTTTCAATTCCTGCCAGGGCATCCCCAAATTGCCTCCTTCTGAAGTAGTGCGACACTTATCAAAATTTGCTATTTCTTGGTTATTACTGAACTAAATTTAATGAACTTACACACGCATAGGCCTATACTCGAATATAGTGGTGATGGGCTGGTCTATCAGAATGAGAGTTGAGCGTTCTCTGCCATACCCATAGCTTACTCTGACTGTTCCTTTTACTTATATATTTTCTAGATCTCAAGTGACGGCGTCTTTTCCGTGGATTGACCTCCCTACTGCCAACCCTGGCAGATTGGGAGCCAAAGCGTCACATTTTTCCTTTGTCCCTCAACTTTCCCTTTATAATTGCTGAGGGGCACAGGGCCTTGGGTGGGGCTTTTGTTTCCCGGGCGTTTCCGCACCCTCCTCAGCTCCCCGCCTTTGAGTGGCTTCGGTCACCTGGGCATTATTAGTGGTAGGCTGGGAGGGTTCTGTGGGGGCGCTCGGTTATCGCCTTGGCCTTGCTCGGGACCTTGGGGCTGCTCGGCCAGACAGCCTGAGGAACAGCAACAACAACAAACTCGAATATATTCTCTAGGGCATAACGGAGCCCTTTTCTTAAATTTCGTTCTTCAGTATTGGTGAATAATTAAATGGCCACCTGTTTGGAAATTGCTAAGACATATTTCATAGAACTCTTTATGTATAGGCTTGCTTATTAATCAGGCTTTAAAGTTGTCTCATTCATTTATTATTTTATTTTCTGAATTGTAACTATTACTATAGGAGAGGAATTACTGTACAATAAGTATTGTTTTCTCCAACAGATGATGGAGGGAAATTTTGCAGAGGAATGGGGCGAGAGTGACTACGATGACGATGAAGAGAATGAGGGGGAGGAGGGAGGGGAGGAAGCCAAGATGTTGGAGGAGGAAGGGGAGGAGGACCTATCACTGCTCGATGATCTCTACTGTATCGCCTGCAATAAAAGTTTTAGAAATGAGAAATCGTGAGTATAATTAAAATGTAGCGTAAAACTTGCAAAACAAACAAACCAAAACAGGAACTGCACAAAATAAAGGTAAAATGATAAAGCGTTAAACTGCACATTAGCCCTTTCTGTGCTGCGGATTTCCCTTTATAATAGGGCTAATTCAGGCACCCTTGATTGCTTGAACAAGTGCCTGAATTAAATTAATGTCTGCAACAGAAAACTAGAATAAAAGAGCTTTCAAATGACACTAGAACGAGCTCTCTAGCTAGCGGGGTTTACCCGCTTCAGATTCCGTTTTTCACACACTGTTCCAAGCATATTTACCAGACCCTGCAACTCGCATTCACTATCGCTCATCTGAACTGTATTGTCGGCAAACAGCAATACAGGCAACTTCCACTTATTTCCTTCCCTTATCAGCAGTACACTATACACCAACAACCCTCAGTGGTCTTGTTAAACTATTCATAAAAAAACAAAAAAACACCAACATCCACTGCTCTTCCTCGTATTTCTTTCATGACTCAATCCATATATATATATTGAACAACCACGGGGACATCACACATCCTTGCTTCAACCCAAGATTAAGATCAAAGAACTCGCTCTGTTCATTCTCCACACATACTGACGCCTTTGTACCCTCATGCATGCTCTTGTCATAGGCTCTTCTCCAAATCCATAAAGGCAGCATACAACTTTTGTCGCTTCTCCAGATATTTCTCCACATCACATTTCAAGGCAAAAATCTGGTCTACACATCGTCTTCCCTTCTTAAACCCGGCCTGGTCATCACCTACCCATTTCTACATTCTTGCCCTCACTCTCTTGATCACTACCCTACTGTACATCTTCCCTACTACGATTAGAAGACATATCCCCCGGTGATTACCACATACTCCTCTCTCCCCTTTACCCTTATACAGGGGGACTATTATGTGCCTTTCAGCCATGAGGTACAGTTTCCTTCTCCCATGCTAGTTTACACATTTTCCATACCCATTCATTCACTCTGTCACCACCATATCTCAGCATTTCCCCACACACTCCATCTATTCCTGATGCTTTCCCCATCTTCACTCTTTTCAAGGCTTCATACACTTCTGACCTCCTGATCCCCACCTCCTCCTCCTCCACTACTTATATTCTTTTCCCTCCCATACCCCATCCAACTATGTTTGCTGGCATTTCATTCCTTATGTTCAAAAATTTGTTGAAGTACATACTCCCTCCATCTCTCGGCTCTCTCTTGCTTCTTGGCTAACACTCGCCCATTCTTATCTTTCACACCCTTACTACTGTACTTCCCTTGCTACCTTCCCTAACTTTCTTGACCTCTTTCTAGAACAGTTTCTTACACTCAATCCAATTTACACTTAAATTCCTTCCAAATTCCTCATGTACTCTTCTCTTACTTTCCTTCACTACTCTCTTCACCACTCTTTTTCTCCAAGTACCTTTCCCTTTTCTGTCTATCAAAATCTTTCATTCCCTCTACTACCGAACCACTCTCTATATTCTTTCTTCAAATTTTCAACAGCTAGTTTTACCTCTAAGTCCACTGTGCTCTTCACTCCCCTCCCTCTTCTCCTAACTCCACATATCTCCTCACATGCTGCACACATCTCTTCCTTAAACACTTTGCTCACTTCTTCCACTTCCTCTATACCCTCCAAGTCAAACCTACCTAATCGTCTTTCTACTGCTTTCTTGAACTCTTCCCTGATCTCCTCCTCCTGTAACCTCTCCACCTCCCTCCTGCCCTACTTTAGCTCTCCTCACCCACTTCTTTTGCATCCTAATTTTAGGTACTACTACATAATGGTCAGACCCCATACCCCTATATACCCTAGCATCTAGCACAAAATTCTTCATTCGTTCAGCCACACATATATAATCAATTGGTGCCTTTCATTCCACTGTCTCTCTCTCCCTCCTCCAAATGTACCTATTTGAATCAGTATTTAATGCAAACGAGACAATACAATGCTTGTTTATTCCTAAATGTTTTAGAACTAGGCTTTAAACTAAAGGTTCAAAGATTTGAACTGGTGTAACCTCATATATGCTTACAACTGTAGCCTACCTCTGACTGCTCTGAGTTTTCAAGAAAATATGAGGGAAAGAATTTGACTGAATGCATAAGAATACTATTGGAGCACTTTATAATAATTCACTTCTAGTAGCTTCAACTCATTGTGACATTATATAGGGGTTAATAATTTTAATTCCCCATTGATCTGTGGGACACAGATTACCTACTGTTGACTTAACTGACACTTCCTTACTTTTTCAGAATGGAGAACCATCAACGATCTAAGAAGCATAAAGAAAATCTGGAGGCGCTGAAAGCCACAATGTCGGTTGAAGACAGACTCTTCCTTGATCAGTCTATGAACAATGAGTCTCTCGGTAAGCTAGGGTTCGGTATCAGTATCTTTTGAGAGGCTTTTCCATGTTTTCCTGTATTCTTTCTCATAGCTATCCATTCCAGTCTTAGCCCGCTCATGCATACGGACGCAAAGAAAGTGTGTCCCTAAATGCGCATGTACGCGAGTTGCATCCTAGTAAATTTATAAATTCGGTGGGAAGAAACTTTTAAACCAATTTTAGTCAAACGTGAGCTACAAGTTGCTATGTACAGTATGTCGAGCATAAAATTAAATGATTTGCAACCGTGTTTGAGGCATTGTCATCCTGCGATCACAGCAGAAGCAATTCTACTCCACGGTTTCATGTTGACAGTGAAGCAAGGAGCATTGTTGAGTCGGACCTTTAAATTTATATTGGTTCAGGAGTACAATCGACGCTCGATTTAACGGACTAATAGGGGGGAGACCGAGTCCGTTGCTGGAAAAAGTCCGTAGCTGGAAAATTGCCTTCCTATTTTTTTTTTTTTTTTTTTTGAGGGACATTGTGCTGTACTGTCCCTGAAAACATAATAAAGGTCGTATTTGTCATTAATATGATAAATTTCACATGGGAAAAAAAAAAAAAAAAAAAGGAAGGATATCCCCTGTATATCCGCTGTAGGCTTACTCCCTCCCCTCCCCGTCCCGGCCTCGACCCTGTTACTGTGATATGTTGATAAGCCTTGTGCTACACCCTATTGATAATGCAAAACTATTGAACACACTTAAAAGTGTATGTTATTTGGTCTCTATATAATCTGTGAATCATTTCTGATATGATAGAATTAAAGATTTTTTTTCCACCAACTCATAATCAGCAAAAACGACACAAATGTCAATTAAAAACATGTTATAATATTTCCCCATCATTTTGTGTATACCGTGGGAAAAAAAACAAAAAAACAAAAAATCTATCAAACGTAAATCTCCCGTCTCGGAAGCTCGGCGCCTAGACGGAGGGGAGGGTTGAACTATTTTTTTGACTATCTTATTTATTGTTTATCTATGTGCTGGAAGGATATTATATTTTTCAATTCCATCGCATTAGAAATTATTCAAAGATTACAAAAAGTCCAAATAAGACATAGTTATGTTAATGTATAAGGGATTTAGGTAGATGAATTAGAGAGATAGATAGATAGAAAGAGAGTGAAAGAGAGTGAAAAATGAAGTACTAGAAGAGGTTGAAAGTTTCAAGTATTTGGGAGCTGTACTATGCAAATATGGTAAAATGGAGAGTGAGATAAAAGAGAGAAAAATGCAAGGGAGAAAAGTGATTGGAGAACTTGATAGTATTCTCAAAGGAAGAATGGTTAGCCAGGAAGTCAAAAAGTCACTGAGAAACAGTGTGCTGCTCCCAACACTCTCGTATGGAAGCGAGACATGGACGGCAAGTGACGAGGACCTCTTCAAACTAAGAGCTGTGGAGATGAGCTTTTTCAGAATGGCAGCTGGCATGAATAGGCTAGATGGGCCAAGTAATAGGGAAGTGTACGAGTCCTTTGGAATGGAAGAGCAGGCTTTGGGCATTGATTGTGGTGTGGTTGAGTGGATAAAGAGAAGTACTTTGAGGTGGTATGGTCATGTTCAGAGAATGGATGAAGACAGAATGCCAAGAATGATATATGGGAGTCAGGTGAGTGGAACCGCTAGTAGTGGAAGACCACCTATGGTATGGGAAAAGAAAGTGGAAAAATATATTGAAGAAAAACTTCCACGTAGTGGAAGGGGCATTGTGGCACGGGCAAAGGAGGCATGTCTTGACAAAGTAGCTTGGAGACGTTTCTGTCATGGCCATCCTCTAGTGGGGGTTTCCCAGGGGGAAGCAAGGCGTCGGAGATGATGATGATGATGATGATGAGAGTGTATATCGAGGGAAAAAAACAAAACAAAAAATCTATCAAACGTAAATCTTCCGTCTCTGCTCGCACGGAGGGGAGAGTTGAAATATTTTGTTGACTATCTTATTTATTATTTATCTATGTGCTGGAAGGATATTATATTTTTCAATTCCATCACATTAGAAATGATTCAAAGATTACAAAAAGTCCAAATAAGACATAGTTATATTAATGTATAAGGGATTTAGGTAGGTGCATTAGAGAGATAAATAGATAGAGCAACGGACTTTGCTCCAACTTTTTTTCGAGCATCGGACTTTGTCCGCTGCTGGGTCCATTGTCCGGCTACAGGCAGAGTCCGTTAAATCCGATATCCGTTGTATCGGGGTCCGTTAAATCGAGCGTCGACTGTAATTTATCGAGAGGCCTTCCCTAGTGGTTAAGGCCCCATTAATTGCTCTTTCCATTCACATATGCATAGCCTACGTGAGTTACAGTTGGGATGTGTGTACATGCTTAGATTAATATGCAGGATTCGAAGTTGCATAATAAATCGTAGGCAGTGTCCACCATTCTTTAACTGCCTTCGTGGCGCAATGCATAAGGTGTTGATATTCGGTGTGAGCGTCCTGGGTTCGAATCCACGGACTGCCACATGTGTTTGTAATATTTCATTAATCGATTTTAGGAGTAGAGTTGGTTGTTGGATAGAACATAATAATTATAATGTAAAACTTGCAAAAAAAGACAAACCAAAACTGGGATGACACAAGATAAACAAGATACAGTAAACTTCCGTTAATTCGAAGGGCAGCGGACCGGCCCTCGTTCAGATTAGTGGATTTTTCGGATTATCGGACTTTACCTCTATGAACCTGTGTATGACGAAAACATTGAGGCATTAGGCCACCCAAATGACACAATGGTGCACACACACATATCATATGTTCATGAAATCACTTCAAAAGTTTACCATTGTCATTGTAGCCTATTACCTACTTCAAAACATTCAGATTAATGGTCAAAGGAATCTGCTGATATAAACGTCTTCTTCTTCTTCCGTCTACTAGCGAGTTTGTCTTGCTCTTGAAGATCAGATCAGATGTGGTTCGGGAAGTAATGCCTTAACAACGGCACTTCCCTGAGAGGTTCTTGTAATTTTCCTTTTGTGATTTTCCTTTTGTGACGTGCTCTGTTATATTATATTGTATTGAAAGCACCCTTGTCTTGTTGTCTTGAAAGCACCCTTGGGACGCTCCGATCACTGAACTATAAATAGTAGCGTATCGGAACGTCCAAAGGTGCGTTTTCAAGCTCAAGACTAATACGTCCAAAGGTGCGTTTTCAAGCTCAAGACTGAATGCGCTTGCAGAAAATGCGGTGCAAGCCAGTAGCGCATCGGAGCGTCCCAAGGATGCGTTCAAGAGCAAAACAAACTCTCTAGCAGACGATGTGGAAGAAGAAGAAGAAGAAGGTGTTTACGTTTATATCAGTAGCTTCCTTTGACCATTAATCTGATTGTTTTGAAGTAGGTAATAGGCTACAATGACAATGGTAAACTTTTAAAGTGAATTCATGAACATATGATATGTGTGTGCTCCATTATGTGTCATTTGAGTGGACTAATGCCTCAAAAAGGGGACTTTGGGACTTCTTGAAATTCGGACCATCGGGTGAATTCGGATTTGGCCTCAAATTGAAAAATTCTGACTATTGGGAGATTCGAATCATCGGTCGTCGGATTAACAGACTTTTACTGTAAACACAAAAGAACTAATAAAAATCGCTATGTGGAAATAACTCTTCATAATATAACATTTTGAAATATAAGAACACAGTCCATCATGAGCAAGTTAATCTGGTTCCCAAGCAAACTAATCGCACATATAACAATGCACTATTGTCATGTTCAAGTAATTATTCAATTTGGGAAGTCCTGCACGTTCAGTTAAATTTTACTAAATTCTGTATGAATAAAGAAACTACAATTTATATCAAATTTTATATTAAGTTAAATTATAATGTAAAACTTGCAAAATAAACAAACCAAAACAGGGACGACACAAGATAAATGCAAAAGAACTAATCAAAATCGCTATGTGGAAACAACACTTAATAAAATAAACTTTTGAAATAAAAGAACACAATTTGACAAGATATCAACTGTTAATAGATATACGGAAGCAACTGCACTCACTGAAATCCTGGAGACAACTGCCGGTCGTTCGCATGGACCAGCCGACCATACTTCCATCCAGCCGATGACGTCATCAGCCAGCCTACGACTCGGCGGCCTGCCATTGGCTCGAGGCGGACGAGCTTAGTGCAGGTCGAGCCAGTCAACCTGCGCCACTTTGGCGTGACTGTGCTAATATATTAACACACTCGCTATTTTCTTTTTTTCTTCTTTGCGGGTCCCCTTAAGTACATACAACTACTGTATGTACATTCGTAAGTTCGCCAATGTACATAATTACATTTCTTACATGTTGCTGCTTGTGGGCAACACCTAATCCCGACTGACTGCCTCCTGCAGCCGCTCCGTCGACGTGCCCTTCTTGGTAAGGCAGTCTGCCAGTTGTCTTGATGTTGCCACCCAAGTTACCTCCTTTAATTCCCCTTTTTCCAACATATCTCTAAGTGCTAATATATCAATTCGCAGACGCTTGTCGTCCACCAATTTATAGGAGTATAGGGCTTCCACTAGGCTGCGGTTGTCTACAAAACACTTGATAGGGATACTCCCACATCTGAAGATCTCCTGCAGAATACTCGCCACATCCACAGCAGTACTAGCACCATCCAAAAGTGCCAGGGTCTCTGCAGCAAGAGTTGACTTTACCACCCGTCGAACCTTCCTTGATTGCCAGTAAACAGGGCCTCTCACATTATCAGTGTTGCACAGAAAGATGATAAAGCCTCCTTGAGACCCATGGTCCTGCAGGTTGACGAACGATGCGTCAGCATAGCACTCAATGTGGCACTCTTCTAAAGGTCCAATCTTCGGAATAAATAATCGTACATTATCCAATTTCACACGCCCAATCACCTTATTTAGTCTTAATATGTCAGACACCGTAGCCTTTGGAAGTGAAACACTCAGTTCGCACACATCAAATGCTATATCTGGGCGAGTGTGAGTAGCCATCCAATTCAGTTGCCCGATCAACGCACGATATTTCGTTCTCTCCTGGTCTGACAAATCACTAGTCTTCTCTAATGCTCGACGCTTGCTCAGCGTAACCGGAGTCAATGATGCTCCATACTGAAACTTGTCGATTGTAACACTGCCATCCTCTGTGGTAACTACGTTGAGCCCCACATACTTAAAGCACTTGGAATCTGAAGTCCCGACCTGGAAGGTCCTGCGCAACTGGTTTATGACTTGCTGCTCAAAATTCACAGTACCAGCCCACAAGAAGTCATCCACATATATGCAAATGATACCTTCTGTTCCACTACTTCGACTCCACGAAAATAATGCAGGGTCCAGGGACGAGATTTTGGCACCTAGACATATCAGCTGGTCCTTCACCCTCATGTACCAGTGCCTGGCTGCATCGCATAAACCATACACCGTCTTCCGCAGACGCCACAATAAACCATTGTTGAACTCGGGAGGAGGTCGCAGGTACACTTCACGCTCTATATTGTTCCCTTGTAGGTACGCAGCTTGTATATCCATTGTGTGGCACAACCAACCATTAGCTGAGGCGAGGGATATCGCCAAACGGACAGCCTCCTTTGAGCAAGTGGGAGAATTCTTCTGCAGCTCGACAGTGTCCTCTTCAAAGCCCCTGGCCACCAAACATGCCTTCACAATAGTCTTCCCATTCTTCAGCTTCTCTGTGACCACCCAACATACAGATATGGCACATTGACCCACATCATCCACCTCGTCATGCACCTCATTGTTCCTCCAGTTCTCAATTTCTCTTCCCTTAGCACACACCACTTCATCCGTATTAAAAAACACAAGCATTTCTGTCGCCTCGTCCACAGTTTCCCACGACGTAAGATCTTTGTCCAGATCCATCCAATTAATATTACCATCTTTGTCACTCTTAATGTTGTAGCAGTTGGGGTATTTACCAGTCACCTATGAGAGTTCCGTATGGAGCTCAGTGGTCTGGTTAATCTGCTCTACATAACTAACTAACCAGTCATCTTCCCAGCACGACTAACAATTTTGCCTGATATCCACTCACCACTCGCTTTATCAATACCCTTGATCCTTTGACCCACTTTAACTTTCACTACATTACGTTCAGACACACCAGAGGCGATAGCACCGGCATCCGTCTGACGTATGTCACTGGGGGGGACCTCCACAGCAACCTGACCCCCCACCACCCACATCAACAATGTTACCAGGATTTTTTTTTTTTTTTTTTTTCTATATTCCAACTACTCCCTCTCGGGCATAGGCTGAGAGCCTGTACATTCCACCGCTCAACACGGTGAAGCCCGTGAGGTCTTGTTCCAGTCTGGGGAGTGAGACATGTGAAGCATCCATCATGGCTCGAAGCAGCTACATCTCTGAAGCGGCTGGTTGCTTCGCTCAAGTGCTTCACCGTCTCACCCTCCAGACTCAGACCCTAACTCTCAGAACGCCACCTATTGAGCAGTGAACTCACTAGGCATTGTCCCCCTGTAACATATTTTGAATATGGGAATATTCATACAGTGTTATTTAATCAGGGAACAATGAAGGTATTTTTTTGGCATTTCGGTGGGCTTTGTGGTAATGCACTGATACTAGGTACAGCACAAATTCAATCCCAATAATATCTTCCCATTGACATATCGGGATTTGAACCTCGGTCCATTGGATTACCAATCCAATGGCATGACCACTCCACCACATCCGAGTCTAGGTCTGAATCTACGAATCTAGGCACCACATTACCACGTACACTAGGTACGTCCAGAGTATGGGGAGAAGAACGGGGCACATCCTCATCATTTGACACGGCAGCAGTATCAACACTGGTAGGTGCCATGGCAATTCGACATGTGTGTACCCTAATACACATTCCACCGTGCTTCACCAAAAACTGCTTCCCGTCTCTCCCTATAATTGTACCAGGTCCGCGCCACTTATTACTGTCTAGACGCTTGTAGTAAACATCATCTCCGTAGTGTAGGTCTCCAGGGTCGCTTTCCCGCACATTATGACGAAGTGCTCTAGTCAGCCTTTCACTAGATTCCGCTATGGTAAATGCTCGTCTTGCAGCGTGAAGGGCAGTCAGGTTATCCTTAACTATACCAGCAGGTCTGGCCTCGCTGTCTAGCGCTGGCAGTTTTTCATAAAAAGATCCAGGAATCCCAGGGTTCTGGCCAAACACCAACTGGTTAGGCGAGAAACCTGAGAAGGTTGACAGTGCATTCCTGGCAGCCACAGCCCAAACCAGAGCAACATCCAGACTACAGCTAGAACAATCTGCCAAAATCTTGCTAACCATTCGACCCAACACAGCATTGAGCCTCTCACAAGCATCATTACTCCAAGGGCTTTCAGCTGCCGTAGTCAGTATCTTAACGTTAAATGACTCGCCCAGAGACCTCATGTCTGAATTATTAAATTCACAACCATTATCTGACAATATTTTTCCTGGGGCACCAAATAACAGAACCCAACTGAGAAATATCCCACGAATAATAGTGCCTGCATTCTTGTCATGAATAACCACAGATGTACAATATCTTGTATACAGGTCCACTATCACCAAGAAATACTTCTTGCCCGACGACTTAAGGTCCATAGCAATCACCTCATTAAATCTGTGAGCCATCGGGACACCTACCACTGGTCTCGGGCTCGGTTTCTTATACCTTCTACACACTGAACAACCATTTGTCACTTTATCGATCCTCCGTTCCAGGTTTGAGTCCCTGATATCGGCATCCCTTACAAGCTTCTTCAATTTCTCTGCTGTAGGGTGTCCAAACTGACGATGAAGTTTCAAAGCTTTCTTCTCTAGGTCCCCGTCTTTGGATAATGCCAGAGCCACAGTGATACCAACTGCCCCGTCTAGTCAAGCCGATAGCGGCAACAGATAGTGTTCTGATGATGAGGTTTTCAAATTTACGATTCTTTTCTTTCCATTCACTTTGATCTGATTTGTTTCACAATTTATTACCATTTTGGCTCTTTTCATAGAAGCCCTACTCAGTAACAACGGTAAATTACATCTCACCACATCAGTAGTAATAGTGGCACGCATATCCCCTATACAACAGGGAAACGTAACTTTCTTGTAGGAAGTCACGGAAATACCATTGCCAAAAGTGAAGCTGGAATTAGAGCATTCGTCCTTCACAAGCCTGCGCTCATGGTCAGTCAACCCCTGTATGTACTCGTCGACCCAACGTGAACCACACACAGTGTTAGTACAACCCGTATCTAGGACAGCACACCCTTTTGATTCACTCACTAGTTTCAGTAATTTGTCTTCGCTCTCATTATCATTCACATAGCCCACGAATAAGTTCACTGGTTGTTGTTGTTGTTCTTCCCTAAGCTGCCTGGCCGAACAGCCCCGAGTCCCTGAGGATATCCATGGCCACAATCGGGCTTTCCCACAGAGCTCTCATTGAGTATAGATTGTGTTGTTGGCGTAAGTGGTTGTGTGAAATGCAGTCTTCTATGATGTGTTTAATGGTATGGGGTGCTGTGTTACATCCCGGGCAGGTGTCGACAACTGAGTCATCCAGTCTCTTCTGATAGCTCAGGAGAGCTGGATGGTGTCCGCATCTCAGCCTGGCCAGGTGGACTCTGTCCTCGCGAGGAAGGGAGGATTCGGAAGGATGGATTTCGGGAGGTCGTGCTTGCAGCTGCGTGTTGTCTGTGAGTGAGTGGATGGATCGGCGAGAGATATGAGTATGGATGTGCTTCTGGAAGTTGGTTCGGGGTGGGCAGGGAGGGAGAGAGGACAGTAATTGTGTGTGATACCGTGTGCTGGGTGTTGTTTTGATATTTCTTGGTGTCTGTGGGTGTGTTGCCATGTAGTTTAGTGGGTGGTCCTGGTTCGTGGAGGCTGCTGCCAAGAATTGAGTGCCTCTCATGTCCAGATGGTCTTTGACTTTGAGGATTTTGGTTTCTTCACTGGTTCCTCATCGTACCCACCATGACCCCCTCTGTTCTCGTAGGCATCAGGGTAATCATGTGCCCAGTGATATATTGATTCACAAATAGCACACTTGGTTATTTTACCAAGTGCCCCCACTGGGTTTTTCTTCCTCCTGTCCTGTCGTTGATGTCCTCTATTACCACGCACACGTTCATAGCCTTGCTGTCCACGCCAACCACGTCTACCTCGACTGTTTCCGCTCACATACAGGGCTTCCTCACTTTCACCAACATTGCCATAATATCCCACAAATAAAGGTTCCGATTTTACCTGTATGTGGGCGCCAAGTCCCATCGCACCACTTGAAAAGATACGGTTGAGCGTCGCCTTCATATTTGCGTACGATACCACTTGGGTTGCCGACATGACTAATTGCTTCTCCCTCTCCTCCAACACACAGGAGGCCAATAACATAAAGGCCAACACTGAATCATCAAGCTCCAATCCTTGTTTGGTAACTCCGTGGTACGCATGTTCGAATTCTGACACAAATTCCTTTATCTCTGCCTTCTCCTTCCTCCGTAGGCTATATAAGGCCCCAAATGCTGCAAACTTCCTTCTACCTTCATCGACCAGGAATACGTCATCAAGCCTTTTCAATAACACTTCCACACCATCGTCGGCCTCCAATGTGGTCTTATCTATTTCAGAAGAGGCAATTCTAGCCCTCCCGGAAAGTGACAGATGGATCGCCAATGCCCTCTTTTTCTTATCAATCGTTGTAAGTCGACACCAAACACCCACATCCTCCTTCCACATTTCGTATTTTTCATCACGCTCTAATTTCGGAGGCCATTTCAGTGAGCACGCCATAATGCCCGAACTACGCTCTGCTACCAATGTTAATAGGTATACGGAAGCAACCGCACTCACTGAAATCCTGGAGACAACTGCCAGTCGTTCGCATGGACCAGCCGACCATACTTCCATCCAGCCGATGACGTCATCAGCCAGCCTACGAATCGGCGGCCTGTCATTGGCTCGAGGCGGACAAGCTTAGTGCAGGTCGAGCCAGTCAACCTGCGCCACTTTGGCGTGACTGTGCTAATATATTAACATCAACAATAGTACAAACAAACATACAGCACTCACTAACGATAGTGCTATCGGGCAGGTACCTGTCAGCATAGCATGGACAGTTGACCCCTACCAATTACTACCTACATTTATCGTACTAATGAACTAAGGATATCACAAAGGCAAGTAATTGATTCTATCAAAAGTGAATAGATACAATAATATATAGTATAATTGCAAAATATAAAGAAACAACAGATTTAAACAAAGAGTACTCTTTTAACAAGAACAATACATTTTAGAAAAAAATCATAGAACAAAAATTAATTAATAATATAGGTAATAGAAAAAGATACACAATCGGTAACGTTCAACAAGACTACATCGGCCTTATTTACCATGTTTTTGTTTTTTTTCTTCAAGGAATATAGTGTTTCATAGTTGTTTTACATGGTTTGAGTGGAGGATTTGCATAAATTTACCCATTATCTATCAATCTGAAGATACTGCCTCAAATTGCGCCATTTATTGGGTGAATCGCGCTTTTACAGTAGGTAAGGGAAATTGTGGGGTACATTGGATACACAATGGGTTGAGGGGGGGCATTGCCCCCCCTCACCCCTCCTTGATTTATTGTCATCCTGTAAGGGGTCAAAAACAGGTTGCCAGTATTTCGTTTTTGTGAGTAACGCTCACGCCATTTATTGGGTAAATCGCACTCACCGCATCTTTCAAAACAAGAAAAAGAAGGTCAAATCGAAGGATTCATTGTGCGCAATGCTTTATTTACGGTCGGGACATTATTTTTGTGTTATTTTTCGGTGTAATCGGGGTTTTTAATGTGTCGATAACGAAATTCCTCCATGCGGACTATAATGAGAAAAATATGGCGAGTTTATTTGTCCCTATTTTCCCTAATAAATTTTGTCTAATAGGGCGGATGTAGTGTCCTTGAAGATTATCAAACAATCAATACATACAGACATAAAGTAGGCAGAGGTTATACGAGAAACTTCAAGTTAAAAATGCTTGATTAAAATTGTTGATATCAAATTTTAGAATAGCCTACAGTCACAATAATTGACCTTAAAAATATTAAATTATGTAATAATTTACTAGAGTGAGAAGGTTAAAACAAAATTGCCCGTTTAACAGCGTGCTGCTTAACCCTCTGCTGGAATACTCTAAAAACATTACAGTGCTTTATATTATGTTTAGTAGTCACAAACTAGGCTATAATAGATATTCCATCATTTGAAACTATCAAACCCAAACAAGATAATTGTGCTGCATTATATTCAAATTTTTCAGAGTCTGGCTTTAAAGATTCACCACAGTAGTAAAAACCAAATAATTCTCATTCCAGAATAACTTTTAGTGTGAAGTTCTTAATAAAATATCTTAATTTCCCCCAGGTAATGACTTGCCACCAGTCGAAAAGTCATCCAAAAGGAAAAAGAAGAAAAACAGGAAGAATACCATGCCTGAAGACCCCCAAACATCTTTCAAGGACGAGGAAGATGAATCCATCACCAGCTCAAAGGATGTAAAGAAAGACGAGATTAGCATAGATGACAACATGAAAAACTTAAAATTAAACCCCAGTGAAGAGAATGATGAGGCGAGCAAAGTGATACCCTCGGCAAATCGACTGGAGGAGACAGAGGAAGGAGTTAAAGTGGAGGAAAGGGTCGAGGTAGATAATGGTCACGTGGGAGATGATGGTGACAGCAGTGATGACGAAGACGAGAGCACCAAAGCCAAGCCGAAGCTGAAAGGCAAAAAAGCCAAGGATGCCAGGAAGAAAGCCAAGGAGGGCATGCAAGCTGCACAACCCGATACTACGGTTGGTCTAAGAATACTATATTTTAAAACTATTTCTATACCTTTTCTGTGGCCAGCCCATTAAGAGTTTCCTTTTGTGACTGAATGGTCTGGTTAAACTAATTATTTAAAAATATATATACAGTGTACAGTCGACCCTCGATTTAACGGACTAATAGGGGGGAAAGCTTGTCTGTTACTGGAAAATTCCCTCCAGACTTCTGTTTTTGCCCAAATATGCCAAAATAATAAAGATTTTAAACTTTCTATGTATAAGTTCAACCTAATTAGATAGAAGAGAGGGATAGAAGAGAATAAAACAATATAGGTAAACAGTAGATAGATGAGAATAAACAATTCAATGATAGAAATAAAGTTGTTTTTCTTAATATGTGCCCGCCACCTAACGGACGGAGTCTTTTAAATCCGAAATCCGTTGTATCGAGGTCCGTTAAATCGAAGGTCGACTGTATATACCTTTTTTGTAACTGCCTGACTAACCACAACCTGGGAGGCAACCAAACTGTATAACATTTTTATCAACAAAGCGCAGTTTGATTTCATTATAATGTAAAACTTCCAAAATAAACAAACCAAAACAGGGACGACACAATATAAAGACAAAGGAACTTATCAAAATCACTATGTGGAAATAACGATTTAGCAAAATACATTTTTAAAATAAAAGAACACAAACCACCACATAGAATGCACATCACTATATATGCAAGTGCATCATCATCATCATTCTCATCATCATCATCATCATCATCATCATCATCATATCTGACGCCCCGCTTCTAGAGGAAGCGCCCCAAAAGGGATGGCCATGGGTAGACTGCCTCCAGGCTCCCAGACATGCCCCGACTGACCCACTAAGTGCTATTGTGCCATTTCCACTAAGTGGATTATCACCATGAACACTGAAGGAGCAGACCCAGAGCAGTCCCTCACCCAGATGGCAGTTTCACCACTGTTTTGCTATTTTATTTACCTAAGTGGGGCCCTGGCTGGAAGCATACCAAGCACAGGAATTTTCTGAAGATAGGAACCATTGGTCCACTGCTCCAGAGACTGATTGCGCCACCAAAGTGGCGGGCGGTGGGGTCGCCGCATCCCTACGCCAGTGCATTTGTTTCTCAAGCAAATTAGTTGCACATATATTAACATACTCACACAGTTTTTCCTACACCGAGAAATGACTCTCCGGCTGTCATTTCTCGAAGACTTCTTCTAGCCGGAGACATTGAGAGCAACCCAGGACCCACGTACACATACATATGTCCAACTTGCTCAAAACCCATCACTTCGAGTCGCCATACTAAGGGTTCAGTTCTCTGCAATTCATGCGGGAACTGGACCCACTTCACCTGCACAACACTTGCCTCCAAGAAACACTACACAAACACCTGGACCTGTTCCTCATGCCCCTCCCTCTCCCAGTCAAATCCCTCACCTAAAACCCGTCCACCTCTCCTCCCCAGCCCACCTAACCTTCCCATATCATCCACTCCCCCCCCTAAAACCCGTCCACCTCTCCTCCCTAACCCACCTAACCTTCCCATACCATCCACATCCTCAACTCAACACACCACACCCCATCCTAATCCATTCCAACCCCCATCTCCTGCTCCCCAATCCCCACCCCCACCTCACCCACCCATCCCAACCCCCAGCCCCTCCCTCACCCCCACCCCCACCCCATCCTCGTGCAGCAGCACCCAACATACATCGTGCACATAACATTAACATTCTTCAACTGAACATAGATGGCATCAACACAAAGAAACACGAACTCTCACACTTCATCAAACAACACAACATACACATTGCCATCTTACAAGAAACAAAACTCCGCACAACACAAAAAACACCCACATTTCATAATTTCACCACCATCAGACAAGACCGGGCTGTCGGCGGGGGCGGTGGACTCATCACCCTGGTACACAAAGAAATATCATACATAGTAACCAGTGTACAAACCAAATCCCTCCTCCCCCCAAATGATAACACAACAGAAATACAATCAATTAAAATACGCACTGGCAACAACTCCAACATAACCATCATAAACACATACATCCCTCCCCAAACATCCCCTACAGTACCAAATGAATACAGACCACACTTACAACACATCACAAACACCCCACACACCCCACACATCATCCTGGGTGGTGACTTCAACGCCAAGACGTCGGCCTGGTTTGTCGACAACCCCGACACAGACAGAGGGCTGGTACTACAAAACCAAACCGATAACCTCATCATCCTTAACGACATCCATCAACATACCCATATTCCTCACCAAGCCCTCTATAACCCATCATCTCCTGACATCACCTTTTGCTCCCCAGAACTCGCCCCCACAACATCCTGGAGGGTGGTCAGAACCTTAGGCTCTGACCACCTCCCGATCATTATCACCACCAAAACCAGACTCACCCCAGCTAGCCACAAACACACATACACCAATTATAAAAGAGCTAACTGGGAAGCATTCACAAATGAGACAGAACAACACTTCACAACTCTAAACAGTACACCCATCACTAACATCAACAATGCTGTACACATACTCAATAAAACGATCCAAAACGCTGACAAGAAACACATTCCAAGAGGTAACAGGAAAAGACACAACCCCAACTTCACACCAGAAATTCAAAACCTCATCAGACAACGCGACATACTGAAACACTCCCCAGCACCCCACACACAAGACATCACACAACAAATTCAAGCACTCAACACCCAAACTAACAACAAAATACAAGAACAACAAAAACTAAATTGGAATAACTTCCTACAAACACTTGATCACAAAACAAACCCCAAAAAACTCTACAAAACACTAAACAGCATCACACTTTCCAACAGCAACACAACACAATCACATGCTGCAATCACAACAACAGACTCTACTCCTTCATGTAAACAACAAGCAAACACTCTCATCAATCACTTTTCACATGTCAGCCACCTAAAACCTCACAAAGACGACCGACGTGTCATCCGACGTAAGAGACAATTCCCCACAGACCCTGACTATACACCCTTCACCAATCACCAGACAAAGCATATCATCAACAATCTCAAGCACTCACCCGCCTTTGGCCTAGACAACATAAGCAACATACACCTCAGACACCTGGGACCACAAGGCATACAAGCACTCACTAACATATCAAACTACAGCTATTCACACAACACAATACCAGACATTTGGAAGCATGGTATCATCATCACATTCCCCAAACCCAACAAAGACCCCACGCTACCCTCCTCGCACCGCCCCATCACACTTCTTTGCTCCCCCTCCAAAGTCATGGAACGCCTAGTATTACAACTAATTACACCTGACCTACCCCTAGCTCCAACACAACATGGCTTTAGGCCACTGCACTCCACAAACACTCTTCTCACAGACCTTACACAAAGAGCTTTCGACGGCATCAACTCAGCTAGACCACCACACAGATCACTATTAGCCACACTCGACATTAGTAAAGCCTTCGATGCCATCCCCCGCCACAACCTAACAAACAAAATCTACAACACAAACATGCACAACAACACAAAAGGTGGCTGGCCAACTTCCTAGCAGGCAGATGTGCACACGTATCTTTTGCCGGTCAGTCATCTAAAATCAGAAACTTTCCAAACGGAGTCCCACAAGGATCCGTCCTATCGCCCGCACTCTTCAATCTGTACATGCACGATATAACTACACCCAATACGCCCCAAATAAACTTAGCCTCCTATGCAGATGACATAACACTCACATGCACACACCATGACCCAAAAAGAGCAACAGATCTCCTTCAACCCTATCTCAACACACTACATGGTTGGTGCACTACAAACAGACTTAATCTAGCCCCAGCCAAATCCACCGCAACCCTGCTCACAAGTTGGACAGGAGAACACGAATACATCCCTCAACTCACCATAAACAACACACCCCTAACACATACACACACACCAAAATCCTAGGAGTAACATATGATACTCATATGACATTCAAACAGCACACCACAAACATTAAAAAGAAACTGACACCCAGACTTAACGCCCTCAGGTCACTTGCTCACACAAAATTTGGACACAACAAAGAAACTACCACCACAGTATATAAACAATACATAAGATCAGTGATGGAATACGCAAGCCCAGCCTGGGCTTCTAACCTAGCTGAAACACATCATAAGACCTTACAGACTATTCAAAACAAAGCCCTGAAGATCATTACAGGCTGCACAGCTACTTCACCCACAGATCACCTACATCAAGAAACCAAAATTCTCAAAGTCAAAGACCATCTGGACATGAGAGGCACTCAATTCCTGGCAGCAGCCTCCACGAACCAAGACCACCCACTAAACTACATGGCAACACACCCACAGACACCAAGAAATATCAAAACAACACCCAGCACATGGTATCACACACAATTATTGTCCTCTCTCCCTCCCTGCCCACCCCGAACCAACTTCCAGAAGCACATCCATACTCATATCTCTCACCGATCCATCCACTCACTCACAGACAACACGCAGCTGCATGCACGACCTCCCGAAATCCATCCTTCCGAATCCTCCCTTCCTCGCGAGGACAGAGTCCACCTGGCCAGGCTGAGATGCGGACACCATCCAGCTCTCCTGAGCTATCAGAAGAGACTGGATGACTCCGTTGTCGACGCCTGCCCGGGATGTAACACAGCACCCCATACCATTAAACACATCATAGAAGACTGCATTTCACACAACCACTTACGCCAACAACACAATCTACACTCAATGAGAGCTCTGTGGGAAAGCCCGATCGTGGCCATGGCCTTTCTCAGGGACTCGGGGCTGTTCGGCCAGGCAGCTTAGGGAACAACAACAACAACAACAACAACAACAACATACTCTCGTCATATTCAAAGTCCGAGGCCGGTCCGGGTTCGTTATCTTATACTGTTCACATAAAGCCGGTATCACACGAGAGCTTTTATTTTTTATAATGTAAGACTTGCAAAATAAACAAACCAAAACTGGGATGAGACAAGATAAATGCAAAAGAACTAATCAAAATCGCTATGTGGAAATAACGCTTAATAAAATAAAATTTTGAAATAAAAGAACACAATCCACCACATAGGGTGTACACAACTACTGTACATGAGCAAGTCAATTTGGTTCCCAAGCAAACTGATCACACATACTGTATAACAACATTCAATTATCAAAAAAATTCTGGCAACATTTCTGAAATATTTAGCACTGTTATCGGAACTAGACCCATGGTAGATGAATTTAGATGACATAAATAATATAAATGTTGACCTAATCAGCTGCCAGACCAGTGTTGAGGGAAAAAGCTCTTGTGTGATACCGGCTTAACCCTCCAGCCCCGGCTACGCATTACATAAATATTCCACGAAACCCGGGTGTTTTGGCCGAAAAACGTCTAGGCTCGGCTACCGTATATTTGTTATTCTGACTGCTTCCCGCATTCTCACGCATTGCCAAGCGTAGCTGTGTTATTTACCTGTAGAATGGCGTTAAGTAGAGCTCTCTAAGTCAACTGGTTGAGTTGTGATGATGATTTCATTGGAGATAACTTTATGGCAAAAACAGCCACTTTACACTACTTTTCGATACTTAACAACAACATACAGGCACACACGAACAAGCGACGCTCTCCTTCTTGTGGCCGGAGATGCGGGGCGTCGGTCCAGCCGGCTGTTGTTTACATGCGTCGGACCGACGCCTCGCACACCAAGCTCACAGGCTTTGAGCTCATGGGTGTTTAAGAGCCCTTCCGGGCAGCTCGTGTATGCTTTTTTATGGGCGTTCAAGAGCCCTTCCGGGAACAGAGGGTTAAAGGAAGGGACAGTATGTGGGGCATATGTTATTGATAGCTTAGTGCTTAGTGTGCAGAATTTCGGTGTAAGTATCTTAAGTTTGAGTCCTTGGAGTACCACATGTATTCATTACTTTCATTGATTTCACTAGTTGGGTTTAAATTAATTGGTGGGTTGGTGAAAACAAATATGAATATACTAATGTTATAAATCACAACACCAGTACAGACCAAACCTCACATATACTGTCCTTGAACATATGCAAATTATTATGTAAAACTTGCAAAATAAACAAACCAAAACAGAGACGACACAATATAAAGACAAAAGAACTAATCAAAATTACTATGCAAAAATAACAATTTAGCAAAATAAAATGTTGAAATATAAGAACACAAAACCACCACATAGAATTTACATCACTATATGAGTACCGGTAAGTTAATTTGTTTCCCAGTCACAAGATTAATTATCATGCTAGACAATGATATAATATAATACAGTATAATAAAAATTAAATTAAATAAAAATGGGAAAAGTGGGGATTGGGCCTGAGTAAATAGATAAAGAGATAGATAGACAGAAAATTATATTGTACAGTCGACACGATGTTCATAGTCAGGGAGTTGCAGGAAAGGTATTTGCGTAAGATAGGGAGCTGTAATTTGTAGACCTAGAAAATCTATAGTAGCATGTCATGGAAAGCTCTGTTACCCCGGGAACTGCGGAAAGACTCTTAAGAGTTCCCCCGGCGGACTGCGGGAAGACTCTTAAGAGTCAGGGAAAAAAAAAATCCATTTAACCCTTGTCTAGCGGGGTGTTTTGGGCTCATTTGGGCATATTCAGGCCCTCCTGCATGATAAATCAAGCATCTGCATGAACAAAAAATTATTTAGCAAAAAACTAGGCACTAAAAGCTTCAAAATGAGACCAGAACGAGCTACGTAGCACTCGTGGTTCTCTTGCAGTGGTGCCACGAACATGGAAGTTTAGCATATATCGGTATATTTTTCCCAGCTATGCTCACTACTGGCTACACTGCCGGCCTCTCGAGAACACAGGGAACATGAGTTAATGGGCGGCGGTAAGCCCTGGGAGTCGGCTGTCTGGCCCGCTGCTCTCCCGGCCATTTGCACTCGATTTTAACCCTTTAAAAGCCTTAATAATGCTCCTAACTTGCTGCAAATTGGTGCAAGACTTAAGTCGAGCGCTGCTCTTTAACCCTCCTGGGCCGGTTGTAATTTTAAAATGACACCACGAATTAAGGGCAGGAGCCCGGGTGTCATTTTAAAATCTGTAAGCTTGAAATCCTATTCAGCTTGGTCTGAACGCTGTGCGTCCGACGCATGTAAACAAAGCCGATTGTTACGTCACCGCACCTCCGAAACCAAGAAAGAGAAGACTCGTTTGTTATTGTATGTCTGTATGTCGTTGTTTCAGTAGTGAAAAGATCGTCATATTGCTAACATCGCCTGCAAGTGCTCTCCACTGAAATCATCATCACAACTGAACCAGTTGACATAGAGAGCTCTACTCAATGCCAGTCTACAGATTGGAAACCGCACTACATTTATAGATGCGTGGGAAATTTCTAGCAGTTAAACTAAACAAAAATACGGTAGCCTAGGCCTAGACGTTTTTCGCCCGGGTAGCCCACACTGTCATTTTGAGAGCATGCCCGGGCCAGGAGGGTTAAGGGTTAAAACACCCCCCAATTTTTTTTTTTTTTTTTTTTTATTGCCCCTGGGCCATGCCAAATATCACTTCTCCACCTCCCCTCCTTCCCCACTTTCCTCCCCTCCTTCAGTTACCACCTATTTTCCCTGTTATTCCCTTATTCTGTGGTATATTTTCGTGCTAACATTAGCGAGTTGCAAGCAGGGCATTGTCATCACTGTTAGCAAGCGAGTGCAAGAGAGAGAGAGAGAGAGTATCGATCGACAGTCTCTCTCCAGAGGTGGAGAAAAGTGGTGGGCTGGGAGGTTGCCTCAGCCATACATTATGTAACTCCCGGCCTGTATCGCCGATTTTGACCATCCAAACGCTGTTTCCACTTGTTTTATTGTTGTAACAGGTTAATACCTTTATAATCAACCTATAATAGGCGCATATGGATAAGTATTAATGCTATTTATGGTAAAATAACGATGTTAGTGATGGGAACAGCTCAAATACGTCAGCACAGGAGTGTGGTGTCTCATACCCCCCATGCGCACTTCAGAGGTTAAGGGGGGTCACCGGCTTTTTTTGTCTTTCTCTCCTTTTCTCTCTTTTTCTCTCTTTCCCTGCCTTGTATCCATTTGGCCTCATTCAGCCAACTGTTTTAAGACGTTTATCCCCATCCAGGTGTTGAGTTCTTCCTGGCGAGCGATAGCGAGCCAGCATTGTATGGAGAAATCCGGCTTCGCCGGACAAATTTTTCTATCGAAAAATGTACAAATTTATCTTGCTGTCAAAACAAACAAATATATATGCTGGCTCACCACCGCTCGCCAGGAAAATATTGACACCTGGATCGGGGAAAACGTCTTAAAACAGTAGGCTGAATGGGGCCGAATGGATACAAGCCAAAGAGAGAGGGAGAGAAAGATAAGAAAAGGTAGGTGGGCTCCCTTTAACTCTTGACCATTATGCCCCACAGATACACAGATGTACAGTGTGTGAGAATGTCTACACGTCCAAAAATAAGCTGTTCACTCACATCAAGAAGGCTGGCCACGCAGCACTCAAATCAGCCAGTGAGACCAAGGGACGAGAGAAGAAGAGACAGAAGTGAAGCAGTTATTATAATGTAAAACTTGCAAAATAAACAAACCAAAACTTTGAAGAACACAGTAAAAAGACAAAACAACTAATCAAAATCGCTATGTGGAAACAACGCTTAAGCAAAATAATAATTCTTTGTAAATACATACATAACATTTTAAGACTGAGTGCTCCACACATATGTGCAATTTCAGTCTCTTGTCCTAATGGTGGCGTTCCAGGCAACCCTGTTAAGGGCTGCTTCACTTGTCAAGATTTGGATTTGTGATCGGGACGTATAGTCCGATCCCAGGTCTTCCTCGGTCCAACCCTTGGTGCAGCTCCCTCCACAATCACAGACCTGTATTTTTTCACCCAATTTTGTTGATCCATTCTCTCCTCATGTCCATACCATCCCAGTCTACTTGTAAGCATCACCTCGCTAATACTCTTTATACCTAAACGTCTTCTCAGCTCAACATTTGTTATTCTATCCTGCAGCCTAGCCCCACACATCCATCTCACCATTCTCATCTCATTACGTTCCATTCTGTTGACATCCTCTACTTTAACGGCCCATATTTCTGAGGCATACGTCATTGCACTTCTAACACATGAGGCATACACCTTTTCCTTCAGGGGGAGAGGCATTCTTTTCATGGTCAGAATTGGCAGCAGTTCTCTGAACTTCCACCAGCCACATCTAATTCTAGCGACAGTGGCAGCCTCGGCCCCACCACCGGCAGAGATGGTATCTCCTAGGTAACAAAACTTGTCCACCAGCTCCAATGGCTCATTTCCAAAATCCAGTAGGCTGTTGAAAAATAGCTCATTCTCTCTCTCTCATTTCCAAAATTCACAGCCACAGGATCATCACTTAACACAAGCTCGCCTTTGCACACTACGCACTCAAATTTCTCTATTTCTGACTTATCCTTCGGCAGGGGTCCTTTTATTCTACTACAGCGCTTACTCCCATGGTGCACCCAACATCGACAGATGCTACATCGAATCGAGTTAGCGCCCACACCCTTTCCACACACTGCACATGGGTATGCACCGCTCTTTTCCACATTGCCTCGTCTCAATCTACAAGAACACAGAACACAATCCACCATCCATTTTCAGTTACATGGATATTTTTAGCTACCGATGTAATATCTATATACTGTACTGTACAGTAGACCCTCAGTTAGCGAACAGGTTCCGTTCCGAAAATACCGTGCGCAGAGCGAAATTACGTTTGGCGAAACGACAGCCTTATGGGATTAATTAGTTTGGTTCTAGGACCCCCCAATTATTTCCCCTATCCACCTATATTACCCACCTTTTTTGCTCAAACCTAATCAATCTATGAGTATTTTATGTTATATTGCTGATGTAGTTATAAGTACATCTGCAACATAACATACAACTGGCCAATAAAACACATAAGTACCGGTAACACACAAACCGAGTCATTCATGGGATCGTAAGGGAAGCAGCAGGAGTGTTCTCAATTTTGCTACTTTTGCAGTAGACCTAGGTTTATATTTTATCTATGTAGGAAGTGACACAAATTCTGGTGATATTCTGTAGATTCAAGACAGATTTGATTGATATTTTAGAGGCTTGCATTATTCGGAAGATTTTCGGCACAAATTTACTATCTAGCGACCTTCTAGCGACATTTGAGAATGGATCTAGCGGATTATTTTGATTTGGTAACCCTGAGCTTTGCTGTCGTCTGCTACCGATGTCGGCATTCACTATCTGGCCATTTTTGTCTAAACAAGCAGACAAACGTTTTTTTCGGTGTGTTCAAGGTTGCTTTAATGAATACAATCTTAAGCTATGATAAGTTCGAGATTGGCCATTAAATTTGCAGATCAAGAAAAAGAAAAAATACAAATCCCAGAACAGACTTGTAAACGAAACAACAGTTTAACGGCTAGGCCTAGGCTAGGCTAACTAATATTAGTCTTTCGAAATAACGAGTTGATGATGCCATACACATATAAATGACAAACTTATGAAAACAAAATCAGATTAGCAATGAAATGGGTAGATCTAGGAAAAAGTAATGAACCAGGAAGCCACTGTGGATAGTGAGAGCGGGCGAAAAATTGGTAGCGAAATGACACAAGATTAGGCGGCTAACCAATTGAAGTATTTTTCGCAACCATAAAGAAATGCTGCTATAGCATATACATGACAAACTTGTGGAAAAAGATTCAAGAATAGCATTTAAATCAGCAGTTCTTATGTGTTATTCAATTAAATGTGTTCATGGTAAAATGAGGAAATCCACTGTGTACGAAAATTACTTCTTGGGTGCATGAAACGACTTTGTAAACATGTGGAATCTATCCTAGTTTTGAAGTAATAACAACTCTTAAGGAGTGTCCTTACTAGAAGTTGAGTTGTTTGAGTGTTAAGAAGGTTTCGGGCTAGGCTAGCCTTCGGTATAAAGTTCGTTAAAGTGATCTATGGTATGTTAAGTGAGCAAATGGTAGTAATTTGTGTTCTTCGTACAACCAAAATTTCGCTGAATGGACGTTCTTAAGTCGGGGGTCAACTGTACATACATATAATTTATTCAAGCAATTTCTTAGGTCTTTGGCAATTCATTTGTTTATATATAATTTTATTATATTTTTTCCATAGCGCCAGTTCTCTACATTAGCAGATTCAACAATGCTTACATTACATAATTGTTCAAATATTTTAAAAGACCATGTGCTGTACAGTATAATCTTCATTCATTTTTATTTGGTTTTAGCTTAAGCAGACCATATTTCTTAATTCTTGTAGGGCTGGTTGTTGTTGTTCCCCAAGCTCTCTGACCGAACAGCCCCAAGGTCCTAAGCAAGGCCAAGGCCATAACCAAGTGCTCCCATAGAACCCTCCCAGCTTTACCATTAAGAAAGCCCAGGTGACTGAAGCCACTCCCAGGCGAGGGGGATGAGGAGAGTGCAGAAACGCCCCGGAAACCAAAGCCCCACCCAGGGCCCTGTGCCCCTTAACAATTATGAAGGGAAAGATGAGATGATGATGATGCAGTTTTTACCACCATACACTCCCTGCTGAATAGCTGGGCTAGGGTGGGTGCCCTGATGGTACTTCAGTGAACAGTTGCCACAGATTGCTAGACCGCGCTGTTCACCACAGCACTGACGTCTGCCAATAACACACTGGCTGGCCCGAGACTCGAACCGTCAACCTCACGGTCAGCAGGCGAGCGCTCTACCAACCGAGCTACGGCAAGGGAAAAATGTGACGCTTTGTCTCCCAGTCTGCCATTTGGCAGTAGAGAGGTCAATCCACGGAAGAGACGCCACCACTTGAGATCTAGACAATATATAAGGGAAAGGAACAGTCAAAGGAAGCTATGGATATGGCAGAGAATGCTCAACTGTCACTCTGATAGACCAGCCCATTACCACATGATTAGAACCGAATCCTCTCAGCATCAGCTAGGAAAGGCCGTAGAAAGCCGCCTTTGGCGGCGGGATAGCTTCCCTATTTCAACCCCTTTTTGGGGTAGGGCACCCGCCCATGAAATGGCCTAACCTGCACCATGATAGCCTAATGATTACATGAATGGAAGGAGTAATTGATTGGGCACTTAACCACAAGGGAAGGTCTCGCTAGGAAGCTAAAGTCCCCACCTTTCTACACATATTTAATCCCCCCACGCACGGGTGCACTCTTAGGAGGACATTAGCCATTTCCACCGTGGGCCCCGGGTGACCTCTTAACAGCCTAAGGGCTATTCTAAGGCTTAAAACTGCACTAGAGAAAGTTTTGTCGTCTTGGAGGGTGGGCCGTATAACCAACAAGAACAAGAACACACATCCAGCCAGTCATGTGACTCCTGCTTGCAAGCAAGCCTTACGAAAGCTTGTATTAATTTTCCTGAGTCCCAAACGATGCATGAAAGCAGACGACAGTGACTTAGGTATGGTTACAATGGTGAAATATATCAGTAATCAATATTATTAAATAATCCATAATCAATTGTTGAACGAATATAAACAGACTGTAGCCGCGGTTGGCGATACGGCGACGCCGCATTCGGACGAAGCTCGGTATTTCCCGTAAATTCTCGGTCTTATTTCCCACCTCGCACAATAACCACTCAATATACTGTATAGTGTTCTGGTCTTCACCCATCGCAAGGCAACGTCCATATCTGCCTCTGGTATGTATATAAACTTGGTTAGGCCATTTATTTGCTGAGATATAAGTATCGGTAAATGCCGAAAAACGAGTAAACACTGATTCCTAGGCTTTCGTCCGCCATACTGACCTACTTATTTTCATTATATTATCTGAACCACTTGGTCTAGAGACTTCTAGTTTTCACCAAATGCAAGATAACAACGACTAATGCTGCTAGATATACTGTATAATTATATAACCTAGGTTAGGCCATTTTTTGCCGTATTTATAAGCGCGCCAAAATCCTGAGAATTCGCCATTTCACCCGGATCCTGGGCTCCTGCGAAAATACAAAATGTGCGAGAGCCCGGGGATTGATGGTTAATATATACTGTACATAAATATTAATATTGAGTGGTCCACACGAGGTGTGGTTTCAGCCTCACATCCTAATGGTGGCACTCCAAGTAGCACTGTTTTTTATTTCTTGGGCTGCCTCACTTCTTTTTTTTTTTTTTTTTTTTTTTTTTTTTTTCCCAAGATCAGATTATGTGACATGATCTCACGTCTTTATAGGTCTATTTCTCTGTGTAACTCAATTTACTTACAGAGACTTGCTTTATTTCACCCAGTTTTGATCATCCATCCTCTCCACATGCCTGAATAAACCATCCAAGTCTGCTTGTGCGCATTTCCTCTGTGATACTCCTGATTAGCCTCTTACATCCGGCTAGAGTAGAATATTTCCACCCGCTCTGTCCGGGCGGTTTTTGGCAGTTTTGCCGTATTTTTGTGTCTTTCAACTCTTGCTAACTGAACAATGAAAAGGCCTAACCTAGGTAAATATTATGTCTAGCCCTCTACGTCAAGTAGTTGTGGTGTGATTATGTGATGAATAATGGTATCTTTGCTGCCAGAACTGTGCATCACCTGAAGCGGGTCCGAATGTTTGCTACGACATCAGCGAGTTGTTGTTGTGTTCTAACAACTCGCATTGCTTCGGGTATGCGATTTTAGTCACTAATCACAGTTGTTATCGTCATTACTGTAATATTGTCGAGCATTTTGATATATTTCACCATTGTAACCATTCTTTTGCCACTGTAGACTGCTTGCAAGCAGAATTTATTTATTGGATAGAACTATAAATGTAATTTCTGTTTGAGCTATGGGGTATGTGCCTGAGTACATACATACATACATATAGTTATGCTTGCATCACCGAGTCAGGAGACACCGAGTCAGGAGTGTTTTGCTGTGTGTTGCAGGTAATGCCCACCCTGACAACAAAGCTTTCTCGCACGCTGATTAACCCACGAAATCCGGGGGACCTCATATGATCCCGATCGCTGTGTCCAGGGCCCTTTTGGTACAGGCAAACTTCATAATTCAGTAACTACTGATTGAGACCACCTAGAGCAGTCAATTTTTTTTTTGAAAATTGTAGAACGTTTTGTTATCTGTATAATGTCGTTGAGATGACACCGATACGACGCATGGTTGCCGAGTTATGACTATTTTAGCGGCGATTTTTACCCGCGCATTTTGCCTCTTATGAGGCCTCCCGGATTCCTGCCAATATTTTGTTTTGCCTCATATGAGGCCTCCCGGATTCCGAGGGTTAAAGATTGAAAAGAGCCCCGTCCTTATATGAGGATACCTTGGATGCTCGGTGTGACCTTCGCTTGTCCTTATATGAGGACATGTGGATTTAAGGGCTTAACCCCTTCCAACTCGCAGTCCTCTTACGCTCCATACCCCTAGAATCGGCACATATCGGACCTAATGGCCTTATAACCTTAAGGGGACCGCCCAGTATTTACTAGGGGGGTGACACTGAACTTCGTCCGATTTTAATGAGATTTTGCACACTTATTACAGAATGGATATCGTCCCTTTAGAGGCAGTCCAAAGAAGAATGACGAAAAAGATACATAATATTATAAATTTATCGTATGAGGAGAGGTTGAAAGTCTTAGGCTTGTACTCACTAGAAAGACGAAGATGTAGGGGAGACATGATAGAGGTATTTAAATGGATAAAAGGTTTAAATAAGGGCGATATAGATGAGGTATTAAAGCTAAAGAACGGTGACATAACCCGCTCAAATGGTTTCAAGTTAGATAAGTTTAGATTTAGGAAAGCACTGGTTTGGGAATAGAGTTGTTAACATGTGGAATGCACTGCCCAGAACAGTAATTAGCTCAGAAACAGTTGAAAGCTTTAAGCATAAGTTGGATTCCCATATGGGTGATATGGGCTGGGTGTGAATGGGAGCTGCCTCATATGGGCCGCATGGCCATATGCAGTTTCCCGCGATCTTATGACCTTATGTTGTTATGTAATTGGGGTTGGGTGTGACAGGGATCTGCCTTGTGTGGGTCGATCCGCGTTTTGCAGACTCCCATTTTCTAATGTTCTTATAGAGGATGATGTAAGGAGTAAAAGGATTTTTTATTTTTCTCTCTAGATCAATTAGTTCCTGAATTAGGGTGGAAATTAGTTTGAAAATACAATACAAATTCGGACGTCGATAGGCTTGAAACCCAAGCACTCTATAATCTTTTCAGTGATCAGACAACTCAGGACAGGTGTTTTACAACTCTCGGCTTATTTATTTTTTATTTTTTATCTAATTGCAGAATTAGGTGACTCGGAAATTAGGTAATTATTTTTTACTCCTTGGTCAGCTACCTATGCCAAGGGCCTGTGTCGCAATAAATCGGAAATGCAAAAAAAAAAAAAAAAATTCCTATTGTTATTTTGCCTTGGGAGTTGCCACACTGACGGATGACTGACGTACATTGATGTTTCTGGGTTCAGCTAAATATTCCAAATTCCATCGATTTTCAACCCCCAACACTGGGCGGTCCCCTTAATAGCTTAGCAATGGTGATAGGTAGAAAGATGAGCTTATGGGAAAATGGAATACTTACTGTTATCTTGATCCTGGCGTTGACCGGACATCGCTTATGTCGTCTGGTTGTGTGTTGTGAGGTGGTGAAAAAATTTCCCGCGGGATTATAAGAGGACACCCGAGTTCCGCAGTGAAAGTTTGTTGTGGAGGGTTAATATATGAAGCTCGACAATATAACACAGCAAACCAAACATTAAATATAATCGCAACGCAAATATAAGTCGAACAGAGATAACTAAACAGAATCGCACTGCATTAAAAGTACAATTCTTGTAACACAAAATACATAAGAGTTTCAGAGAACTTAAGCTGCCGCATGGACAGCGCAAATATCCGTGGAGGGCACCTCTAGTATCCCAATCATAGAAATGGCTCCCACCGACCAGGGCGCTCTCGTGTATACTGTTATATCTCGCCAAAACACATGGATCAAAGAGAGGCACTTTGTGCTAAGGAGGAATGATATATTAAAATAAACATAGAACTAACGTAAATAGCAAGCATAATTACTGTATAAGAAAAATCAACTTACGTCAATGTTATAATATAGCAACAAATAAATGTAACAATACAACAGCGGTGCCCAACCCCGAAAAGGGTTGAAATAGGGGAGCTATCCCCCCGCCAAAGGCAGCTTTCTAGGGCCTTTCCTAGCTGATGCTGAGAGGATTGGGTTCTAGTCATGTGGTGATGGGCTGGTCTATCAGAGTGAGAACTGAGCGATCTCTGCCATACCCATAGCTTACTCTGACTGTTCTTTTAATATATTTTCTAGATCTCAAGTGACGGCGTCTCTTGCGTGGATTGACCTCCTAATCTACCAAGATTGGAAGCCAAAGCGTCACATCTTTCCTTTGCCCTTCAACCTGAGCACAGCCCTCCATGGTTTTCATCTTACCAATTATTATGGTCGGCAGGGAGGGTTCTGTGGGGGCGCTCGGTTATAGCCTTGGCCTTGCTCGGGGCCTTGGGGCTGTTCGGCCAAGCAGCTTGTGAAAAACAACAACAACAACAATACAACACGGAAAATACAAAATATATTTTGAATATAAACTTGTGTATATTGTGGCAACCATATAAATATCCTACAATCTTGTCACCGGGTATATGCTGTATTGTGAGTATGCACATACACGCACCTGTGGTGATGTAATAGACGTGGTATATTGTAATTTTATGAAGGCCTTCGATAAGGTCCCACATAAAAGGTTAATAGAGAAAGTTAAAAGCTATAATATAGGGGAGAAATGTGTGAAATGGATAGAAGCCTTCCTGAAAGATAGGAGACAGAGGGTGCTGGTGAATGGAATAGGTTCGGGGTGGAGGGAAATTACAAGTGGGGTTCCTCAGGGATCTGTGTTGGGACCACTACTATTCGTTATATTTATCAACGACTTGCCTGAAGTTATAACTAATGGAAGGGAGGTATACCTGTATGCAGATGACACTAAGCTGTATAGAAGAGTGAGGAGTAAGGAAGATGTGGGTTTGCTTTAAGGAGATGTGGAGGGCATGAAGGGATGGTCTGAGCATTGGTTAATGCCTTTTCATCCAAAAAAATGCAAGTACATGCAGATTGGGACAAGCAAGATAGACAAGGTAGGATACAGTATGTATGAAGTGAATGCAGAAAAGGATATAGGAGTAGTGATAGACAATAAGTTAAATTTCTCAGAACATTTAGCGGAAAAGATAAAGCCAATAGAATTGTAGGGCTGATAAGGACATTTGTGTCACTTGACGAAGAATCTTCAGGAATCTCTATACAGCGCTGGTTAGGCCGCACCTGGAATATGCAAACCAGGTGTGGGCTCCATATATGGTAAAGGATATAGAAGCAGTGGAGAAAGTGCAGAGGAGAGCTAGCAAGCTAGTACCAACGTTGAAGAACGCGGGCTATGAGCAGAGGTTGAGGACACTGGCATATAGGAGAAAGAGAGGGGATATGATAGAGACTTATAAGATAGTGTCAGGAAAGTTTGATGAGGATGTGTGTGAAGGTATCTTCTAGATGCGGGAGGGAACAAGAACGAGAGGACACTCAAAGAAAATTTACAAAGAAAGAAATAGGCTTGAGAAGGCAAAGAACTCATTTTGTGATAGAGTGGTAAATGAGTGGAACGCACTGCCCCAGTATGTAGTCGATTCCGAATCAATAAGGGAGTTTGAAAGTAATCTTGATAAAGCATGGGGAAGACAAGATTTGAAGTTTGATTATAAAGCAAAAATACAGAATAGTAAAAATGTTGCGTCTGCTACCGCCGCCGCCAACACCGTGAACGACCGCAGCAGTGCAAGTACTGATACTAAGCTGGATACACAGGACTAGTTTGCCTTTTTCCAGAGGATCTACTGTAAGAAATTAAGTAACACACCACCCTCAAACGTAACCCAGTCAAATTAAAATTGAAATGGCCAAACTGCCCTAAGGCAGTAAGTTATTCAACTATGTTTTGTGGGGGCGCTCGTTTATGGCCTTGCTCGGGACCTTGGGGCTGTTCGGCCAGCCAGCCTGGGGAACTGCAACAACAATAACAACAATATTAGTAAAGTTATGTGGTGAAGAATACGTATCTGAACAGGCAAATGGTAAAGGATGCTTGTCTATACATGAGAATTAAGTTAAGATATCTTGATTAAAATTATTTAAATCTAAATTATATTCAACACCTTTCGTGCGGCACCCGTCACCTGACGGAGACCGAAATCCGCCTATTATGTGGTCTGGGAGCGAAGCAAGCTGTTTTATGCAGCGCGGGAGGGCCTCATCCGGAGCCCACCAAGTCTGGGCACGTACTGGTGTGCGAGATAGCCTTCTCTCACACCATTGCAGCGTTACACATAGCGAAAACAGCTCAAAACCGCTAATTTTTTAGCGATTTTAGCTGACCTATGCAAGATTGTTACGAGACAACCAGACGCCGTACAGAGATGATTCAGGTGGCATTGGAAAGCTCTTTTACTGTACTGTACTTTCATGGATAAATCATTGTATTACGCTCTGGCTATTGCTTATGCATGAAAATGAATAGGGAAGGAAGGTACATTTAGGCCCGCTCGTTAGGGGTTAATGATGTGGTCTCGGGGAGGTGTGGAGTGGTCTTGCCACTGGCCTGGTAATCCAATGGTCCCGGGTTCAAATCCCGATGTATCAATGGGAAGATATTATTGGGATGGAATTTGTGCTGTACCTAGTATCAGTGCATTACCACAAAGCCCACCGAAACGTCAATAAAATACCCTCATTGTTCCCTGATTAAATAGCACTGTATGAATATTCCCATATTCAAAATATGCTATAGGGGTGCAATGCCTGGTGAGTTATCTGCTCAACAGGTGGCGTTGTGTGTGTGTAAGTGTGAGAGTCCGAGTGTAGGGGTTGAGACAGTGAAGCACAGGAACGAGATGGCTTCAGAGATGGGGTCGTTTCGGGCCATGAGTGAGCACCGTGCCTCATGTGAAGGCAAGATGGCAGGTGCTCGTTGTACTCTACGTGCTTCACATGTCTCACTCCCTAGACTGGAACAAGACCTCACGGGCTTCACTGTTCATTGTAAAGCGGTGAATGTTAAGGCTCTCAGCCTATGCCCGAGAGGAAGTAAGTTGGAATATAGAGAAAAAAAAAAAAAAATTAATTGACTTTTTAATACAGTACAGTATATTAGTTTTACGTATCAATTTAACATTTGTAAAACTACTGTTGACGAGTGACCTTTACAATAATTCCTCATATATATGCATGAAAGCAGTGTTGGATGGGAGGATGGGTGTCGACTGACTGGGAACAGAGGTGCATGGGGCCGTTTCGTTCGTGGCCACTCCTTCGGGGATCACGGCGTCCGGCAATAGATAGATAGAATATCCTGTAACAGTAAAACAAATAATTTACTTCAAAACATAAAACTAATATCAATACGAATCATTGGCTCTCTGGTGGCCATTTTGGATAGTCCCTCCCCTGGTACTACTCTCCTTGGCGCGGTTGGGGGGCTTGATGGGGGAAATTTCCCTTCCTCTCTCCCCTCGAGATTTTGTCGTCGGCTTGACTAATTTTGAGTAGTTTTTCCATTTCTCTTTCTGTGTTTTTCCCCTTCTATTCTTATTCTGTCCCATTCTTTTGTCCTCGGGCTGCCTATATCTCATGTCTCCCTGCCCTGGCTAGGTAGTAGACTCCTGACCTGATCTGTCTCTTCGGTTGCTGATGTAGCCGAGCGCACTTGATTCCATTCGGTAATGCATTTATTGCATCTCGCTGGGTTTTTTTTTATACCTTAGTCCTGATATTTCATTCTTCGCCCTTGATCAATTCTTGGTTGGTGCTGCAGTGTAGCAGTTCTTTCCTTATCCTTCGGACCTGCCCTATAAGAGCTCTGATGAGGAGCTCATGTGGTCTGGCTGAACTGATGAAATGTCATGAAATATCTGTGTGTCTTTACCTTCCTAGATTTGTTCACCTCCTGCCCTTCCCTATCTATCTTGACTTGATTAGTTGTCCATCTTGATCAAATCCTTCACCTGGGGCAGCCTGGAGCTAGATAGGCCTACCTGGGGATAGTGACCTCCAACGTTGGCAACCTATACTGAACATCACCAAAACTTATAAGAGCCATCGCAAGTCTGTTGATACAAAATTGAAAAAGGACACTAGGCCTACTGCAGATCCTTCCCCCAAGTTCAGGCTTGGGAATGTGAATGTTGGTACAATGAGAGATAGAACAGATGAGATTATGGAAATGTTAGAGAGACGCAGAGTGGATTTAGGTTGTGCCCAGGAAACCCAGTGGAGAGGGGGGAGTGCGAAGGGGATTATTGGAAAAAAATTATGTTTCAATTTCATATGGAAAGGAAATTAACACAGCACAGGAGGGGTTGCTTTCCTGGTGGCAAAGAGATGGGCAGATTGTGTGATAGGAGTTGTTGTTGTTCCCCAAGCTGCCTGGCCGAACAGCCCCAAGGCCATAACCGAGCGCCCCCACAGAACCCTCCCTGCCTACCACAATAAAGGATGGTGATGTTATAGACGTGGTATATTGCGATTTTATGAAGGCCTTCGATAAGGTCCCACATAAAAGGTTAATAGAGAAAGTTAGAAGCTATAATATAGGGGAGAAATGTGTGAAATGGATAGAAGCCTTCCTGAAAGATCAGAGACAGAGGGTACTGGTGAATGGAATAGGCTCGGGGTGGAGGGAAATTACAAGTGGGGTACCTCAGGGATCTGTGTTGGGACCACTACTGTTCGTTATATTTATCAACGACTTACCTGAAGTTATAACTAATGGAAGTGAGATATACCTGTATGCGGATGACAGTAAGCTGTATAGAAGAGTGAGGAGTAAGGAAGATGTGGGTTTGCTTCAAGGAGATGTGGAGGGCATGAAGGGATGGTCTGAGCATTGGTTAATGCCTTTTCATCCAAAAAAATGCAAGTACATGCGGATTGGGACAAGCAAGATAGACAAGGTAGGATACAGTATGTATGAAGCGATGGAGGAAGTTAATGCAGAAAAGAATATAGGAGTAGTGATAGACAATAAGTTAAATTTCTCAGAACATTTAGCGGAAAAGATAAACAAAGCCAATAGAATTGTAGGGCTGATAAGGAGGACATTTGTGTCACTTGACGAAGAATCTTCAGGAATCTCTATACAGCGCTGGTTAGGCCGCACCTGGAATATGCGAACCAGGTGTGGGCTCCATATATGGTAAAGGATATAGAAGCAGTGGAGAAAGTGCAGAGGAGAGCTAGCAAGCTAGTACCAACGTTGAAGAACGCGGACTATGAGCAGAGGTTGACACAGGGGCTTCCAACACTGGCCTATAGGAGAAAGAGAGGGGATATGATAAGAGACTTAAGATAGTGTCAGGAAAGTATGATGAGGATGTGTGTGAAGGTATCTTCTTGATGCGGGAGGGAACAAGAACGAGAGGACACTAAGAAAATTTACAAAGAAAGAAATAGGCTTGAAAAGGCAAAGAACTCCTTTTGTGATAGAGTGGTAAATGAGTGGAACGCACTGCCCCAGTATGTAGTCGATTCCGAATCAATAAGGAAGTTTGAAAGTAATCTTGATAAAGCATGGGGAAGACAAGATTTGAAGTTTGATTATAAAGCAAAAATACAGAGTAGTAAAAATTTTGCATCTGCTACCGCAGCCGTCAACACCGTGAACGACCGCAGCAGTGCAAGTACTGGCATTGAGCTGGATACACAGGCCTAGTTTGCCTTTTTCCAGAGGATCTACTGTAAGAAACTGTAAGAAAGCCTGGGTGGCCGAAGCCACTCCATGGCGGGGAGCTGAGGAGGGTGCGGAAACGCCCGGAAAACCAAAGCCCCACCCAAGGCCCTGTGCCCCTCAGCAATTATGAAGAGAAAGTTGAGGGGCAAAGGAAAAATGTGACGCTTTGGCTTCCAATCTTGGTAGATTGTGAGGTCAATCCACGGAAGAGTCGCTTGAGATCTAGAAAATATGTAAGTAGGCTAAAAGGAACAGTCAGAGTAAGCTATGGGTATGGCAGAGATCACTCAGTTCTCACTCTGATAGACCAGCCTATCACCATGTGATAGGAGTTAAAAGGTTTACTAAAAGACTAATTTTGCTAAGACTGAAAGTTGGGGTGAGAGTCATAGATGTTATATCAGCATTCAGCAAGTAGGCTTAGGTAGTTGTCAAAGAGCAGTTCTGGAATGAATTAATAGGGTTGGTTGCCGGATGCAAGGAAAGGGGGGTACGGTAGTAATTATTGTGGGAGAAGACTGGGCATGTTGGGTCATATTTCGACGGATTTGAGGGTGTGCACAGAGGACAGGGATATAGCAAAGGAACCTGGGAGGTGAATACATACTGGAGCACTGCTGCTACTGGGATGGTGATGTGTAACAGTTTCTTACAGTTTCTTACAGTAGATCCAACACCATGTTCAGGAAGAGGAAGAGCCATCTGATAACATGAATCAGGTGGCTCCAGTAGCCAGATAGACTACTTCCTGATAAGCAAATCTGACAGAAAATGGGTTAGATATACTGTACTAAGATCATACCAGGTGAAAAATGCATACCCCAACACAAGCTCCTAGTGTGTGGTATGTGCCTAAGTGTGGTGTAATTCGATTTATGTTGGGTAGTTAGTTTTAGGTATTTGTAGGGAGCCTAGGGAGGGTTTTTGGCGGGGAGAGGGAAGCGTCAGCTGGTTACCAGGCGCACTGACGGGTCTAGGCTAGCCTCCTCTCAGTGACCCCATCAAACAAGAAGAAGAAGAAGGCAGACGCACTCGTGGGGGAAGGCGTTGAATGTAGCTCTAAAACATGACGTCACTCACCATCTGCGCATGCGTGAGAGTCTAGGCTCCCTTGGCCCCGCCCCTCACCTCCATTGCGTTTAAATATACCCTTCAAACCGTTCCATGCAGATCGCTCCGTAGCTCACTCGGTAGAACATCCACCTGTCGCTGAGTGACTGAGTAAACCAGCGATTGATCCCACTCGTATTTGGTATATTTTTTATCTTTTTATTTGAATGCTAGACTACTCGGCCCACGGGACAGCTCGGCCCCGTGTTAATTACGAGACAACTCTTAATTAACCTAACCTAACCTAACCTACACATTATGAATCGAGAGAACTAGCCTATGACATAATTATACAATAAACGAACATTTCGCCCACATTACACACACGCCATAAACGGGAGGCCATGTATGCAGCACCAAATCCTGCAAATCCTGTCCTCTGCACATGCGTGAGAATCTTAGGCCCCTTGGCACGATTTTTGTTTCCTTTATACTATTATATTATCTGAACCTAACCTAACCTAACCTAACCTAACCTAACCTAACCTAACCTAACCTAACCTAACCTAACCTAACCTAACCTAACCTAACCTAACCTAACCTAACCTAACTTAACCTAACAGTTGAGCCTAAATAACATAATAAAGATATTAGGGAAAAGGCCGCGCATGCGCAGAGGACAGGATTTGGTGCTGCATACATGGCCTCACCCATAAACCCTCCACTTAGCTCTCCCCATCCTAATCCTGACTGGTCTCGTCAAATTGCCCCATAGCAAAACATGGGGCCGAGCTGTCTCAAATAATGGGCCGAATTGTCTCGCCGTCGTGGCCGAGTTGTCCAAAAGTGGGCCGAGCTGTCCGAGCCGAGTTGTCCCATGGGCCGAGTCGTCCAGTCACCTTTTATTTCGTTATATTTGTTATTTTGGTTATTTTGGTTATATTTTAGGGTTAGGTTAGGTTAGGTTAATCTAATCTAATCCAATCCAATATAATAGTTGTACATTTGCCAAGATTCTCACGTATGCGCAGATGGCGAGTGACGTCATGTTTTAGAGCTATGTTTAACGCCTCCCCTCGTGGGACCTTTGTGTGCAGGTTGTAGGGAGCTCCCGTCATATTTTCTTGAGTGGAGTGTTCCTGTGGTGGGTGAATAGATTCAGCCGAAGTTGGTGGCTCTTGTGGGCATCACTGCAGCTGTAGGTAAAGTTGGTTTGTGGTTGCAGTTTCTGGAGTGCTGATGGCGCTTGGATGGGGAACCGCTTAGCCTAGCCTAGCCCTGGAGATATAGGCTATCCAGTGCTGCATCTACTCAATGATATTCTCACCGTGAGGTAAGGGTGCTTACATTTTGTATTTTTACCACACTAAGCAAAGTTCCTTTGACAAAGAAAGTACATTGCCAAACAGGAAAGTATGATTGTTGGAAAAAGTGGAGTACCGTACAGAGACAGATCCACAACAACACTATGGAAATTGAGAGAAGTGTGGGTGCTAGGCCAGATGTTGATAGCAAATTGAACTTTATAGAACACAGCCTCCTCAATGCCACAGACAAAGTCTGTGGCAAAACAAAGGGGCCACCTAGACAAGTTCTGGTGGTGGAACAAAAATGGGTATTATTCTCGATCCGGTTTCACAGCACACTCGTAAATTAATATGGCTTCTATAAATTTGCCATATACCATATTTCATTCTTATATCGGTCAGTAGCGGCGCAAATGGAATTATAATTACTGTGAAAAAGTTAATATTTACCTCCTGTTATCCACAGCCAAAGCTGAAGATTGCGGAGTAAATACCGTAGACTTCATCAACTTTTATTTCGGCGACCGTCAATCTTTTATTATTTTAATACCAAACCAGCTGGGGTATGGGGGCAGGAGCCCCCACCTAATATACTAGGTTAGGTTGTTAGGTTAGGCTAATATTACCCCTTATTTTCATCTTTTACCCCGCAATTTCCCTGATCTTCATAGCCCTCCCCACTAGTGGGGGCCGTGTTTTTAGATTGTTGGATAATGGGTAAATACTCATTTCCGCCAGTCCTTAGTATAAAACAACACTGTATAGGCTATTAAAGAAAACTGAGAAAAACAAAAACACAAAACGCTAAATTCGCTGTGAAACCGGATCTAGAATTGGTATGATTAGGAGTAGGCCTAGTGGGCGTACACATTATTTCCATTATGTGTATTGTAATTCCATATTTAACCCCAGTAGCTTGTAGCTTGAAAGATCGTCTACACCTTGATATACAATTAAGTATGTGGCAGAATATGTATAAGTGTACATATAGGCTACCTGTAAATACAGTCTTGTTCTTGTTCTTGTGGGGTTGGAAGGGTGCTCGGGTGGTAGACACTCGCTTGGTCCTGTAAGACGAGTCGTCAGTGGGATCTCATACTACAGGATATGAACAATTCCCGTGGCCAGGAGATATGTGCATAAACATCTTGAGAGCTCAAGCTTCCTGACCTCATCGATATCCGTACCACCCAGGAGCAATCTCAATCCAACCCCACCTGTATCCAGCCTCCGGACCCGTTCACGCAACGTCACCCAATAGCTGTAGAACCTGGGGCACTCTTCCACTAGATGTTCTGGGGTCTCAGGGAAGTTACACCATCGGCAGGATGGGCTGGCAACCATACGCAGGCGATGGAGATGATGGGACAGTGCCGAGTGGCCGATGCGCAGCCTCGCTAGAGCCACGTCCAGTCTGCGGAGGGGGTGGTGACTCCAAGACTGCAGGCACGAGGTGTCCCGGTATCTGCCCAGTATAGTGAATCGCAGCAGGGGACGCAGCTCCCGATCCCACTGGCTTCGACATGCCCTTCTGACGATGGTGTCATGGGTACGCTGATCCCAGTCCAGATGCTCCAGGGGCACCGAAGAGTGTGCCATCGCCGCCGCCCTGTCAGCCACCTCGTTGCCTCGGATACCGGTATGTGACGGAACCCACTGGAGCACAACCAACCAAGGGGGGGCCTGACATCGTAGTAGAAGACCCAAAATTTCATAGACCAACACTATATTGGACGACGGGGTGCCCGACCGGTGGAGATGGAGGGATGAGAGGGAATCCGTGTAGATGACCACCCTTTGCGGCTGGAGATTGGCCCGTATGAAGATCAGTGCCCGATGGATGGCATAGAGCTCCACCGTTATGACCGGGTGACCGGCGAGTCGCCACGTCTGACAGAGGGAAAGGTCCTCATAGTAGACCGCTGCTGTGGCCGAGGATGGTGGTAGTACCGAACCGTCCGTGAAGATACTGAAGGACCCCACATAACGGGTTGCCGTCAGCTCCGCAAAGTAAACCCTGGCTTGCCCCGCATCCGTATTCTTCTTGAAACCCCTGTGGAATGTGGTCCTGACCACATAGGAGATATCCCTCCAGGGCGGTACTGGCGACACTGGCGGGACAGGCGAGGGAGACGGTGGTCCTACCCCCAGATTGCGATAGTGAAGGAGGCTTCTCACGAGGAAGGGTCTACGGCTCTTCAAGGGCCACGACGGGGCCACCACTGATACCCCAGAGGAGGCATGTGACGCCGCCAGCGGATGTGTACTGGGGAAGGCCGTCACCCGTCGCGCCCACGTACAGTCTGCCATTACCCTGACCCAGGATAGCGGCAACAGCCCAGTTTTCGCCATGAGGGATGTTGTTGGCGAAGAGCAGAAAGCACCCACGGCGATCCGCATGGCCGCGTTGTGGATGGGTCCAGTTTCCGCAGGACAGAGGCCGATGCAGACCCATACACTGCACTTCCATACGCCAACTTGCCCTGTATGAAAGCCATGTAGAACCGGAGGAGGTCGTCCCTCGCTGCCCCCCACTTGGAACCGGCTATACACTTCATGAGGCCTAGACGTTTCACACACGCTGAACTCAGATAGTCGATATGGGCCCGCCACGTCAGGATAGGCCCATCCAAGGGTAGGTGTGGTGGAGTGGTCATGCCACTGGATTGGTAATCCAATGGACCCGGGTTCAAATCCCGATATGTCAATGGGAAGATATTATTGGGATTGAATTTGTGCTGTACCTAGTATCAGTGCATTACCACAAAGCCCACCGAAAATGCCAAAAAAATACCCTCGTTGTTCCCTGATTAAATAACACTGTATGAATATTCCCATATTCAAAATATGTTACAGGGGGACAATGCCTAGTGAGTTCACTGCTCAATAGGTGGCGTTCTGAGAGTGAGGGTCTGAGTCTGGAGGGTGAGACGGTGAAGCACTTGAGCGAAGCAACCGGCCGCTTCAGAGATGGAGCTGCTTCGAGCCATGATGGATGCTTCGCATGTCTCACTCCCCAGACTGGAACAAGACCTCACGGGCTTCACCGTGTTGGGCGGTGGAATGTACAGGCTCTCAGCCTATGCCCGAGAGGGCATATATATAAGGATATATATAGAGGGAATATATATATATAGAGGGAATATAGAAAAAAAAAAAAAAAAAAGCGTAGGCCCAAGAAGGTATGACGGTTCCGATATGGGAACGATTCGCCCCCCATCACCACACGTGGTATTCCCGGGAGCTTGGTCTTCAGAGTGAAGCACATCAAGGCACTCTTCTGGGTGTTCAGCCGCAGACCCCATGCCGACGCCCATTCGTAAAACTCCTCAACCGCCGCCTGTAGGGATTCTTGCGCCTCCTGTAGGGAATCGGCGGAGCTCACGATCGTGATATCATCTGCGTAGGCCAGCGTGCTAGCAGACCGGGAGTGGGGCATATCAGACAGCAGGGCATTAAACAGGGGAGGGCTGAGGCTCGAACCCTGGATGACCCCCCGGCGGACACGGAAGGGTCTCGACTCCGATGTTCCGATTGATACGCTGATAGTCCTGTCCTGGAGAAAGCTGCGGAACCATGACAGGACTGTACCACCCATCCCCATCTTCCCCAGCTTATAGAGAATACCGGTATGGGATGCAGAATAAAAAGCGCCAGCGATGTCAATGAAGGCGGCCAGCAGGACCCGCTTGCCCCGATAAGCATCCTGTATCAGGTACTCCAATCTCAGCAGCACATCTATCGTACCCCGGCCGGGACGGAATCCGTACATGTCTGCAGGTAGTAGAGCCCTCGATTCCAGCCACCACATGAGTCGGGAGGTCACCATCCTCTCCATGACCTTACCCACCACTGAGAGTAGGCAGATTCCTCTCCGAGAAGTGGGGAGCGTGGGGTCTTTCCCCGGCTTCGGGAACGGCAGCAATAGAGCATGCTTCCATGCAGCAGGATAGACCCTGGCACACCAGGCGCTGTTGTAGATGGCCAATAGTGAATCCAGAGCTGACTGCGGTAAATGGACCATCATCTCATACGCAATGTCATCGTGGCCCATTGCCTTGCCTCTGGGAAGCGAGCGTATCGTACTGTGGAGTTCATGGGAGGTCAGCGGGCCGGCCAGACCTGCCGGGGTGGGGGATCCCAATCACGACAAGATATCCGAGTCCCATATGTCGGCATCTGGGAAGGGGGCTGGTTCCCCAAACACTCCCTGAAAATGGCCGGCCAAATGTTCTGCCTGCTCCTGGGGATCACTGACCAAGGAGCCTGCAATATTGAGAGGGAACGAGGGGTCCACTCGCTGACCATTCATCCTCCTGACAAACGTCCAAGCCCTCTTGCAGGACTTGTCTAAGCGTAGTGTGGGACAGATGGCGGTCCACGACTTCCTCTTGGCCGACAAGACGATCCTGGCACATCGCGCTTCAATGCGACGCGCCTCCTTCTTCGTAGCAGCACAGGGATGCCGTCGCCAATGGTTCCAGGAGCGATGACGAGCCCAGACCGCCTCAGTACACTCACTGTTCCACCAAGGGACTGCCGTTCTTGAAGTTGGAGGACCTCCCAACTTCCGGAAAACCCCTTTGGCCGCCGCCACTAGAGCCACTGATATTTCAGCCGCCCCTACTCTCCGAGAATCCACAGCCGGGGTAAGGAGAGACCGGACTGCCGTTTGATACTGAGCCCAGCCCTCCTCATGGAACGCCCATCTGGGGCGAGCGTGCCGAGTCGCCGGGGACGGGAAGTTTGGCACCTCTATGAAGATGGGGAGGTGGTCACTACCCATGTAGGGAACCGTGGAAACCTCCGCCCCCAGAAAGAGGCCATCCCCAAAACAGAGATCCAGGGTGGAAGACCTCGCTGTATGGGGGTCGATGCGTGTAGGGAGGCCGGGAGGGGTGAGGAGATGGAGAATGGGGCTGTCCAGTAGTACGTCGAACAGTGACATCCCCGACTGATTGCAAGATGTCTGGCGGACACCCGGATCCCAATGGCAATGCCTGGCATTAAAATCCTCCATCACCAGACTGGGAGATGGTATCTGGCCGAAATAATGCAGGAATTTATCGCTGGACACAGTTCGGCACGGGTTATAACAGAGGAGGTTGTCGCCAAACCCGTCCTCAAAGCCACACTCACCGCCAGGACTTCCATCACTCCCCCATCAAAACTCTGGAGGTGGAGCAGTTTACTGGGTACCGACTCACGCACCGCTAACGCCAGGCCACCTCCCCGGGTATCCCTGTCCTTCCGGTGAACTATGAAACCGGGAATCCGGAGCATCAGAGAAGGAGACAGCCACGTCTCACAGACCCCCACCACTATCGGGGCCTCCCTTCCAACTAATTGTTTGAGATCCTGCGTCTTACTGTGTAGAGAACGGGCGTTCCTAAAGACCAACTTTACTGGTGATTGTGGCGGTACTATTGACCCATCAGCAGGGCAAGCAGTCTGGGCATCAGGGCAATGCACATCTCACTCATCGTCAGGTCCTTCATGAAGTACTCCCAGAAATCCGCAAACAACTGTCCATATGTGTCACCACTTCCTGATGACCCGGGACCAGATCCAGAAGAGGGGCGCTCCCGGGAGTCTGCAACTACTGCCGCAGGGCGGGCAGTAACCGGGGGGTGCACTTGACGAGAACCAGGGCGAGATGTAGGCACCGAAACCGGTTCTGGATGGCAGGCTGGGGGGGGGGGGCGGTGCATCCTGTGAGGGAACGCTGCGTCGGAGTCGGTCTGCACGACGACACGGCCGCTGTGACCAGGGGGTCGCCAGGTGATGGATAACCACTCCTGCACTGGAAGTGGGCCGGACCGAAACACTCTCCTCCCGCCGAACAACATCCCCCGAATCCACCTCGTCCTCCGCAGATTCGACATCCCGGTCAACCATCATATCCCCTAGTGCTGCATACCTGTTGGTGGCTGCTACCGCTGCATATGAAGAGGCACCACTGGCAGAGCGAGGAGCCCGGCGAGGAGGTGGAGGACCCATCGTAGATTCGGTGGGCAGAGGAGTAACCTGAGCCGACGGGGCAGTTCGTCGTCGGGTAGGATTGAGGCCTCTGAGGAGGCCATTGAGGGCAGTCACGCCCATCTCCCCGGCCTCATAGTCCTCATGATGGTCAATCGCACGTGTAAACAACGGGCACGAGTGGGACGTCACCCTGTGTGCCCCCCCACAAAAATAGCAGCTGGGTGCGTTGTTGCAGGCCTGACCTCCGCTTTGCATGTCATGAAAGCCACTGCAATTACGGCACCGTACCTTATTCCTGCAGGACACCGTACCATGGCCAAAAAAGTGGCAGTTGTAGCACCTCAGCATGCGGAATGAGTACCTCGTTACCTGGTAGCAAACACGTCCCAAGGCCACCCTGGCAGGTAATGAACCCCTGAACCGTAGCCTGACTACCCGGGCATCGATCTGGGACTGGGACGCATGCCCCTCCCCACCGGCAGCGGGTCCACGCTTCGACAGGCGCGTGACCTCCTCCAGGACTGTGGTGCCCCCAGCACCCGACATCACTTGTAGCGACTCCAAGACGACCTTGTCCGATATGTCCGGGTGCACAGGGCCAATCTTGTCCCATGAGTACCTGTCGTCTTCTGGGGAGATAGACGCCCTGCATGTTACCGTCCACTCCCCAAACTCAGTAATGGTATCAAGTGGTGCCACTGAGTCCCCAATTAGGTCTATGGCCAGATGGACACTTAACGCCTCACCTTTACCTAACACACAAATATCCTCAGGTTTGACAAAGTCCCCGAATGGAGACCCATTCACTGTCACTGTGACCTTCGCAGAGTTGTCAAACACCCGAGATCTGGGCACAGTGGTGATGATATAAGTGATCTTTTCTGACACTGGGCTAGGCCTAGGCCTAACCGGCCCATTCTCCTTAAGGCCACCACTGGCACCACCACCACCCACCGTTTCAGGGACCACATTCACATCACTCGCTACTTTATGCCGCGATATTTTCAGCGCATTCCCGGCACTTCCCCCGTCATTATCGGCATCACTCTCAGTCCCGTGCTCAAGGCTACGTTTCAGGGCCAATGAGGGACTATCTTCCATGGTGGCACTCAACTGTTCCTCCATATTGTCGGCTACCTGTCCTAGCCCAACTCCCCCTGTGGCCTAATTGCGGCTAATTCCTATAAGTGTTAGCCCACAGAATGTCAAAGTACAGATTGAACAGCCCGAGGGCCGTGAATGGGACGATCAACTACACCAGGAGCATAGACTAAACACGTCTTTACTGTACGGCGCCTCGATCGGACTGTTGTGATGCCTACCAGCGTTGGCAGAATCGCCTCCCGTTAACCACTAGCGCTCGCCAGGGCAGTGAAGTGGGCTACAGTTATCAGAGAATGTTGTTCTTTCTTTCATAGTACTTGCATTGTTACAGACAGTCCAGTGGTGGTCTTTATTTTCGTCTGTGACAACGGGAAGTATTTTATATCATGAGTAGAATATAAGATGCATTGTAGTGAAGTTGAGAGAGAGAGCGAGCGGGCAGCATGGGGGTAGTGAGTGTTGCTTCCCTCCTCCCTCCTCCCTCGCTCGGAGGAGTTTCCCGCCCGCGCGGGCTTTTTCCTGTCTTTGATTGGCTGGTGGTTCTTGGCGCGTCATAGGGGCCTGCTGCCTTGTGACGTATCGGCCTGTGATTGGCCGACCACCATGCCTTTGTGGGATCCTGAGGGTCCCTAGGAGCTACCCTCCTCAGAGCAGGCTAGGGACGCACATGACTAACATCCTTTTTACAACTGTCCCCCATATCTCCACCATTCTGATACTGTCTCTCTCACTCAACTTCCTTCTTTCATTCCTCTAATCTTTTAACGTCACAGCACTCCCTTTGGGTTCTGTACACGATTTCATATCGGCCCATCGTATTGTGTGCGTCGCTCTCATATATATTTCCATGTATTAGAATAGGCTATAAGGGTTCTTAGTCTATGGAGGTTTGATGACTCTGTGTGTGTCTCCCTCAGTGTCCTTAGTTTATGGAGGTTTGATGACTTCGTGTGTGTCTCCCTCATTATCATTAGTGCTCTGCTGGGTTATTTAATGCTAGACTGGGATAAGGCTTCTGTTGTCATTGTCACCGATGTGTGTATGGTTTGCTTATACCTACACAACTTCGACGGTTTCTGTGGTAGCCTAGGTTGTTCTTTTGGTTGTGTCTTTTGCGAATGCAGCATCGTGTTGTAAGAGGGCATTAGCCTACTACCTTATAACACAGTGCTGCCTCTGCTTGACTTTAGAGGGATCGCCAGGGTAGAACCAGATACTTGAGATCTGGATCTACCAAGAGAGCATCCCCGTCATTAACGTAACTTTAATCATACCGCCTTAAGGACAACGCTTGGCTATGAGCCTGTCTTGCTCAGCTACAGTTTCCTAACCTTGATATCCCAGCTAGACTTAAATTCGCCTAGCAGACATTAGTTAGGACATAAGCTCATTTTGATATGTACGCATTATTATTCACAGCATTTATGAGTCTAGGTTGTTGTTGAGTTGCACAACCATAGCAGACTGTTTCGTTGATGAGGAAGTAATTCTTTTAGTGTCGAGCCTACTGCCGTTGCGCATTTATAATATTCTTGTGTCAGTTAACATTATATGTCCTATCTTTTAGTGTATTCAGTCTACACGTATGGTGTCCTGCCTCCTGCCTTTATATAATTTAAGATACGAGCATCTTATGAGCATCAGACTTTCTTCAGAAGTTTCCAGGTCTATGCTGTAGGACTATACTTCACTTTCTTTCAGATACGAGTGAAGAGTTTATTGTTGTTTAGAGTAACTGTATTGTAGCATCTTTTTATTGTATTAAATCTTGCAGTGATTTAATTGATCTTTCCATAGCTTCCCTTTTATGCATTTTAACGTAACTTGCATCTTGTTTGTTATCAGGCTATACCAGTGTGGGTTAGCTTGAAGTAGAGTACATTATGCCCAGTTAAGGATACCCCGTTATCGCAGATTAATTCTGGAGGGTATAGGTGTTTTTGTTCGCCGGCATATAAGTTCCAGGGTTTGGATCTAGCGTACCGTTGTTGCATAGTGCCATATTACTAGTCCAATCATTAAGTGCCCTTGTTTTATTCGTAGCCCCGGTCGTAACAAATGGCGACCTTGCCAAGTAGCTTATTTTAGTAGAAACCAGGATCCATTTGTTGATTATTGCAGTAATAACAAATAGTTCCCTTGCCTGGTATCTAAGGAAGAATTGCAGGATTGTTGGACATTTGTTTTTTGAGGAATATTTTGGACACGTGGATTTTTTTTTTGGCAACGTAGTATAGCACTTGAGTTGTCTTCGAGCATTTTATATTTTTGAGTGAATATTGCTACATGAGAGTTTAGGTACTTTTTTTTTTTTTTTATTAACGTTGAGAATTTTCGGTGGACACTCGAACGACGGATCAATGTACAGTGAGGACACAGTACAGGAAGCAGATTCTGAGGTGCAACAGCTAGGTTTGTTAGAAGGCATTAGAGTAGTAACAAGTGAGGAGGATGCAAGGAAGTTTCTGGAGATGCCTATTACTGCTAACCGGGTGTCGGGGATTGATCGGTATGGTCTCCAGTGTTTGGCCACGGTCATGGGGCATGTGGGCACTAGCAGCATGTCGAGAGGTGACCTGGTGGCCTGGGTGCTCGGCGGGGTGCGTGGGGCTTCGGGTGGAGCGGGAGCTGGGGAACCTTCGGCCCAGCCCCCATTCCACTCGACTCCTACCATGGCGCCCCCTCGGGCTACGGAGCCGGGTACGTTCCCGCAGGCCGATAGTCACTGGCAGCGTGGTTTGTCACTGGGTGGGTCTCCAATTGTTGCATCTCCTCCTCCTCAAGGTTTAACTGCAGATATGATCTTCCAGCTTGAGATGGCTAAGATTCAGCAGCAGCAGCGGGCGGCTGAGCTTGAGCAACGAAATCATGAATCTGAGATTGAGATGGCCATGATTCAGGCTGAGGAGAGAAAGGCCATGTAGGTGTTCCTATGGTGTGAGGGGAGAGGTCGCCGGCGCCGCGGTCCAAGTTTTTGTATCATAACTCGGGATATTGATGATACAACTGAACCAAAATCATCCACATAACCAAACTTAGTGTCGCGGTTCTGTGTAGTGTCAAATCGAATTGATGGCATAAATATCTTCGGAGATATAACAAAAGCGTGTGAAAAACAAAAACCGTTATTCCCCAATGCCAAGCATAAACAAGGGAGTGCCAAGGGAACGATGGGTTTTTAGTCCAGTGTGCAAAGTTAAAATCGCATATTAGTGAAAAGTGGTTAGATCACGATTCATGTATGTAAACTGTATCTCATGAAAAAAAAAAAAAATACCAGCATTTATACAGAACTTACAATTTCAAAAGAAAGTTTAGGGCCAGTGTAAGTGAGCGTCCTACCACCACCGTACCAAAACACATAAATCGCTTGGCACTTGACGAGTGTCATAGGCCCCCCTCTCACCAACACCACCCCTCCCCCTTGACGTAGACACATTCTAAACCGTGGTACCGGTATACGATTTTACCGAAATGGGAACTTAAACTCGAACAGGTAAAACAAATATAAAACAAATAAAATAAAACAGAGAAGCATAATAAGTTAACTATTTAACAAATCGCATATCGCGGGATATTATTAGTAGTGACGTTATTGAGGAAGAAACTCGCATGCAACCATCAATAGTGTAAATTCGGACCGGGGATAAGAGAGACAGGAAGTGGTTAAGGCAGTGATGATTCTGTTTCATAAGTTTATCGAAAGTGTTACTTAAAGTTTAAACCAAAGCCAGTGTTAAGGATGGGAAGCTCGAACAAGTCCTAACCACAAAACAGTGACACCCCTCCCCCCCCCCCCCTCTCTCTCTCTCTCTCTCTCTCTCTCTCTCTCTCTCTCTCTCTCTCTCTCTCTCTCTCTCTCTAGCCCCTTTCCCTCCCCTGCGTCGTTACATACAAGAAAGTCGAGTAAAATATTCTTATAGATATGAATACCAAGGATGTTTGCAGTATCTGTAGGAACAGAGTGAGAGACAAACGTGGCACAAAATGCCAAATATGCAAAGACAAGTTTCATTGGTGCTGCATAGGACTTTCACCACCGATAAACATGGCTTATAATAATAAGGGGAAGAACTTCCATTTTTGCAACAGCTGTGCCGAGTTCACAATGCAAATCATCCAGACTGTGGAAAAAACAGAGGTACAAGATAGACCTAAATATAGCCAAGAGGCGGTGTTATTCCAACAAAATTGGGGAAACACACCAAGAATTTCCCCTCATACATCCCTGACCACAATAGTATCGAATTCAAGTACTCCTATTTCGTCTCACCCAAAACAACCAACAACACCTCCCTCTGAACAAACACCACACACAACTCTTCCCACACAAAAACTCTCATCAGCCCCCTCCCTACCACCTCGAAACACCGCGACGTCACCAAATACCACACCGCCGCCGCCTCCCCACAGGACCCGCCCCCCTCCACACCTCTGCCATCTGCCTACTTACGCCCGGCAGATCATGACACCCAGCCCCCCTCTACACCACCTCATAACACCACACCACTATTTCCCCCAACTACCAGACCTCCCCCTCCCAGACCCAGCATAGCTCACCACCTGCCCACCTACAACCGACAAGTAACTCTACCCCCCTGCAGGCCTCACCCACCCATACACCAAGCCCACTATCAACCACAACCACACTTAGCTCACCACATAACCCCTCGCAGCCCCAGCCACACCTACTGGGGTTGTCTACACCAGTGTGCAGATATTATCTGGAAAGAAGGTGCTACTTTGGTCAAAAGGGCCAATATAATGGGAAGCCATGTAGATTTACTCATCCCAAAATTTGCAACAACATAACCAGTCATGGAAAATGTAGATTTGGTGAAACCTGCAAATACCACCACCCATCCCTTTGCAAGACATCACTTGAGAACAAGACCTGCTACAATATGAAATGCCCAGCTTTTCATATTAAAGGGACTTGGAGATATGCTAGACCTAACACGAATGGTAGCCCAAAAAACTCTCTAGCTATGCGAGGACGAGACAGAGGAAAAAGGCAAGGAGGGAAAGGGCAGACGAAGATGAAGAGACTGAGGGAGATGGAAGAGCACATAGAACACCTCGAGCACCTCCTGGCCTCCCAAGAGTGGCAAATACATCCCGAAGACTATTAGGTACACATAGTACTCCAAACAATCTCTCCCCAATCTTGTTTGCAAATATCCAAGGCCTAAAAAATAGAACCACGAACAAAGTACGATCTATTAGGGGCCTGCTAGAAGAAGGAAACGCTATATTTACGGCTCTCACAGAAACTCACATTAAAGATCAGGAAGATAGTGAGGTATGGATTCCTGGTTACAACCTACATAGGGCGGACAGAACGCATAGATCACATGGAGGTGTAGCCTTGTACATCCATGACTCACTGATATGTACTGAATTCCTAAATAACAGTAATGAAGTGGTGGAAATACTTGGAGTTAAAATAGAATCCCTAAATTTAGCAGTTCTTGTTACATACAGGCCTCCAGACTCATCCCGAGAAGAATTCAAAACCCAGCTCAACAAAATAAAATCAGAAGTGGAAACCCTGGGGAACCCAACACCAAATATTATATGGCTAGGAGACTTTAACCTACCAAACATTAAATGGAGACAACTAGAAAACCAGTTAGTGGCAAACAACATCGGAGAAGCAAATACGAGAGAACTTTTTGAACTTTGCGATTTTTTTAGTCTTACCCAACATATTGCTGAACCCACACGGGAAAACAATATCTTAGACCTGGTCTTCACTAACAACGACTCTCTAGTACACAGCATTAACATATCGGACACAACATACTCAGATTATAAATTAATTGAGATCAAAACAACCTTAGAAAGTGTACGGACAACCTCAGAATCGAGAACAAAAATCGGCCCCTTCAGTAAATTTAACTTCAATAACAAAAACATTAGGTGGGAAGAGGTAAATCAAGAAATGGAGGAAATAGACTGGGAAGATTTAATGAATAACCTGACACCAGCAGAATGTCTAGTCTTAATAACAGAAACCATGACCCAAATCTGTAGCCACCATATACCTGCAAGACAAACAAAACGAAGAAGCAAACAAGATCGGGAAAGGAGGAGGCTGTACAGAAGAAGAAAATTACTCACACAAAGACGCACACATCAAAATCTACAGGATAGGCAAAAGGCCGAAATAGATAGAGAAATTGTGGAAATTGAACAAAGGCTAAGAATATCATATGAACTACAACATATGGAAGAGGAGAGGAAAGCTATTGCAGGTATAAAGGAAAATTCCAAATACTTCTTTTCACACGCCAAACAAAAGGCTAAAACAACATCAAACATCGGCCCACTGAGCAAAGGGGATGGCTCTTTCACAGGGGACAAAAAGGAAATGAGCGAACTCTTAAGCAGGCAGTATGAAATGGCATTCAGTGAGCCTGATGAAACAAAAGTCATCAGAGACCAAAATATATTTTTCATGGAAACCTCCCCCACGGAAACCCCTCAGATGCTGGATATTGATTTCGGTCCAAAAGACATAGAAGAGGCCATTTCCAACATGCCATCCCACTCGGCACCAGGCCCGGACTCATGGAATTCGATCCTAATGAAGAAATGTAAGGAAAACCTCTCAAAACCCCTGGCTATAATGTGGAGAAGGAGTCTAGACACTGGTGACATACCAGATAGCTTGAAAAACGCAATAATTGCCCCACTGCATAAAGGAGGGAGTAAAGCACTACCAAAAAACTACCGCCCGGTAGCTCTAACCTCTCACATCATTAAAGTTTTCGAACGAGTCCTGCGAAGAAAAATTTCAACATTCATGGAGACAAATGAACTACACAACACCGGTCAACATGGGTTCAGAGCGGGAAGATCATGTCTCTCACAACTTTTGGAACACTATGACAAAATTCTTAAAGCGCTAGAAGAAAAGAAAAACGTGGTTGTCATTTACACCGATTTTGCTAAGGCATTTGATAAATGTGACCATGGTATAATAGCCCACAAACTGAAAGCAAAAGGTATAACTGGGAAAATCGGACGGTGGATATACAATTTCCTCGTAAACCGAAAATAATCAGTAGCAGTAAACCAAGTCACATCTGAGCCTTCGGATGTCAAAAGCTCAGTGCCCCAAGGAACAGTGCTAGCGCCCCTTCTGTTCCTCATACTAATTTGCGACATAGATACCAACACCAGACACAGTACGGTGTCGTCTTTTGCTGATGACACAAAATTAAGCAAGATAGTAAACACACAAGAAGACACGGGCCGACTGCAGGAAGACATGAATGTAGTGTTCCAGTGGACCAGGGAAAACAACATGCAATTCAATGAGGAAAAATTCCAATTAATACGGTACGGAGATAATAATGGTGTTAAAGAAATTACAAATTACCTAAGAGAATCTAACCACATAATAGAACGGAAAGACAGTGTGAAAGACCTTGGGGTATTAATGTCTGAAAATATGGGTTTCAAAGTACATAACCAGGTCAAAGTGGCGGCTGCGAAACGTCTTAACGGGTTGGATTCTGCGTACTTTTAAAACACGCGGTGAAGTACCTATGATAACGCTCTTCAAATCTCTAGTGCTACCGCGGCTTGAATATTGTAGCGTATTAACATCCCCATACAAAGCAGGTGAAATAAATGACGTAGAGAGTGTACAAAGAAATTTCACCGCATATAAGTTCGATAAAAGAGCTACACTATTGGGAGCGTTTAAGAGCACTGAATCTGTACTCACTGGAACGTAGAAGAGAACGTTACCTAATAATATACACGTGGAAAATCGCAGAGGGTTTAGTACCAAACCTACATACTCCGATAGTCATGAAATTCAGTGATAGGAGAGGCTGGGAATGCGAAATCCCCCGGATGAATAACAGGGGTGCTATGGGCTCTCTGCGAGAGGGCTGGTTATCACACAGAGGCCCACGTCTCTTCAACAAACTCCCACGGCGAGTAAGAGACATGAGGGACGTCTCGTTAGACAGCTTTAAGAGAGCCCTGGATGTCGAACTGCAAAAGGTGCCAGACGAGCCCATCCTCGCAAGGGAGCGAGCTGTCGCTTCAAACAGTCTACTGCACCAAATCACCACCCAAAACGAGGGGCGTCGCGCTCCTTGGTGCCGCTAGAAGAGTGGCGAACACATCATAAGGTATCACTGTGCAGACAGAGATCTTGAGAAGTCTCGGGTGGAGTCGATAGGGCAGCGTCTCCGTGCTGGGAATCGAGGTCTTGATCAGTCTTTATCGCACCTTCTTAAGTTAGTCCCTGTATTTGATGAGTCGGGTGTCACCGAGTTTTTCCTGCGTTTTGAGAAGAAGTACCGGAAGCACCAATGGCCCGAGGTTAAGTGGGCAGCCCTTGTTTCCTCTAGGTTGGTTGGCAAAGGACTCAAGGCATATGATGCGTTGCCCTTGGAGTCTTGCGTCGATTATGAGGTACTGAAGGAAGCTGTTCTGCGGGCGTACGAGTTACAACCAGAGACATATAGGTTGAAGTTCCGGGGTGTTACGAAGGGTCGTGAGTTAACTTTTCTAGAACATGCCTGGGAACTGTCTGATGCATTGAGAAATTGGCTGAGGTCAGAGAAGGTGACGACGTTCAGAGAGCTTGAGCAGTTAGTCCTTCTAGAGCAATTTTTCAAGTGCACAGGCGGCGACCTGACTTTGAACCTTAAAGAGAAACTTCCTAAAACTCTACAGGAGGCAGCTGAGATGACTGACCTTAGGCTATCGCTGATTCGTGGGTGGGGGTCTGCACAACGGAACGATGCAGGTAACAAGGGGCGCAACACTCCACCCCCCCGAGTCAGTGATACACCATATAACAATAAAAACAAGAGCAATGATATTAAGTCTGACCATAAACCTAATACCGTCCCGTTTAAGAAGGGTCCGGACCCTTCCCCACCTCAAGGGAAGCCCAAGGGGGAGTTAGAGTGTTTTCATTGTCACAAAAAGGGGCATTTTGCACGATCCTGTCCTAGCAAGCTACCTACAGCAGTCGTGTCTTTGGCTCGCAACATTGGAGTGTCTTTGAAGTCGTCTGCGTTTGCCCGGGGTAAATGGTCAGAGGCTGGAGCACAGCCAGTGAAGAAGTGTTCGGAAGGCTTGACATCTGTCCGTGATGCTTTTTGTGACCATAGAGGGCGTGGCTGCGTGAGTTGGGCTGGTTGCAAGCATGGAGTAGAATTTTTGCGTGATACGGGTGCTTCCCAGACATTGATGAAAAACTTTACAGGCAAACCTATAAACGCGGCACGGGTAGTTGTGGTGCAGGGTATCAATGCTACACGGTCATACCCGTTGGTCCGAGTGGAGCTGGAGGTAGAAGGTGTGACACGAGAGTTGGATGTCGGAATCGTGGAGAAACTGCCAGTAGAGGGCGTCGACCTTCTTCTCGGCAATGACTTTGCGGTGCCTACTTCTGAAGTTCCACCCTTAGTCGTTGCCGAGAGGGCGGCCGACGTGAGTAGGGAGGGGCAGGAGTTGGTCGAGAGGTGTCAACTAAAGCAGATGGTGTGTGTTGTCAACTTGTCACCCGTTCTCGTGCATCCAAAGTGTCACAGCCTATTCCTCAGTCTCTAGACCAGCGGAGGAACGGTCGAAAGGAGAAGGCTAAAGTTGGGAAAAGTTTTGAGAGTTTTGAACCAGCGGCTCTCCTTGGCGACTCAGTATTAGCACCTATGTTAAGGTCCGAAGTGGCCCCAGAACCTGCCACACTTGTTGAGGAGGAAGGGCGTGTGAAAACTCCGAGACAGCACCGTTACTCGCAAAAGCAGAATAGGGTCGAACAGCCTAGTACCGGGGGAGGCCATAAGTTGCTCCGGGAGCATCTCGATAAATTGACTCCTTCGGATATCTGTCGGCTGCAGTTGGGTGATCCTGAGCTTCAGAAGTGCAGTAACGGTGCAATCGAACTGGAGGAGGACGGGGATGCAAAGCCGGGGGACTTCTTTCGTGTAGGGGGTATTTTGTACAGGCATTTTCTAGATCCCAGACGGAGTTGGGAGAGGGGGTCGAGAGTGGTTGACCAGTTGGTAGTGCCTCGTGTGTGCCGGGATAGCCTACTGAGGTTGGCACATGACGTACCGTTGGCAGGGCATTTGGGTGTACGTAAGACGGTAGCAGCATTGGCGAAATTGTTTTGGTGGCCAGGGATGAAGGCACATGTTGCGTCATGGGTGGCAATGTGCAGTACCTGTCAGACAGTAGGTAAACCAAACCAGTGTATTCCCAAGGCTCCGTTACACCCTATTTCTGTTATCGGGCCACCATTCAGTAAGGTTATAATCGACATGGTTGGCCCTCTACCCCCTACTAGTGCAGGCAACAAGTACCTCCTCACCATTATGGATGTTCCACTCGTTATCCGGATGCATACCCCATGCGAAATGGTACTGCTAAGACTGTTGTTCGTAACTTGCTATTGTACTGCTCTAGGTACGGGTACCCGCAGGAATTGCAGTCGGACCAAGGATCCAACTTTACTTCTAACCTTTTTAAACAGACCATGCAGCAGCACGGTGTTAGTACCGTTGGCTCTTCAGCCTACCACCCAGAGAGTCAGGGGGTATTGGAGAGGTGGCACTCGACTCTCAAGAGCATGCTGCGGTGTTATTGTGCTGAGAATGGTAAAGATTGGGATCTTGGGTTGCCCTTTGTATTATTCGCTGCTCGGGAGGTACCTGGTGAAAGCCTAGGGTTTAGTCCCAATGAGCTCGTCTTTGGACATCAGGTCAGAGGCCCCCTCAACATGGTAAGGGAAATTTGGGAGGGCACAGCAAAACCATGTTCCATGTTAAAGTACATCCTCGAGAGCCGTGAAAGAATGTTGAGAAGTCTAGAGTTGGCAGGTAGGAATTTGGTAGGGTCTCAAGCATTGATGAAGGACAGGTACGATGAGTAGACAAAACTCCGGGAATTTAAGGTGGGGCAGGAGGTGTTGATTTTGTTACCTCTGCCCGGTCATCCGTTGTCTGCTAAGTACGGTGGTAAAGAAGATCTCTGACCTAGACTATCTTGTGGCTACTCCAGATAGGCGTAAGAAGAACCAGCTGTGCCATGTGAATCTGGTAAAGGCGTTTGTGAGGCGACCCCCTGAGCCTCTCGCTGTCACGGTGTTGACCTGCAGCGGTCATGGAGGAGAAGGAGTGAGGGACAGTGAAGCTCAGGTGGAAGATAACTGGGAGTGTCATGTCTCTGCAGACCAGGGGGCGGGGAACTCCAGACAGGTGGCTGACAAGGCTCTAGTGCACCTGCCTGAGCAACAGCGTGTAGCCGTGCAGCGCCTGTTTGATTCATACCCCACTGTGTTCGCAGAGCATCCAGGCCTCACAACTCGGGTGGTGCATGACGTAGACGTGGGAGATCACCGCCCCCTCCTTTAAATCAGTACCCTACAGAATTCCACCTATTAAACTCCCAGCCCTCAGAGCGGAGTTAGAGTATATGTTAGAACGGGGGTTGATTGAGAAGGGGGCAGTTAGGTGGACATCTCCTGTCACTCTGCAGCCCAAGCCTGACGGGAAGGTTCGCTTCTGCATTGACTTTCGGAGATTGAACGAGTTGACTCCCACCAATGCTTATCCCCTTCCCTGGGTTGATGATAGCGTAGACAAGATTGGTAAGGCACAGTTTCTAACTAAGGTAGACCTAGTGAAAGGCTATTGGCAGGTGCCCTTGTCTGAGCGGGCGAAGGGGGTATGCGGGTTTGTGGTTGATGGGAACACCTACCGTTGCAATGTGATGCCGTATGGCCTTAAAAATGCCCCACCAACCTTCCAGAGTCTTATGAATGAGTTAGTAGCTGACATCCCTAACTGCACGGTCTACCTAGATGACGTTATAATATACGATGACAACTTTGAGAGTCACTGTGAGCACATAGAAGCCTTGTTTCGGAGGCTTAGTGAGGCCAGCTTGGTGGTTAATCTGGGCAAGTGCGACTTTGTCCGGGCAACTGTGCAATATCTTGGGTTTGTGGTCGGGTTAGGCCAGGTGTGCCCCCCCCAAAACAAGATACAGGCTATTAACCAGTTCCCCAGGCCGTCCACTAAGCGGCAGATCATGAGATTTTTAGGCATGATCGGTTACTATCGCCGCTTCATGCGGGGTTATTCTACTGTGTTAGCTCCTCTGACAGATTTACTAGCAAAGACAAAAAGTTCAAGTGGGCACCTGAGTGTGAAAGGGCTTTTTCGCTGGTCAAGCACCTACTATGCACTCACCCAATCCTCAGGGCCCCTGACTTTGAAAGACCATTCCAGCTGGCAACGGATGCCAAGAAGTTTAATTCCGCTCAGAAAAACTACTCTGTGGTAGAGAAAGAACTGCTGGCAATAGTGTTGGCGCTCAGGCACTTTGAAGTATATGTTCCTGCCTACGGGCCAGTCATGGTGATTTACACCGACCACCACCCGCTTAAATTTCTGAACCAATTCCACAACCGGAATATGAGGCTGACACGTTGGTCACTCATGTTGCAAGAATACAATCTAGACATTCGCCATATTGCCGGTTGTGAGAATTTGATTACAGACTGTTTGTCGAGGGTGGAGGATCCGACGTATATCACCACAGGTGTGGGTTTGAGTGGAGAAAAATCAGGCTTGCCCCTGTAGAGCAGCAGTCAAAAACAACATTAAAATTAAATAAAAAAAATCACATAAAAACTCTTTCTTTTTTATAGTTAATTGTAAGTTGCCAGTGTTATAGCTAAAGTCCTTAAGTTGAACCTGTCTTTCACTTAGTAGGCTGGGCTCTGTGAAGCTCGCTCTGGGAGCATAGCAGGCTAAAATTATACTATTATGTTTGGGAGGGGTTATAAGATTTTATTATGCTAAAATGTTGTTTTATTTATGATTGAGCATTGCATTTCATTTCTGGTGGAGTGGCGGGTTTTGTCGGCATTCTGCCTTGTCAGATATGGTGCTCGCCTAATGTTGAGCGTCCCATATCTTGGGCGGGGTGTGACGCCTACCAGCGTTGGCAGAATCGCCTCCCGTTAGCCACTAGCGCTCGCCAGGACAGTGAAGTGGGTTACAGTTATCAGAGAATGTTGTTCTTTCTTTCATAGTACTTGCATTGTTACAGACAGTCCAGTGGTGGTCTTTATTTTTGTCTGTGACAACGGGAAGTATTTTATATCATGAGTAGAATATAAGATGCATTGTAGTGAAGTTGAGAGAGAGAGCGAGCGGGCAATGTGGGGGTAGTGAGTGTTGCTTCCCTCCTCCCTCCTCCCTCGCTCGGAGGAGTTTCCCGCCCGCGCGGGCTTTTTCCTGTCTTTGATTGGCTGGTGGTTCTTGGCGCGTCATAGGGGCCTGCTGCCTTGTGACGTATCGGCCTGTGATTGGCCGACCGCCATGCATTTGTGGGATCCTGAGGGTCCCGAGGAGCTACCCTCCTCAGAGCAGGCTAGGGACGCACATGACTAACATCCTTTTTACAACTGTCCCCCATATCTCCACCATTCTGATACTGTCTCTCTCACTCAACTTCCTTCTTTCATTCCTCTAATCTTTTAACATCACAGCACTCCCTTTGGGTTCTGTACACGATTTCATATCAGCCCATCGTATTGTGTGCTTCGCTCTCATATATATTTCCATGTATTAGAATAGGCTATAAGGGTTCTTAGTCTATGGAGGTTTGATGACTCTGTGTGTGTCTCCCTCAGTGTCCTTAGTTTATGGAGGTTTGATGACTCTTTGTGTGTGTCTCCCTCATTATCATTAGTCTGCTGGGTTATTTAATGCTAGACTGGGATAAGGCTTCTGTTGTCGTTGTCACCGATGTGTGTATGGTTTGCTTATACCTACACGACTTCGACGGTTTCTGTGGTAGCCTAGGTTGTTCTTTTGGTTGTGTCTTTTGCGAGTGCAGCATCGTGTTGTAAGAGGGCATTAGCCTACTACCTTATAACACAGTGCTGCCTCTTTGCTTGACTTTAGAGGGATCGCCAGGGTAGAACCAGATACTTGAGATCTGGATCTACCAAGAGAGCATCCCCGTCATTAACGTAACTTTAATCATACCGCCTTAAGGACAACGCTAGGCTATGAGCCTGTCTTGCTCAGCTACAGTTTCCTAACCTTGATATCCCAGCTAGACTTTATTCGCCTAGCAGACATTAGTTAGGACATAAGCTCATTTTGATATGTACACATTATTATTCACAGTATTTATGAGTCTAGGTTGTTGTTGAGTTGCACAACCATAGCAGACTGTTTCATTGATGAGGAAGTCATTCTTTTAGTGTCGAGCATTACTGCCGTTGCGCATTTATAATATTCTCGTGTCAGTTAACATTATATGTCCTATCTTTTAGTGCATTCAGTCTACACGTATGGTGTCCTGCCTCCTGCCTTTATATAATTTAAGATACGAGCATCTTATGAGCATCAGACTTCAGAAGTTCCAGGTCTATGCTGTAGGACTATACTTAACTTTCTTTCAGATAGGAGTGAAGAGTTTATTGTTGTTTAGAGTAACTGTATTGAAGCATCTTTTTATTGTATTAAATCTTGCAGTGATTTAATTGATCTTTCCATAGCTTCCCTTTTATGCATTTTAACGTAACTTGCATCTTGTTTGTTATCAGGCTATACCAGTGTGGGTTAGCCTGAAGTAGTGTACATTTATGCCCAGTTAAGGATACCCCGTTATCGCAGATTAACTTTGGAGGGTATAGGTGTTTTTGTTCGCCGGCATATAAGTTCAAGGGTTTGGATCTAGCGTACCGTTGTTGCATAGTGCCATATTACTAGTCCAATCATTAAGTGCCCTTGTTTTATTCGTAGCCCCGGTCGTAACACTGTAAATACAGTCCTCCTCTACCACTCTTCTCTTCGCCAACATGTAAACAAACCCAGAGTCGATATACGCTTCAAGTCGCTGTGCAGACATCCGAACACAGGGTTTATCGTGACGTCGTCTAGAATATAAGTGCTAGTATGCGAATAATATCTATAGTCACGGTTTGTGCATTTGATAGATTAATATTGATGTTCTTTTGTTTGCCAATCCTGCTCATCATAGCATACATTTTTTTTTTTTTTTTTTTTTGGTCAGTTTAAGTTGGTTGCTATCTGGAACGAGTGTGGAATGGGTTGTGTTAAGGTTACTGTCTTACGATTCGCGAAGTTATTGTATTTTCTGAGGACATCAACTTATCACAACATTTGGTAAAGGTTAGTAGCTGTTAGATATAGGCGGCAGCCCCCACCTCTAATACTAGGATAGGATAGGATAAGTTAGGTAAGGTTGCTAGGTTGCTAGAGTAGCCTACTATTAATCCACTGTACCTGGCATGCAAGGGCTAGTTTAGTATGCCACGTACTGAGTAGTGAGTACTATGAATCCGCTCTACCTGGCATGCAAGGGCTAGTTTAGTATCCCACGTACTGGGTCTAGGTTAGGTTAGGTTGGGTTGTTTGGTTAGGTTAATACTAGGTCTCAGAAACAACAATCGTAGTAGCGGTAATAAAGTTCAAATAGGCTAGCGGTCGCACCACTATTGACAGCACACATATAGTAATGGATGCACTATTTTGAGTTTTCACTAGCATTTCCCATTAATTTTCTTTGTTACAAGTGGTTTTGCCTTCACATTATTGTTTGTCTCAACAATATCAAACTCAGTAGGTGATCAGGGTTATTTAAATACGCCCGCCACTCATAGTGGGCGTGACGTCACGATACTCCCTCCTTTAGCTAATCACAGACGCTTTCTCGACTGTGAAGGTGTTCGGATACACACGACCACCACAGGGTTTTCTATCCATAGAGTTTTTCAACCCCTCTCTTTCCCTGATATATTTCATGCCCTCCCCACCTATCGGGGTAAATATTTTAATATTATTTAGGCAAACAACATAATGTGAAGTTAAAGACACTTGTAACAAAGAATATAATGGAAAACACGGAAAAACTCAATTTTTTCTGTCACCAATTTTTCCCATGGATTTTTTTATTTTTCCCTGTTAGTTTTCATCAATATATAGTGTTTGGAAATAATTACAACCCTCGGAGAAACCTTTTCCCCATTATACAACGATTTTAAGACACGCCGCCCGATAGTAGGGAGGGCTATGAAGTTCAGGGAAAATGAGGGGTTAAAAGCATAACAAAGACATTAGCCTAACCTAACAACCTTACCTAACCTATCCTAGTATTATGGGTGGGGGCTGCCGCCCCCACACCCCCGCTGATTGGGTAACAGTGCAAAAAACACAGTATTATGGGACATACCCTACTCCGCCACCGAGTGGCAGTGGGAGGGCCGAGAGGTTCACAACAATAACATGAGTGCGGCGGCGGACGCAGTGTTGCCATATTCTAAATGCAGTACCAAATGTGTACAAAAATTATCGTACACACTAATATATATATATATATATATATTTTTTTTTTTTTTTTTTTTTTTTTTTATATATTTTTTTTTATTTATATATTTTTTTTTTTTTATATTTTTTTTTTTATTTATATATATATATATATATATATATATATATTTTTTTTTATTAACCTAACCAAAAAACCTAGCCTAACCTAACCTAAATGTATTTGGGGGCTATTAGGTTAGTTAGGTTAGGTTTTTTGGTCAGTAAAGGTTAATGACCAAGAAAAAAAATCCCAAGATTTTTTTTTTTAAATTCAAAGATTTTTTTTTTTTTTTAAATCCCCCAATTTTTTTTTTTTTTTTTTCCCAGGGATAAAAAGTATATAGAAATGAAGCATATGATGATAGGAACCCAAAACTACCATTAGAAATGTGCTACCTATATTGTTGCGTCTCCTGTATATTAACCCTTATTTTGTTGGCGCTCCCCTAGGCCTTGAGTTCATGAGACACAGTCTTCCCCTTACTTGAACTCCCTCATACATTGAGGTCCCCGCGGCACGGTCTTCACCTCCTTTGAGCTCTACGATGCCTTGAACTGTCGTCCCTTCCACCCTTTTTGGTGACGCGGGTCTCTGGGAAGGGCTCCGCACCCGCTCCACCCTGCAGCGTGGACAAATCCCGCTCCAGATCGGTCCTATGCTTCCGACATGTTCTCTTTTTTGGCTGCTGTGGTCGGGTCACACTGGACCCTCTCCGCCCTAGGATGGTACTATCCGTCTCTAGGTCGGTCCTCTGCATCGCACTGTTTTATTTTTGCTCATGCACGCTCCCCTGCCAGCTGTCCTGCTATGCACTTGGGTTGAGCCTTTTGGTTGGTATTTACCTCCATCTCCCTTTCCGCTCGAGGGCGGACAAATCCGCTCTGGAGCGGACGTCTCCGCTCTGGTGCAAGCATCTCCGCTCTGCAGCGATGTCTCTTCCACTCTGGACAGGGCCTCCTTGGGCTCCTTCTTCACTTTGGCTTCTACACTGGGTCTCTCCTCCACCTTTTCCGCTCTGGAGCGGACGCCAGTCCGCTCCTGGCCGGTCCTAGGCCTTCCCTCCTGCTGCCCTAGCCCTCCTGTTTTCACCTGGTTCTACTCTACGATTGTTCCGCTCTGGAGCGGGCGCCAGTCCTGCTCTAGGTCGGTCCTAGGCCTTGCCTTCTGATGCCCTGGCTCTCTTGTTCGCTGTGCGCATGCCTTTCTCCTTTGCCTAGACTGCCATTGTCATGCATGCATGCCCCGCTCTGGAGCGGGAGGGTGTAGTCCGCTCTGGAGCGGGTCTGTCTGCTCCGCTCTGGAGCGGACTTTCCCGCTCTAGAGCGGACTTGCCCTCTCGGCCCTGGCACTATTTTTTGGCCAATATTGCCTTGTTTGTACTTGGGGTTTGTCGGTTACAAGTGTCTAATAACCTTCTCCTTTACGTCAGGCTGTGTTCCCGCTCTGCACTGCTGGGTCCCTTGGCCTGCCATCTCCTCTTCGGTCCCTTCACCCTCAGGTACCCTTGTCGGTTCTTATATGGCTGTCGTGCTTTATTTCAGGGGGTTTGACCCTGCACCTTGGTCTTTTCTGACCTGGGTTTTTGGGGTTCTTCGGACTGTTGCTGCTTATGATGTATGCTTGGCCCTCCCACATGGGGGGGTCCGTCTCCGTCCTTCTCCACAAGGGGGGGCGGGGGGGTGTTATTACTTTTATGTACCTATCATAATGCATGGTATCTTTTGTGTGTTTTTTGCGCATACTGTCATACCTTCCTTCAATTTATGCATCTTCTTTCTCTGTGCTTCGTCTGGGACATCTTTCATTTCTCCCTTCGCTTACCGTGCGGATGTCGCTCCCTGCCTGCGCGCGCCATGGGTGTGCCCATCCGGCTATGGGAGCTGGGCATACTGAGTGCCCCGCCCATGCTGCGTGCTACTGCCGTGATGGCTTCAGCCCCAGACGGTGTGGCCCGTGTCTCGTCAACATTATGACGATTGAGTCTCGCCCTACTTCACCGGATGCTGAGACGGCACGGGTCAACCTCACCGCTGCATGGTCGGGCGTGGCTCGGTCTGTTAAGGACCATTTACACCGGATCCCCCGCTTCATGGATGAAGGGGTTCGCGCCTTGCTGAACCTTCCTCTGGTGTCTCCGCACCCTGTGGTCACCGCTTCGCAGGTCCCTCAGTCTGGTGTGTCTCCGTTATCGGCGGACACAGCGGGGTCGATGCGGCACCACTCAGCTTCTCCATGTCGCCGGAAGTCTTCGACGTCCCGCCGCCCTGCAGCTTCCGACCACACATCTCTGGGCTCGACGACTTTTCGCCCTAAGATGGCGATGCTTCCCCCGGTCCGTGTTCCTGCTGGTGTTTCGGCCTTCTCACCTGGTCGTCGTACCACCCATGGGCTGCTCAGGGAGATTGGGGCATCGCAGGCCGCCGGACATCTACCGTCTGCTCCTCCGCCATTGTTGCCGTTGGCTCTGCTACCACCGTTACCGCCTACTCCACCTCCTAAGACGGCGGGGGCTCTGTTTGCTTCGGCCTCTCCTCTTCTTGTCCGTGATGGTCTCCCGGATTCTCCTGGCTTTGTCGGGTCTGCCATTCCGTGTGGCCTGCCTTCACCTGCTCGGAAGAGTGGACCCGTACCTCTGGCAGTGCAAGGCGCCAGTGTGGCGGTTTTAGGGTCTGGTCAGGTGGGGGCTGCCTGTGACCTCGTGGAACTGAGTGGCGGGAGCGATGAAGTGTACGATGACGTAGTGGTTGAGGACTCGCCACGGGAGTCTTTCTACTATACTCCGTCGCCTCGTCGGTCGCCCGGCCGTAGGAACCGTCGCCGGACCATCTCTTCATCTTCCTCATCACCGAACGAAGACCCTGGATGGGTCCTTCCTATTCGGGCCATCCAGGAGGCCCAGGTTAGGGCTGAGGAGGCTAACGCTGCACAGTTTGCCTCCCTGCACGAGATGCTTGCACTGATGGCGGGAGGCTTGGAGCGTCCTCCTCCCATTCCTCCTGTGCTTCAACCTTGCGTTTTGGTTGTTCGACACTATTGCCTCCTATGTCAGAATTACCTGACAGGAATTTATTATAAACACGGATATTTATAAAGTAATAATGTCTATGGATTTTAGTTTATTAGGTAATTAAGTACAGTAAACCCTCGCTATCTCGGACTAATTGGGGGGGAGACCCAGTCCGAGATGACCGAAAATCCGAGATGTCCGAAGTCCGACTTATGTCCGACTTAAGAGAGGAAAATGTCCGAATTGGAAGAGGGAGTCCGAGCCACCAGAGAAAACGGAGACTTCCCTATCACTAACAACTTTGATTCAAGATAAATTACAGTACCTGTACAGTATCCAGCAGACATATATTATAAATATCACTTTCCTTCTCCATTTCACTGTCCTTCTCCACCTCACTGTAGCCTTAGATCTCGGAATTTGCCCTTAGATCTCGGAATTTTCCGAGATATATGACACCTGTCCGACAGACCATGTGGGCCCTCGGAGTATTCCCTTTACATCTCGGAATTTTCCGAGATATACGGCGAACTTTCCGAGAGGCCGATGCCAGTCCGAGTAGTCCGGGTTTCCGACTTCTAGAGGTCCGAGATAGCGAGGGTTTACTGTATATGGTGGTGGGATTATAGGTTTAAGGACATTATCATTGACTGGAGAGGATTGTGTAAATATAATAAAATGCTACTCCATAAGTCAGAAAAGAAAGTGCTAATATATGTAACTTGAACTGTATGAACCTGAGTTACGAACAGCCAGAAATATAAATAAACCGAAGCAGCTAAATCCTAAGCTGAAACATTGGGTTTGAATCAACATAGTGTACACGCATACACAGAAGTATTGATACAAATCCAAACCGAACAAAAGCAATGAGATATAGTTTCGTTCATTAAGGATTCGTTTACAAAGAATTTGGCGGGAAACTGTCGGCTATAAATAGCCGGCGTGAGTAGCGGCTAGAGAGATATCATTCAACCGGTGTAGAAGTGAGACCTATTTCCCCAACAAGGATTATATTACGTCTACAAATAACTTCTTACATCGACATCACCAGATAAGTTCTACTTCGCTTAGTGAGGGCTATTTTATAACTCTTTACTAAGTGGATACTTTAGTTGCAAATTCTGACTGTGGCCATAGATAGATTCGTAGTTAAATAGGACGTGAATAGTTTGGTACACCGTTCGACAAATCGCCGGTTGTATCGTTACGCCGCTCTATAATTAAAAAATACAAGGTAAATTTGCATCTCTTGTTCTTACATTAAATTTAAAGTGAATTGTTCTTACAGTAATATATCGTGATAAATATTATAAATAATTCAAGGAAGATATCGTAAATGATTAAAACTAATTACTCTTAATTTATTTTCAGTGTGTATTGTGATGCCTTTCATAATGACGATTCCTATAAAGACTGCGAATACCAAGTAGGTGCAAGTTAGTAACTGACGTTAAACTTAATCTATTTTCTATTATAGTTGTATCTGATTACTTTAATAGGCTACAACTGTAAGATTTCTCAAATTAAGCCCAGAGATACTTTGGAGTTAGTGGATATCGGAGTGTTGAGTCTAGGAGGGCTGGCTCATTAACTATTCTCCACAGTATTATTAATAGTCCTTCGAACCGGATAAACATGCACACTGATATTAAATTTGTATACAAATATGCGTGATTACAAAGTAGCACTTGGAGGACATTCACAGACTCCTACTATTTGCAACCCACCCCCGAACAGTGAAGTAAAGATATATAAAGTTCGAGGCGGCAAAATACCAGAATTCTGGACGCACTCTACATTTCGGTGTATGCGAGATGAGGCACATGATCTAGCCATACTCTTTCTGGGGGGGAATGACATATTTGACGGTTGCAATCCCAACCAAATTGGGAACAAAATTATTAAAGTCTCTGATCATTTACAGTTGTTGAACAAGAACGTGGCAATAACTTTGATAGAACCGAGGAACTACACAGCTGGTAATCGGTTTGGTGCAAGCCCAGATACATACGAATTACTTTCAAGGAGTATAAATAGGAGGTTATGCAAGTTGCTTAAAGGGAAAGGTGTTCGTACCATAAATTTAGGAGCGCAACCATTTAGACAGGGACATATGTCTGATGGGGTACATTATAACCCTTGCACAGTAGCACACATAAATACCCGGTTCTCAAAGTGCATAGAACATCACATGAAAGCTTATAATGAATAATTGTTCACTATGGTGGTGTCAAAGGCTGTGGTTTCGGCCAAGAAAGGCCATGTCACTCGTGCCTTGAGAGAATGTGTTGACATAGTTTCACAGGAGGAGGTAGATGCCATAAAATTAGATTTGGCTATACAGAACCTAAAAATAAAATGGAAGAATTACCAACAATTATTGATGACTATGAGACACAAGAATTAGGAACTCGGACGGAAGAGGAATTTTCATCAAAGGCTGAAATTCATTCAACGTATGAATATGAAACCATAGCAAAACTGAGTGAATTTGTCCACATACTGGAAGAAAATAAAGACAAACCAGTAGTACCACATGCTTCAGCCAAGTTCTCAAAACCCAAGCTTGCAAACATAGAACTCGCCATCTTTGGAGGAGACATATTAGAATGGGTTCCATTTTGGGATTCATTTTGGTCATTAGTGGATGAACGGAAAGATTTAGGTGATGTGGAAAAAATGACATACCTCCGTTCATACTTAACCCTCCAGCCCCGGCTACGCATTACATAAATATTCCCCGAAACCCGGGTGTTTTGGCCGAAAAACGTCTAGGCTAGGCTACCGTATATTTGTTATTCTGACTGCTTCCTGCATTCCCACGCATCCCCAAGCGTAGCTGTGTTATTTACCTGTAGAATGGCGTTAATTAGAGCTCTAAGTCAACTGGTTGAGTTGTGATGATGATTTCATTGGAGATAACTTTATGGCAAAAACAGCCACTTTACACTACTTTTCGATACTTAACTCTG